>CM077092.1:43318332-44518332 GCA_039513925.1 Platanthera zijinensis | reverse complement strand
GGTCCTTTAGTCCTATACTTTTTAGGCGCACCGCTTTGACCGCATCCATGAATCTTCGCACCGACGTCATCCATATCCTCATCGCTTCCAATGGTATCTACATCTGCAAAGTCTGGGAATGCTTGTTTTTCTGTATTGCTTACAACCATTTTCTTTTGCATATAGTCTTGAATTTCTGTCCTTATATGCCGTGGGCATTTGGGACAGACTTTGGTATTTCTAAATCCCCCCACTAGATGTTGCTTCGCACGATAAATTCCACCATTTGTGACTCTCTCACAGAAAATGTAAATTAAATCATTTTTATTAGTGACAGATGTCTGCTGCACATACTTCTAACCTGGATCAATCCTAGATTGGACACTGGATGAACCAGATCCACTCGCGTCCATTTCCAGCTATTAAAACATTTTACAAAAAGACAAACACATGATTAATAAGTTATGATTAATAAGGCATGTCATTTTGTCTGATAGAGTGTGCTTGTATCAACAAAGCACTAAAGGGGATAATAAGTTATGATAGAAGGAATAACAGTGAGCAAAAAGAGAAAAAGAATAGAAAGACAAAAATAGTTAATAAAAAATATTAAAAGAAAATATTAGAAAAGTAGGCATGACAAATTAAACTATGACAAGATACACGTGAAGAAGCGGGATGAATTGCATTAAAAATCTTTATGGACAAACAACTATTATCTAAATTCAGATGCCTTCAGTTTAAAATTTCAATCCATCACTGAACCAAGGAACTGAGAAAAAATAATTAAAATATTCAATTCAAGTTAATGAATGTAGAAAATAATTGTATAAAGAGGATTACTTGTACACAAAATTGCAGCCAATCTAGATTTCGAGCTACAGTACCCATCACCATCAATTGGAGTTACATCATTATCACTCAACTCCGAATCTGATGAAAATAAACTAAATCTAGACTCGCAATCAGAATAGGTCTATAAGGAACTCATTCACTATTAGTGGCAGCCAGTTCACTGTAAAAACTGGCTGCCAGTTCATGATAACTGTATAACGTTTTACAGTGAACTTGCAGCCACCAGTTCACTGTTTTACAGTGAACTGGCAGCCCAGTTCACTTTGGCAGCCCAGTTCACTGTTTTACAGTGAATTGGAGCCCAAGTTCACTGTAAAACGGTGAACTGGAAGCCAGTAGCCTTTATCCTAGAGGAGCGGCGAACAAAAATGGCAGCCGGTAGCCATTATCCTAGAAGAAGAAGTAATGCAGTGAGAAGAAGAAGAAGTTACCAAAATATTTAGTGGTCGTCGGCGAGCGGGAGAGGAGCGGCGAACAAATCAGAGGAGCGGCGAAGGAAGCAAAAGAGCGGTGAACGAAGGCACGCGAGCGGCGAGCGAAGCAGAGGAGCGACGAAGGAAGCACAGGAGCAGCGAACACGAAGAACAGGAGCGGCGAACGAAGCAGAGTAGCGGCGAAGGAAGCACAGGAGTAGCGAGATTTCAACCCTAAATGAATTCGTCGTGAAGTGAATCGATTTAAGCCCTTCTTCTTATAGTCCAGGTCGAAAAAAAACCCTAAACCGGTTGCGCCTAAACCGGAGAACGCTTAGGCGCGCCTAACCCGCGCCTGAAATGCCGCAAGGCGGCGCGCCTGGGGCGCGCCCAAGCCACTTCGCCCGCCTCGCCCGTGTCCAGGCGATGTGCTGCGCGCCCGGCGCCTCAGGCGCGCCTAGCCGCGCACCTTGATAACTTAGACCTCAACCGCCCAAACTGCCTCTTCTTCGTGTATACACTCGTCGTACCCCGGTCTATGGAGCTCTACAATAACCCTTCTCCACCGGTGCTATCCCGCGGACTGACGATCCAACATCAACATCTACCGCTCACCCCATGACAAATTATGTTTCACTGCATCGCCTGTCTCCACCTTTCGCAAGTTTTCTCTCTCTCTCTCTCTCTCCTCCATCTCTATTCCTAACTCGGTGCAGGAGGCTCTTCTTCATCCGGAGTGGCGTGCGGCTATGAAAGAGGAAATGACCGCTCTTTGGTCTAACCAGAATTGGGATCTAGTTCCTCTTCCTCCTGGACAATTGTGTGTCAGTTGCAAGTGAGTGTTTGCTATCAAACATGCTCCAGATGGGACGATTGACCAACTCAAAGCCCGACTTGTGGCTCGGGGTTCACTCAACAACAAGGACTTGATTATGATGAAACCTTCTCTCCCGTCGCCAAGTTGAACTCTGTTCGGGTGTTAATCCCTTTGGCTGTTCATCGCCACTAGCCTCTCCATCAGCTGGATATAAAGAATGCCTTTTTAAATGGTGATCTTCAAGAAACGGTCTACATGAACCAACCTCCCGGATTTGAGATCACGTAGGAGTCTCGTGTATGTCATCTTCAGAAATCTATTTATGATCTCAAACATTCTCCCAGAGCTTGGTTTCTTAAATTCAGTCGTTCACAAAGTTGGATTCAAGAGGATCTCGACTGACTTCTCTCTCTTCACTCGTCATCAACCAACTGGGACTGTCATTCTCTTTGTTTATGTGGATTATATTTTGATTATTGGCGATGACTCCACAAGGATACAACAAATCAAACAACACTTAAACTCCGTCTTCCAAACAAAAGATCTGGGGGCTCTCAGGTATTTTCTTGAACTTGAGATCGCAAGACGGCCTGATGGTCTTGTCATTTCACAACGAAAGTATTGCCTTGATCTTCTCCACGATGCTGGCTACTCCGGGTGCAAACCTGTGAAAACTCCGATGGATGCCAACCACAAGTTATGTGCTCATGGGTCTGTCTCCGATTCTCTGCTTACGAACCCTGAGTATTATTGGCGTCTTGTAGGAAAAACTGATATATCTGACAGTTACAAGACCTGACATTTCTTTTACTGTTGGAGTGGTTAGCCGGTTTATGCATGCTCCACGGATCTCTCATCTCCAGGCAGTAGAACGCATCCTCAGATATTTGAAGATAGCTCATGGACAAGAATTGATATATAAGCCATCCTCCTCTCTATCTCTTATTGCATATTCAGATGCGGACTATGCGGGCTCCCTGGATGATCGACGTTCCACTACGGGTTTCTGTACCTACTTTGGAGGGAATCTTATCACTTGACGTAGCAAGAAACAGTCGGTGGTTGCTCGCTCTTCTGTTGAAGCTGAGTATCGTGCAATGACGGCTGTTTTATCTGAACTCACCTGGCTTGGCGTCTTCTTGGTGATTAGGGGGTCACTTTATCCTCACCAATAACTTTGTTTTGCGATAGTCAGGCTGCAATCCATATTGCGAAGAATCCTGTATTTCATGAGCGGACCAAGCACATTGAAGTTGACTGTCACTTCGTCTGTGAAAAGGTTCAATTAAAGAAGTAAGAGTTGGATCATGTTCCTGCGTCAGCGCAAGTTGCTAACATTCTCACCAAGACATTACCACGACAAATGTACCACCAGTTCTTATCCAAGCTTGGTGCCTACGACTTGTACGCTCCATTTTGCGGGGGAGTGTTAGAGAATACTAGAAAAGAAGATAAATAAGCCCATTATTATGGCCCATGTAGGATTCTGGCCTAGTCCCATATTGCTTGTATAGTTGTCTGTTTCTCTCCTCTCTCCTATATATTGACTCATACTTGTATTTTGTCATTCAAGAAGTATATACAAGGTTTGAACCATTCTTCTACAGTTATCTCTATTTTAGAAGAGTCATCTTATAACACCCCTAGGGGTGCAAACGAGTCGAGCTCGAGTCGAACTTGGCAAAATTTCCAAGCTCGAGTCGAGCTTGGCAAAATTTCCAAGCTCGAGCTCGAGCTAATCAATTCGAGCTTGAGCTTGAGCTCGAGCTCGTCGAGTTTATTTTGCCCTGGCTCAAACTCGAGCTCAATGCATGCTTATCGAGCTCGAGCTCGAGCTTCGAGCTCGCAAGCTCGAGCCGCTCACGAGCTTTTTAGCTCATGAGCCTGATTTTCTTTATATTTTTAATTTTTTTTTAAATATATGAATAAAAAGCTCGCGAGCCGGCTAGCAAGCTCATGAACAATAATATTTTGAGCTCGAGCTTGACTCGTAATCTAGCTCGAGCTTCATAGGCTCGAGCTCGAGTCGAGCTTTTTTTGAGTCGGCTCAACTCAACTTGCACCCCTAAACACCCCAGTTGTAATTCACCGTATGTTATGGGTTTGGCCGGGCCCACGCGCTACAAATTATACGAAAGAGTACTTATAAATGATAATCAACAACCAACTATCTTAGAGTGCACATTAAAAGCAAACAAAAGCTAAAACTGAATAAGACACTAGAAATGAATGTTCACATAATACACAGTCCAGGAATAGTTTTACACTGTAATAAATAAAAGTCCAGGAATCAAAGAAATGAGAACAACCTCCCAAAAAAGACACAGGTACCAAAACTAGCTATGCATAAAGATACTTGAAAACCAAGCAGCAAGCTAATCCATCACACTTATTTCTTATTTGACAGCAAACACTTTAAGCACGCGCTTGTTTCTGCAGTCAAATACAAATGAGCGGAAAACAAGGGTCAGCCGGAGCTGACCAAACACTCTCTAACAATCTCCCTCCTCGGGCATCCTAGAGGATCTGGAGGAGCACAAGACCTGTAGATAAGCGCACCACAATAGGCAAACAAAACATGGCTGTAAACAGGCAAGTAGGTGACACAAACATCAAGCATATTTTTAAGTTGAGCATGAAAGTAAAGAGGTCTATATGCACATCAAGGCTAGAGACTAAATGCTCTACTCATGCACTTTATTCTTAGTAGCGGACTAGCATGACCTAGGCTACTGAACTCATAGCAAAACAACCACCAAAATCCGCACTCAAGGCGGCATTCAACTAAGCATCATAGGTCGTACTAGTAGATTCTACATCGTGCAACCCAAAGCCACATCATAACACACACTGACGTTCTCTCACTATGTACACGACATGTCATACTAACATGTCCTTTTCATGCCGATCTACACAACTACTGGTGCGGCAGAGTGCACCTATCTCTTTGGTCCCTCTCGCCCGCTCCCTTTATCTAAAGCAGGAGCTATAGTCCCAAGGCCCAACAATGGCCCAAACATAAGCATAGTGCACTCAAAGCACTCCAACCGAAACTAGGAGCACACAAAACTCCAAGTTCACCAAGCATCTCACCGGTCCGGACTCTCATGCCAGACTCACGGTCTATCCCATGGGTTCGACATATAAAGGGGATACACCCCATGCTACCCATCCATGGTGCGGGTTCGGTTAAGTTTGTTCTCGTTGCTCAGGTCATCGTGACACCACCACGATGCGGATGCGACTTTACCTTGTCCCGTTCTCCCAACTTGCCATTAAATGATCTTTCCCATGTGCCAAGTATAAGACGTCGATCCAGATGGTGCGGGTGCGGCTCGGTTTGTGCCCATAGCCAACCACCATGTCACACAACTATCATACCCGAAGGTCCTTTTCCCGTTGAACTACATGATGCAGGTGTAGCACGGCCCATGCTCGTTCCATCAACTAGAAGCAAAAGCATAAAATCACAACTTAAGCAAAATATGCTACAAGTGCTATCAAATCTACCACACACTCAGGGTGGGGATCTAATCAACTCACATAAGATCCTACATGGTCCTTCACCACTATTAAGCCACTAGATAGCATCGAACACCTACGAGCGCAAACTCGATATCACTTGGATAATTTCATCAGGAGCGCTCACATAACTTACTCCGCTCACAATTCGATTAAGAGGGATTGACAAATTAAACCTCCAACATCCCTTACGGCGAGTTTATCAATATTACGACAATCTTATGCGTAGAGGTTCACCATCACCTATGCTATGAAGCATCATCGCCCTATTATCCATCTAGTCCAAATTTGAGGCTTTTCACCCAACATCAATAATTATGACAATGGTCTATAAGGCAAAACACTAAAAATCAACTAATCATCATCATCATCATCATCGATTTATATCAAATTCTTTCGTCGTCATCATGTTCCTCTACAAGTAACAACCACAAATCAACATAATATCGTTATAAACCTTGGCCCTACACGGACTCTCACGGTTTCAACCAACATCGATTCTCAACCTGCAAGAGAACACGACAAAAGATATACGGATAATTATCTGGTATAAAATATGCAATCAATATCCCCGTTTCGGGCTTATTGCCATGGGTATACTTCACACCGCATGCCTACAAAATCATTCGTCAGACATTTTTAATGTAATTTATGTCGGGGACAGACACAATCAACTCAGTAGTTCACAATGAACCGTGGCCACCCCAAGCTCTCTAATTCGAGACACCGGGTACCACAAAAGCACAACATAGCAAGCATAAAAACAATTGTTTCCTAAACCCGGGGAGAAGAAGATCGTTACCTACGTCCAATCCTTCCCGATCATAAGAGCCTCAAGGATTTGGGTGGAGTGATCGTGACGCGGTTTCCTTCTGTTGGCGGTGATGACTCGTTTATTGGAGCTCTCTAACTCCGACGACAACATGTTCTTTTTCTCCGAGCTTTAACTTTGTTTACTCAAACCCACCCCCTCTCGACAACAACAAGCTTTATGCAAGGGCTTTCCAGGTAAATGTTATCGGCAAGCCCTAGCGATAAACTTCTCCAAATCTTCAAGCTCTTGCTCGTCTAAACCCCAGCCGGCAAGGAGGTGTCAACAAGGAGGCTCGACGATACCCCACTCTCCTCTTCTCAGTCAACGCCTCGCAGGAACTCGACAAAGGAGACATTTTTCCAAAGGATCCTTCCCTCCTTGGTCGGCTAAAAGGAGATGGTTGCACTACAAGAAAGAATTTGAAGGAGCCTCCAACTAGAGTTCGGTAAACCATTTCCTTACCATAGGTCGACACAAGCGGATAGGGCACAAAGAGGCTCACAACTCTCCTCTCTAGGTTGGTGGCGCAGGGAGGACAATAACTCGGCGGGGGCAGTGGGTCGGACCGTGCAGAGGGGGGCCACAAACGATCAACTCTCTTCTCCTTCTCCCTCGACGGCGCCGACAGACTGGAGATCGCGAGCCCTAGAGGGGCGTCAGGGTCGGGAGCAGCGCATAAGAGGGATCGGGGGGGGGGGGGGCTCGACTGGGAATAAAAATAGAGACTTTAGGTTTTTCATCCTTTAGATTTTAACCTAATAAAATCCCTATCCGCACGTCATTCTGCCAAACGCACCCCAAACATTAATTTATTAAATTGAAAAATTTGGGGAGTTACACATCTCTAGCAAGAAGAATGTCATCGACATAGACAGTAAGGACCACCAGTCCTTTGTTGGTCTTCTGTATAAAGAGTGAGTGATCAACATTGCTTATGGAGAAGCCAATGGTGGGGAAGAATTGATTGAACTTGTTAAACCATGCTCTAGGGCTCTGTTTAAGACCATAAATGATCTTTTGAAGTTGCATACCTGAGACTCCCCCTGAACAACATAACCAGGAGGTTGCTCCATATTGACTTCTTCATGTAAGTCGGCATAAAGAAAGACATTTTTGACATCAAGTTGAGACATTTGCCAACATCGGTTGGCAGCGACGGAGAAGAGCACTTGGGTAGTACTGATGCGGGAAATTGGAGCGAAAGTGTCTATAAGGTCAATACCATATGTCTGGTTGAAGCCCTTGGCAACCAAACGAGTTTTGTAACGTTCTACGGTGCCATCATAGAGAAACTTGATGTCAAATACCCATCGACAACCAACATATCCATAGAAGGAGGAGGAAAAAAGGTCCATGCTTCTCGTGATGTTAAGGTAGATATTTTTTTATCCATGACCACTTTTTAGCACAGTATCTGAAGAGCTTCTTGATAGGAAGCAGGGATGGCGGTGGTAGAAAGTGCCCAAGTGAACTTGCGGTAGGAGAGAATGAGATGAGCATTTGAGACAACATGAGTCAGAGGATGTTGTGTACACTCCCTAATACCTTTTCATGGAGCAATGGAAGCATCCAGGTCTTATTCAGCGACGGTGAAGGAACCTTCTGAAGAGGAGATTGTTGTCCTGGAAGCGCACAACAGGGTCTCTGGAGTGGAAGGTGCAAGGATAGGTGAAGGAGTAGGGCGGCTGCTATAATGGCGAGGAAATAATAAAATATGTGTAATAAGGGCTGACGTGGGTGGTAATTGTGGTATATCTGGTGAAGGAACATGAATGATTGGAAATGTGGAAATAGATGTTGGAGTTGGAGACATGTTGACGTTTGGAGGAGAGAGCTCGGGAGTAAGAGAATCACGATCCTTGAAGAAATATGAGATAGACTCAAAGAAGGTAACATCAATTGAGACATGTTGACGTTTGGAGAAAGACCAAAACAACTGTATCCCTTTTGAGTCGGAGAATACCTTACGAAGATACATTTGATGGCGCGGGCGGAGAGTTTATCACGATCAGAGGCAAGAATGCGGACGAACGTAGTATACCCAAACACTGGGAAAAAATGTGCTGATTAGACAAAGTATAGAAAATGACGTCTGACCATGAAGAGTAGAAGCAGGTAGACGGTTAATCAGAAAACAAGAGAGAAGAACGACATGATCCTAATAGAAGTGGAGAACATTCATCTTACAGAGGAGCGTGTGAGCAATATTGTGTAGACGATTTTTCCGTTCCGCCGCTTCATTCTGTTGGGATGTATGTACGTAACTGGTTTTATGAATAATATTGTTGGCGGTGCAAAAAGAGAGGAACTGTTGCCTCGTGTATTCCTTTGCATTATTAGTGCCAGTAATTATATAGGACAACCAAATTGAATGCAAATTTCATTATAAAATTTGAAAATGATGAAAAAGTTCGAAGTGTTCTTTTAAAAGATACACCAAGTACATCTAGAGATATCATCAATAATGGTTACAAAATATAGACTGCCCCCACCAACAGATTTGGTGGGAGTGTGGGACTAGGACCCCAAATGTCCTAATGGACAAGTTCAAAAGGACAAACCAAATTTTTACACTGTTTTGTCAGGAAGGAAGTACGGTGATGCTTGCCATAGTGACATGCCTCGTATTCTAAAACAGAGTCAACACTGAAAGAAGATATGGGTTGATGGAAGAGATGCAACGGTGGATGCCCAAGACGTTGATGCCACTGGAGGAAGGAAACGGTCACGGTGGATGCAGAGAAAGGGGGAATGTCATTGAGGTAGTAAACACCGTCACATTTAGTCCCAATAACAGTCGTCCTCTGTGAGTGAAGGTCCTGAAAATAGCAAACAATTGGAGAAAATGAGATAAAACATTACAATTGTCACGAGAGAGCATTAACAAATTGATAATTGCAAGGAAAATTGGGGACTAATAGAGTGTTGTCCAGTGGGAGAAGAGAGGTAGTAGTCGCAACTCCAGATCCGCAAACTTGAGCAGGAGAGCCATCTACCACAAAGATCGGAGGTAATCGATTATGTTTCTCTAGGTATGAGAAAACAAGAGGGTTTTCAGTCATATGATTAGTGACACCTGAGTCAATGAATCACTTACCTTGAGTAGCAATATGCACGCCACCTGTCGAAGTTGCAATGGAGGAGAATTGCTTGGACGCTTTGAGGAGAACACCCATATCTACAATTAAGAATCAGCGGCCAGACTCTGGCGGTGTAGTAGTCGGTGAGACGGATGGAGCGGGGGAGGTAGTGCTTACATGTACCTCAGGAAGGAGGTGAGGATGCTTGGGAAAGCATTTGTCAACCAAATGACCAAGCCGTCCACAATGGAAGCAAAGAGGGCGGGGTCCCTCACGACCACCGTTGCGACGTCCACGACCGCCTCTATAACTGCGTTGAGATCCACGGGTGCCTGCATGAGCAAAGGCGTCGGGGGCCGGAGGGGACACGATTGGAGGTCATTGCAGAAGTGCAGTAAATGCAAAAATTCGTGCAGCAATATCGTCTAGGGTGGGAGTGTTAGGTTCTCCCAAGATTTGTTGGAGGTTCATCTCATATGAATCAGGGAGACATAGAAGATTGCAGACCACCAGGCACCAGGAGTTCCTGAAAGTGTTTTTGCTGAGTAGCTAGGTCAGCAGAGAAGGGGCGATGCTAGAGAAATTTTGTGTCGTGAGATTGAATTTCCTGATATGCATCATCAAGAGAGAGTAGGGCACAAAGAGATCTAAGTAGAGAGTGAGACGTTTTGGCACCTTTGGAGTAAATGACAACAAGATGATCTCAAGCAGCCTTGACGGTGTCGTCATGACAGATACTGGGCAAACATGTATCTGAGAGACTGTCTTCAGGCCATGTGCGGACTAGTGCATCACTGACATCCTAATCGACAAATGTGGGAGATGCATGATCAGGTGGAGCGACGGTGAGATGATTTTTATGTGGCCCCGGATAATTTGGACCCGTTAATTTTGAATTTGTCCCCAGATTTCCCGAAGAACTAAGAAGAAATGTCGGTGGAGGGACTGGATTGATCGGAGGTATCTCCATATTAAAAAACCTTGCTGGAGTGACGGGAAGCACTCTCAAAGAGCGGTTGACGTTCTTGCCAAGTTGAAAGGGTGCGAGTACCAGCATATGAACTACACTTTATGTTGTTACTGAGAGAGTGAGAGTGCGCAAGTACCAGCAAAAGGAAGAAATAGACAGCGAGAAATAGAGAAAGTTCAAAGAAATGCGAGAGTGGAGAGTTGTAGGATCACGCAGAAGGAATCACAGACAGACACGAGGAAGATGTTCTCACCAAGTTGTTTTCGCAGATAGGCGAGCGACATTCTCGCAGGAAGATGTGTTCGCTGAGCTGTTCTCGTGGGTCTCGCCAATTTGTTCACGCAGACAGGCGGGAGATGTTCTCGCAGAGACGGTCACACCGAGCTGTTCTCCCAAACAATGGAAAGCAGAGCCGTAGAAGGGCTTGCTGCCGCGGTAGGAGAGGAACAACTGGCTCGTCACGATGGTTTGTGCGAGCCCGTGGTGTCCAGAGAAGGTGAATATGTGGCATAAAAATAAATCTATAAAATGGTGTGAAGGGCAACTAGGTTCGAGAGTCGTGGAGTCCAAGAGAGGGGGGAGTACTCAGAGGAGCGAGTACCTGGAAGTAGCAGGAAGAATGTGGGAGTAAAAGGTCGAGGCCGCTTGAGGCCGGGACAATCACTAGAACTCAAAGAGAGTTTGTGCGTGGATGGGAGAATTCACGCGAGAGGTGATCTTTCTTGTGAGGCCAGGATGATTACGTAAAACCAGAAATGATTTTGTGAAGGCCGGGAATATTCACGCGAAAGAAATTACGAGAGGATTTTGAACGGTAGATCTGATACCATGTATTAACTTGAAATAAAAAGATTTTATTATTCCAAATTATCCAATCTCTTACATGAGAGCACCCCTCTTCATATAAAGTAGATGAAGAATAAAAATTTACATTTGGTAATGCGGGACTAGATATAATAAGAGAAGAATTTACAATGAGCCTCTTAAATAGGCTTTAAGCTCTTGGATTTTCAGCATGCTTTAACAAAAACATTTAGCAAAATTTAGATCAAGGCATAATATAACACATTCATGGCATTTTCGTTCATAGAGCAACACTTTTTCATGGTCGATCCACTTAAACAGATTTTGTCACTAGTGCTAGGTATTTGTCTTTCGTGGCATTCCTCACTTTGTGACATTCCTCACTTTGTGACATTCCTCACTTTTATACTAATAGACATAAAGTGCTCTCGCATCTTAGTCTTCCAGGTGGTGTAATTCTCACCACAAAATCATGGTGGCTGATTATTAAGATCCTCATATGCTGTCATTGTATAATTCAGGTTGTTAAACCTAATTTTGAGAATCCTCTTTGATACTATTTGTTGGAGCATACGACAACCTTAGGATGGTGAATAAAGTTCTAGAATTATCACTTACTCAGGTTAAATCACAGCAGAATAATAAAGAACTATCACATACTAAGGCTCTGTTTGGCGCGGCTGTAGCGACTGGAGAAGCAGTGGTGGGAAGCAGTGGTGGAATAATCAGCTATTTTGCAGAGTGGTGACAGAATCTGCGAATCTGTTTGGAAGAACAGCGTTTGCAGTGTTGTTTATAATTTTATTTTATAAATATTATATAAATAATATTGTATTTATTAATAATATGTAACTTATATACTTATATTAATTTAATAACTTATAATATAACTTATAATATAACTTATATATATTAATATAATAACTTATAATATATTATATATTAATATAATAATTTATAATATATTAATATTAATATAATAACTTAATAACTTATATATTAATATAATAATTTATAATATATTAATTAATAATACGTTAATATTATAATTTTTAAATATTAAATTATTTTTTTATAAAATACGGCAGCAGCGCAGCGGTGGCGTCAGCCACTGCTGCACCTAATAAAAATGTTTGGTGCGGTGGTGGCAGAAAGAGCAGGGTGCCGCTTGGAAAACGCGGCGCCAAACAAAGCATAAGAGAACCAATGCTATAAATGAAAGACAAAGTAGAGTATTACATTAATATGACTATTCGTGATCTTGTGATGGGAAGATCGGATAATACAATTTTTTTTGTTTCCACCCAACTCGGTTGGCTCTCATCATTCTACTCCTGGATGCACAACAAGCTCTCTCCTACAAAGAGATCTTCACATTCTACCCGGTCTAGTCGCGTTCGCAAAGGCGAATTTACATATTAGATCTACCCGGCCTAGATGCCTCCACAAGAAACGATATATATTCTTTGATCTTCCCGATCTAGATGCCTCCACAAAGGCAATTTCCACGCGTTCACGAACATAACAACACTTCAAGAGTAGAAGAGAAAAATTTCAGCGTGTAGAAGTTCCCCAATAGAAAAAGAAAATATTTGAGAGATGTCCGCTCTTGGGCAATGGTCACGGTTTGAGGAAGATATTCTAGATTCCAGAGTATGAAGGCCCATTCATCTTAGTCTTTTTTTTCAGGATTTAGCTGATTAAGAAAATGCAATACAAGGATTTAATGGAATAGGTGGATGGAATCATGCTTGAGTGCTTCCAAGGTGAAGAGCCCTTGCTTAAACTTCGTTGCCTTTGTTCTCCTTCAAGGATGATTCCTGAGGGTGGTGGAATATTCGCCCACATTGCCCTCTTGATACTAGGGTGACCAATCTCTCAAATTCCTTGAATTGACAAAAAATTCGCACTACATATAATATTAAAAATCTGGGTGCGAAGAGCTATCAGATTGTGCTAGCGCTATCGCCTACGCTATAGTTCAAACTTGAATATGGTCTAAGGCGAGAACACTATCATAAAATATACACTAACGTTAGTGTATAAGTGTTATAGTTCATTTCGAGTAAACACAACTACATTGTCAGTAGCTCCATTGCAAATATTAAAAAGGAGGTTTGACAAAAAGTCTCAGTCTTCGTTTGGCGAGGCGGGGGCGGTCGTGAACGCCGGTGTCTATGAACCATTGTTCGTGAATGCCCGACCTCACCTAAAGAACTTCATCCACTTTTATGTTCAAAACTAGTTTTTTTTTCTTGGGAGGAGAGAGGTAGTAGTCATACCAGATCCGCAAACTGGTGCAGGAGAGCCATCTGCCACAAAGATCGGAGGTAACCGATTATGTTTCTCTAGGTGTGCAAAAACAATAGGGTTTTCAGTCATATGATTAGTGACACCCAAGTCAATTAACCACTTACCTTGAGTAGCATTATGCGCGCCACATGACGAAGTTGCAATGGAGGCGGATTGCTTGGAGGATTTGAGGAGAGCACGCATTTCCTCAAATAAGAATCAATGTTCAGACTCTGGCGGTGTAGTGGTCGGTGAGAGGGATGGAGCGGGGGAGGTAGTGCTTACATGTACCTCAGGAAGGAGGTGAGGATGCTTGGTAAAACATTGCCAACCAAATGACTGCCAGAACCTGAGCAGTCCTGGAGGTCAGGCGAACAGGACTGGTGGACAGGTTAGGCAGTCTAGCGACTAGCACTGGAGGACAGGTTTGACGGTCTGATGGACATGAGAGACGGACAGGTTTGGCGGTCTGCATATTCGGTAGTCCTAGCAGTGTTACCGCGGTGTGGTCTAAGCAGTCCTGGCGGTGAGCAGTCCTGGCAGTGAGCAGTCCTGGCGGTGAGCAGTCCTAGCAGTGAGGTGACTTGACTTGGCGATCTAAGCAGTTGTCCTTTGTAAACTGCACTGGTTAACCAGAGTGCGGTCTAGTGATCGGGGTTATTGCAGTGCGGTTTGCTGAGATCAGTTACAATTGACGGTTTGGCGGTTAGGACAAGTTAACCTCCTGAGATGATTCTGTATTCTTCTCGCAGTTGTGCTATTTGATGATCATCAGAGTCTTAACCACCAGTTGAAGAACGACAACTCTCAAGAATGGTCACTGGTGCGGTCTGGAGGTTAGACTTAGTCTAACCGTAGCTATTCGCTAGGGCATGATGGTTAGAGACCCGAACAACCATAATGTCTTTACAGTCTCTGTATAGTCGTGCAATTAAGCCTGCTTAACCGCACAACCCGCACGACTAGTGTTTTATCTATCTGTCTAGTCACATGTGACAGACGTATATTCTCTCTCTTTCTCCTTTTCTATAAATAGGGGGCATATTCATGTATTATGTAACTTTTTGGAGCAATAAAGTTCTGTTATTTAGCTTTTTTGCACAATGACCAAGTCGTCTGTAATGGAAGCAAAGAGAGCGGGGTCACTCCTATGTTGTTAAAGGCACGCCTCGGGAGCGCTCAAGGCTCCAGGCTCAAAGGTTTGCGCCTTCGTGCGTCTTTTTTACGCCTTTGGACATTAAAGGCGCACATGAGTGTTATTTTTGTTGTAAACTTATTTTTTTTTCAAAAATAATGAAAAATTAATGTAAAAACTCAATAATTTTTGTATGGTTTAGTGTTTTTGAAACATAATTGATCGTTGAGACTTAGATATGATGCAAACGACCATATTAATTTTATTTTAAGAGATATAAATGATAGAAATGAATGATTAATGAATAAAATATATAAAACATTTGTTCAAGATGATGAACTGATGTTTGATGCTGATTATTTAAAATGAATGTGGTTGCGTCTTGCCTTTTTCGGGTGCGCGCCTACGCCTTGAACCTTGCGCCTAGGCTCCAAGACCCCTTTGCGCCTCGGTGCGCCTTGCGCCTTTAATAAATAAGGGTCCCTCACGACCACCGTTGTGACCTCCACGTCCGCCTCTATAACTGCGTTGAGATCCACGACCGGCCTTATGAGCAAAGTTGTCGGGGGCCAGAGGGGACACGATCAGAGGTCATTGCAGAAGTGTAGTAAATGCAAAAATATGTGCAACAATATCGTTCAGGGTGGGAGTGTTTGGTTCTCCCAAGTTTTATTTGCAGATCATCTCATATGAATCAAGGAGACAAAAGATTGCAGACCACTAGACACCAGGAGTTCCTGAAAGTGTTTTTTGCTGAGTAGCTAGGTCACCATAGAAGGGGCGATGCTAGAGAAATTCTGTGTCGTGAGATTGATTTCTCTAATATGCATCATCAGGAGAGAGAGAGTAGGACACACAAAGAGATCTGAGCAGAGAGTGTAAATGTGAGACGTTTTGACACCTTTGGAGTAAAGGGCCATAAGATGATCCCAAGTCGCCTTGACGGTGTCGTCATGAAGGATAATGGGCAAATATGTATCTGAGAGACTGTTATCAAGCCATGTGCGAACTAGTGCATCACTATTCACTAGCATCCTAATCGGCAAATTTGGGAGATGCATGATCAGGTGGAGCGTCGGTGAGATGATATCATTTGCGTTAAGGGCGCAAGAGAAAGATAAGTGAAACACTCCAATCAGGATAATTTGAACCCGTTAATTTTGAATTCGTCCCAAGATTTCCCGAAGAACTGGGAAGAAAAGTCAGTGGAGGGACTGGATTGATCGGAGGTGTCTCCATATTAGAAAACCTTGTTGGAGTGACTGGAAGCACTCACAAACAGTGGTTGACATTCTCGCCAAGTTGAGGGGGTGCGAGTACCAGCGGGTGAACTGCACTATATGTTGTTACTGAGAGTGCGCAAGTACCGGCGAAAGGAAGAAACAAACATCGAGAAATAGAGAAAGTTCGAAGAAATGCAAGAGTGGAGAGTTGTAGGATCAAACAGAAGGAATCACAGACAAATGCAAGGAAGAGGTTCTCGCCAAGTTGTTCTCGCTGATAGGCAGGAGACATTCTCGCAGGAAGATGTTCTTGCTGAGTTGTTCTCGCGGGTCTCCCCAATTTGTTCACGGAGACAAGCGGGAGATGTTCTCGCAGAAAGGGTCGCACCGAGCTGTTCTCGCAAACAATGGAAAGCAGAGTTGTGAAAGGGCTTGCAACTGCGGTAGGAGAGGAACGACGGTCTTGACAAGATGGTTTGCGCGAGTCCGTGGTGTCCGAAGAAGGGGAATATGCGGCATAAAAATAAATCTATAAAAAGGTGTGAAGGGCAGCTTGGTTCAAGAGCTGTGGAGTCCGGGGGGGGGGGGGGTACTCAGAGGAGCAAGTACCTGGAAGCGGAAGGGAGAATGTGCGAGTAAAAGGTCGAGGTCGCGTGAGGCCGGGACGATCACTAGAACTCAAAGAGAGTTCGTGCGTGGATGGGAGAATTCACGCAAGAGGTGATCTTTCTTGTGAGGCCGGGATGATTACGTAAAACTGAAAATGATTTTGTGAAGGCCGGGAATATTCACGCGAAAAAAATTACTAGAGGTAGCTCTGATACCATGTAAGAACTTGAAATAAAGAGATTTTAATATTCCAAATTATCCTATCCCTTAGATGAAAGCACCCCTCTTTATATAGAGTAGATGAGGAATAAAATTTACATTTGGTGACGTGGGACTAAATATAATAAGAGAAGAATTTACATTGGGCCTCTTAGATAGGCTTTAAGCTCTTGGACTTTTAGCAGGCTTTAGCAAAAACATTTAGCAAATTTTAGATCAAAGGCATAATATAACACATTTATGGCAATGCCGTTCATAGAGCAGCACTTTTTTTCATCGTCGATCCACACACGGCGCAGGTCCCACACGCGACGTTGACTCGCAGGAAAGAAATCAACAGACGGGTTACCGAGGATACACCCACATGATACACCTCACTAGATAGAAAGGTCAACCAACATCACCTACACGCAACATGCAGAAAGAGAACAAAAGATGTGGAGCAAATCATCAAACGGGCAATCGGGGATAATCCGTCGGGGATAATCCGCACAAAGGGCGGTCCCACACGACACATTCCCGTACGACACGGTCCTACGCTATACAACCCGCTGAGATTTAAACACCAACATCAATCACGTCCCAACACACGATCAATCAAAAGAAATATTGGGAGACACAAACAACATAAACCTGGAGGCCATGTGGAACAAAGACAAACAAGTCGGGAAAGATCATCAAAGTAGCCTTCATCCCAACACTCCCCCTCACATGGATAACACATGAAAGAAGGCATAACACTAAGACAAGACACAAACATTAGACAAACACAACACACAAAAACATAACATAAAACTGCTATGGAGAATGGCTGCCAGCAAGATCATGATCCCAGATGTAGCGAGCAAAGCACGAGCAAAAGACAGCGACGAGCAAAAGGTTCAAACGTCTGCGAGCATAGTGCTCAAGCAGCGACGAGCAGAAGAGGGAGCCCAACACAAAGAGAAGCATCTTCTACGAGAGCAGCTGCGAGATCGTCCACGAGAGAAGAGAAGCAGCGAGATCGATCATTGTCGAGAGAAGCAACACGGAACAAGACAGGAATCTGGACTGGATCGAAAGAAAGGAATAGACGCAGTAGCCGGGGGGGCTTGGTCGGCGTCGACGGGATCAAGCGCAACATTAGACGTCGACGGGATCGAGCGCAACAACATTAGACGTCGACGGGATCAAGCGCAGCAGCAGCCGTCGACGGGCTCAAGCGCATCAACAGACGTCGACGGGATCGAGCGCATCAGCTGACGTTGACAGGATCAAGCGCAACAGCTGCCTTCGACGAGATCGAGCGCAACAACAGGCGTTGACGGGATCGAACGCAACAGCAGGCGGACTCGTCGATGATAGGGAAGAGAACCTCCGTTGTCGTCGAGGGAAGAGACGATCACTCCCGTTGATGAAATCAAACGACGATTCTGTCGACGAGAGTGGGAACAGAGTGGCTCGATGGGGGTGGGGGGCTAGCAGGCGCGGTCGACGAGATCAGAAAAATTGAGAGGCAGAAGCTTGTGGCAGCCACGGAAAAAAATTAGGGTTTCAGATCTAGGGCTGTGATACCATGTTGGAAGAGAAAAGGAAATAACGCTTGCATAATATTCATCCCCAAATGGGGCTTTTTATAGGATTACAACAAGACTCAAAACACTGATAGAAGGTGTGGGACTAAACACATGGACATTAATAAAGACTTACTTCAACACAACGGAAGCGTGGTGGGCCCATAGCCCACAGGTCCCAGGATCGGAACCTTGCTCTGATATCTATGTTGAAAGAAAAAATAGGACAAAATGTGTAGTGATTATATTAATCCATATAGGGCCATCATATAAAAATTACAACGAGAGATAACTCTTGACTCACGGTGTGGGACTAAACCCACTTACTGCTACAAAACACAATTACAGCGACATTGATCTGATATTTCCAACAATTCTCAAGCCAAAAGAGTGGAGGCATGTTCTAACACGCGAGAGAGTTGTAAATATTTAAAAAAACTTTAAGAGAGACGAAGCTAGTACTTCATGCGGACTGTATCAAACTTCCAGGCATTCATATGGATAGTAATAGAGTTGTGGATACATTATTCACATTCAGTCATCAACAAACTCTGTCGAAATGAAACTGGTTTCATTGTTTCATTGCAGGTATCAATTACATTTCTTGATTAGTTTGTTTCTCGTGGATCCTTTGAAGAGTTTCGAACTTTCCGCTACGCATTTGATGTCCCCAAAAACCAACATATTCATGTTTTTCTTTAAGTTTTAACCACTATCCTAACACTATCACTTTCAACGAAGCCCTTTGTGAATATAAGGATGCAACATATCAATATTTTTTTTTACCAATGCCCCCTTTCTTGTTAAGCTATTGAGAATATAATCGTACATCAGGAATCTCATGTAACTTTGTGCTCTTAATATAAATCATGGGTTTTTCCATCCATAGTCAATTGGTTTTAGGTTGGATGCTTAGGTTCTGTCAAAGCAAGCTAGGTTCAACAAACCACTCCCACATCACTCAATTAGAAAGATTGTCCATGTTTTGGGGACAAGGACCCTAAATATGAAACGTGTTAAGAATATAGCCATGTAATTGGAAACTCGTGTAGCCCCTCCACCTAGGACCAGTTAGTTTGGGTTGGATACTTATAGCCCTTCGACGCACTTTCACATCTCCTAATTAAAAAAAGTTCATGTGTTAGAAGCCAAAGACCCTCTCTGTACGTGAGCATGTGTGTTGAGAATATAATACCACATTGAAAAACTCGTGTAGCTTTGTGCATCTAATATATATCTTGGGCCCCTCTACTTGCAAATAATTAGCTTTGAATTGGACTCTTATGTTCTAACACCTTGGTTCTATCATAGACTAACATCATAACTAACTGGAATACTTGCACATGTAGTATTGAAAATTATTTATACTTGTTATGTTTCTTGATTCTCACTTTTTTTGTCATTAGACAATATTCTTGTCCTTTTTTTCTGTTTTTGTAACTTGACTGAGAGTGAAATAATCAGAATTTAATTGGTGATCTATGCAGAAAGTCTCGGGATAATGTTAAAGAAGCTGTGAATTATCAAACCATCTCACCGAATAATTTAGCTAAATTTGTTTTGTCTGAAGGTGGCTGGTCAAACTTTGTGGTAACTCTTTATGTAGACCGTTTTCTGCCTATAATGTTTAATTTTTTTTACTAATTTGTCATTTTATTTTCTATTATGCACTTCAAAGGAGTTTGACACTTGCTATAACTTTTACATGTTCTATTTTGCTTTACTTGCTAGTGTACTGGGAAGAACCCTCATCACAATGTTGATGTAGCTCTTGTTTTCATTGGGAAGGAGGTAATGATTCTTATCTTTATCATTTGTCCAACTACTTAGATTACGTGTTCAATTGGAACATGAAAACATGACTGAATTGATCTGAGTTATTCTTCTAGATGGAGTGGATGAATGGTGGTGATTCTCAAACGAAGAAAATGATCCAATTGCTTGTATTATATTTTGTTTTGTTACTGAAGTATTTCTTATGGTTACATGTTTATATTTCCAGCTTTTGATATATTTCAATATGGAGGAAGAGTGGAAGTTTACTATATTACAGTGTGATCTTCATCTATATTGTTAACTATTTGTAGATGTTTTTATTTTTTCCGTATAACTATACTGTCATGCTAAATAATATCTCTGTTGTAGTTGCAAATATCAGACATCTCTAGCAGCAACCATCAGGATCCTACTCTCATCAACTTATTAAAGGTAATAATTGGAGTTCCGCACTTTGGCTTTGTTGTTTGGGTGTTTTTTTGCCGTTGCAATTTTCAAAAAATGCAAATGCTCTTTTTTGCCTGTTTGAATGGCCTCCATTTAGAATCAACGATCCCCCAAAATGCTGTTATATACCTGATTCCAACTGCATGGAGGGAGCTTCATTCACGAATACTGTTTTATCTTCACCTACAACCGCAACCACCCGCCCAAACAGGACCTTAGTTTGTTTTACTCATTTTGATTTCTTGGAAAAGCTAACTTTTGTTTCCTCTGTTCTCTGATCAGCAATCATTCAGGAGCTCTAATGTTTCAGTGGCGTTTCCATATATAGCTGTATCAGACGAGAATGAAACTCTAGAAAACTCTTTGATCTCAGGATTCTTTGAGAACTGCGGGCATGAATTGGAAGTGAAAAATTTCGCTTACATGGGATCATGTTCTCTCAAGGGTCAAAACCTTAAAAAAATTGGCGGGCTTCGTTCATTTCAGGTGAAGTTGTGTAATCGGTCTTGTGTTATGTAAGTGATGTTTGAAAAAATGACATAAATGGTCCTGTGATTATTTAACATGTATTGCTTTTGATACAAAATTTTGTTTTTCTCCAAATTAATCCCTAGTGTTATTCAAATTCAAATGCGGTCATAATAACACTTGTGTTTGTTCAAACCCTAAAACCAGTGGAGAATACTGTGTGAGGCACATGCTAAAGCAAAAATGGTCTTAATGACCCAAAAATAAAGGGTTAGAGTCAAAAGCAATACATCCTACTAAATGGTCGAGGGACAACTTGATTCACAACTCATGCTTAAGACAGGGGAGAAGATAACAAGACATCCTTAAACTTACAGGATTTCATAGATGCAAAAATGGCGGGATTAAGGGGACGAACTGATCTGATTGTTTTCTGCGGAGAAAGCTCAGAAGAATCAATCCACAATGAATCAGAAGGTGTATTATACTACTCGATTTTTTTAATTTTCATCCACATCCATTGACAACTCTTCCTCTGATTGATTTCTTTGAGTTTGTTAATTCTACAGGAAATGTCTTATCCAAAATTGTTGATTTTTTGGAGCTTTCTGGTTCAACGTACACGGTTCTTTATGCTTCAAATCCATATAGTTCAAATTTGTACACTTCTCACTTAGCTATGAGGTTTCTTGCCGAAGAAAATTCGTCTACGAACTCTACCCACTGTGATGGTGTCTGCGAACTGAAGTCATCCCTTTTGGAGGGCTTATTTGTTGTAAGTTTTTTTTAAAATATTTAATGGTTCTAAGATTATTATTTTTCTTTGCAGTTATTTTTTAATGGCATTAAGCTGTCTTTTTCAGGGTTTGTTTGTTTCGGTAAGAATGTTTGGACCTCATATTGGAAAGTGTTGACAATGTAGGGTTCATTTGGCATGTCAGCGACGGTCGTGCACGTCGTGGGTATGAATGGTAGTTCAAGAACACTCTACCTCACTTAAAGAACTTTATCCACTTTAATGTTCAATTTTTTTTTTGTGGTGGCTGTCGTAACCGCTACCACATCAAACCCATATTTTATGACTGAAGATTTTGTCCAAACTCTGGAGAGCAAAACGCTGCGCCAAATGTACTCGTAATCTCACATAAAACAACCCAGTAGCCTTGTGCTTTATATAGATCTTGGCCTCCTTCAACTATAACCAATGGCGTGACGTTTTTGCTCCGATGCGTTTGGAAAAAAATGCCGCAGTCATAAAATGTGTTTGGCATGACAATGGTTGCAACCGCCACCAAGAATTTTTTTTTTGAACATAAAAGTAGATGAGTTACTTAGGTGAGGTCGGTCATTCACCAACAGCGGTGCATTATCACCGTGTTCGTGACTGCCACCACCGTGTCAAACATTCACATAATATCACTGCAACTGGGGCTAGCATTTGATGGTGCTGTTGTGTGACTAGTTTTCATTTATAGTGTTGAGTTGTCTTGAATCAGGAATATGACATACACATTATTGAGGGTCTCGCTTACAACATTTGTAACTCTTATTCTTCATAGCGAAACCTCCGTAAACTTTATTTTGGAGTAAACCGCATATATTCTTGTGTTCTCTGATTTTTATTTCTTTCTTTTCTCCATTATCAATCACTAGGCACGTATTAAAGATCTGGATGGCTTTTGTATTCCTGTAACATTCTGAATTTGCTGAACACTTTTGGATTTTCAGGCGATTGTGCTGCTCATAATATTGATATCAGGCCTCTGCTGCATGATGGGCATTGATACCCCTACGAGATTTGAGACTGCACCGGACTCATGATTCAGCTTCATCGTCTTCTTTTTTGAAGGCCCGAGAAATTCAGGGGTGTTTGAGACTTTTCTTTAGTTTCTTTTCGTCGGCATTGATATAGCTACTATGTTTGACATGACAACAGTTATTACCGTCATACAAAAAACTAGTTTTGAACATAAAAGTGTTGAACCACTCCAGTAAATTGTCAATATATGCATTCTGACTTTAGACAATTTTATCGAGCTATCTCCATCGATCTTAATGCCTAGCATGCATGTAGCTTCACCTACGCCCTTAGAAAAAACAGTTCCCAAGCCAAGCCCTTCTTCGAAAATGTTGACAACGGAGGGTTCGTTTGGCATGGCGACGATGTTCGTTAACGTTGTGGTTATTAACCATTAACCGGCATTCATGAGCCCTCTACCTCACTTAAAAAACTTTATCCACTTTTATGTTCAAAATTAGTTTTTTCTTGTGGTGGCATTCATGAACCCTCTACCGCTATTATGTCAAAACACATTTTATGACTGACGATTTGTCCAAACTTAGCAGTGCAAAAACACTGAGCCGAATGGACTCGTAGTCTCACATAAGGAAACCCAAGTAGCCTTGTGCTTTATATGGATCTTGGCCTCCATCTATAACCAAGAGGGATGTTTTTGGTCTGATGCGTTTGGACAAAATCGCCAGCCATAAAATGTGTTTGACATGACAACGGTTACGACCACAACCAAGAAAAAAAACAAAATTTGAACATAAAAATAGATGAATTACTTAGGTGAGGTCAGACATCCACCAACAACGGTGCATAATCACCGTGTTTGTGAGTGCCACTGCCTTGTCAAACAGATCTTAATAAATTTACAAGAATCGTTCATATGTAATTAACATATATCACTGCAAGTCTGCAACTGGGGCTAGCATTTGATGGCGCCGTTGAGGGGCTTGTTTTCATTTATACTGTTGAGTTGTCTTGAATCAGGATTTATTACACACAAATGTTAGTGAAGGTCTTGCTTACAACATTTGTAACTCTAATTCTTCATAGCGAAACATCTGCAAACCTTATTTTGGAGTAAACCACATGTGTGTTCTCTGTTTTTTACATCTTTATTTTCTCCATTATCATTCAGTAGGCACTACTATTAAAGATGTGGACTGGTTTTGCATTCCTGTAATGTTCTGAATGCTTTTGGATTTGCAGGCGATTGTATTTCTGTAACATTCTGAATTCACGGCCGTGCCAAACGGTGCCTGTCTTATTATTTGCCAATTGTGTCTTGATAATTTCTCTCGTTAAGATTAGAGTAGGGCATCTAACTTGATTCGACAAAAACTAAATGAGCATGATAAGTCTTTTTTTGAGAAGATGCTATGCATTAAAAGAAGAAAAAAATACAACACTAAACTACTACCGTATGCCAACAATAAGGCTCTGCTTGGCGCTGTGCTTTTGCTCCAGTGAGTTTGGACATAAACACCAGCCATAGAACGTTTGGCATGAAAGCGGTTACGACCATGATCAAGAAAATAAAACTAGTATTGAACATAAAAGTGGATGAAGTTCCTTAGGATAGGTCGGACGTTCACGGACGACGGTTTATAACCACTACGTTCGTGACCGTCACCGTTTTGCCAAACAGAGCCTATCTTATTATTTGTCAACTGTGTTTTTTATATTGATAATTTCTCTCGTTAAGATTAGAGTAGGACATCTAACTTGATTCGACAAAAACTAAATGGTCATGATAATAAGGCTCTGTTTTTACTTGAGAAGTACAAAGTTAAACAAGTACAGTATGCCATTGATAAGGCTCCGTGTAGCGTTGGGTTTTTGCTCCGGTGAGTTTGGACAAAAACACTAATGTCATAGAATGTATGTTTGGCATGAAAGTGGTTACGACGACCATCAAGAAAATAAAAGTAGTTTTGGACATAAAAGTGGATGAAGTTCCTTAGGAGAGGTCGGACGTTCATGAACGACGGTTCATAACCAGTGTGTTCATGATTACCGCTGCTGTGTCAAGCAGAGCCTATCTTATTATTTGTAAATTGTGTTTTTATCTTGATGATTTCACTCGTTAAGATTAGAGTAGAGCATCGAACTTGATTCGACAAAAACTAAATGGTCATGATAATAAGGCTCTGTTTTGAGAAGATGAATATGCATTAAAAGAAGAAAAGAAATTACAGTGCTAAACTACTAGAATATGTGATCGATAAGGCTCCGTTTGGTGTTGCGTTTTGGCTCCGGTGAGTTTGGGCAAAAACACCAATGTTATAGAATGTATGGTTGGCATGGAAGCGGGTACGACCACCATCAAGAAAATAAAATTAGTTTTGAACATAAAAGTGAATGAAGTTCCTTAGGAGAGATCGGGCGTTCACGAACGACGGTTCCTAATCACTCCGTTCGTGACTTCCGCCGCCGTGCTAAATGGAGCCACATGTCTTGTTATTTGTCAATTGTGTTTTTATCTTAATAATTTCTCTCATTAAGATTAGAGTAGGACATGTAACACACTTGTTTTCCCGTGGCATCAATTTGCAAGAATTATGTAATTGTTAACTAAATGGTCATGATAATTACCGTTTGGCGTGATGTTTTTGTTCCCCTGAGTTTGGACAAAAACGCTAGACATTGAATGTATGTTTGGCATGACAACGGTTATGACCATCACCAAGAAAATAAAACTAGTTTTGAACATACAAGTGGATGAAGTTCCTTAAGGTGAGGCCGGGTGTTCACGAACGATGGTTCATAATTACTGCGTTCATGACTGCCACTGCCATACCAAATAGAGCCTAAGTTTCACGCGAGTACTTCATTTTGTATTAGAAAATGTTATTTTCAAAATGATGAGATTTTCATATTCCATTTTTAAAAAATTTAATGCACTAAAATCATCTTGCATGTAATTTTTAAAAATTTTGGTGAGCGTCGGGGTGAGGGTGGTTCGTCTCTATTTGTTCATTCCTACTGCTCTAAAATGCCATTTTTGGCTTTCAACATCATTGCAGCCCCCTCCCTCCATTCCCGCTCCCTCAATTTAGTATTGGTAAGAGGGTACTAAATTTTCAAAATAAAAATATTGATTAGTATAAAAGGTATGATTAGATTATAAAATGAACAAAAAATGGAAAGCTAAAGAATTAAGAGACAAAGATTTTAAGTGTTGGGATCCCACAATCTTATGAAATAAAGTGTTCTTGAATGAACACACAATGTATTCAGAATGAAAAAGTTATCTTACATCCAATACAAAAAGGTTATATATACAAAAGGTAAAAGACAGTCATAATCAACAAAAATAGTGAGACAATGACAGCTGCCATAAAAGAATTTAGATGCAGGCTGTAGATGTTAATATCCCCCACAAGTTGGACTGCAAATATCAAGAAGGCCAAACTTGGACAGAGCAACTTTGAAAGCAGCAGGATGAAGGGCTTTGGTAAAAAGTCTGCCAATTGAGAGGAAGAAGAAACTGGTAGCGATCGAACAAGGCCTCTATCAATTTTCTCATGCACGACAAGACAATCCATTTCTATATGTTTGGTTCGTTCATGAAAAGAAGGATTGTGCGCAAGATAAATGGCAGATTTACTGTCACAATATATATTAGTTAGAGTGAGGGGAGAAACGTTCAGGTCAGTTAGAAGATAGTGCAGCCTTTGCACTTCACAGGTAAGAGAACCAAGCACACGATATTCTGCTTCGCATGAAGATCTAGAAATAGTTGGTTGCTTCTTTGTTTTTCAGGAAATAAGTGAAGAACCAATGAACACTCAGTAACCTATAACTGACCGTCGAGTGTCTAAGAAACAAGCCCAGTCAAAATCGGCAAAACCACAGATTTTCAGATCTGAATTGTGGGAAGAAGAAGGCTAGTATCAGGAGCATTTTTGAGGTACCGGATTATGCGAGTTGCAGCAATATAATGAATGTGCATAGGATTGGCAACATATTGACTAAGTTGTTGAATAGCAAAGCAAATATCTGGACGCGTAGTGGCGAGATACAATAGTCGTCCAATAAGTTTTATGCACAATGTGAATCAGGGAAGGGATCACCTTGATCAGTTTGAAGTTTTAGAGCAGGATCCATAGGAGTAGGTGCTGGTTTATAGGCTAAAAAACCAGTATCAGATAATAGTTCCAAGGTATATTTCCTTTAGTTGATGAGAATGCCAGTTTTGGACCTAGAAATCTCCAAACCGAGAAAGAAATGGAGCTGACCAAGATCTTTGATCCTGAATTGTCGATGTAGATATTGCTTGATACTATGGAACTCAGAGGTTGAGTCTCCTGCCAAAACGATGTCATCAACATAAACTAGAATTGCTGTGAATGAGGAATTTGTGGATTTTAAGAACAGTGAATGATCTGCTGATGATTGCTTGTCTCCAAGAGAGTGTAGGGCTGTTGAAAGTGTCGAGTACCACTGCTTGCTAGTCAGCTTTAAACCATAAATTGATTTCATCAATTTACAAACTGGATTTGGTAAAGAAGAAGAATAACTAGGGGGCAATGTCATGTAAATTTCTTCATGAAGAAAGGCATTGTTTACATCCAATTGCTATAGAAACCATCCTTTGACAGGGCCTATGTCAAGCAAAACACAGATAGTAGTTGTTGGGGCTTGCGGGTCCGGAATCGCCCCCGCATTGCGGCGCTATGCGGTAATGGCTTAACTGGCTGCCCCGTGGATCCGCCCGAGGACCTTTGATATAAAGATTAGTATGCGCCTTTGACCTTCAGGCCGGTCTTTTGGTGCAGTTGGTAGCGCTAAGTCCTCTCAAGTGGTATCAGAGGGGGTCGCGGGTTCGAAACCCCGGGGTCGTTTCCGGGGGGGGGGGGGGGGGGGGGATTGTTGGGGCTTGCGGGTCCGGAATCGCCCCCGCGTTGCGGCGCTATGCGGTAATGGCTTAACTGGCTGCCCCGTGGATCCGCCCGAGGACCTTTGATATAAAGATTAGTATGCGCCTTTGACCTTCAGGCCGGTCTTTTAGTGCAGTTGGTAGCGCTAAGTCCTCTCAGTAGTAATTTTAGCAATGAGTGAAAATGTATCAAAATTGTCCACGCCTTCCATTTGGTTAAACCCCTTTGCAACAAGTCTCGCTTTATATCTTTCAATCGACCCATCAGCCTTAAATTTGGTTCTATAAAAGCAAGAAGCTCCTTTTCCATAGCTTTGTTCCAGCAATCAGATTTAGAGGCTTGAGCATAAGTGATAGGATCAGAAACAGAGCTGATATTAAGGCAAAATGATTTATTATGGGGAGAACATCGATCATAAGTAAGCACATAAGAAAGATAATGTAAAGTGTTTATTGAAGGAGTTTGAGACTTAAACAGCAAAGTATAATGGTAGTCCTGAAGGTATTTAGGCTGCTGACGAGTCCTCGCTGAATGTCTTCCAGAAATGGGATTAACAGGAACCTGATCAGATTGAGAAGTGTTAGTGGCTGTTGGTTTAGTAAGATGAGTAGAAGAAATTTCAATGTCATCCGACACAGGTAACAAGCAAGGCTGTGGAATTGTAGAGGAGTGATGAGGAGTGTAATTAGTTGAAAGAGAGATGTAATCAGTGAAGGAGAAAGGAAAAATGTCTTCATAAAAGGTGTCATTTCGAGACAAAAAGATGTCAAGACTGAAGATCATATAGAAGATAGCCTTTCGTGCCTCCCTTATACCCCAAGAAAATGGTTTTCCTAGCACGGGGAGAGGATTTTGTTCTCTATCCTACAAGGGTGCTGATATAAGCCAAACAATCAAAGACTCTGAGGTTATCAAAGGTGGGTGGAGTGTTGCAAAGTAGTTCATATGGCGTTTTTCAAATTTAACAAAGGAGTAGGAAGTCTGTTTATGATATGAACACCATTAGCAACAACAAAACACCATAATTTATTAGGAATTTTAGCTTGGAAGAAAAGAGCTGGAGCAATGTTCAATATATGCTGATGCTTTCGTTCAACTATGCCGTTTTGCTAGGGTGTTTCTACACAAGTAGTATGATGAATAATCCCTTTGTTGAGATAAAAATCATCCATGACAAATTCTAAACCATTATCATACCTAATGGTTTTTAGTTTTGATGAAAATTGAGTTTCAATGAAAGTGATGAAATTTATAAGATGTTGTCGTGCTTCATGCTTTGATTTCATTAAAATTAACCAAGTAAATCGAGAGAAATCGTCTATCATGGTTAAAAAATACTTATGCCCATGCAAAGAAGAGGAGTAAGGTCCCCATATGTCTACATGAAGTAGATCAAAAATTTTATTGAAAGAGGAAGCACTAGAAGTAAACGGTAATCTCTTTTGTCTAGCAAAATGACAAACATCACAAGGAGTAATAGTAGAAAAAGAAAAACAAGAAAACTTCTTAGACATAATTTTAAAGGTAGAATTTTAAAACATGCCCCAAACGATTATGCCATATGCTGGGAGAAATTTGTTGCTTGACTGCATCATCTTGACAAACGGTGGAAGGTATTTGTTGGGAAATCAAAATGAAAAGCCCATCTTGCTGCTTAGCTATACCAATCATCCGGTTGGTTGATATCTGTCAAATAGAACATGAAATGTTCTGAAAAGTAAGAAAGCAAGTATGAGTAGAAGTGAGTTTAGTAACAGAAATAGAACTTACAGTAAAGCATGGAACATATAAGACATCAAATAGGGTAAGAAATGATGACAGGATAACAGTGAAAGAAATGTTGGCTATGGTGTTGAGTCCATTGGGCAGGGTAATAGATACATGGGAAATGTTTTGATAAGAAGAGAAATTGTCAAGAGTATGAGTAATATGATTTGTAGCTCCTGTATCAATAAGCCAGTAAGAACTATTTCTACTTTGGGGGTACTAAATCAACATTAAAACTAGTAGTCTGAGCTGCATTGGATGAATGATTGCTGGGCTTTGGTAGATGCAGAAGAGCATGAATGCCTTCACATTGTTCTTTAGTAAAAGACTTTGTTGAAATCAATTATATGATGTTCCAAAGGCTGTATCAAGGTATCAGTAAGAGAGTCCTGGCCTGTTGTGATGGTGTTAATGTTTTTGTCGTTTTTGTTTTTGTAGCCAGGAGGAAAACCGTGAAGGTAAAAACAGGACTCAACAGTATGATTTGTTTTGCCACAATGTGTACAAAGTCGATTAATGTTGCCCCGTCCAGTATTATTGTTTTGATTCTTTCCGCCTCGCCCTTTGCTTTTGTGGTAAGAATTTATCAAATTCCGGTTGGAAGAAGGTTGTCCTGATTGAAAAGAAGTAACGTTGAAAGTTTCCACATCAGTAAAAGAAGGAATGCTTGGATGAAATTGTCGTTCTTGTTGCGTGATAAGAGAAAAGGCTTTGTTGATAGTGGGCAAGGGTTCAAGAAGCATGGTCTGAGATCGAGCAGCACTGTAATGTTCATTGAGACCTTTGAGTTTGGTGAAATATTCAGAGACACTAGAATCTCCTTGATGAAGAAGAAAAATGTCTTCCGTAGATCTGCAACATGGAAGATGTCGGCCTGTGAAAAACGATCTTGAACATCACCCTATACTTCAAAAGCATTATCAATCCAAAGAATGGATTGAAGAATGGTGTCTGAAATGGATCGATGGAGCCAAGAAAGAACCATGGTATTGCATTGTTCCCACGAAGCATACCGAGGATCTGTAGGAAATGGGGGTTGGATACTGCCATCAATGAAATGCAACTTATTCTTGGATAGCAGTGCGACCTTGATAGCACACGCCCAGACATGATAATTGCAACCATTCAGAGGAAAAGAAACAAAAACCAAAGCGGGATTCTTGCTGGCGTGTAGAAAATAAGGGTTTACAGGATTGGTACGAAAATCAGAAGAAGGGTTTACCGAGAAAGCCATCAGAAGAGGCGAGGGAGGAAGACGAAGATGAAGAATTAGAAAAGTATTCCTTCTGATACCATATTATGAAATAAAGTCTTCTTGAATGAACACACAGTGTATTTAGAATGAAAAAGTTATCTTACATCCAATACATAAAGGCTACATACACAAAAGGTAAAAGACAGTCCTAACTAACAAAAACAATGAGACAATGGCAACTATCATAACACAATTTAGATGCAAGCTGTAGATGTTAATACACATGATCCTACTCAATTACTAAGAAGCCACCCGCTCACCTTAGCACCCCAAAAATCATGAGAGGAAATGAATGTGAGTAAAAAATCGTGAGTGATAAAGAATTGTGGCATCATTCCTGCAAGTCGTGGGCAAGATGTTGACGTTTAGGCAAGGAGACGTCGATCCGGCAATTCGCTGTCAAGATTATGAGAATCCGGCAAGGTGATGTCGCTCCGGCAAGATGATGACGCTCAGGGAAGTAGATGAAGATCTTGGACGTGAAGGTGGCGGAGTTCTTGAGAGTGATGAAGATCTTTGAAGAAGATAGTTTCTTGGATGGAACCAGCAAAAATTTTGTAACAACGTTTTCAATAGTATGGCTAGAAAAAGTTCATGTGAATAATCTCTTAAACAAGAGGATGGCAACTATATTTATAGAATTGAAAGGGATTAGAAAGATGGATTAAGAAATGTGAGCCTAATCAACATGACGGGTCTCCCTAATTTATAGGAATTCAAGGCTGCAAATCGTCGGAATTCCCATATACCCCACTAGTTATGGAGAAAACCATTTTGCACGCAATCCGCACGCCCGATCCTTGTGCAATCCACGCACGATCCCCCCTATCGCTCCATCAGACACCGCCCCGAGGCCGCGGACCCCGCGCGCGCTCTCCGCGCGGCCACGAGACTAGTCAGCGGTCGACCCTCGTGCGGCTGCCGCCCAACCGTCCTCCGCGAGTCCGGCCTCTGGAGGGCCTCCTCTTGGCTGGCATTCGCGAGGCCGGCATCTGGGCAGCCTCCGCGAGGCCGGCCCCCGGCTGGCCTCCGCCCGGCCGACCACCGGGTGGCCTCCGCTTGGACGGTCTCCGCAAGGCCATCCCCCGGGCGGCCCCCACGCGGCCCCCTCCCGGTCCGCCTCCGCCTGGTCAGCCTCCTTGGTCGGCTGGCCGATCGGCCCCCGCCGGCTGGGCCTCCCTCCGGTCGGCCTCGTCTCCACCACAAACCAATTTCCTGCTTGTTGAAACCGAAAAATCGGTCTCGAGGAGTTCACCCTTGGGGAAGGGGTGATCGCGCACCTACTTCTCTCCAGCGAACTGGACAGCCAGAAACTTAGGACAAAGAACAGACCCAAGGCTCCAACACGGAGGTCCCACCTCACACCCGGAAGTTATTAGAGCGCTTCCCCTCATTAGCCAAGTGCTAAAGCTAAGGTACCTCAGAAAGCGCTAGAAGACTGGGTACAAGTAAGCATGCCTTTCTGAGGTACCCCTTAGGTCCTATTTATAGGATTCTGAAAACGTCCTGCAAATTGCCAACCTCCGCTGCTCTGGAGGGCTATGGGCAGACCAATGGAGGCAACATGGTGACCTACATCACTCCAAAAGCCTGGGCGAGCAGCCCCCTGGAGCTCCTGCTCGCAAATGGTGGATGGGGCTCGCACTCGCCTACCCCTTGGCCTAGGGCGAGTACGGGCTCGACACCCAGTTCGTGTGATCCCCCAGCCCTCATCCGTCGGGCTCAGCTCCACGAACTCCGAGCTCGGCCCGACGGATACCGAACTCGGTCCGACCTCTGCCGAGTTCGAACTCGGCGTGCTGGAGTTTGGCGTGCATACTTTCCTGTCGAGCTCGCCTGGGGCTTGGGGGCGGTCCGAATCGGCCGGTCTGACTCCTGTCGACCCACTCGCCGGATACGGGGTTGTACACAATCCCCGCTCTTTACGAGGTTGGGACAAACTCGGAAAGAAACATCCAACCCCACAGAATTCGGCGAGTGCGACTGGAGCTGGGAAAGAATCTTGCGCAGGGGCCCACCGCCGGCTATATATACATGTACCTGCATACCCGGCTGACCTTTGTCATTCCCCTTGCTTTAGCCTTGTCAGGATGCCGCTTCCCAAGGAGGTCCTAGAGCGAGTGGCGCGTTCTAGAGCGGAGGCTGAAGCTCGTGTCGTGGGATTGACCGATCTCAAGGCCCCACCTCGCAACCTTGCCGAGTTCGGTTCGGCCAAAAAGGCAAAGCCCCTTCCGAAGGACGCCGAACCTATCTACAACGAATTCAGGACAACCTTAAATAACGGGGCTGGATCCTCCACTCAGCCGACTCCGGAACCCCAAGGTAAGGAAATCATCGTCCTTTCCGCTGACCAGGCCAGCCGAGGTCATAGCGACGAGACATCTGCACCTCAGGTCAAGGACCCTCTCGACAGCCCGCGACACCAAGCACCCGACGCACGTCTGTGGGCCTCGCTTCTCAGCTTCGGGACCACGGGGCCGGACTCACAGAAGCCGAGGTCGCCGACTCGCCTTTCTTCTCAGTAGCCTCTCGCTTCTGCACCTACGGGGGGAGGTACTGAGGTCATCCCCACCCCCGGCTTTACTCGCCTCTCTCCAGAGGCTCCCCGATATGACCGTGGCAAGGTTCTAGGCAATCCTCCTTCTCGTGTCGGCCTGGAGGAGCCGGGCGTGCACTGTAGGCTCTTAACATCCTCGAACTCTGTTTGGTTTTGGCGATTCTCATCCCTTTTACTCAACCTTGCGACTGTTCGCGCAGACCTTACCGTGGATTCTGAGGCCGACGAGTCCGCGGGCCAGACTCGATACTCGCCTCTTCCTTCTCCACGTACTCTGGACGCCTTCCTGGATTCCGAGCTGGAGGGCCCTGAACGGTCGAGGCGAGAACTGCTGGTTCTCAAGAAGCTGGTGCGCGAGTTCCACGAGGTGCGGAGGGACAACCTCAGGCTGCAGCGGGAGTGCGCGCGGCTTGCGGATATGGCGGGAGTCAGCCCGGCATTTGAGGAGGCGTCTTCTTCCACGCTTCTCGACGAGATCGACGAGAGCCTACAGACTGTCCACCGGAACCTGGGGCGACTCCGCGAGATCCGCGCGCGGCGACCTGTGGCGGCAGGGTCGCGAGACCAGGGTGGCTAGAGACGGCCCCCTTGAGGGGCCTACCGATACTCGCCCCTGTTCTCCCCTGGTCCGCGCGCATCGGGGGTTTTTATTCCTGCTCTGGACTTTGTTCGGATCTGTAATAATTTGGATAATAATTTTTTACTATTGTTAATATGTTGAATCATAGCAATCAGCGTCCCATCAATCCCATCTCGCCATATTGCAGGGTTAATTCGCGACGGCCGGCGAGCTGGAGGCGGCGAGCCGGAGGTCCGATTCGGTGACCTGCAATAGAAATCCACTCCGTTAGTGAATTATGTATTGTGGGTAAAGCCGTAATCGCGACCGGTGGTCCGATTCGGGGATGTTGCTTGACGTGGATGAAGAGGATTTTGCTAGAAATATGATTGTGGCGAAGACGCCGTTTGTGATGCCCTCATTTTCGTGTGAGAACGGATGGTGGTTTAGGGAGGGAAAGGATGTGATTGTCGAATGTTATTCAAAAACGTGACTTTGTCTCTGTGGTCAGCTGACCAGCCCTATGACGTTGTGAGTCACGTGTGTAGGGTGTCCCGGCAAGACAAGTTCCCTTTGGTGAAAACTGACGAGAACGCAAAGCTTTTGGACAAGCCCGTGCAATGAAGCCCACGAGCAGGTAGGATCAAGTAAGGGTTCTTAGCATCAGTTGGACTGTTGTGGTGGAACTGACAAGAGTGTCAAAGCTTGCAGACAAGCCCGAGGGTTGAGACTCATGAGCGGGTGGGGCTTAAGCAAGAGTTGCATATGCGGCTTGAAAGTCATTGGGGAAATTAGAAGTACCCATGTGATTGATGTGATGTGATTATGTGTGTTGATGTGTTAGAATAATACACGCTTAGGACGCCTCGGGTGAAACCCAGGTTTGCATACATGTTGCAAAGTAGTCTCCTTTTATTTCAATGCTCAATATAGAAATGTGTTTGATGTACGTGATACCCTCACTTGTTGTTTCTATGTTACTTTTCCCTTTATGTCTATTTATATTTGCATACGAAGTGCTGACCTGCAGGGTGATGGAGTGTCTGGGGTCCGCTAGGGATGGCTGGGAGGAGGTTGTTGGTTACACAGTTAAGGTCAACTTTTGCTGACCTATGTTACGTCAAATTTTAACAGGGCAAGGATCGCAAGTTGCAGGTAGATCACCGACCAAAAAGGCCTAAGCCTCATGAAGTGTTACATCTTCTGTTTGGTGGTTTGTTGTGTTGAAACCGACGGTTCACATTTCCTTGGTTTGATAATATCAACTCTCATATTGTATTTGATTACATCTTGTGTTTGGTAGAGTGTGCAGGTCTATAAGTCCAAGAAATACATGGAGCTCTCCTAAGAAACCTACCGTCGAGCGGTAATAGCTACCGCCGGGCGGTAGCCTGAATTAAATGGCCAAGGCGCTCGAAAATCTACCACACCGCGCTAGTCCTACCGCCCGTGCTAGCGCAAGGAATTAATTCATCCAGGCTCTATGGAATCTACCGCACCGCGCTAGTCCTACCATCCGCACTAGCTCAAGGAATTAATTTGTCCAGGATCTCGAGAATCTACCGCGCAGGCGCTAGCTTGGTACCGCACTGCAGTAACGCACACAACGCTTGTTGAGCCAGAGGCGTTAAGAGCATTGAGACAGAGGCGTCGAGATGACAGGACTACCGTCGGGCACAATCAACCTACCGCGCCGCGCTAGCATTGAAAAACGGGAAATATTCGTTTTGAATATTTTTCAAAATTTGGAGGACAACTGTCACATCAAGCGCGTGAAGCTACCGCCGGGCGCTAGCCTTACCATCGGCGGTAGCCTGTTTTAACAATGATGTATACAAGACGTATCGCTTTCTGGATTTCAGACGACGAAAAAAATAGATAGAGTTCTGTGATTCCTAGGATTCGGCCACCTCTCTCTGTGGTCCGTTCCACCGTCTTCGTCGAAGGAAAAGAAAGTCGCCTCCCTCCCGTTCGTGCACGAAGAACTCCGGCGAGCCAAGAACTACATCGACTACGAAGAGACGACTGGTTGCAAGCACACGAAGATCTCAAGCACCGGTCGTGGATCGCTCGACGGAGGAATCGTCAAGAGGAAGATTTTAATCTTTTAAATCATTTAAACTCTTTATTGTAATCTTTCTCTTTCTTTATATTCTTATGGTGAAGGAAATCGACCGGGGAAGGTTGTCGGAATCCGGGGTAGGATTCCGTGAGAAATCGTCTCGGGGAAGGGACATCTAGATCGAGTGAGCCAAATATCTTAATTTTCCAACTTGATTTGACCCTTGTTTTCTATTTATGAAAATAATTACAATATCTTCCTTTTTCAAATGAAGTACTAGAAATAATCATGTGAAAATTCAGGGAAAATTTCTACTCACTAATATTAATAGGATAATACTCAAAACAAATTTTCATACTTCTATCTAGTCATTTGACCTAAGTTATCCACAATTAGAAATATCTACGAAAATGCCACTAATAATATAATCACCATAAATAATCATCCAAAAATCTTAATAAAATTTACAGGAGTTCATAATACATAAATAAGAGTCTAGACATTTTATCATAATTTTCCAAGCATAATCACTCATGTTTTAATCAAAATCCCCTAAGGTTAAAATTGTATTTACACTATTTACACAAGGAATAATTCTCAAACATGCTCGTAAATTTTTCCAGAGGTGTGAAATGACCTTCTAGAGCTTGGGTCAACAATTTGGAATTTCCTAAATTCAGTAGCTCTACTTTTTCCATTTTAACACCTACATGTGCTATTTTTGAAATAATTCTAACTTAGGGGATTTTTGATTCCAAAAATCACCATTTTCTCATGGTATTGTACCTCCATAAGCCTCCGTTAAAAATTTCATGGACAGGCATTGAGCCAAACAGGCTAAATTCTCATTTTTTCCCCATTTTTATTATTTGCACACCATTCACAATTCTACATTCACCATGCATGTTGGATACTCTAACATGCAGAGGTCCAAATGGCTACAAATTTTTAACAAGACCTTAGGATGATCTTAAGGCCAAGCCACCCAAATTTGGGGGCATTTGAAACAGGGAATCACCTTAAATTCCATTATTTTAAATATTCATATTTCTACAAAAATTATAGAAATTTATCCTCCAAAAATTCTGATTTTTGGACATAGTGTAAATCCAGTGTAAACGCATGCATGACGTGAATTTAACTGCATGTGGACTTATTGTTTAGCCTAGACATCCATTTGAAGTTCTGCCCTAGCCTAGGAGCAGTCCTAGGAGAATGACCCTACAAGGAGCTTCATTGCTCCAAATTGCATGATTAGGGTGTCAAAAAAATTTAGGCCCTAGATCTACATTTTTCATGTTGATGACCTTCTCTAGATATGCATCTAACAGGCCTAAAATCAACATGCAACATCTCTGTATAAAGGTGACGGAAAATATCAAGTAAATAATTAAACTATAGTTTTGTATTGTATAAATTGGACTACATCGTGTCATCTTCCCCGATGGCCAACGGTCCAGATTAATCCTGATGTATCATCTTGATTCCTTGTTTTCGGCCACCTGAGCCGCCGTCACCACTGATGATTATCGCCACCACCTCCGTTGAGGTGGTGGCTAGCGTTTCCCGGCGATATGGCCGCCGGAGGCGGCTCCTCCGGCGAACCCGAGCAAAAAGAAAAGCTCGCGATTTTTTCCTCTTTCTCGCATGGAATCAGGCTCAATTGAACCTGATATCTCTCCTAGATGATCTAGAGAGCTAGCACAGAGGGAGAGGAAGAGAAACAGACCTGGATGAGGGCATGACGGAGGGTATGGTGGCGGTGTGCTATAGCTGATCTTAGCTCCGATGATCTAGCTCAAATCCTGGTTTCTCCATCAAAAGATTAGTTCCAGCAGTCGAATTTCACTCCTCTGGATGTTCTGAAGGTGATGGTGAAGTCATATGAGGGTGAGGTTGGCTGGTTGTGGAGTTAGGCCTAAGTGCTATTTCGGCCATGCCTTCGATGATCCTCCTTGGCTCCAAGTGGCATGAGCATGGCTGAAAATGCTGGGGAAGGGTGCTGGAGCTCAGTCACGAACTTGGGCAGAGAGAAGGAGAGCCAAGTGGCCTCCACTCCTTATTTTCCTCTTCCCTCTCTCCCCCACTTAGCCAAATCTCTAAACTACCTCCATACATGTCACTACCCTCCAAAACCAAAGGGTAGGAGCTGTAATTGGGCACTTGGGCTGTTCATGGGCCAAGGCTCACGGGCTTAGCCCATTAGGAATGGGTTTGGCCTTCATTTTTCTCCTTTAGGCCTTATGTTGACCAAGTTGACTTTTTGGGTTATATTGGTCAACTTGATGAGTGGACTGACCCCACTTGATGGTCATAGACCCTATGACACCACCCAAACTTGATTGGGCCATGGTGATGCCCCACTTGGGCTAATTAGGCCTATGTGTGTGGTTTTGACCAAATTAGGGTTATGGTTGACTTTGGTCAATTTGGTCCAATGGGTGACCCCATGGCGGGGTCTTGAGTTCACATAGATTTATTTTAGGGTTAGAGGCATAATGGTGAGGTCACCTTGTACTTGTGGTTTCAATTTGGCTAGTTTGACCTAATGTTGATTTTAACCCTATAGTGGGCCCCTTGTGAGTCCATCCTAACTCCTTGGCCATGTGGTCAAATCTAGCCTAATCCCTTCCTCTCACCATATGTCCTAACCTAATCTAAGTTTAGAGGTCTAGTAGAAAATGAGATGTTACACTTCTTCCCATGAATGAGAGACATCGTGAAGTTTTCATACTTATCTGGAAGTGAATTCAATAGAAGAAGTGTCTTGTATTCATCGCCAACATACTCGTCCAAATTCAACAGATCTGCTAATAACTTTGTGAACTCATTCAAATGCTCATCAATCGATACTCCACGTCTCATCTGAAACCGGTACAATCGACGCTTCATGTGAAGACAATTCTTCACGCTCTTCGTAAGACATTTATTCTCTAGCGTTCTCAAAAGATATCCAGCAGACGTCTCCAGCATAACTCCATATTTGATCTCCTGAGTCAGACAATTTCTGATCAACCCGCAAGCACTTCGATTCATTTTCGACCAAACTTTCTCAGCCATCCTATCAGGACATTCATCACCATCAAGAACGTCCTTCAAATTTAGAGAACATAACGCATTCATCACCTCGCACCGCCACATGCCGAAGTTACCCTTTTCGTCAAACTTGGTAACAATGACCGGATGCAAACAAGTATGATGGATCCTAGATTCTACTGCTCCGGAGAATGAAGAAACGACATCAGAGTCTCCCATTTTTTAGTTGATTACAACAACACATATACAAGAAACAAAAAAGAGCACAAAGCAACTATATATATATATATATATATATATATATATATATACAGGAAACTGTAAATCCGCGCCCCCCGTTTTTGACAAAAAACCGTGCTCCTCAGAAAAACGGAAAAAACACCCCCCTAAACAGTATTTTTAGAAAAAGTGGTCAACATGAAAGTTGTAGATCTCGACGAGATCTACAACTTTCATGTTAACCACTTTTTCTAAAAATGCTTTTTAGGGGGTCTATTTTCAAAAGGCGCGAAGGGGGGTCCGCGCAAAAAATAAAAATCGTAATAATTACCGGGCGGAACTCCCTTCGCGCCTTTTGAAAATAGACCCCCTAAACAGCATTTTTAGAAAAAGTGGTCAACATGAAAGTTGTAGATCTCGACGAGATCTACAACTTTCATGTTGTCCACTTTTTCTAAAAATGCTGTTTAGGGGGTGCTTTTTTCCGTTTTTCCGGGGAGCGCGTTTTTTAGCGAAAAACGCGCTGCGCGTTTTTCCATAGCCCCCATATATATATATATATATATATATATATATATATATATATATATATATATATATATATATATATATATTGTTAATTCAAAACAAAAATAAAATTTTATTACCTCTTAATAGGAGAAATCCTCTTTTTTTTGTTTCTTGCACAGTTGCACTCCTTAGCAGATGGAGACGAGAACAAAGAACTATCTATTCTGCGATGCACTTCACCGGGAAAAAAATAAAGATCTCTTCGAAGAAAAGCAGCCACCTCTACCGAATGAAAAAACCAGAGACCCAAAACAAAATTTCGGTTTTCTCGCTGCCCAACTGTACCGCCGGTGGAGAAGAAGCTTCAAAACCAAAATTAAAACTCCTTGTTTTTTTTAAATTGCGGCCTGCTGCTCTCAGGAAAGGAACCCCAATAAAGAATTTTTTTTTTCTGCCGGCAATCCTCCGGTATCGCTGAGAGAACCAATTTTTTTCTTCTTATTTTTGGTAGTTGGGCTTGCTCTGTGCCGAGAGAAGAAAAACAAAATCAATAAGGGTCCGTTCGTTTGCACGAAATTGAGCCCCTGGAATTGGAATTGAAGGTCTAATTCTAATTCCATCGTTCGTCTGCACGCTTGACGTTGAAATTTAAATTTTAATGAATTCCGTGGAATTCATTTTGAACTAAAGACAATTCCTTCCAATATATATAAGAATTGGACAATTCCGATCGAGACACATTTTTATGCCCGGGCGCGAATTTTTTTTCTTGGGCGCAATTTTTTCGCGCGTGCGCGTTTTTTTCGCCCGGGCGCAAATTTTTCGCCGGGACACGAATTTTTCGCCAGGGCGCGACGAAATTTTTTCTTCTAGGCGCAATTTTTTCGCGCCCGGGCGAGTTTTTTTCGCCCAGACGTGATTTTTTAGCACGGGCGCGTTTTTTTGGCACGGGCATATTTTATTTTCACGGGCGCGTTTTTTTCGATCGGGCGCGATTTTTTCCGCCCGGGCGCGATTTTTTTGCCCGGTCGCATTTTTTTACTTCTCACTTCTCAGCCTGAATATCTAAACGGCAAAAAACTTCCTTTTTAAATTTCCAAATTGGCGCAACTGAGAGAGGAACGAAAGAAAAACAATTTGCCGCCGGCACTGATCCGTGTCGCCTCTGCCGAGATGAGGGAGAGGCCAAAAAAACTCTTTTATTTTTAATCAAGGTTGGCACCTTCTCCACCCTGCAGATGCCTCCACCGATGGAAGGCCTGATCTGTTACGTGTCGGTGGGCCGGGTTGTTGGGTTATGGTGGGAGGGCCGCCGGGTTCCACTCCAGTATGAGGGGGGGGAAAGGGGGGAGGGGGGAGGGAAGAGAGAAAAAGAGGGGGAGGAGAAGAAAAGGGGGGAGAAAGAGAGAAGGGGGAAAGGGAAAAAAAGGAGGGAGAGATGTGGCCATGTGGGTTTTGTTCGGCGGCATCCAAATGTGAAAAAGATCCAACATGAATGTATATATATAAACTAATGTACAAACCTTGAGAGTCAATTGACATCTCTTTAATGTTTGTAAGTTTTTATTGAATATTTTTGGTGTGGTACCTTCTACAAGCTCTTCTAATATGATACCCCTTCCATTAAGAATTTTGTTTACACTTTCTCCATTTCATCTATGCAATTTTCTACAATGGACACCTCTTCATGATCATTAACACAATACAAAAACAAATCACCAAGTCAAATAACATGTATTTTGCTAACTAATAAAAATGATAAGATCAAACATCATTCTTGAACCATTACAACAAAGTTGTTATACGACGACATTTTTTAATATCTTTAGCGACGATTTTTAAGCGTTGTGATAATTTTCGTGACATTTATAAAAACGTCATCAAATCGTCGTGATTGCGGACGTCGTCATAGCTCTATGCGACGCTTTCAAAAAAACATCATAATTGATAGTTGTTCTATCGTAACACTTTTTCAAAAAATATCATGATAAATAATTGATCTATCGTGACACTTTCTAAGAAAACGTCGAGAAAAATATTAACTATATCACGATGTTTTTTAACAAAATATCATCGTAGTTAAAACTCTACAATAACACTTTTCTAAATAAACGTCACAAAATATTACATTTCAAGCAATCTTATAATTGCTAATCACAGTCCAATAATATTCGCAGTCCATTGAATTTATTCGCAGTCCAATGTCTTTATTCGCAGTTCAAAAAATTGTAAATTCAAAATAGTTTTAAAAAACATTGACAATAAAATGAAATAGTCCTCTCTTTGCGGAAAAACAAACAAACGCGTTGGGTGACAGCAATTGCTCCCGCCCTCTCTCTGCGGAACGTTGAAAAAGCGCCGCCCTCCCTCTACGGTCCTAAATGGAGGCGGTGTTTGCTATAGTTATGTGTCATGAGTAAGTACTTACACCAGTGTAACCAATTCCAAAAAATAATTTTTGGGGCTTGACGTTAATGTTTCCTTTTTTTGTTATTTTTTCTTGCATCTGAAAATTTTCCCTTTTTGTTGCGCAGCGTTGCTTTTGACTACATTTTTTTAAGGGGATTGTTATTCGCAGACCGCGAATGGCTATTCGCAGACCGAAAAAACGTTTTTTTTGGGTTCCTTTTTTTTTATTCGCAGACCGAATGGCTATCCGCCGATCGCTCCGCTGGCCATCTGCCGCTCGCCCCGCTCGCCGGCGAAGAAGAGTCGATCGCCCCGCCGCTCGCCGCTGTGTGCAAGGGCGGACCTAGCTTAAGGCGCCAGGAGTTAGGGCATTTCCGAGCATGTAACGGGGAAGCGCGGCGACGAAGGCAGTGTGCTCTTTTCTCTCTGGCCCCGTCTAGTAGATCTATCTCCCAGGAAATGCCCGCCTTTGCCGCTGATCGCTGCTCTGAATCTTGATTTTGCCCTAACCGTGCTCCTGGTACTTTCTTCTTCTTCTTCTTCTGATAGACTTGATATTTTTTATTTTTTGTGCACTTGTGGTGTCAGTGCTTCATATTTTTTGATGCAGGTTATGTATACTTTTATGTAGGCTCCAATTTTGGTGGTACTTGTGGTGCTGGTGCACATCTTAACCCTATTTTTTTACTTTTAATGTTGGTCTGCGAATAACAATGATTTCTGCGAATAACAAATTTAATAGTCTTTGGGTCTGCGAATAGTAATAATCTGCGAATAGCCATATTCGGTCTGCGGTTAACAATCCCCTTTTTTAATTATCACCCTAAAAAGGAACAAAATCACCATCCGATCAAGATGTTGTATAGTTAACAATGAATAAGGCTTGAGATGTTACAAATGGCATCAAAACTATAGACTAGTCAGATGACAAAATGCTATGCTTGTGAGCCAGCTCTTAAACCCACAATGTTGGGAAATGCCACAACTCTTGAACTTGTTGGAACTACCTCTTGATTCTACATATTCTATGAGAAATTCCAATATCCATGAGATTACTAATGATTGTTGTCAATTCATCACTCATAAGAGAAGAAAGTAAACTCTCAAGGAGAAGTAAAAGTGCATCATACACAACTCTAGAACGCTTACAGGATGAGTGTTCTCCAGAAGTCGCACCAAGTACGCTAAAACCAACAATCTTTCAATGAACAAAATTCGGATAAATCATTCTCCAAATCTCCTTACGAATTAGAAGCGTTCGCTTGGTAATGAATGCTGAGATGTAAACTAATGGTGCATTGCTTCTCTCTAAATTTCAGTATATTTTGCATGATGTTTGGCCTAATTTTCTGGGAAAATGCTAATCTGGGCCTTATTTGGATTCCCAGAAGATGATTTCTCCCTGCTCCCCAGCCAAACCCAAATCCTTCTGCCTCCTCTCCTGATAGAACTCCAGTGCATCCAGCTCAAGTTCACGTGCTCGAAAAATTTCGTCGATTTGCACGAGCATTTTTTTCTCACCCGCTCTTACACCGACAACAATTTTTGATCTCCGGTCCAGATCTCCCCCTCTCATTATCTTCTCATCCTGCAAATTTAATCCCCAAAAAAGTTTAGCAGCATAATCCGTTCTCCTATAATGTGATAGCTCAATGAGTGTAAGGTTATTACTATAAGCCAAAAATAGTAAGAATTGGGATCAACGGCACAAAATGGAGAAAAATATTTCTACTCTATTAAGAAACACTTGAAGCTCTGTTAATTAACCAGGTCAATTAAAATGTGATGTGACTGGACCAGTGTAATCAATTCTAATTAGTTCAAATAGACCAGGAATGACAGGAAGCCTGTCAATTGCCAGCAAAGAAAGATAAGTTGCAATTTTAATAGTAAAATAAACTAGAGTGCCTTGGCCATAACTACTTTGACAGTACTTTACCACTACAAATTGGGGAAAAAAATCATATAATAAACGGAATGAAATGACCATACTTGAGAGCAACAAATAATATAAATTATCCTAGTATTGTGTAAAACAAATTAACCATAATAGAGATGAAACCGTGAGATTCAGCATACCTGCACAATTGGGTTTAACCGATCACAGGAGTAACGCTCAATATGAAGAAAGCAATTTCCAACTCTGGGACGAAAGACAATTTCAACAAATCTCCTGTGTAATAAAAAGAATAATAAGACCATATATTAGATTAAGTAGATGTTAAATTGCACCGCCATATACATCCTGAGACAAAACAATTCATTCATGCAAATAAAAGAAGTCTCAAACACATGAATTTAAGAGAAATGAACTCAACACTCATCAATAAGGGAATGAGCATGTAAACTAACACGTGCAAATTTCACACAAAAAACGCATAATATTGGTTTTTGGGTCCTGAAGCTATCGAAATTTTGAAGTGTCATCCTCATACTAATCCCTCCGACGGACATGATTAAAAAACTAGTTGAGATACCAAAAACTTTAAATATGAAATAGAAGCTTGTTCTGCATAAAATGTTTTGAATCATGTTGTTGAACAACACTCTTAGCACAAAGCAATAAGAAGTTTTTGTGCTTCAGTGTTCATATTTTCAAATTTTATTAAGGTTTTATTTGAGAGAGTGGTGGCGGTTGTGAACATAGGGTACATCATTGCTTTTACTACCACAATTTCATACACCACTCAAACACCATTTGTCCCAAACAATTCCCGCGTGAATCAACTGAAAAAAAAATGATGTTGAAATTTTAACTCCTCTGCTCTAAAATCATCCAAGGAAGCTCAAACAAATGATGTTGAAATTTTAACTCCTCTGCTCTGAAATCATCCAAGGAAGCTCAAACAAATGATGTTGAAATTTTAACTCAGACTGCTACCTGCTCTTCCAGTTAGAAGAAGTTTGAATATAGCTAGCTACACAGATGATGATTCGGATTCAGTGATTAATTAAGAACATGATTGCTTACCCAAGTAAAAATTCTTGGCGTATTCAGCGCAGGCCTGTCCGCACCTGTCATAGGAATCGTTGAGCATGTTCCAAGCTCGACGGAGTCGATACCTCCGTCGTAAACAACACTGTCGAGTTTATTACGAAAATAGGTTTTCATATAGTATTTACCTACATACCAGAAAAAGCAATTAAACACGTTTATCCCCCCAATATATTTACAAGAGTTCAATTTGTTAACGTATTAACTGGCTATGTGCCTGAAATACTCATGACTTATGCGCCACTGCAGCTTAAGCATCGTAAATTTGATGTTAGTTATCGTGGCGTTTTAAAAACGTCGCTATTGAACGACTTTGGCTAGACCAACAAGAAATTTTTCTGACCCTCATCATCTTGAGTAGTGATCAACAAGTGACTTCGCTTTCACAGGTGCAAAGATTCTTGCCTGCTAGGAAGTGAATAAACTTAAATATGTAGTTTCTAACCATAAACCCAACAAAACCATAATAGTTAAGAATGAAATAAGAAATGAATGTCTAAGATTATAATCCTATACATATAATAAAAATATAGTTTGCGTGAATAAAAACTGAATAGTTAAGATGATAATTCATAGGAACATAATCCAACGGTTACAGTGAACAATAACTTTAGACTATATTTCACGTCTTTATTTAAAATTTAACATACAGTAGTTCTGTACGTTCTAATACAGCATGATGATACAGTGAAGAATCTCTTAATGCCATTTTATTGAATCTCAAATTCAATAAGTATAGAATGTCACATGAAAGTACAAAAATAAGGTTGCGACTTCAGAAGAGAGGATTCATAATTAATAAAAAAATGCAAATATTGCGCTCATGATTAGCGCAGCAGCACAACCACAGTCATCAACCAAAACATTTGTGGTATGAGCCTTCTTGAGGAGCCTCCCCCAGCGACTCATCTGAGGCGGCATTAAGAGTGTCTGCCAACACAAAATAAGTTTTGAATATCCTTCAACAATACACTAAACGAATTTAGAAGTAATAGCAAAATAGCACATAATATGAGAAAGATCTTGACCGGCTTCTCGGGCTCGGTCTTTTGTCAAAAGGATGTGATATTACTGCACAAAAGGAGTGTTCCATTATTGTTATAATCCAATAATGGAACAATCCCCGAACAAATCTCATTCACTCTTGTTTATATAAAAGTTAAACGTGAGTTGTTGAGGGAGTATAACGTTCCTCTTCTCAGAGAGTTCTATGGCGATGCACAATGATGAGATTTCCCTTTAGCATCCTCGTGGTCGGGAAGATCAGAAGCTTATCCTTCTCTGCCACTTCCCAAATATTACGATGCGCAAATATTCAAAGTTCAAATCGTTAAAGAAAGCATCATCATCGTCGTCACAAGCATCATCTAAGAGCTTCATCAAGTACCTAGACTCGACCGACCGAGCTCGTATCCTAGACATAAACATTGGCCGACACCGAAGGGTGTATAGGTCGGCGCTCCAGCTGCTTGCTTCCCATCGTCCTTGCTCATATTGCCCTGGAATTCAAGAAGCAGGATCGAACTAAATTCAGATCCAGGGTCTTCTCGTAGATCAGGCCACTGATGCGCTTAACGCCGCCTCGGCGAGCAAGGCAGTGGATCGCCGGCTTCGTGATGCCCTGGATGTTTTCGCGGAGGACTTTGCGATGGTGCTTGGCCCCTCCCTTTCTGAGCCCCTTGCCGCCCTTTCCACGCCCAGACATTGTCGTTGTTCCTTGTGGATTCCTTCATGGCCAGGGGATGATGCCGTGCAGCCATTGCTCTGATAATCTTAAGATCAAAAAACATTAATTCTAGGCTAACATGTCTTTTGAACAAGTTGATGTGGGAGCGAATCCAATGCTCTCAAATGCCTTAAACCTCACTTTTCTTAGTAATAAGTATGAGAGTGAAGACACATGGTTATAAATTAAATTTTGTCACTAAATTTTGCAATCCTATACAACAATTACTAATAGCAGTCTGTTGATGTTCTCATTTGAAAGTTGACTAGTTGTCTAAATTATCACCTAGAGGGGGGTGAATAGGTGATTGCGACGTCTTTTGCGGAATAAAATAAAACTAATCGCAGCACACACAAAAAGAACACAAGCACAGACGACACAAGATTTATAGTGGTTCCCCGATCTTGGGTACTCCACTTTCCCTCTCACCGATCTAGTAACGCACTAGACTCGGCTACTCCACTTATCTCAGATTAAAGAAATCTTACAACTCGATCCAACCCGGATCTACACTCGGAAGCACAATCTTCCTACAACAAATACTCGGAGTGAAAACTCCTACAACTCGGAGAAGAATCTCCTACAGAATAAAGATTTACAGAAAATGATGAGACTGTGACAGATCTAGAAAATCTTGACGTTTCTTCTTCCTTCAACAATGGCGGCTCTGTCAGGAATCTGTCGGAGAAGATACTGTCGTCGATCTACAGATCTGGTTCTTCGGAACACACGGAATCAAGAGATTCGAGAGAAGTCGAGGTCGATCTCGATTCTATGTGTCACTTCATCGATCGTTCTTCGTCGGCGGCCTTCCAGATAGAAACGGTGAGCAGCGGCGACCGGGAAGACGAATCGGGAACTTAGGGTTTGTCGGCCCTTTTTCGTTTCACGTTCTTGAAGAGAGAGAAAAGATAAACGATAATAATAATTCTTAATGAAAACAGAGACTGATTAGACCTTTTATAGGGAGCCTAATCGGTCAGAAATCAAATCATATTGAAGGTAATGCCACGTGGGCCAATTAGATGATGACAGATTGAAAAATAGAATGAATAGAAGGTCAACGATTTTGACAAATTCAGAATTAGAAAAAGATTTAAGTCAGAAGTACTCGAGAACTGAAGGTTGTTCTCGAGCACTGAAACAAGGAGTTCTCGAGAATAGAAATGATTGTCTCGAGATCTGAGACTGGGAAAAATATCCTGTCAAGAATAACTTTCTCGAGCACTAATTGTATTACTCGAGCACTTATACTTAGAAGAAAAAGTATATCTGGATTACTCGAGCATACAGTAAACTTGCTCGAGTACTGGAAAGAAAATATTCGAGAACTTGAAACTTCTCGAGCACAAAGACTTAGAATAAAACTGGAAAACGAGCACAAGCAGAATTTACTCGAGAGCCTGAAGAAATGTACTCGAGAATTATTAAGATTTCTCGAGCACTAAACACTTAAAAACAAACTTGAGAACTGGAGTACTCGAGAAACAAGTCTCTTTCTCGATCACAAAGACTTAATCAAAATCCTGAAAACTAGAGTACTCGAGCAAATGGATTATTTCTCGAGCACTTGAACATAGAGGAAAATCTGGAGGAAAGTACTCGAGAAGCTAAAGCTGTTCTCGAGCACAGGAACTTAGAATAACAACAGAGAAATAGTTCTCGAGAAAGGTAGACTTAGAAGAAGAGTTATATTTCTCGAGTACCTTTCCTTAGAAATATTTTTGCACAGCATTCTAGTTCTCGAGCAGCAAAGTCATTTTCTCGAGAAGGGAAAACTTTCTCTCGAGCATTAATGACAGCCAGATTTGAAAGAAAAAGTTCTCGAGCAAGCTGAGCTTTTTCTCGAGTACTTTAAAAACTTCTCGAGACCTAGAGATGTAATTTACTCGAGCACTAATGTATTTCTCGAGCAAAAAAGACTTGGCAAAAATTCTAAGTTACAGAAAAATGTTTTCAAATAGAACTTCTTCAGCTTCAGCTTTTGTCCTTTTCTCCAAGTGATTTGAGGTTAAGTATATTCCAATAGAGAGGCTACACATGAGTCAACACCTTGGATTACACAGTGAGGGATTACACTGTGAAGTCCTGTGTTTGATGACCCATTGCAGACTGACATTGGTCTATACTTAAAGTGTACACCTGCAAGCATATGGCTAAAAAGAAATATCAAATACAACTGGATTCAACTTAGTTCATGGGTGACTTCATGCAAATCTAGGTGAGTGTGGATACAATACCCAACATCATTCCTTCTCAAACTATGTATGAGCAATGGGACGCATATTGTCATGACAGTTTGATATTTTTGTTTAAATATCAAACTATGTATGAGTAATGGGACGCATATTCTCAGTTGCAACCTGGAAGAGATTTTTCAAAGAATTTTTGGACTAGTTGAATGTACGGACACTCACCGCGATTTCGCCTATCAATAACAAGCAAAACTCAAGAATTTACAAACATATGGATCAAATCGCGATGCTTTTATAAAAAAACTATTCAATTTACAAAGAAAACAGACAAAGATCCAACCTTGCTGCTGCAAGCATTCCAAAGATACAAGGAATTCCCCAGCCCTATCGCTAGCATGTTGTTGGACGACCAATCAACTAGGTTAAGATAGAAATCATCCTGCAAGGCAGGCGCGTCCAGCACCTAACCCCAAATAATCGCTTCAGAATGGACGAATTTCAGATTAAATCCATAACAAACTGGGGAGTAGGGAACAAAAACAAAAGAAATGAAGATCAAAAATATAAAAAATCAAAGAAATCAGAATTAGGTGATCAAATAGAAGAGGCTTACCTTGGTGGAAGATGGCTTAGGTTCAGACATGGCGTGAAGGAATCTGGCAGGAGGAGTGGACTGAAGCTGCTTCGGGTGGGCAGCGTCCGTAGCGCAGCGTTAGGGCATCACCTAATTCAGAAGAAAAATAGGAGGAACGAGAGAGGAGGAAGTGGAAGAGAAGAAGAAGAGGGAGGTACCTGGCGGCGGCGACGAACGCCTCATCTTCATCGACTGTAGATGGATTTCGCCGGAGAAGAGAACGAGACGGGAGGAGGTGTTTTCGCCGGACAGTAATTTCCTTCTGGGTGAGTCCCTCGAGATTGCCGGAGATGCCTTCTGGCATTCTTGCTCATCTTAGCGAGCGCGTGACTGGATTCGCGACAGGCAAAGATAGTAGGGGCCGCCGGAGCCGTAGAAGGAGTTGCTGGTGCTGGCGTCGAAGACAGTACCACGGATCGAGACATAGATGGGTTTGCTCTCGTTCGATCCGTCGTAGCTGCTTAGCTGATCGCTGGAGGTGCTTCCGTCCGACAGAGAGGAGATGGAAGAGCTCTGTACTGATGGCGTAAAATGAGAAACAAAAATCATCGATTTTAGTAAACGGACGGGGGCAAAATGGGAAACACTTAAAATCAGTCCAATTCAGTGGACTAGAGTGAGGCCCGACCGGGCCGCCGGGTTCCACTCCAGTATGAGGGGGGGGGGAAAGGGGGGAGGGGGGAGGGAAGAGAGAAAAAGAGGGGGAGGAGAAGAAAAGGGGGGAGAAAGAGAGAAGGGGGAAAGGGAAAAAAAGGAGGGAGAGATGTGGCCATGTGGGTTTTGTTCGGCGGCATCCAAATGTGAAAAAGATCCAACATGAATGTATATATATAAACTAATGTACAAACCTTGAGAGTCAATTGACATCTCTTTAATGTTTGTAAGTTTTTATTGAATATTTTTGGTGCGGTACCTTCTACAAGCTCTTCTGATATGCTACCCCTTCCATTAAGAATTTTGTTTACACTTTCTCCATTTCATCTATGCGATTTTCTACAATGGACACCTCTTCATGATCATTAACACAATACAAAAAGAAATCACCAAGTCAAATAACATGTATTTTGCTAACTAATAAAAATGATAAGATCAAACATCATTCTTGAACCATTACAACAAAGTTGTTATACGACGACATTTTTTAATATCTTTGGGACGATTTTTAAGCGTTGTGATAATTTTCGTGACGTTTATAAAAACATGACCAAATCGTCGTGATTGCGGACGTCGTCATAGCTCTATGCGACGCTTTCAAAAAAACATCATAATTGATAGTTGTTCTATCGTAACACTTTTTCAAAAAATATCATGATAAATAATTGATTTATCGTGACACTTTCTAAGAAAACGTCGAGAAAAATATTAACTATATCACTATGTTTTTTAACAAAATATCATCGTAGTTAAAACTCTACAATAACACTTTTCTAAATAAACGTCACAAAATATTACATTTCAAGCAATCCTATAATTGCTAATCACAGTCCAATAATATTCGCAGTCCATTGAATTTATTCGCAGTCCAATGTCTTTATTCGCAGTCCAAAAAATTGTAAATTCAAAATAGTTTTAAAATACATTGACAATAAAATGAAATAGTCCTCTCTTTGCGGAAAAACAAACAAACGTGTTGGGTGGCAGCAATTGCTCCCGCCCTCTCTCTGCGGAACGTTGAAAAAGCACCGCCCTCCCTCTACGGTCCTAAATGGAGGCGGCGTTTGCTATAGTTATGTGTCATGAGTAAGTACTTACACCAGTGTAACCAATTCCAAAAAATAATTTTTGGGGATTGACGTTAATGTTTCCTTTTTTTGTTATTTTTTCTTGCATCTGAAAATTTTCCCTTTTTGTTGCGCAACGTTGCTTTTGACTACATTTTTTTAATTATCACCCTAAAAAGGAACAAAATCACCATCCGATCAAGATGTTGTATAGTTAACAATGAATAAGGCTTGAGATGTTACAAATGGCATCAAAACTATAGACTAGTCAGATGACAAAATGCTATGCTTGTGAGCCAGCTCTTAAACCCACAATGTTGGGAAATGCCACACAACTCTTGAACTTGTTGGAACTACCTCTTGATTCTACATATTCTATGAGAAATTCCAATATCCATGAGATTACTAATGATTGTTGTCAATTCATCACTCATAAGAGAAGAAAGTAAACTCTCAAGGAGAAGTAAAAGTGCATCATACACAACTCTAGAACGCTTACAGGATGAGTGTTCTCCAGAAGTCGCACCAAGTACGCTAAAACCAACAATCTTTCAATGAACAAAATTTGGATAAATCATTCTCCAAATCTCCTTACGAATTAGAAGCGTTCGCTTGGTAACGAATGCTGAGATGTAAACTAATGGTGCATTGCTTCTCTCTAAATTTCAGTATATTTTGCATGATGTTTGGCCTAATTTTCTGGGAAAATGCTAATCTGGGCCTTATTTGGATTCCCAGAAGATGATTTCTCCCTGCTCCCCAGCCAAACCCAAATCCTTCTGCCTCCTCTCCTGATAGAACTCCAGTGCATCCAGCTCAAGTTCACGTGCTCGAAAAATTTCGTCGATTTGCACGAGCATTTTTTTCTCACCCGCTCTTACACCGACAACAATTTTTGATCTCCGGTCCAGATCTCCCCCTCTCATTATCTTCTCATCCTGCAAATTTAATCCCCAAAAAAGTTTAGCAGCATAATCCGTTCTCCTATAATGTGATAGCTCAATGAGTGTAAGGTTATTACTATAATCCAAAAATAGTAAGAATTGGGATCAACGGCACAAAATGGAGAAAAATATTTCTACTCTATTAAGAAACACTTGAAGCTCTGTTAATTAACCAGGTCAATTAAAATGTGATGTGTCTGGACCAGTGTAATCAATTCTAATTAGTTCAAATAGACCAGGAATGACAGGAAGCCTGTCAATTGCCAGCAAAGAAAGATAAGTTGCAATTTTAATAGTAAAATAAACTAGAGTGCCTTGGCCATAACTACTTTGACAGTACTTTACCACTACAAATTGGGGAAAAAAATCATATAATAAACGGAATGAAATGACCATACTTGAGAGCAACAAATAATATAAATTATCCTAGTATTGTGTAAAACAAATTAACCATAATAGAGATGAAACCGTGAGATTCAGCATACCTGCACAATTGGGTTTAACCGATCACAGGAGTAACGCTCAATATGAAGAAAGCAATTTCCAACTCTGGGACGAAAGACAATTTCAACAAATCTCCTGTGTAATAAAAAGAATAATAAGACCATATATTAGATTAAGTAGATGTTAAATTGCACCGCCATATATATCCTGAGACAAAACTATTCATTCATGCAAATAAAAGAAGTCTCAAACACATGAATTTAAGAGAAATGAACTCAACACTCATCAATAAGGGAATGAGCATGTAAACTAACACGTGCAAATTTCACACAAAAAACGCATAATTTTGGTTTTTGGGTCCTGAAGCTATCGAAATTTTGAAGTGTCATCCTCATACTAATCCCTCCGACGGACATGATTAAAAAACTAGTTGAGATACCAAAAACTTTAAATATGAAATGGAAGCTTGTTCTGCATAAAATGTTTTGAATCATGTTGTTGAACAACACTCTTAGCACAAAGCAATAAGAAGTTTTGTGCTTCAGTGTTCATATTTTCAAATTTTATTAAGGTTTTATTTGGGAGAGTGGTGGCGGTTGTGAACATAGGGTACATCATTGCTTTTACTACCACAATTTCATACACCACTCAAACACCATTTGTCCCAAACAATTCCCGCGTGAATCAACTGAAAAAAAAATGATGTTGAAATTTTAACTCCTCTGCTCTAAAATCATCCAAGGAAGCTCAAACAAATGATGTTGAAATTTTAACTCCTCTGCTCTAAAATCATCCAAGGAAGCTAAAACAAATGATGTTGAAATTTTAACTCAGACTGCTACCGGCTCTTCCAGTTAGAAGAAGTTTGAATACAGCTAGCTACACAGATGATGATTCGGATTTAGTGATTAATTAAGAACATGATTGCTTACCCAAGTAAAAATTCTTGGCGTATTCAGCGCAGGCCTGTCCGCACCTGTCATAGGAATCGTTGAGCATGTTCCAAGCTCGACGGAGTCGATACCTCCGCCGTAAACAACACTATCGAGTTTATTACGAAAATAGGTTTTCATGTAGTATTTACCTACATACCAGAAAAAGCAATTAAACACGTTTATCCCCCCAATATATTTACAAGAGTTCAATTTGTTAACGTATTAACTGGCTATGTGCCTGAAATACTCATGACTTATGCGCCACTGCAGCTTAACCATCGTAAATTTGATGTTAGTTATCGTGGCGTTTTAAAAACGTCGCTATTGAACGACTTTGGCTAGACCAACAAGAAATTTTTCTGACCTCATCATCTTGAGTAGTGATCAACAAGTGACTTCGCTTTCACAGGTGCAAAGATTCTTGCCTGCTAGGAAGTGAATAAACTTAAATATGTAGTTTCTAACCATAAACCCAACAAAACCATAATAGTTAAGAATAAAATAAGAAATGAATGTCTAAGATTATAATCCTATGCATATAATAAAAATATAGTTTGCGTGAATAAAAACTAAATAGTTAAGATGATAATTCATAGGAACATAATCCAACGGTTACAGTGAACAATAACTTTAGACTATATTTCACGTCTTTATTTAAACTTTAACATACAGTAGTTCTGTACGTTCTAATACAGCATGATGATACAGTGAAGAATCTCTTAATGCCATTTTATTGAATCTCAAATTCAATAAGTATAGAATGTCACATGAAAGTACAAAAATAAGGTTGTGACTTCAGAAGAGAGGATTCATAATTAATAAAAAAAAATGCAAATATTGCGCTCATGATTAGCGCAGCAGCATAACCACAGTCATCAACCAAAACATTTGTGGTATGAGCCTTCTTGAGGAGCCTCCCCCAGCGACTCATCTGAGGCGGCATTAAGTGTGTCTTCCAACACAAAATAAGTTTTGAATATCCTTCAACAATACACTAAACGAATTTAGAAGTAATAGCAAAATAGCACATAATATGAGAAAGATCTTGACCGGCTTCTCGGGCTCGGTCTTTTGTCAAAAGGATGTGATATTACTGCACAAAAGGAGTGTTCCATTATTGTTATAATCCAATAATGGAACAATCCCCGAACAAATCTCATTCACTCTTGTTTATATAAAAGTTGAACGTGAGTTGTTGAGGGAGTATAACGTTCCTCTTCTCAGAGAGTTCTATGGCGATGCACAATGATGAGATTTCCCTTTAGCATCCTCGTGGTCGGGAAGATCAGAAGCTTATCCTTCTCTGCCACTTCCCAAATATTACGATGCGCAAATATTCAAAGTTCAAATCGTTAAAGAAAGCATCATCATCATCGTCACAAGCATCATCTAAGAGCTTCATCAAGTATCTAGACTCGACCGACCGAGCTCGTATCCTAGACATAAACGTTGGCCGACACCGAAGGGTGTATAGGTTGGCGCTCCAGCTGCTTGCTTCCCATCGTCCTTGCTCATATTGCCCTAGAATTCAAGGAGCGGGATCGAACTAAATTCAGATCCAGGGTCTTCTCGTAGATCAGGCCACTGATGCGCTTAACGCCGCCTCGGCGAGCAAGGCAGTGGATCGCCGGCTTCGTGATGCCCTGGATGTTTTCGCGGAGGACTTTGCGATGGTGCTTGGCCCCTCCCTTTCTGAGCCCCTTGCCGCCCTTTCCACGCCCAGACATTGTCGTTGTTCCTTGTGGATTCCTTCATGGCCAGGGGATGATGCCGTGCAGCCATTGCTCTGATAATCTTAAGATCAAAAACATTAATTCTAGGCTAACATGTCCTTTGAACAAGTTGATGTGGGAGCGAATCCAATGCTCTCAAATGCCTTAAACCTCACTTTTCTTAGTAATAAGTATGAGAGTGAAGACACATGGTTATAAATTAAATTTTGTCACTAAATTTTGCAATCCTATACAACAATTATCAATAGCAGTCTGTTGATGTTCTCATTCCTTCTCAAACTATATATGAGTAATGGGACGCATATTGTCATGACAGTTTGATATTTTTGTTTAAATATCAAACTATGTATGAGTAATGGGACGCATATTCTCAGTTGCAACCTGGAAGAGATTTTTCAAAGAATTTTTGGACTAGTTGAATGTACTGGACACTCACCGCGATTTCGCCTATCAATAACAAGCAAAACTCAAGAATTTACAAACATATGGATCAAATCGCGATGCTTTTATAAAAAAACTATTCAATTTACAAAGAAAACAGACAAAAATCCAACCTTGCTGCTGTAAGCATTCCAAAGATACACACAATTCCCCAGCCCTATCGCTAGCATGTTGTTGGACGACCAATCAACTAGGTTAAGATAGAAATCATCCTGCAAGGCAGGCGCGTCCAGCACCTAACCCCAAATAATCGCTTCAGAATGGACGAATTTCAGATTAAATCCATAACAAACTGGGGAGTAGGGAACAAAAACAAAAGAAATGAAGATCAAAAATATAAAAAATCAAAGAAATCAGAATTAGGTGATCAAATAGAAGAGGCTTACCTTGGTGGAAGATGGCTTGGGTTACGACATGGCGTGAAGGAATCTGGCAGGAGGAGTGGACTGAAGCTGCTTCGGGTGGGCAGCGTCCGTAGCGCAGCGTTAGGGCATCACCTAATTCAGAAGAAAAATAGGAGGAACGAGAGAGGAGGAAGTGGAAGATAAGAAGAAGAGGGAGGTACCTGGCGGCGGCGGCGAACGCCTCATCTTCATCGACTGTAGATGGATTTCGCCGAAGAAGAGAACGAGACGGGAGGAGGTGTTTTCGCCGGACAGTAATTTCCTTCTGGGTGAGTCCCTCGAGATTGTCGGAGATGCCTTCTGGCATTCTTGCTCATCTTAGCGAGCGAGCGACTGGATTCGCGACAGGCAAAGATAGTAGGGGCCGCCGGAGCCGTAGAAGGAGTTGCTGGTGCTGGCGTCGAAGACAGTACCACGGATCGAGACATAGATGGGTTTGCTCTCGTTCGATCCGTCGTAGCTGCTTAGCTGATTGCTGGAGGTGCTTCTGTCCGGCAGAGAGGAGATGGAAGAGCTCTGTACTGATGGCGTAAAATGAGAAACAAAAATCATCGATTTTAGTAAATGGACGGGGGCAAAATGGGAAACACTTAAAATCAGTCAAATTCAGTGGACTAGAGTGAGGCCCGACCGGGGGGGTTGTGTTATGGATGTGTTAATGTTTAATATGTTTATGTTAAGTAAGTTTAGTGGTTGTAATCTCTCAGGCTATGACGTATAAATAGCTTTGAGATAGGGTTTTTGGAGGTATGCTGTTTTTGTGTGTTATCTGGAGGAGGAGACCGGCAGCTGCTGGGAACTTCACTGGAGTTGTCTCCACTGTTCAGAGCGTGTCTCTTAGGTGGTGTTTGTATCTGTGGATTGTGTGCTCTGTTTTCCTAGTGAGATATTGCAACTGGTGCTCTATTTTTCTACTTGAAGCTCTGTCTTTTGAGGTAAACTGCTGTAGGTCTCTGTCTTTTTGGGGTAATTGCTGCAGGTTATTTCTCCCGGCTCCAAGGAGGACGCTTCACTGGTATCATAGCCAGACCACCGGCACTCCTTCGGATGGCACTGTCGAAGGACCTAGTGAATGATGTGGAGGCGTTGAAGGCATCGCAGGAAGCCATGGAGCGCACACAGGACGGCATGGTGCAGTCCCTCAAGCCCTCACCGAGCAGCTGCGGGTGTTCTGCGAAGCTGCGCAGAGCAGTCGTCTGGGGGGTGCCGGCACGCCGCGATCCGCCGCGGATTCTCCCCACCATCACAGCTCCGCCGGGCCGCTGACCACTCGCTTCTCTTGGCTGGAGTTCCCGCGGTTTTCGGGGGAGGCGGTCATGGAATGGATCTATAGGTGTGAGCAGTTTTTTGATATTGATGGCACGCCGGAAGATCAGCGGGTGAAGATTGCTACAGCCCATGTGGAGGGGAAGGCGCTCTTTTGGCATCAAACTTACATGAAAGCTCGTATTACGCGCCAAGGGCTGCACTGGGAGGAGTACGCGCAAGCTATTGTGGGGCAGTTTGGTTCTCTCTTAATGGACGACCCCATGAGGGAGTTGAATAATTTGCAGCTGACCGGGGGGGGGGGTGCAGTCGTATGTGGATGCGTTCGACGTTCTCTTCCACAGGGTCGATATCTCCGAAGACTATGCTATCAGTTTGTTCTTAGCCGGCCTCAAGGCCGAAATTGAGTTCGCAGTGCGCATGTTTCAGCCCAAAACACTGGGATGTTTGCTCCTTGGTCCAGTTGCAGGAACATTAACTCGCCGCAACGCATCGGCGGGGAAGCGGGGGCAACTCGGGTTGGGGGGGTCCTAGCCGTGAGCGGCCACCCGCCCTATTCAACCGGCCGCCGCAGTCCAACCACCCGGGCACCTCTCCAGCTCGTTGTCGGCCCGTCGCAGTCACCCACGCTTAACCCAACGAGAGATGGAGGAGAAGCGGAGTAAAGGCCTATGCTTTTGGTGTGACAACTTACACTGGGACATCGGTGTGCGGACAAGTGATGACTAGTTTTAGTCATCGGTTTTGGGGTAATTTAGTAGCTTAAGTTCCTAAGTATTATTATAAATTTGTATTGTGTATGCTTATTTTGATGACATTTTAGGATAATCTTATTATATATATTATGTATTAGATTATATTATGTTTAGTAGTTACAATTAGTGTTATGATTAATTTAATGTTTTATGTTTAATTTCATTATATATGGTTAACTTGTGTTTTATTTATAATATAACTATTATGTATTATGTTTTATGATGTATTACGTCAGTTTTATGTTTTTATGTTTTATGTTTTATTTATATTATATATTTTGTTTATATGTTTGTATGTTTAATTTTATGCTTAAAGATTTGAGTTTGTTATAATGATATTGTATGTTTTCTTTTATTTTCATTATATTAACTAATGTTTTATGTTTGTTTCAATTGTAGGTGCAGCCCACAAACCCTTGGAGCAGCCCTCAAGCCCTACCCGAGCCCCTACATGGTGCAGCCCACTTCACATTTGAAGCAGCCCTACATGATGCACCCGAGCCCCCTCTTCATGGAGCAGCCCAAGACAAGCCCAAGCAGCCCTACATGATGCACCCGAGCCCCCTCTTCATGAAGCAGCCCAAGACAAGCCCAAGCAGCCCACCTAGCCTCTAACCCGAGCCCCTCCCTCAAGAGCAGCAACCCAAGCCACCAAACAGCCCATTAAAGCCTACAAAGGCCGGCCACACTCCCTCTCTCTCCTTTATTATTTTTTTTGTCACCTTTCTCATGCATGCATCTCCCTCTCTCCTCATTAAATCCATATGCATGAATCTCCCCATGAAGTGGCCGGCCCCTCTCCTTTTCCCCCTTCTACAAGCTTCCATTCACTCCCCCCTTCCCATTACCTATTTTGTCATTAAATACATGCATGCACTCCTCCCATTCTCTCTCTCCCCTCATTTAATTCTATGCATGCATCCTCCCCTTGCATGGCCGGCCACACTTGATCTCCCCCTTCTTCTAGATGCTTCAATCCTCTCCTATAAAAGGAACCCATATCCCATGCTTTGAAGAGGTTGGATTGGAGCAAGAGAGCAAGAGAGTACAAGTCAAGAGAGTTCCTTTCATTGTAATTTTCATTTCTAGTTTCCTTGTCTTTTTGTAATCTCATTTGGTTTTGAGTAATATCATTTTGTTTCAAATTATTGTGTACTCCTTTCCTTTTAGTATAAAAAATATGAAATCCTCTTCGCTTATTATTGTCGTTTTCTTTTCAATCATGCGTAGCTAATCTCCTTTAGCATTCGATCGTGAGGATCCATGAAGTGAGATGAGAGTTTATTTTCTTTCTTAGTTTTATTTTTGTTATTTCATGCTCGATCCTTCTTTGATTTATTTTGCGTCGACTCCGTATTTCCGGTATACGGTAGTAGGCCTTGTTCTCATTTCATAGTAGTCGAGAGACTCATGATTTGAAAGATTACTCAAAGAAGGAAGGAGTTGAACGCAATCCTAGAGATAGGACGACGTAAATCCTCCGGATTGGAGTCAAATCCAATAGTGCGGATCACCCCGATAATGCAACTTTAGGCTTCTTTGGTTTGTAAAGAGATTTCGATCAAAGAGTCTATAAGTTAGGAGACCTAATACTCTAGCGAGATTTTGTCTTATTTTCAGATCCGTCACGGCCGAGTTTGATTTGCAAAATTAAAACTATCTTTATTTTTATCTCTCTCATCTAGTTTCATGGTGAATCATTGATCGAATGCTAGCTTTTTATTATAAGTTTCTCGTCTCGCAAGTTGTCTTTTGTTTTACTTTAAAAAATTCTCAAATCCCAGTAGTTTTCCGATAGGATAATAGTTAAAGCGTGAGTAGAAGTACTTGACAGCCCCGTGTTTAAATACGACCTTGGTACTACAATTCGACAGGTACGCTTGCCTGTTCGGGTTTTGGCCCACCAACAAGCAACAATCTTATACGTTGGAGCTCATTCCCGACGAGGATGATGGCCCTCTGTTGGAGGATGGGGACGTAGAGTTCAGCATGGAGGAACCCGAGGACCTCTGTATTGTTGCGTAGGAAACCTCTAGAGGCGCCGTGCCGCAGGTCTCCTTTCACGCGTTAACGGGGTTGACACACTTCCACACCATGCGGGTCATTGCATCGTACCAAGGGAAACCTATTAGCATCCTCATCGACTCCGGAAGCACTCATAATTTCATTGATGTCCATGCCGCCGCAAGGTTGCAATGTAAGCTCACCCCTATTCCTATGTTTAATGTCGCAATTGCTAATGGTCGGACGTTGGCAAGTTCTCATAAGGTGAAGGAGTTTCAGTGGCGCATGCAAGGGGTTTGTTTTACCTCGGAGATGCTCGTATTATCGTTGGGGGGCTGCGAGGTAGTGATTGGAGTCCAATGGCTCATCACCTTAGGGGTGGTGCATTGGGACTTTAAGAATCTCCAGATGGAGTTTTTCAATCAGGGGCGGAAAATGTCTTTACGGGGCTCACAAAGTACGATGGGGACGTGGACCAAGCAACAACGCATGCACAAGTTGATCACTAAAGGGGGCGGCCAGTGTAGCATGATGGCGGTTTGTAGCATTGAACCGCAACGGGCACCGGCGGCGGAAGGCTGCGAGTTGCGCACGGACGGAGCAGGGCCGGACATCGGCCTGGGAGAACCTCGAGAGAGGCAATTAGCAGCTGTCCTTCGTGAGTTTGAGGATGTGTTTGGCGAACCTACCGAGCTTCTACCACGCCACGGCCATGAACACCACATTCGTCTGAAGGATGACAAGGCGGATATCAATTTACGCCCGTATCGCTACTCACCCTTGCAGAAGACGGAGATCGAAGGGTTGGTCAAGGAGATGTTGGAAGTGGGGACGATTCGGCCGAGCGACAGTCCGTTCGCCTCGCCCGTGGTCTTGGTAAAGAAAACAGACGGTAGTTGGCGCTTGTGCGTAGACTACCGGAAACTCAATCAAAATACCATCAAAGATAACTTTCCGATTCCACTGATTGAGGAGCTCATTGATGAATTACATGGTGCTGTTTTTTTCTCTAAACTTGACTTGCGAGCAGGTTATCACCAAGTTCGTATGGTGGAGGGCAACGTGTACAAGACAGCATTCCGGACGCATCATGGGCATTTCGAGTTCCTCGTTATGCCATTTGGGTTGACGAATGCACCGTCAACATTTCAAAGTATGATGAACAAATTATTTCAGCCGCAACTACGGAAGTCCATTTTGGTGTTCTTTGACGACATCTTGGTATTTAGTTCCTCTTGGTAGGCTCATTGGAACATCTCACTACTACATTGACGGTGCTCCGGCAACAACGCTTGTTCTTGAAGAAGTCTAAGTGTGGGTTCGGTCTTCAGGAGGTGCATTATTTGGGCCACATCATTTCTGACAAGGGGGTTGCCACCGATCCCATCAAGATCTGAGCCATGTTGGATCGGCCCCCTCCCTCTTCCTTGAAGAAGTTGCACGGTTTTTTGGGGCTTACCAGATATTACCGCCGTTTTATCAAAGATTACAGAACCATGGCAAGGCCCCTCACGCGACTCTTAAAGGAGACCACTTTCTCGTGGAACGACGAGGCGGAGCAAGCATTTGAACAACTGAAGCGGGCTGTTTCTACACCACCCGTGTTGGCACTACCAAATTTTGCAACCATCTTTACGGTTGAGACGGACGCGTCTAACAGCGGAGTGGGGGCGGTTCTTTCTCAAGCAAACCGACCCCTTGCCTTCTTTAGTAAAGCATTGGGGAAGAAGAACACATTGTCACCGAACTATGAGAAAGAAATGCTCGCCATTGTATTGGCGGTCCAACATTGGCAGCACTACCTTGTAGGGGGGAAGTTCATCATAAAAACGGATCACCAAAGCCTTCTCTTCTTGACGGATCAAAAGTTGTTGACCTCGGCCCAACAAAAATATCTTTACAAGCTCATGGGGTATGATTATGTCATTCACTACCGCCAAGGGAAGGAGAATATCTGTGCCGACGCTTTGTCCCGTCAGTTTGAGGGCCACACCGAGGAAACCGGCGGACCGGGGGGTGCGGCGTTTGGGTTCTCCGTAGTGACTTCGGACCTATTGCAGCGGGTTAAACAATCGTGGCAAGGCGATGTACGGATTCAGAAGATATTGGAGCAAAAAGAGCATGATAGCACCAACAAACCCGACTACACATGGCAACACGACATCCTTCGCCGGAAGGGCAAATTGGTAGTTGGTAATGATGCTATCCTCAGACAACACTTGCTGCAATTATATCATGACGGTGCGGTTGGCGGTCATTCGGGTGTTACGACGACCCATCACTGGTTGAAAAAGATGTTCTATTGGAAGAGGATGAAGGCGGACGTCCTTACATGCGTGCAACAGTGCACGATGTGTCAACGGTGCAAGTCTATTAATCAATGACCAGTCGAGTTACTACAACCCCTTCCCATTCCGGAGCGCGTCTGGCAGGACATCTCCATGGATTTTATTGATGGTCTTCCCAAGATTAAGGGGAAATCTACTCTTTGTGGTGGTGGACCGCCTGAGTAAAAATGTGCATTTCATGGCTATGGAGCACCCTTACACGGTGGAGGGGGTCGCCCAAGTGTTCATGGATGGCATTTTTCGGCTACATGGGCTGCCGACGTCTATCGTCAGTGACCGGGGTGCGGTCTTTGTGAGCGACTTTTGGCAGGCTTTGTTCCGCTCCCTGAAGGTTCAGTTGAAGCTGTCGTCGGCCTACCACCCGCAAACTGACGGGCAAACGGAGGTCGCCAACCGGTGCATTGAGAGCTATCTGCGCTGCATGTGCTTTGATCGGCCTAGAGGTTGGGCGGAGTGTTTACCGTTGGCAGAATGGTGGTACAACACCACATTCCACAGCGTTATTCGCATGACCCCATACGAGATGGTGTACGGCCAGGAATCGGTGTTGCACATCCCCTATTTGGAGGGGTCGGTTGGGGTGGGCGGGGTGGATCGTTCACTAGTCGCTCGGGAGAAGGTCATCGGGTTACTCAAATAAAGCTTGGCACAAACACAGAATCGGATGAAGGTTCTCGCGGATAAAGGGAGACGGGAACGTCACCTGGAGGTGGGCACGTGGGCGTATGTGCAGTTGCAACCGTATCGTCAAACCAGTTTGCGGAGCCACGGGGCTCAGAAGTTAGCACATAAATATTTTGGACCGTTCTTGGTGGTGGCGCAGGTTGGCGAAGTCACGTACAAACTGCAGCTTCCGGAGACCGCCAAGATTCACCCGACCTTCCATATTTCTCAACTCAAGGAACACAAGGGAGCACCCCCATCGGCGGTTGTGGCTTTACCGGAGGTCGTAAATGAGGAGGGTAATTTGTAAGTGGAGCCTTTGGCGGTGCTGGCTAGGCGGATCACTCTGAAGAATGGGAAGGTAGCCACCCAACTTCTGATTCAATGGACTAATGGCAGCAGGGATGAAGGCACTTGGGAAGACCTGGAGGCATTGAGGCGCAGATTTCTGGATTTTGTTCCGTGAGGATACGGAACTGGTTAAGGAGGGGGTATTGTTACGTGTCGGGTGGACCGGGTTGTTGGGTTATGTTGGGGGGCTGTGTTAAGGATGTGTTAATGTTTAATATGTTTATGTTAAGTAAGTTTAGTGGTTGTAATCTCTGGCTATGACATATAAATAGCTTTGAGATAGGGTTTGGAGGTATGCTGTTTTTGTGTGTTATCTGGAGGAGGAGGCAGGCTGCTGCTGGGAACTTCACCGGAGTTGTCTCCACTGTTCAGAGCGTGTCTCTTAGGTGGTGTTTGTATCTGTGGATTGTGTGCTCTGTTTTCCTAGTGAGATATTGCAACTGGTGCTCTGTTTTTCTACTTGAAGCTCTGTCTTTTGAGGTAAACTATTGCAGGTCTCTTTCTTTTGGGGGTAACTGCTGCAGGTTATTTCTCCTGGCTCCAAGGAGGACGCTTCATGATCCGAACCAGATCTGCAGGTACCTTGTGGCTGCTGGACACCTACTCCAAAATCAGTGAGAAGATCAACGCCTATGTGCCTCTACCGAATCAGGTGGACGGATCTACAACGTTGCCTCCATCAAACAAAAAAGGAGATCAAAAACTCAGCAGCCCTCTTCCGGTTGAAAATCCGAGAACCACGCCGCCTCCAAAACAAAATCGCACCGCGAACCTGGCACTGATAACACTTGTCGTGAGAAACGATGCGGAAAATCGAAATCACACAAACACAAACAATAAATACGATGTGATTTACGTGGTTCGGCGAAGAGCGCCTACGTCCACGGGGAGGGGTTGTTCACTATTACAGGTGGGAGAGAAAAGAAGAGGTCAATACAAATTACAACTCCACACACAATTTCAAATCCCTCTCACAAAAAAAGAACCCTAACCCCTTTGTATTTATAGGGAAAATTATGGCAAACTCAGAAAAGACCAAAATAGCCATCAAAATAACAGAATTTAGGTTGTTGGAGACTTTTCTTAAGTTTTTTTTGTCAGCATTGATATAGCTGTTGTTAGTGATTGTTATATGCATGTTTAATTGGCATGACAACTGTTATGACCGCATTTGTCTTATTGTTTGCCAATTGTGTTTTTATCTTGATAATTTATCTCATTAAGATTGTTGAAATCTCTCAAGAAGCTCACCAAGATAGTCTAAACATCAAATTAATATCTTCAGAACTATCCAGATCACAACTTGACCAAGCGGAAACCAGGAAGTAAACTCAATCAACTAAATGCAAAGACAGAGACAAGCAGATCATATATTTATCAATCTTCTTTATAGAACGAGGTATACGTGGCGAGACATGATTTCACCAGTACAATGGAAAATAGAAAAATTACAAATATCAATTCGGGCGGACAGAAACTTGAGACCGTTGAGACCGCATGTCCGCAGAAGTCGCAGAAATCGCCCAAACTGCTGTTGAAGCCGAACTACACTACGGAGTCCGCCGAGACCGCGAGGTCGCGCGGACACACCATTATTCGCTGTACTACTGCCTGCTGTCGAACTGGAGAACATACCACCTTATCCGCCGAGATCGGCAGACAGGTTATTGAACTTTGAAAAAACTGAAGTAGAGAAAACTGGCTAGCCACAAATGCAGCCCGCTGATACCGCCGATTGAATCCGCAACTCCACTGCTTCCTGACCGCAGTCAGAACCAGACTTCTGCCTTCACAGAGCGAGCTGCACAACCTGCAAACAACAACCAATTAAAACTTCTCAACTCAGCCCGCGCGGACAAGAATATTGAGACCGCAACTTTTAATCCGTGCTCAACTTACTTTTCACTCAGTTACAAATGAAGCGACAGGGGGTCCTATTTATAGGAGCAGTTAAGAATGTGATCACCGCCCTATGAGATAGGCTAACCGCCCCCTGTCCGCAGCTAAAACGCTCAATCCGCGGAGTCTGCACTAACCGCACCAACAATGTCGGACTCGCGACAAACTTGCCAAGTAAACAACTCGTTGTCGACCTGCTTGCCAGATCGCCATTTCCGAAGACAACAACAAACTACCGGACACAACGCCAGTCTATGCAGTTCATGCAGTCCGTGAAGTTCGCATCGAGCACCAACCTCTACTAATCTGGCAGAGCTAAGAACTAGGCGCAAGCTCGGCGGGCAAGGCTACAGTCCGCCAGCTCTCAACCAGAAACCAGATCAAGCGGACTCCAATGCAAGTCCGCCCAGACCGCGAACTCTATCCCTAGCCGCATAACTACCTACAGGACGCTACACCAGGGCCTCCAACACCAGACCGTAAGTCCAGTCCTCCCAGGCCGTTATCACCAGACCGCAAGGTATGTTCTCCCATGCCGCGTGGCCTGCCCGATCAACCCACCACTTCCACTTCACAAATTTCAACACTCCCCCTTGAAGTGAGAAGTGGTGATCAAACCCAGCAGTCCTCGTAGCCGTTGAAAAGGCCCCTTTGACAATGGCTTCGTGAAGATGTTAGCAAGGTTGTCCTCACTCCGAACATGCCCGAGCACAAGAGATCCCTCTAACACCTTTTCCCGAATAAAATGGTGGTCGATCTCAATGTGCTTGGTCCTAGGGTGACACACTAGATTGTTTACCAGCTTGAGAGCACTCTCATTGTCACATCGGAGCAGAGTGGGACCTTGCACTTCCTTATGGACGTCCTCTACTAGTCTCCTTAGCCAAATGACTTCCCGAGCTGCCAAGGCCGAAGCCTTGTATTCAGCTTCCGTAGTAGAGACGGATATTGAATCCTGCTTCTTACTATACCAAGAGATGCCGGCTGATCCACAGGTGAACACATAACCCGATGTCGACCTTCGATCATCCGAGTCACCACCATAGTTAGCATTTGTGTGTCCTAGCAACGAGAAGCTCGAGTCCCTCCTATAAAGGAGTCTCATATCAAAAGTTACCTTGACATACTTCAAGATACACTTCGCCACCATCAGATGAGTCTTCCTTGGCTCCTTCATAAACTGACTTACTCGGCCAACAGCATAAGCAATGTATAGTCTAGTAATCGTCAGATAGATCAAGCTCCCCACCAGAGCTCAAAACACCAAGGGATCAAGAAGAATCATTCCCTCATCTCGTCGAAGCTTCAGCCCATGATCTCGAGGAGTAGAGCAACTCTTTCCCCCTTCTATGTCGAATTGTTTCACAATTCGATCCGCATATCCTTTCTGGGAAATAAGAATCCCGCTCTCCTTCCTCTCCACTTCGAGGCCAAGGAAGTGATGAAGCTCCCCCAAGTCCTTCATCTCGAAGCGAATAGTTAACTCAACCCTGATCCTAACTACCTCCTCATCAGAGTTTCCTGTGATGATCATGTCATCAACATACAGCAGGACCAAGACCTGAAGCTCCCCCTTCTTCTTGATGAACAAACTTGAATCCGAGTTGGAAGCAAGATAGCCACAGAATTGGAGGTATTCTGCTATCTTCCCGTACCATGCCCTCGGAGCTTGCTTCAAACCGTAAAGGGCCTTCCTGAGCTTGCAGACATAGTCCGGAAGTTCTTCTGATACAAATCCAAGTGGTTGAACCATGAAGATGTCCTTGTCAATTTCCACGCAAAGAAAAGCGTTCTTCACGTCAAGTTGCCACATCTTTCACTCTTGGCAAGCAGCCAATGCGATCACCACCCGAATAGAAGCCATCTTCGCAACTGGACTAAATGTCCCCTCATAGTCTTCTCCATACTATTGCGAGAATCCTCGAGCAACAAGGCGAGCCTTGTATCTTTCGATTCTCCCATCAGCCTTCTTCTTCAACTTATACATCCACTTGCAAGTTACATGAGTGATGCCATCAACCCTGGGCACAAGATCTCATGTTTCATTCTTCTTGAGAGCAGTCATCTCCTCTCCCATGTCATTCTCCCACTCCTTGACTCCAATGACTTCATTGAAGCTTGAAGGCTCTCGTTCATCCAGAGGGCCTGCAAAGAAACAGGAGACAAAGCTCACTGTATTCCCTTCACAGTATCGAGCTGGTGGCTTGATTGTCCTCTTTGATCTCCGAAGGGGCTGCTCCTTGCTCACCACCTCCGCTGCTTCCTCAGGCTCAGCTCCATTCCCAGGCAAGCTTAGAGCAATGCTCCCCCTGCTTCCTGACTCAGACGCTTCTGCCTCAGAACTTGAAGCAATAGGAGCTGCTGGTGACACAACCAGCTCCTCTTGATGAACTTAAACAATCTCCTTCTGCCCTTCATCAACCTTGCTCTCCGGTAGCTCAACCGAGCTTCCTCCATATAACGTCAGTTAGTCAAAGACCGCGTCTCTTGACACAACGAACTCCTTCGTCACCGGATCCATGCACTTTCATCCCTTCTTCCACTCATCGTAGCCCACAAAGACAAGCTTCTTTGCCTTTGCATCAAGCTTCGTTCATAAAGCATCTGGGACATGCACATGGCAAGTTGAAACAAACACCCGAAGGTGTTCCATGCTTGGCTTCTCCTTGAACATCATCTCGAAAGGAGACTTCATGTTGATCGGACTGAAAGGCATCTGATTGATGACATAAGCTGCACAAGACATTCCCTCTGCCCAAAAGGGCCTTGGGATACTCTTGGCATGAATCCAACATTTGCAGGTCTCCGTCAGATGACGGATCTTCCTTTCTGCAACTCCATTTTATTGTGGAGTATGAGCACAAGTAAGCTCTCTCTGGATCCCGTACTTCCAGCAAAAATTAGAAAACTCGGAGGAGAGAAATTCTCCGCCGTTGTCAGTTCTAAACTTCTTGATCCGCAGGTTAAGCCGGTCCTCCACTAGCTCCTTTAACTCCACAAAAAATTTGAAAAATTCTGACTTCTCCTTCAAAAAATATACTCAAGTATGACTTGAGTAGTCATCAATCAACACGAGCATGTACTTGCTGCCACCAAAACTAGCAGTGGCCGTTGGCCCCATCAGATCACCATGGATAACCTCCAATGGTGCTTTACTTCTTGTCTGCGACTTATCAAACTGAAGGAGATGAGCCTTTCTATACTGACATCCTGCGCAAACATAGTCATCACCGAAGGATGATAGCTTAGGCAAGCCTCTCACTAGGCTCCTATTTGCTATAGCTTTCAGCTTATCCATCCCTACATGCCCCCAGCCTCTCATGCAACATAGCAGCGCTATCATTGGCCCTCATTCGATCAATATAGGAGCTTGTTGATAAAAAAACAAGTCATTTACTCTCCTTCCTACGAGAGCAACATCAGCCTTTACCGTTGATACGTTGCAAAGAAACTTCACTTCTGTTGGCCCAAACAGAACATGATAACCAGCGTCTACCACATTGGTCACAGAGAAGAGGTTCTTCTTCATGCCCGGTACGTGATACACACTCCTTAATGTGAGTGGCCGCTTATCACTACCCAATGACACAACTCCCTCTTTCTCTACTGCATGAACAGTATTATCAGTAGTAATAATAACATCATTACCTGAGTAAGCCTGCAGCGAGAAGAAGTTCGACTTGTCTCCGGTGAGGTGTTGACCACACCCAGAGTCCACGATCCAGTCGTCTTCGAAGTCGATGGCGGATAAGGCACGGACACAAGTGCCCGTCAAGAAAGCTCCACCCCAACCAGCTTCCTCATTGCTAAAGGAAGCTTCCTCCTTGCCTGCAACATGCCCAGGCTGCAGCTTGACCTTGCAGTCACTCTTGAAGTGACCCGGCTGATGACACCTGTAGCACTTCAAATTCTTCTTCCAATCCTTCTTAGGAGCAGAGCTCCTCTCTTGCTGATTAGAGGTTGAAGACACATCTTCAGTCGCGGTCTTCTTCTTCTTCCCTTCCCATCTCTTCTTCTTCTTGCCAGTGAAGAGAGATTCACTACCTCCTTCAGAGATAGTAACACCAGCCATCTGTCTGGCCAAGCTTTCCTGCGAGGCAAGCATGTTCTCAAGCTCCAGCAAAGATGGCTGAGTGGCCCAGCCTTGAACTGATGTGACAAAGGCCACATACTCCTTCCGCAAATCGCGGATTATGTGTCTCTTCAGCTTAGCCTCGGAGATAGGCTCATCAGGATCAAGCGCTGACAACTTAGCACACAAGCTCTTCATCTTCAAGAAGAACTTTGAGATGGAAAGGTCCCCTTGAGTTGCTTTAGCCAACTCATTCTCCAGGAACTATAGCCTAACTACATTCTTCTTTTTGAACAACCCATCAAGGGAAGTTCAAATTTCAGCAGCAGATTCACATCCAATGATGTGATCGAACAGCTCCGGTGAGACAACCCGTTTGAGAGTAAACTCTGCCCTTGCATTAGTCTTCCTCCAAATACTCACATGTTCAGCAGTTCCAAAATCAGCTGTAATTTCCACCTGGTCATCACCACCAACGACCTCCCACAGCTCCTCGCCCAGAAGATAACTTTTCATGCACGACTTCCACTTCTTGAAGTTAGTCGGTGTCAAAAGCTCAATCCCCAGACCCCCTTGCATAACCTCCGTCCATTACAGTAAATATGATTAACTTCCAAGAAGCACAGAGCACAATCAGACGTTGATCATCACTCAAACAACTGAACATCCCTCTAATACCATGTTGAAATATCTCAAGATGCTCAGCAAGATAGTTTAAACACCAAATTAATATCTTAAGAACTATCCAGATCACAACTTGACCAAGCGAAAACCAGGAAGTAAACTCAATCAACCAAATGCAAAGACAGAGACAAACAGATCATATATTTATTAATCTTCTTTACATTGCGAGGTATACATGACGGGACATGATTTCGCCAGTACAATGGAAAACAGAAAAATTACAAATATCAATTCGGGCGGACAGAAACTGGAGACCGCTGAGACTGCCTGTCCGCAGAAGTCGCAGAAACTGCCCGAACTGCTGCTGAAGCCGAACTGAACTACGGAGTCCGCCGAGACCGCGAGGTCGTGCGGACACACTGTTATTCGCTGTACTACTGCCAGTTGCCGAACTGGAGAACAGACCACCTTATCCGTCGAGAACGACAGACAGGTTATTGAACTTGGAAAAAACTGAAGTAGAGAAAACTGGCTAGCCGCAAATGCAGCCCGCTGAAACCGCCGATTGAATCCGCAACTCCACTGCTTCCTAACCGCAGTCAGAACCAGACTTCTGGCTTCACAGAGTGAGCTGCACAACCTGCAAACAAACATCAATTAAAACTTCTCAACTCAGCCCGTGCGAACAAGAATATCGAGACCGCAACTTTTAATCCGTGCTCAACTTACTGTTCACTCAGTTACAAATGAAGTGTCAGAGGGTCCTATTTATAAGAGCGGTTGAGAGTGTGATCACCGCCCTATGAGATAGGCTAACCGCCCCCTGTCCGCAACTAAAACGCCCAGTCCGTGGAGTCCGTACTAACCGCACCAACAATGCCGGACTCGCGACAAACTCGCCAAGTCAACAACTCGTTGCCGACCTGCTTGCCAGATCGCCGCTACCGAAGACAGCAACAAACTGCCGGACACAACGCCAGTCCGCGCAGTTCATGCAGTCCGTGAAGTCCGCAGCGAGCACCAACCTCTACTAATCTGACAGAGCCAAGAACTAGGCGCGAGCTCGGCGGCCAAGGCTACTGTCCGCCAGCTCTCAACCAGAAACCAGATCAAGCGGACTCCAATGCAAGTTCGCCCAGACCGCAAACTCCATCCCTAGCCGCATAACTACCTCCAGGACGTTACACCAGGCCGCCAACACCAGACCGCAAGTCCAGTCTGCCCAGGCCGCTATCACGAGACCGCAAGGTCTGTCCGCCCATGCCGTGTGGCCTGCCCGATCAACCCACCACTACCACTTCACAAATTTCAACAAAGATTAGAGCATCTAACGAGATTGGACAAAAACTAAATGTTCTTGATAATAAGGATCCGTTTGGCGCTACGTTTTTGCTCCGAAGAGTTTGGACAAAAACACCACCGTCATAGAGTGTATGCTTGACATGAAGGCGGTTAGGACCTCCACCAAGAAATCAAAACTAGTTTTGAAGATAAAAGTGATTGAAGTTCCTTTGGAGAGGTCGGACGTTCACGAACGATGATTCATGACCACTGCGTTCTTGACTGCCGCCGACATGCCAAACGGAGCCATATGTCTTATTATTTGTCAATTGTGTTTTTATCTTGATAATTTCTCTCATTAAGATTAGAGTAGGGCGTCAAACATGATTGGAAAAAAACTTCGGCTCTATTTGGCGCTGCATTTTTGCTACGATGAGTTTGGACAAAAACACCACCATCATAGAATGTATGCTTGACATGAAAGCGATTACGGCCTCTACCAAGAAAACAAAACTAGTTTTGAACATAAAAGTGGATGAAGTTCCTTAAGGTTGGGCTCTTAATCGTTACGTTCGTGACTGCCATTGTAGTCCCAAACGGAGAGCCTAAGTTACATGTGAGTACTTTATTTTGAATTAGAGAACGTTATTTTTAAATTGATGATATTTTCATGTTTCATTTTAAATTTTTTAATGCATTAAAATTATCTAGCACTTTGTTTTGACATTCATTTTTATTTCCTGTGATTTTCAAGGATTTTGGTAAATCTCCATTCTCTAACCTGCGCCCTTCTTCCTAACCAATAGTACATAAGTTATTGCTTGATTCTTTTCACTTTGGACTTTAAATTATTGTATTGGGCTCCACCTGATTACATTTCCTCCAATGAGACTCAGTGACTGCCATCACGAGTCAACATCCAGAATCGTGTGCTAACTTCTGCCACTAACTACTTTAACTGGAAGAGTAGTAACCAGAGATATTCATAACCAATAATACTTAAATTATGGCGGAGGTAGTCGCCACCAGCCTCCTCACGTTCGTCTCCGATCGACTGACATCAAAAGCTCTTTCAGAAATTGCCCTGCTGACCGGCGCCGACAAAGAACTGAGAAAGCTCGAAAGTACTCTTTCAACCATCCAAGATGTGCTCGAAGTGTAGGAAAACCGGAGTGCCGAGAAGCAGAAATCCGAATAAAAGTACTAGACAAAAGTAAACAGAGCAAGCACACAAACACACAGATTTCAGAGGTTCACCCAATATCGGGCTACGTCCCCTATCCCTTGTCCTTCTCCCTTCTTGTTATCACCAAAAGAAAATACAGATTACAAAGGTTACAAGGATCTAAAATCGATCCTTCCTTAACTCCTCCTTCTGAACAAGAAACAAATGAAGAACTCCTTCTGGATCGCCTCCAACGAAGATATCTCGTATGCGCTTCAAAAGGGAAAACCAGCCGTCAGCCGTCGTCAAAAACGTATCCCTAAAAACACCGAAATACGCCTTAAATAGGCATCAGCACAACATCGAACGTCGAACTCAGCTCGACGTTCGACGAACGTCGAGCGGGTTAGACGAACGTCGAACGTCGAGCTGGGTTAATTCGGTGTGAGAAACAAGAGGACCGGAAGTGTTCCACAACCCCAACACGAAGATGCAACGAGCAGGCAGGTGAAGGACAAGGCTCTGACGAGCTGGCTAAGGAAGCTCAAGGACTTGGCCTATGATGCCGACGATGTGCTCGATGACTTCGCCACCAAAGCTATGAAATTGAAGCCGAGAATCGAAGCCGACATGAAGGAGAAGGCACGAACCTTTTTTTCTAGCGCGAAAAACATTCCTTTCCGACAAGAGATTTCCCTGAGGGTGAAGGAGATCAACCGCAGACTGGATGAGGTTGCCGAAGAGAGATCCAAGTTCCATTTGAAGGAAAGAGCTTTAATAATGGGAAATAGTTCTAAGTGGTCAGAGAGCGGAGTTTTGATGAGGGAAGAAACTTGTTCCTTTATAAACGAATTAGAAGTTTATGGAAGGGAGAAAGATAAGGAAAACATAGTAAACTTACTACTTAAACCTTTCAGTACTCATGGTCATTGTTGAAACCAGAAACCGGCCTCTGTGGAGTTCGACCCTTGGGGAAGGGGTGGTCTCGCACTTACTTCGCTCCTGCAGGAGAAACAATGAGGGGGAGAAGAACAAAGGACAGGACCAAGGGCCCGGCTCGGAGGTCCCACCACACACCCGGAAGATCTTAGAGCGCTTCCCCTCCTTAACCAGTTGCCGGGCTAAGGTACCTCAGAGAGCGCTATAATACTTGAGAACCGAAAGTGTCCCCTCTGAAGTACCCCTTGGGTCCTATTTATAGATTATCTCGGATGGTCTGCGAATAACCCGCCTCTGGCGGTCTGAATTTACTAAAGAGCCCCTCAGATTGGCCTGCCAACAGCCAAACCCCGCTGTTCTGGCCGGTTATACGCACCTCTTGCCAGGTCACCTCCTGTCATTTGGGGGGAGGTGGGAAGCAGCCGATCCGCCTGGGAGAGGCGGCTGGGGCCGGCTCGCTTGGAAGAGGCGAGCGGGGGGCTGGCCCGCCTGAGAGAGGCGACTGGGGCCCGGCCCGCCTAGGAGAGGCGAGAGGGGGGCTGGCCCTCCTGAGAGAGGCGGCTGGGGCCCGGCCCGCCTAGGAGAGGCGAAAGGGGGCTGGCCCTCCTAAGAGAGGCGGCTGGGGCCCGGCCCGCCTAGGAGAGGCGAGCGGGGGCTGGCCCGTCTGAGAGAGGCGGCTGGGGCCCGGCCCGCCTAGGAGAGGCGAGCGGGGGCTCGATCCGCTGGCCTGCTTGGGCCCCTTCGGCGGACACGGGGTTGTACACAATCCCCGATCTTTGCACGCTTTGCAGAAGCTCGGAAAGAAACGTCCAACCCTCGTGTCCGGCGACGAGCTTGCTGAGCTGGAGGGAATCTTTTGGTGGGACCCACCTTTTATCTATAAATAAGCCACTGGGCCTTCGATGACTGGCCCTCTCCTCTTGCTTCCTGCGTGGTTTGAGGCCAGGAGATGCCTGCGTCTGAGGAGATACGTGCTCGGTTGGCAGCCGCTAGGGAGGAGAGTCGGGAGGAGGCCCTCGCGGCCGCCCCGTGGTTGGCGCCCAGATCATCCGGCCCACAGTTTAAGCCGGTAAAGGGAAAGGTTGTCCGCCGTTCCACGCCGAGTGATGACCAGGGCTCCGGCGGCTCCGAGGTTGAAACTGGGTACGTGGTTTCGCCCTTCGACCTGTGCTTTCCACTGACTTTTCCCTTTGCAGGAGACGCCCCCTGAAGACGCATTGGAAGGGGGCTCCGGGAACCTCGCGGATCTCTCCGTGGAGATGATCGACCTGGGCGTTAGCCCTCTTTCTCCCGCGCGCAGCCTTCCTGCGACTCCTCCCCCGCTGAGAGTCCAGGGTCTGGGGAAGCCGCTCGTCGCCCCGGGAGGGAAATCATTCCAAGGTCGGCCGGGTTCTTCTCGGCCCGCCGACGACGCGGGAGACGTGCAGACGCCGGGTAACCCCCCTGAAACTAACCCGCTCGCCGCTCGTCTGTTTCTGACCTTGCTTCTGCAGGATATCGCGTCATTTCTTCTGATGTCGAGATGAGCGTGGGGTACTCGCCTCCCGTGGAGCCGGAAGACATTGCGGACTTCTTGGGCGACCCGCATGATAGCGAGAAGATGAAGGCGCAGGTGGCGCGAATGTTCCAGAAACACACGATGCTGCTCAAAGAGGCCTTCGTGGGGATGGAGAGAGACAGAGTCAGGGCGGAGGAGCGACTCGCTGCTTTGGAGGGGGCAAGGGGCTCGGCTGAGGATGATGAGCCGGCATCTCCGGGCGCGCATATTACGCGAGCAGAGAAGCGGCTGACAAACATTTCGAAACAGGCCGATCAGACCAAGCGGGAGCTGGCGGCGGTTCGAGAGTATCATGACTCTCGCGTGCCGCCTCGAACCGGCTCGCAGAGGCGGGGTAGGTGGAAATGGATTGAGTACTAAGCCACCTGCCTCGCCCGCCCGTGCCCGCAGTTGCTCGCGGGGTCTGAATCGTCTCGATGCGATCCGTCCCAGGTTATCGGAGGCGGATACTATCTAAGAACAATTGCTATAATAATTCAGGGTTCTTCTCGCCCGTTCCAGGGCGCATGCTGTTATTATTATTATTATTATTATTATTATTGTACCTTTATTATTATTCTTATTATTTGCTGGACTCCTGGCTTCAACTTTGGAGAGCCTGCCTAGTAGAGGCGGGTAAGGGTCGGCCCGCCTAGAAGAGGCGAGCGAGGGTCGACCCGCCTAGGAGAGGCGAGCGAGGGCCGGCCCGCCTAGAAGAGGCGAGCGAGGGTCGACCCGCCTAGGAGAGGCGAGCGAGGGCCGGCCCGCCTAGAAGAGGCGGGTGGTTCGCTCGTCGCCCCTCGACTGGGCATTCCTTCTCAAAATCTGCTCTGTGCGGGAGGAGGGATGGCTCGCGGCCGGGAGACTCTCGCGGCCGACCGGCGATTCGACGCGGACCCGGGCGGGGCTCGGGAATCGAAGCGTCGGGGTTGGCCCTGCTGTCAGTTCGCTTTCCCGCCTTTTCCGATTTTTCCCGCTCTTTTCCCGGCCCTATAAATAGGCCCTTATTTATTATTTCACCTACCGCCTTCCAGAGCCCTTCCAGCTTTACCTCGCGAGTACTCTCTCTTTTCTCTTTCCTCTCGCTCGGCTCGCTTATCAGTTCCGCGAGATGACGGGCGGCAGCGGCGAAGCGGACGGGAGGGGCAAGTGTGCCTGGATCTTCGCCGACCACAGCTTCCCTCCCGCCGTTATCTCGGAGAAGGAGTTCTTGGACACCGTCGGCAACTTCATTCCGCCGGGTTTCGTGGCGAGGCGGCCCGGGAAGGAAGAACGGATCAACGAGCTCTCGGGTGATGAGCTGGCTCTCCTGACGGCCCACTTTGAGGCGGGGCTCCGGCTACCCCTCTGGCCGGAAGTCCGCCAGGTCTTCAAGTATTATGGGGTTGTCCCGGGGCAGTTGACCCCGAACTCGATCGCCGTCGTCGTCGGGTTCGCCTGCTACCTTCGCGAGGAGAGGATTGAGTTCAGCCTTGCGGTCTTCCGCAAGCTGTTCTCCTTCCGCGCGAACAAGGACGGGACCGCGTGCTTCGCGAGCATGCACGCCAAGGTGCGGGAGACGGTCAACAAGAGCCACAACTGGCTCAAGAAGTTCGTCTTCGTCAAGGGCGACTTCGGCAACATTCCTTTCTCGCCGGTGCAACTCGGCGAGGCGAGCTATCGGCCCCCTAGCCTGGGGGGCCATGAGGCGAAACTATATGAGTTCTTCGCCGGGAAGAACTTCGAGGTCGCCTTCCTCCGTCGGAACCTGGATGACCTCGTCCCTGTCCCGCCTGGTGAAGGTAGGCGGCTCGCTCGCCTCTGCTTGAATCGTACCTTTGATTTTTCTAACTCTTGTTTCTGCAGGCGAGCGCGACGTCCCTCTCCGCCCGCCTTACGAGAGCGCGCGGTCCGCTTTGAGCGAGCTTGGCCGTGCCGAAGCGGCAGCCTTAGCTCACCGCGAGCTCTCGGCTCCCGCCGGCCAGAAGCGCTCCGGAGGTGAGCTGACTCAGGGCCCTCCCCTTTCTAAGAAGCCGAATAAAAGGAGCGGTCAGGCTCCTTCAGCCGGCGACAAGGGCAAGGCCCCCGCGGATCAACCGTCCTCCGCCCCCGCCCCTGCGGTTCCCTCGGCCGCTGATCCCGCCGGCGGGGCGGCAGGGTCGTCGCGGCTGCTCGCGGCGACTCGGCCCGCCGAGGAGCCGGTTCCCCGCGGTCATCCCAACTTTGGCTATGGCGAGGGGCCCACGGACAGATTCGGTGCCCCGTTGCTTCAGTGGGACAAGGAGGCCAACCGCGTCTCGATGTCCTCGCTGCTGCCTAGTTGGGCGGAGCAGGACACCGCCTCCAGGGACGCCTTTAATCTCTCCTTCGGTGTATACGGGCGGGAGGATGCCTCCACCTACGGCGAGGAGGCCACGCGGGTGCTCATCTATGAGAGCGCGCGGGCGCAATTTCAAAGCCTCGCCTTGGCCCACATGGTCGGCCGGCGATGCCTCCGGCTGGACAGGGATGTCCCTTCGCTCAACAAGTTGATCGAAGAGAAGGAGGAGGCCCGCAAGCTCGCCCAGGAGGAGGCGGACGACCTGCGAAAGCGGCTCGAAGCGGCTGACGCCGCCCTCGCGCAATATCAGGGGGGCGCGGTAAGCCATCTGACTCGCACCCGCCTCTATCCCGCGATTCGTCCTAATAAATTTCTTTGCAGGATGCGGCGACCGCCAGCCGACTTGGTACCGAGATCGCCACCCTCCAGCTGGAGAACCAGACCCTGCAGGCGCGGGTGGGTGCGCTCGAGGCTGCTGCTGCCGTCCCGCCGGTACCTTCGAGCGGCTGTCAACTCGTTCATCACAGCGAGTACGACCTGGCGGTTCTGATGCAACAGAACGGGGCCGACGCGGTGACGTATCTCTTCAAGACGCTGCAGCGGGCCAGGCTCCTCAAGGACGAGTGTTCTGGCTTGCGGGTGACCGACGTGGTACCGGAGCTGTTCCTCCCAGTACCTAAGTCAGGCGAGTACCACCGCATATGAAGGGCTCGCCGCCTTGAGGCTTTTATCTTCCCCCCCCCTTTTTTTGGACATGTATTTTGTTTATTTTTGTGTGGTTGCTCCGCGGGCCGCAGTTACAATTTTGTAAAAGAATATATTCACTGCATTTACTTTCTCGATTGTCAATTATTTCCCGCCTCGTAATCGCTACTGTGCATTGTTTGTTGATTCTCTGATTTTCGTTGCTGCGAGCGAGCGAGTGAGACCGCCCGCCCGTTTGAGGTTCGGGACGTAGATCTAGGTTCGAGGGACGCTAAAGCTGGCGCGACGCGAGTGGCGAGTCGCGCCTTCCGCTCGGGCTCACCATTTTGACCATATCTTAGAGTGGACTGGACCCGTCTTCCGTGCGTAAAGACTTCGCGCGGGCCGGCTTCTCGGGGGGGGGGGGGGTCTTGGCGCTTCCGTTCCTTTGCCTCTAACTTACCCCAGGGACCCGCCGGACTGTAGGTTGGGGCCGGCGTTGCGGCCTCATAGGGTCATCCTGACCGGCCCGCTCACCCGATTTCTGGCGACGTGAGAGTCTAATCCCTCCACTCGCACACCATGCTTAGGGCTCGCCCCTTTATGCCCCTGGGCCGGCCTTCTTGGCTCGCCGTCTTGCCTGGGCATCTTGGCTGGTCCGCTTCATTCAATCTCTTGCGCCGCGAGAGCCTAACCCCTTCCCTCGCGTGTTGCGCTTAAGGCTCGTCCCTTTATGCGTCGGGACCAACCTTCTTGGCTCGCCGTCTTGCCTGGGCATCTTGGTCGGTCCGCTTCGTTCAATCTCTTGCGCCGCGAGAGCCTAACCCCTTCCCTCGCGTGTTGCGCTTAAGGCTCGTCCCTTTATGCGCCGGGACCAACCTTCTTGGCTCGCCGACTCGCCCGGGCATTCCTTGGGGATGGTATCCAATCCCTGGTTGCTCGGCGAGAAGTCGACGGCCCGATCCTGCCCAGGGTCTGGGGTAGACCCCTCCGAGTGACATCCAGCCCTGCCAGCTTGGTGGGAGCCTGGCAGCGGGATCTGCTCGGGGTCTGAGGCAGACTCCTCCGAGTGACATCCAGCCCTGCCAGCTTGGTGAGAGCCTGGCAGCGGGATCTGCTCGGGGTCTGAGGCAGACTCCTCCGAGTGACATCCGGCCCTGCTAGCTTGGTGGGAGCCTGGCAGCGGGATCTGCTCGGGGTCTGAGGCAGACTCCTCCGAGTGACATCCAGCTCTGCCAACTTGGTGAGAGCCTGGCAGCGGGATCTGCTCGGGGTCTGAGGCAGACTCCTCCGAGTGACATCCAGCCCTGCCAGCTTGGTGGGAGCCTGGCAGCGGGATCTGCTCGGGGTCTGAGGCAGACTCCTCCGAGTGACATCCAGCCCTGCCAGCTTGGTGAGAGCCTGGCAGCGGGATCTGCTCGGGGTCTGAGGCAGACTCCTCCGAGTGACATCCAGCCCTGCCAGCTCGGTGGGAGCCTGGCAGCGGGATCTGCTCGGGGTCTGAGGCAGACTCCTCCGAGTGACATCCAGCCCTGCCAGCTTGGTGAGAGCCTGGCAGCGGGATCTGCTCGGGGTCTGAGGCAGACTCCTCCGAGTGACATCCAGCCCTGCCAGCTCGGTGGGAGCCTGGCAGCGGGATCTGCTCGGGGTCTGAGGCAGACTCCTCCGAGTGACATCCAGCCCTGCCAGCTTGGTGAGAGCCTGGCAGCGGGATCTGCTCGGGGTCTGAGGCAGACTCCTCCGAGTGACATCCAGCCCTGCCAGCTCGGTGGGAGCCTGGCAGCGGGATCTGCTCGGGGTCTGAGGCAGACTCCTCCGAGTGACATCCAGCCCTGCCAGCTTGGTGAGAGCCTGGCAGCGGGATCTGCTCGGGGTCTGAGGCAAGACTCCTCCGAGTGACATCCAGCCCTGCCAGCTTGGTGAGAGCCTGGCAGCGGGATCTGCTCGGGGTCTGAGGCAGACTCCTCCGAGTGACATCCAGGCCCTGCCAGCTTGGTGAGAGCCTGGCAGCGGGATCTGCTCGGGGTCTGAGGCAGACTCCTCCGAGTGACATCCAGCCCTGCCAGCTTGGTGAGAGCCTGGCAGCGGGATCTGCTCGGGGTCTGAGGCAGTGACATCCGGCCCTGCCATCTCTCCTCGGGGTCGAGGCGGGGGGCCAGGGGGGGGCAGCGGGAAGGCAACATCCATCTCTCCTCGTTTATTGCAAGAAATTCCATTCGAGATTGAGCATGGTTTACATGATTTTAGGGAAAAAAATGCTTCAAGTCGTCTCCACTCCAAGTGAGACTTAGGGTCTCGCCCTCCACATTCCGGAGGCGATACCCCCCCGACTTCAATGCCTCCTGCACGATGAATGGTCCCTCCCAATTGGGGTGGAGCTTTCCCACTGCGGCTGATCTCCCTGCCGCGTCCACCTTCCTCAAGACCAAGTCTCCTTCGGCAAACTGCTTGACTCTGACGTGCTTGTCGAAATACTTGGCCATTCTTCTTTTTATCTCCTCCTGCCTCACGGCTGAAAGGTCCCGCAGTTCCTCGACCATGTCGAGAGAGAGCCGCAGCTCTTCTTCATTATTGGCTCTCCACTCCTCTTTGTGCTCTCCGGCCCCGACTACCCGAGGTGTCCGAACTTCAAACTCCACCGGAAGTACTGCCTCGCACTCGTGGGAGAGTTTGAAAGGCGTCTCCCCTGTTGCTGTGTTGGGTGTGGTTCGGAGGGCCCAGAGAACCGAGGGGAGTTGCTCCACCCAGCTTCCTCTCAAGTTCTCCACCTTTTTCTTGAGGAGGTTCACGATAATCTTGTTTGCCGCTTCCACTTGCCCATTGCTTCGGGGGTGATGAACTGAGGCAAACCTGAGATCGATCCCGAGCTGCTCGCAGAAGCTGGTGAACTCGGCACTGGCAAATTGAGGGCCATTGTCCGTGACGATGACCTGGGGCAACCCATGGCGACAGATGATCTCCCCCCACACAAAGTTTCTGACGACCTGGGAGGTCACCTTGGCCAGCGCCTTAACTTCTAGCCACTTGGAGAAGTAATCAATCATCACGAGCAGGAACCTCCTCTGGCCGCTGGCTTGGGGAAAGGGCCCGACCAAGTCCATTCCCCAGATGGCGAATGGCCAGGGAGCGGTGATACTCCTGAGGCGCTGGGCTGGTTGTAGCTGGAGGGGAGCGAATAGCTGGCACTTATGACATTCTTTTGTGAATTTTGCCGCGTCGAGACCCAGAGTCGGCCAGAAGTATCCCTGCCTGACGATCCGACCTTCTAAGGTTCGACTTCCGGAGTGACTCCAACACTCCCCGGAGTGGACCTCTTCTAAAATCTTCGGGACCTCCCTCTCGCCCACACAACGTGCCAGCATCCCTGAGAGAGTTTTCCGGTATAACTGGCCGTCTCGCATGAGGTAGTATGCCGATTTGTACTTGAGTTTCTTTCCGTCCATCCCCTTGGGATACTCCCCGATGGTCAGGAAAGTGACGAATGGGTCCATCCAGGAGGGGTGCTGTTCCACCTCCATCAGCTCCCCCTCCTCGATGGATGGGCGAAAGAGGTCTGTGATGGTACCCCCCGCCCGGGGTCCATGCTTTGCCAGCTGATCCACCTGCTCGTTATCCTCCCGAGGCACGTGCCGGATGGAGAAAGTCTAGAAGGTGCCGATGACTCCCTTTACCTTCGCCAAGTAACGCTGCAGGGTGGGTTCCCTTGCCTCGAATTCCCCGTTGATCTGGGAGGCCACCACCAGGGAGTCAGTGAGGACCTCCACATCATGCACCCCCAGTTCCCTGGCTAGGCGTAGACCCGCAATCACGGCTTCATACTCAGCCTGATTGTTGGTGATGGGAAAATGCACCACCACGGTTTGCTCGATCCTCGCCCCCTGGGGGCTTTCCAAGTTGACCCCAGCCCCCAGGGAGTGTCTCCCCGACGCACCATCCACCATGACCTTCCAAGGGACCGGGCGAGTGAGTTCCTCCTCCGCCACCTCGACCACATAGTCAGCCAGGAAATCGGCCATGGCTTGGGCCTTGATCGAGAGGCGAGGTACGAAGGAGATGTCGAACTCGCTCAGCTCCACCGACCACTTGGCCAACCTGCCGGAATGCTCCACCCCCTCGAAGATGTTGCGGAGAGGGTGGTCAGTCACCACTCGGATCAAGTGTGCCTGGAAATAGGGCCGAAGCCTCCGGGCCGAGATGATGAGAGCGAAGGCCAGCTTCTCTAGGATGGGGTACCGAAGCTCGGCCTTCCTCAAGACCCGACTTACATAGTAAACCGGGAGTTGTCTTTTCCCTTCTTCCCGAACTAAAACGGAGCTCAGGGCCTCGGCCCCAGCCCCTAAGTACAGGAACAAGTCCTCCCCCTCCTTTGGCCCTTGGAGCAGGGGGGCCTAAGTCAACTGCTTCTTTAGGGCCTGGAATGCCTCCTCGCACTCCGAGGTCCACTCAAATTTCTGGCCTCCTCTCAAGCTTTTAAAGAACGGAGAGCACTTCTCCCCAGCTCGGGAGAGGAACCTGCTTAGTCCTGCCAGCCTCCCAGTCAATCGCTGCACTTCTTTCGCATTCCGCGGAGACTCCAACTCTAGGATTGCCCTCACCTTGTCGGGGTTGGGCTCTACGCCGGCAGGGGTGAGGAGATGCCCCAGGAATTTTCCTCTGCCTGACCCGAAGGTGCATTTGAGGGGGTTCAGCCTCATCTTGCACCCGCGGAGAGTGGCAAAGGTCTCTTCTAGGTCCCGGAGGTGGGAGTCGAGGTCCGGACTCTTGACCATGAGATCGTCTACATATACTTCCAGGTTCCTTCCCTTTTGCCCCTGAAAGACCCTGTTCATCATTCTCTGGTAGGTCGCCCCTGCATTTTTCAGCCCGAAGGGCATCATTTTATAACAATAGCACTCATCTCCTGTGATGAATGATACGTCTTTGACGTCGGGAGGGTGCATCCTGATTTGGTGATAACCTGAAAAGGCATCCAGAAAACTCATCAAAGGGAAACCGACGGCTGAGTCAACCAGCGCGTCGATCCGAGGCAAGGGGTAACAATCTTTAGGACATGATTTATTAAGAAGAGAAAAATCGATACACATCCTCCATCGGCCGTCTCCTTTTTTAACCATTACAACATTGGAGACCCAGCCGGGGTATTGGATTTCGGATACAAAGCCGGCCTTGAGGAGCTTTGCTACCTCCTCCCTGATGGGCTCGGCGAGCTTGTCCGCAACGGGCCTCTTCTTTTGTCGGATGGGGGGAGCCTTCGGGTCTAGGTTGAGGCGGTGGCAGGCGATGTTGGAATCGATCCCGGGCATCTCCGCGGCACTCCATGCGAAGATGTCCACGTTCTTCTGGACGCACTCCAGCATCCTGCCTTGAGCCTCCGGGGTCAATCCTCCGCTGATGCGGATCTTCTCCACCCTGCCTCCGGTGGTGAGAACCTCCATCTCCGCCACCTCCTCTGCCGCCTCCAGACGGGACCGCGCCTCCCACTCTTCAGCCTCCCCCTCATCGAAGGCGAGGACCTCCTCCTCAGCTTCTATCACGGTCGTCGCCTCGGCCGGCTCTTGAATCTCTACCGCGACCTTCTCCTGGGCGCAGCTCTCCTCCACCTCCATCTCATCCCCGCCAGCTTCCGGCTCCACCTCCTTCAGCCTCCGCCCCATCTCCTCGGCTCCCTCCAGCCAAGAGATGGAGTTCACCGCCGTGACATAGCACTCTCTCGCTTCTTTGGGATCTCCGCGGACCCAGACCTGGACCCCATCGACGTTAAATTTTAAGCACTGGTGGAAGGATGAGGGACGCAGCGGAAGGCGCTGATGAGAGGCCTCCCGAAGATGGCGCTGTAGCTGCTGGGGGCGTCCACGATGACGAACTTGCAGTTGCGGGACTGCCCCCCCAGAACGACATGGAGTCCCACTCCTCCCTCAACCTCCTTCCTCTCCCCTGAGAAGCCAAACAGAGGTCCGTCCGAGGCCAACACCCTTCGGGCCTCCACCTTCATTGCGTCGAACGCCTTCTTGAAGATGACGTTGACCGAGCTCCCGTTGTCGACGAGGATCCGGGGGACGGTGAAGTCCTCGACGGCTGTCTGGATGACCAGCGCATCGCAGAAGGGGTCCTCGTGACCCGGCATATCCTCCCTGGAAAAGGTGATTTTCTCGTCCGGGGGCGGGGACTGGGACGTGGAGCCAACGCTCCTGCGGTACATAGTGTGGAGGCTCGACTTGCGGGAAGCCTCGATCCCAGCCCCCCCGTGGATCGCTCCGATCCTTCCTCGGGAGCCCACATCCACCCGGTCTTCGCACCGACCCTCCTCCGCCCGAGGCCGGATCTCCTCAATCCGCACTTCCGGACGCTGTTGTTGTTGCTGCTGCTCCCGGTTGCCCCTCATCTCGAGGAACTCCGGACACGCGGCTGTGGCGTGCCCCTCCTCCTGATGGAAGTCGCAGTAAGGCAACTCCACCCTCACCTCCCTTCTCCTTCTCCGTATCGCTCTTCTCCTCTCCCCCAGTGCTATGGCCATAGCCTGCTCCTGGTCGGGAAGGGCCGGTCTCTGGCCCTGCATCCCGCCTGGAGGGTAAAACTGGCCCTGTCCTCCTTGACGGTAGTCCCCTCCACGAAACCCTCTCCTTGCCCCGGGCTCTTGCCACTCGGGTCTCCATCCCAGCCGGAAGTTCGGCTCATGTCGCCCCTGCCTGGGCTGCTGCTGATGCTGCTGCGGCGGCGGCTGTTCCCTCTGCCGGGGCTCAGCCCTTCTCTCTTCCTGCCCTCGGCCACCCTTGGCCTCTCTTCCTCCACGGCCCACCTGGCCAACCTTCGGGCAAACTCCGGATGCGCCGCCTCCATATCGGCCTCCCGAGCTGCCCTCTCCAGGAGCGCCTCAAAAGATACTGGGGGGGACCTCTTGAGTTCCATTGCAAAGAACCCGGATTGGAGACCCAGGGTGAAGGCCACCATCATGGTGTGCCCTGGCATCTCCTGCACTTGGGACAACTCCTCTTGGAATCTATCCAGGTAACTCCCCAGGGTCTCTCCCACCCTCTGCTTGACACGGAACAAGGACTCCACCTCCTTCTTCCTCTTCTTGGAAGTGGTGAACCTCAACATGAACCCCCGACGCAGGTCCTCGAAGCAGTAGATGGAACCGGTCGGGAGCTGGTGGAACCATTCTCTCGCCTTCTCTCGGAGGGTGATGGCGAAGAGTCGGCACTTGAAGCCGTCTGACATCTGTCGAATAGAGACCATGTCCTCAAACCACTGGATGTGGTGGACGGGGTCTCCCTTCCCGGAGTAGTAGGTCATCTCCGGCTCACGAAACCCCTCTGGGACTGGGGCGGAGGAGACGAACTCGCTGAAGGGGCTTCCTCCCTCGGCGGGGCGAGGGGAGAACTCTCTCCCCGCCGTCTCGCCAAAATGGTATTCTGCGGCCGAGCCGGGGAACAGAACTCGCCCCTGGAACTCGCGCTCGCCTCTCTCGGCGGGTTCCTTCCCCGGTCGCCTGAGCGGCGCGTCGTCGCCGAGTGCGGGAGCGGCGACTACTGGAACTACCGGTGTCGCGCTCTCCGCTCGCATGCCGAGGGCGGTCCTAACGAGCCCGAGGATCTCCTCCCTAAGTTCTGCCGACACGCTCGCCGCTGGGGGTGGGGGAGGGGGTGGCGAGCTGCCCCTGCCTGATCCTTGTCCTTCTTCTCCAGTCATCGAGCCTGCTGAAGGTTTTCCTTGCTGACCACGTTCCACGCTCACCGCACCAAAATGTTGAAACCGGAAACCGGCCTCTGTGGAGTTCGACCCTTGGGGAAGGGGTGGTCTCGCACTTACTTCGCTCCTGCAGGAGAAACAATGAGGGGGAGAAGAACAAAGGACAGGACCAAGGGCCCGGCTCGGAGGTCCCACCACACACCCGGAAGATCTTAGAGCGCTTCCCCTCCTTAACCAGTTGCCGGGCTAAGGTACCTCAGAGAGCGCTTTAAGACTTGAGAACCGAAAGCGTCCCCTCTGAAGTACCCATTGAGTCCTATTTATAGATTATCTCGGATGGTCTGCGAATAACCCGCCTCTGGCGGTCTGAATTTACTAAAGAGCCCCTCGGATTGGCCTGCCAACAGCCAAACCCCGCTGTTCTGGCCGATTATACGCACCTCTTGCCAGGTCACCTCCTGTCATTTGGGGGAGGTGGGCAGCAGCCGATCCGCCTGGGAGAGGCGGCTGGGGCCGGCTCGCTTGGAAGAGGCGAGCGGGGGGCTGGCCCGCCTGAGAGAGGCGGCTGGGGCCCGGCCCGCCTAGGAGAGGCGAGAGGGGGGCTGGCCCTCCTGAGAGAGGCGGCTGGGGCCCGGCCCGCCTAGGAGAGGCGAGAGGGGGGCTGGCCCTCCTGAGAGAGGCGGCTGGGGCCCGGCCCGCCTAGGAGAGGCGGGCGGGGGCTGGCCCGCCTGAGAGAGGCGGCTGGGGCCCGGCCCGCCTAGGAGAGGCGAGCGGGGGCTCGATCCGCTGGCCTGCTTGGGCCCCTTCGGCGGACACGAGGTTGTACAGTCATGAAATCATGGACGTTGTGAGTATTGTTGGTTTAGGTGGGCTTGGCAAGACGGCACTCGCGCGGATTGTCTACAATGATGAAAGGGTTCGCGGCGGATTCGAGAAGCGGATGTGGGTTTGCGTTTCTGATGAGTTTGAGATTAAAAGGTTAATTGTATTAATCATGGAATCAGTAACTGGAAGTCAATTTTGTCAGACGAACATGGATATGATGCAGGTGTCCCTTGCCGAGCAGCTCAAGGAGAAGAGGTTTTTACTAGTTTTTGATGATGTGTGGAATGAGAGCGAAGAAAAATGGGACAAACTGAGAACTCTGCTTGCAGTTGGTGGAAAAGGAAGTAAGATTTTAGTAACTACGAGGACTGGGCGAGTTGCATCCACAATGGGCACAGTCTCTTCATATAGATTATAAAATTTGTCATTAAATGACTGCTGGTTAGTGTTTGAGAGGAGAGCTTTTGCTATGGGAGTTGAGAGTAATCAAAATTTGGTAGAAATTGGAAGGGAAATTGTGAAAAAGTGTGGAGGGGTTCCTTTGGCAGCCTGCTGAGATTTAAAAAAACTGAGAGTGGCTGGCTGGCTATCAAGGATAGTGAGCTATGGGAACTCTCCGACGATGAGAACTTTGAGATCTTACCTGCTCTGAAGTTGAGCTATGATCATTTGTCACCGTGCTTGAAACAATGCTTCACTTATTGCTCAATATTCCCGAAAGATTGCAAAATAGATGTTAAAATGCTGGTCAGGTTGTGGGACGCTGAAGGCTTTTTGAAGCCCTCTGATGGGCAGATGGACCTGCAGCAGATTGGCCAGCAATATGTGGATGAGTTGCTGGGATAAACCTCGTTCTTGGAGATATATAAAAATACATGACTTGGTCCATGATCTCGCTCGATCTGTCGCGGGAGATGAATGCTCGATTGTGGATCCTTCATCTAGCAACAAAACTCTCTCACAAAATTTGCAATATGCATCCTTCATCAAGGAGCCACTATCTACTGCTTTGCAATCCCTTCATGATGCTAAAAAACTGAGAACATTATATATATATGTCTATTCATATAACAAAGAGGAGCAGAAGATGTTTAATGAAGTGCTTCATGTTATATCCTCTAACGTTAATCTTCTAAGAGCATTGCGCCTCACAAGATATCCATTGAAAAGCTTGCCGGATTCGTTCAATAGACTCAAGCATCTGAGGTATCTCGATCTTTCAATTACCGATCTCACCTCCTTTTCCCGGTGCATCAGCACTCTACACAACCTGAAAACACTAATCCTCATTGGCACAAGGATTGAATCTATACCAGAGTCCATTGGAAACCTTTGTAATCTCTCCGTATTGGATCTTGTCCTTTGCCGAAGGCTCTCATCATTGCCTAGTTCCATTGGACAACTGAAGAGCTTGCTTGAAATAGATCTATCATACATCACAATAAAATCATTGCCTGAATCAATATGTGCTCTCTCCAATCTGCACACTAACACTCACAAATTGTTGTTTCATCCAAGAGCTTACACAAAACATATGTAACATCAATCGACTCGTCCATCTCGATATACAAGGAACTCAATTAACATGCCTACCTAGAAAGCTCGGGAAGTTGAGCCAACTTCGAACTCTGCCAATTTTTACTCTTAGTGGAGAGAAAGGTTGCAGCCTCGCAGAGCTGGGTAGCTTGAAACATGAAGGAGAATTGAAGACAAAAGCGCTACAGAGAGTGACGAGTGTTGACGAGGTCAAGGCCTCCCACTTGAATGAAAAGTATGGTATCCGGGTACTTGAGCTTCTCCTGGGAGTTCAACCCGGACGAATTTGGTTGTGTTAATATCCAACAGGCAGAAGATGTGCTTCAAAACCTCCAACCGCACAATAACTTAAAAGAGTTGGAAAAACAATGCTATGTTGGAAGAAGTTTCCCTCATTGGATCTTGTCACTTTCAAATCTAGTCTGTCTAACACTAAGGTGCTGCAAGTGTGAAAAACTCCCAGCGCTTGGGCAGCTACCCCAACTTGAATACCTGCACCTCGTAGAACTTCCCTTAATCAAGCAGCTAGGCTCTGATTTCTATGGTGGCCTCAATTCATTTCCAATGCCGAAGGAGCTGGAACTATATTATATGACAGAATTAGAAGAATGGTGCAATGTGGGAGAGGAGCAATTTCTCTCATGCTTACACGAGCTGACTCTGGTTGATTGCCCTAAAGTGAAAGAATTGCTCTCCGACTTTCCAACGGTCACATTTCTGATCATGAACAATGACAAACTGTTATTATCGTCCCTGCAAAATGGTGCCTTTCTGAATTTGAAAAAAGCGCGGATGCAGAACTTACCTACAGAAGGAGGGCAAATTCCCGAAAACAACTGCTCATATTGGTTTCCCCCAATTCATTCCTTAGCACTTGTTTGAAGTTTCGTGATCAATTACTGCAGTGCTCTTCCTGGCATGCGGGCTTTTCATTGGAGTTGGAGCGCTCTTCCTACTTAGCCGACTTTTCCCAAGTGATGTGCACGAGACAAAAAAAAATCTGGCGTACTTTTGTGCTGAAGCTTGGTCGTTCCTTTGTAGGTTTTGTGCTGGCTTTTATTTTATAAATGCATCTACACTTTTTCAGACCAAACTCATTGCTTAGCAAGAGGGCGGATTAGGGGTGCAAGTTGAGCCTGATTTCGAGCCGAGCTCGAGCCTAAGTAACCCAGTTCACGAGCCGGCTCGCAAGGTGTCGTCGTGTCACCATGAGGTCACGGGCTCGAGGTTAAGGTGTCGTCGTGTCACCATGAGGTCACGGGCTCGAGGTTTGGAAGCAGCCACTTGCAAAAATGCAGGGTAAGGTTTGCCTACATTTCACCCTTATGATGGGACCCTTCCTCGGGCCCGCGCTACGCTGGGATGCTTTGTGCACTGGGCTGCCTTTTTTTTTAGTTCTCATTCTTGAAACTTGTCATAGAAAAAGTGAAATGAATTTAGTCTCGAAGTCACCTTTTATCTTCTTTTTTGCTCTTAACATAATAAAATATACTAAACTTGATAAGCAACGACAAAATAATGTGAATTTTGGGAAAAATAGAGCTTATATTGGAAAAAAACAATCGTAATAATTAAGGGCCCATTTGACGCGATCTTTTGGCTCCGATGCGTTTGGAAAAAAACGTCTCAGTCATAAAATGTGTTTGACATGACATCAGTTATGACCGCCGCCAAGAAAAAAAACAAAAATTGAACATAAAAGTAGATGAGTTACTTAGGTGAGGTGCATTCACCAACGGCGGTGCATAATCATTGCATTCGTGACAGTCACCGCCATGTCAAACGGAACTTAATAAGTTTGCAAGAATCGTTCCTACGCAACAAACATATATCGCTGTAACTGGGGCTAGCACTTGATGGTGCTTGAATGTGGCTAGTTTCCATTTATAATGTTGAGTTGTCTTGGAATATTCTTAATATGTTACATACACAGATGTTATTGAGGGTCTCGCTTACTGCACTTCTAACTCTAATTCTTCGAAACAAAACTTTTGTAAACATTATTTTGGAGTAAATCACATATATTCTTGTGTTATTAAGGATCCTCTGATTTTTATTTCTTTCTTTTCTTCATTATCAATCACTAGGCACGTATTAAAGATCTGAACAGGTTTTGTATTCCTGTAACATTCTGAATTTGCTGAATGCTTTTGGATTTGCAGGCGATTATGTTGCTCATAATATTGACATCATGCCTCTTTTGACTGGTGGGCGTTGATACCTCTATGAGATTTGAGACTGCACCAAACTCGTGATTTAGCTTCTTTGTCTTCTTCTTTTTTGAAGGCCCGAGAAATTCAAGGGTGATGTAGACATTTTCTTAGTTTTTTTTTTGTTGGCATGGATATAGCTACTGTTAGTGATTGTTATATATATGGCTTGACAACAGTTATCACTGCGATAAAAAAAACTAGTCTTGAACATAAAAGTGGATGAAATTTCATTGGAAAGCTCGGGCTTTAACGAACGAGAATTCATAACCACCACATTAGTGACCGCCGCCGCCGTGCCAAACAGAGCCTCTCTTATTATTTGCCAATTGTATTTTTATCTTGATAAATTCTCTCATTAAGATTAGAGTAGGGCATGTAACTAGATTGCTTTCCTATGGCATCAATTTGTTAACTAAACGGTCATGATAATTAATAACGCTCCGTTTATCGTGTCATCTTTGTTTCGATGAATTTGGACAAAATGCCACTCATAGAATGTTAGTTTGGCTTGACAGCGGTTACGACATCACCAAGAAAGTAAAACGAGTTTTGAACATAAAAGTGGATGAAGTTTTTCACGAACGATGGTTCATAATCACCGTGTTCATGATCGTCACTGCCATGCAAAACAGAACCTAAGTATCACATGAGTACTTCATTTTGTATTAGGAAACATTATTTTCAAAATGATGATATTTTCATGTTTCACTTTTTTAAAATTTAATGCACTAAAATCATCTAGCACTTAGTTTTGAAATTCATTTTTATTATCCCAGTGATTAAGAAGGATTTTGGTGAGCGTCGGTGTGATGAAGGCTCTATTTGTTTGGTTGTTTTCTCATAATTTTTGGAAGGGAAAAAATGTGACCGCTCAAAATAAAATTTTGGAAAGCCTCCCTTCTTCATCGAAATTGTTCGTTGAAATGACACCCCAAATACAGGTAAAAGGGTCCTCCCGCACACCTTAGCACCCCAAATACAGGTAAAAATACAGCAGTATGTTGCCCGTCGCGAGCCGACAATTCTCTTTCTCACCTCCAAAGTGTAACAAGAAGCGGTCCGTCGCTCTCGATTCTTAGTGAAAGTTGTGGCCGCAAGCAGACAATGTAGTTCGATCAACACAGACCCGATCGCGTGATTTTTTACCCAGTTGAGGGGGTTTTCCACGTCAAAATCGTCATGTGTACCTACATTTTGACTTTTTGACTGATTGCGCGCTCGGCCGCTACCGGGTTAAGACGACCGAATTCAGACTGGTTTAGGAGTAGTTCTGGCAAGGTCATCTCTATCCAACAAGATGATCCTTGAACCATGAAAAATGATCAAAAACAGTGAAGTGACAGAACTGTGTATTGACTGCAATATACGCCTACAAATTCTTTGTGGAAAATGAAGAACTATGAGTGATAAAGCGCCTACAAATTCTGAAAAGATGAGAGTGAGAAAGAATCAGGAGCGATGAAAAGTCGTCAGAGGAAAAGAACGTGAGTAAAAAATCGTGAATGTGAACGAACATGAGTGATGAAGAATTGTGGTATCAATCTTGCATGTCGCCAACAAGAAGTTGACGTTATCAAGGAGACGTCGATGAAAACATGGGCGTGATTAAAATATCCACATAGAGATTAGGGAAAATTTGGCCGATGAATGAGTATTATCACATTCAGAAGGTAGCATTCCTTGGTACGTAAATTTCCTAAACTACATAGTAAAATCTTTTCCTCAAATATGGACTATCAGTAAATGAAAAAAAATCTATAGGTGAAATCCAACATTTGGGATGCGCCATATTTGTTTAAATTTTATGTTGGTCAAATTATCCGTAAATGTATACCTGAAGTAGAAGCTCAAAGTATTCTAGAAAAGTGTCATGTCGCATCTCCATATGGAGGACATTTTAGGGGAGAAAGAACCTCTATGAATGTATTAGAAGCGGGTTTTATTGACCAACATTGTTTAAAGATTTACATATATTCGTAAAGTGTTGGGAAAAATTCTTTTGATTTAACTTAACAAATTGTTTTATAAGTGATTTTACAACATAGGGTTATTACCCATATTGTATAATGAGAGTAATATGGTCATAGATGTCCTAGGAAGTCATTAAAATCAAGGACATGAGAAAGACACACTGAAATAGAGAAGAAGATCAAGCTTGGTCCACATACATCGACTAGAAGTCGACACAACATCGACTGTATAACGACGTTACTTCGTCTGGGAGTTAGAGAAATAAGAAAAGATAAGTGGATGCTACTTCAAGACAGAAGTTGACGCATGCATCCTTAGGATATCGACGCAACATCGACTACAAAGTTAGCTCGACGGGATTTCATTATGAAGTAAGATGTCGACGTAACTCCTACACGAAGTTGACATTGCGTTGAGTGCAGCTTAAAATGGAAATTCCAGAGAATTTGTCCAGGCTTTTCCAGGGAAGAATGTAAGGAATTATTTCAAAAAAAATAGCTATTGGTAGAAGAGATTAAGGAAAGTAAATCTCCGTCAACTTCAGAAGAGTTCATAAGAAAAGATTTTGAATAATATGTCGAGATCTATTGAAGTAAATTTGGAAGAAGATAACATCATTTCTTCTGGAAAAAATATTTTCTATGAAGTGGACAATTCAAAATTATTCAGGAATGATATGCTCAGAGAATAGAAGAAGAAACATAGAACAACCAAGACAAATATATAGAGACGAGAATTCTTGATAATTTTCATCTTCTTCAATTTTCTCTATTAGTGTTACAACAACAAATTCAAAAAGAATAATCAGAGAAGATCGTTGGATCCAGAACTTATAACCCCTGCAAATTCTTCCAGCAAGGGTTTATCTATTCAAAGGGATCAAATACACTTAGTGTCAAATAGTCCTCAAATACGTGCTAAGAGCACTCATCTAGAAGACATTCTCCTCTACTCTTCTCCTTCTCTTCTCCTCAACTCTTTCTTCTGCCGCGATCATATAGCTGATCGTAATAATTATAAAATTATTATTAAATTTTGAAACACTTACATTATTATAATACATAGATGTTTGATTTAAATTCAAATTACTATTTATTTTATCTATAAGATTTTCTACGTCATTTATACCAATTAAAGGATTTAAAGCCGCGACGCATGAAAATATAGCAGACATTTCTATATAATATTTTTTAAAAATACTTCCATTATTTTAATTAATGGACGCCAACTTTCATATTTTTATAAACACTAAATTTTTCTGCAATTAATACAAAATTTTCGATAACCAGTAGACTCGTCGGAATAAATGCCGGATAAAATAGTTGTTGATCTATAAAAAAACTTATACCAAATCCATATAACTTTCAAGCACATCCCAATAAAAATCTTGAAGATCTTGCATTTCAAACATACTATAAAATTTCATTAGTTGTGCTTTTTTGTCGCACGTCTCGTTTTAATATTTTATAGGTTGAATTTCATCTTATAGGCATATCAAATTCAGGTTTTAAAAAATATGGCCTTGTGCAATTACAAATTTTTAAAAATCTTGTTTTCATTTTTTAAAACTGTAAATGTACTTTAACATAATACGAATTTTATGAATATAAGGTTTCATATATGTTAAACTATCCGGCACAACTAGATTTAAAACATGACATACACAACGAGTATGCAAAAAAAATCCGTTTAATATTGGTTTCAAATCTCGTTTTAAATGCTCGATTGCTACCGTATTATTAGTAGCATTATCGAAAGAAATACTAATAATTTTATCTTTAATTTTAAATTCACGAATACATTTAGTAATTACGTGATAAATAGCTTGACCTGTAAGTGGATATTCAAAACATATAATACGTTTATTTAGCTCTCACGAATCAGAATCGATTCAATGACATATAATACACATATACGATAATCCTGCTTTAATATTGCTACTCCAGATATCACTCGTTAGACTAACTCTACGGCCGAAAGTTTCAAAATAATTAATTAAATATTATTTTGATTGTAAATAAGATTTACATGCATCACACTTTAATGTAGATCTACTTATCTGCTAATATTTTGGTTGAAGTCCTACATGTATGTAGTATGTCTCGTCCTCATTGTCGTAGTGTCCGAACGGTAATCCTCGTTTGATGACGTTCTCCATTTGCAGCTCTCATTGATGCATTTGATTGTACGCCCAAATTTGCTCGCCTGCTGCAATTTGTGCTTGACTTGTCTCCGGGGCTTGTTTAGCCAGACACGATTAGATATGTCGCGCGAGCGTCGAATTCCCAGTAACAGACAGAAGTTTTGAGCAGTATTTGCACTTCGCCTTAAATTCTGCGCGCACACGCACTTTTGAAAAGTGCTCCCAGACTGGAGCCGTGTGCTTGTGCTCCACAATTTCATGTGCGATGGATGTCGAGGATACTGACATCGAAGATGAAGACGCCATCGAAGAAGAAGACGTCATCAAAGAGGAAGAGAAATTATGTTAGAAATTTGGGAAGTAAGAGAGAGAGAGATTATGAGAGAGAGAGTATGAGAGAGAGAGAGTGAGGATTGGATGGGGGTAAGAGGTTATAAAGAATTTAAAATAAATTTTTTTTAAAAAAACAAATGAAAAGCAGCCTAGGCAGCCTATTAGCTTCCTAGGCTGCCGCTTTTTCCTGTCAGCTTGTCAGGAAATGACTTAATGTCATTTCCTAAGTCATTTCCTGGCATTTCCTGGCAGCTGCCAGGAAGGCCTTAATGGCTCTTTAAAGAGCCGTTAAGGCAATGGTTGGGCCAGGCTTTTTCAAGCCTGGCCCAGGCTTTGCCCGGCCTGGTCCCAGGCCAGGCTAAAGCCTAGGTTTTGCCCGGGTTGGACACCAGACCAGGCTATACGTTGAAATCTGGGCATGGTTAAGCCTTCAAAGCTCGCCCTGGGCCTGAATCGGGCCTGGGCCTTTCAGGATTTTTCCAGGACGAGCCTAGGCCGGCCCGGCAAGCCCGATTTTTTATGCCACCTCTACTAAGAAAGGAGGGAGGATGCGCTGAATAAGAATTATGCTAAAAAATTAATATTTTTTTAAACATAAAATAAAATAAAATCATGTGGCATGACTACAAATTTCTGAAGTTATCTAAAAATTAATGTCATTACTACATTGAGAATTGCGTGCCATCACTTTATGGGCACTAAAGTTATTGTCATCACTATCGACATTAAATTATTGGGCACTGAAGTCCTGACCATCACTATCGGCATTAAATTATTCACTCATTGCAATTTACTCCCAAGAGACTCTTTACATCCAGAATCGTTTGCATCTGCCACTAACTACTTGAACTGAGGCTATGCAATCAGGAAGGGTAGTAACCAAAGATATTCCTACCCACCAGCCTAACCAATACTACTAAAATTATGGCGGAGGTAGTCGCCACCAGCCTCTTCAAGTTCGTCTCCGATAAACTGACATCAAATGCTCATTCAGAAGTTTCCTTACTGACCGCCGCCGACAAAGAACTCAGAAAGCTGGAAAGAACTCTTTCAACCATCCAAGATGTGTTGGAAGATGCAGAGACTAGGCAAGTGAAGTACAGGGCTCTGAGGAACTGACTTGGGAAGCCCTATTACTTGTACTCATTCATTTGTGTCATGTGGACCATTATTTGGGTATTTATATATCTATGATGTGAAGCGTGGACTTATTTTATTTCTTCTTTCGTTGGCTGCGTGAATGATCGTACTTATGGGCAGGGTCAGGGTCTTGTGGTGGCAACTAACTCGTAGTTGGTGTCATTGTAAGGCGACGGTCCTGGGCATAAAATATCTCCTCGGTCGTGTCCAATTCTCGGGAGGAGGGATTTTACATCCCACGACCACCATTGCGACCGCACCGTTATTCGCTGTACTACAGCCTGCTGCCGAACTGGAGAACAGACTACCTTATTCGCCGATACCGGCAGACAGGTTATTGAACTTGGAAAAAATTGAAGTAAAGAAAACTGGCTAGCCGCAAATACAGCCCGCTGAAACCACAGATTTAATCCGCAACTCCACTGCTTCTTGACGGTAGTCAGATCCAGACTTCTGGCTTCACAGAGCGAGCTGCACAACCTGCAAACAACAACCAATTAAAACTTCTCAACTCAGTCAGCGCGGACAAGAATATCGAGACCATAACTTTTAATCCGTGCTCAACTTACTGTTCACTCAGTTACAAATGAAGTGCCAGGGGGTCCTATTTATAGGAGCGGTTAAGAGTGTGATCACCGCCCTATGAGATAGGCTAACCATCCCCTATCCGCAGCTAAAACTCCCAGTCCGCGGAGTCCTCACTAACTGCACCAACAATGCCGGACTCGCGACAAACTCGCCAATTCAACAACTCGTTGCCGACCTGCTTGGCAGATCGCCGCTACCGAAGACAGCAATAAACTGCCGGACACAACGTCAGTCCGCGCAGTTCATGCAGCCCGCGAAGTCCGCAACGAGCACCAACCTCTACTAATCTGGCAGAGCCAATAACTAGGCGCGAGCTCGGCGGACAAGGCTACAGTTCGCCAGCTCTCAACCAGAAACCAGATCAAGCGGACTCCAATGCAAGTCCGCCCAGACCGCGAATTCCATCCCTAGCCGCATAACTACCTCCAGGACGCTACACCAGGCCGCCAACACCAGACCGCAAGTCCAGTCCGCCCAGGCTGCTATCACCAGACCGAAAGGTCTGTCCGCCCATGCCGCGCGGCCTGCCCGATCAACCCACCACTTTCACTTCACAAATTTCAACAAAGTTTAGAGAATCTAACGAGATTGGACAAAAACTAAATGTTCATGATAATAAGGATCCGTTTGGCGCTACGTTTTTGCTCCGGTAAGTTTGGACAAAAACACCACCGTCATAGAATGTATGCTTGACATGAAGGTGGTTAGGACCTCCACCAAGAAATCAAAACTAGTTTTGAAGATAAAAGTGAATGAAGTTCCTTAGGAGAGGTCGGACGTTCACGAATGATGATTCATGACCACAACGTTCTTGACCGCCGCCGACAAGCCAAACGGAGCCATATGTCTTATTATTTGTCAATTGTGTTTTTATCTTGATAATTTCTCTCATTAACATTAGAGTAGGGCATCAAACATGATTGGAAAAAAACTTCGGCTCTATTTGGCACTGCATTTTTGCTACGATGAGTTTGGACAAAAACACCACCATCATAGAATGTATGCTTGACATGAAAGCGATTACGGCCTCTACCAAGAAAACAAAACTAGTTTTGAACATAAAAGTGGATGAAGTTCCTTAAGGTTGGGCTCTTAATCGCTACGTTCAGTGACTGCCATTGTCGTGCCAAACGGAGAGCCTAAGTTTCATGTGAGTACTTTATTTTGAATTAGAGAACGTTATTTTTAAAATGATGATATTTTCATGTTTCATTTTAAATTTTTTAATGCATTAAAATTATCTAGCACTTTGTTTTGACATTCATTTTTATTTCCTGTGATTTACAAGGATTTTGGTAAATCTCCATTATCTAACCTGCGCCCTTCTTCCTAACCAATAATGCATAAGTTATTTTTTGATTCTTTTCACTTTGGACTTTAAATTATTGTATTGGGCTCCACCTTATTGCATTTCCTCCAATGAGACTCAGTGACTGCCATCACGAGTCAACATCCAGAATCGTGTGCTAACTTCTGCCACTAACTACTTGAACTGAGGCTATGCAACCAGGAAGAGTAGTAACCAGAGATATTCCTAACCAATAATACTGAAATTATGGCGAAGGTAGTCGCCACCAGCCTCCTTACGTTCGTCTCCGATCGGCTGACATCAAAAGCTCTTTCAGAATTTGCCCTGCTGACCGGCGCCGACAAAGAACTGAGTGAGCTCGAAAGTACTCTTTCAACCATGCAAGATGTGCTCGAAGATGCAGAGAGCAGGCAGGTGAAGGACAAGGCTCTGACGAGCTGGCTAAGGAAGCTCAAGGACTTGGCCTATGATGCCGACGATGTGCTCGATGACTTCGCCACCAAAGCTATGAAATTGAAGCCGAGAATCGAAGTCGACATGAAGGAGAAGGCACGAACCTTTTTTTCTAGCGCGAAAAACATTCCTTTCCGGCGAGAGATTTCCCTGAGGGTGAAGGAGATCAACCGCAGACCGGATGAGGTTGCCGAAGAGAGATCCAAGTTCCATTTGAAGGAAAGAGCTTTAATAATGGGAAATAGTTCTAAGTCGTCAGAGAGCGGAGTTTTGATGAGGGAAGAAACTGGTTCCTTTATAAAGGAATTAGAAGTTTATGGAAGGGAGAAAGATAAGGAAAACATAGTAAACTTACTACTTAAACCTTTCAGTACTCATGGTCATGAAATCATGGATGTCGTGAGTATTGTTGGTTTAGGTGGGCTTGGCTAGACGGCACTCGCGCGGATTGTCTACAATGATGAAAGGGTTCGCGGCGGATTCGAGAAGCGGATGTGGGTTTGCGTTTCTGATGAGTTTGAGATTAAAAGGTTAATTGTATTAATCATGGAATCAGTAACTGGAAGTCAATTTTGTCCGACGAACATGGATATGATGCAGGTGTCCCTTGCCGAGAAGCTCAAGGAGAAGAGGTTTTTACTAGTTTTGGATGATGTGTGGAATGAGAGCGAAGAAAAATAGGACAAACTGAGAACTCTGCTTGCAGTTGGTGGAAAAGGAAGTAAGATTTTAGTAACTAGGAGGACTGGGCGAGTTGCATCCTTAATGGGCACAGTCTCTCCCTATAGATTATCAAATTTGTCATTAAATGACTGCTGGTTAGTGTTTGAGAGGAGAGCTTTTGCCATGGGAGTTGAGAGGAATCTAAATTTGGTAGAAATTGGAAGGGAAATTGTGAAAAAGTGTGGAGGGGTTCCTTTGGCAGTCAAAGCTTTGGGCAGCCTGCTGAGATTTAAAAAAACTGAGAGTGGCTGGCTGGCTATCAAGGATAGTGAGCTATGGGCTGGTTCGGCCCAGGAAGTTTATTTTCAGGACGAATCGTGGCCGTTCGTTTCCTTATTTTGTGATCCGATGGTTCAGGCTTTTCCCATCTTAGGGTTAAGGCCGGTTTTGGGGTGGAAATCTCTCATTATCTTGAGTTTTATCTCTTTCAAACTTCTAGAGAGAGGGGAGAGCAAGGAGGAAGGAGGGAAGATCCGGTCGCTGGAGGAGATTCAGAGTGCCAAATCGCAAACCGAGTCCAGATCTACGGAGGCGAGATCATCGCGGTGCTTTTCATCCGTGTAGATTTCCATGGCGCCGAAGATGAATGCTAGGATAACTATTCTCTACTTGAGCATGTGAAGCTCTTCTTCTTTTGCATAGGGAAAACCCGCTCCCGCGAGTGTGCGGTGTTCATTGGGGTAGATATGTAAAGTCCCCCTTGTTTGCATGTAGAGTCCGATATCGAGAAACGGACATAGGCATGGTGTGTGAAGCCTACCCGAACATGTTGGTCTGGATCGGTGATGTTTTACTATTCATTGTTAGTCGGAGAAGACTCCGTGCCCTTGGTTGTTTTCGGGTTTCTGCGTGGTAGATTGCAGCAGGGATCCTTGTGGATTAACCCCAAGGCGCACCCGGAAATCTTGGCAGAAGCGTGAATCTGCCATCATTGGTGGCCCGGGAGCCATATTTGTACATAATCGGGTTATGTACTTTTGTTTGTTCGTTTACGGGTTACGGGGAAGCTTAACTTGCGCCGATGACTTTTATTGTCGTGGCGGTGTGAGCAGCGAGTTGAGTGAAACCGTACCTGCTCTATGTGGTTCGGTTTTAGAGGTCTACCGATGACATAGAGGGAGGGTCTTCGGCTTTAGCCGCGATGACTTTAATGCTCACGAGATTGCCGTCCTGGGGACGGTGGTGGACCGAGTTCACCGTGTAAGTGCCCTGAGAGCACGGGGTGTGCGACTGTGCGTTCACCGTGTAAGTGCCCTGAGAGCACGGGGTATGCGACCGTGAGTGCCTACACCTGTGGTGAAGTGTGCTTAAATTGTACTTTCGCAATCCTGTTTGTTTATACTAATGCATTGCAGGGAAGGAGCTTTGCCGCCCCGAGTTTGGGGGCGGAATCGTTATAATTTGGTCAGCTTTAGCTGACCGTTATTCTTGTTTGTCACCGTTGCGGTGAATTGTGCTTGCAGGTGCTGCGGAACCCGAGTGGCAAATAGCGGGTCAATGCTCAAGTTGTTGAGCCGGCCCTCGAAGGCTTTGTTTGTTTACTTGTTTAAATCATGTGTGGCCGGCCTGCGAGCCGAAATTTGTAAGATATTGTTTAAAATTTAGTGAACTATTGTAAGGTCATAAGGCCAGTACTTTTTGTGTATTTTGTAGTTCATTCCTGTTGGATTTTGTTAGTGGACATTCATGCTCGTGACTGAGTTCTTGCTTTCACAACTTAATAATTGATTCCGCTAGATGCTCTGTATAGGACATGTGTATTGGTTGAATGGTTTCATCTAGTAACCCTTCGGTCTGTCTGTGGTTTATGGCATCGGGCCCCGTCCAGACCTACTGCTATATGCTATGTGACGGACAGAGGTGTTACAGGTGCTCTCCCCCATAACACTCCTGTCGGGTGTTCACCCCATCTCGCCGGGTAGTCCCGCTCGCCGCGAGTTCGATCTCGCCGCAAGGGGAGGCTGGTCTCACCGGGAAGGCATCCCGCAGGGTGCAGTTCGCTGGAGCTGGTCGTCTCGCCGGTATCGCCTCGCCGGAGGTTGATATCTCGCCGGCAGTGAAGTGTTGGGAGTGGTGAAGTGGGAGTGTTTTGATTGTACCCAGTGAGGGGCCTATACACGTTTCCAACATGGAGGAACTGAATTCAACTAATTATAAAAGTAGAGGGACTGAAATAATGAGAATAAAAGAATGATGACCCATTTTCAAAAGTATATAGTTTGGGGACTGAAATGAACTTTTTGCCATTAACAAATAATGAGAAGAAAATTTAATAAAATTTTCATCAAAGTCCAACGGATGGGTGAAAGAATTTATTTAAGAAAAATGTAATGCATGAACTTAAGAGCAGATGACAAGTGATATGATTTAGATTAAAAAATGAATTCAAACAATTAAGATAATATAATTCAAATCTTTCTTTGAAAGTGTTCACAAATGATGGAGATGAGATCCATTTTATAGTGTTAATGGGGTGCGATTAGCCCACTCATGATCCCCATTAACATGGTGGGATCATGAGTTTGACTGCAGCACGCGCGATCCGCGATCCCGCGCGCGCAGGATCCCATTACCGTCAACCGGCCATAGTCAGTCGGGAGGGCCGACCTCCCTCCCTCTCTCGTATCTGGTCGGTCGGTTCGAGCCTCCTTGGCTTCTGGCCGGCCGAGAGACCGCGCCCCATGACCGCGAGGAGCGTCGGCCCTCTCCCTCACCCTCTCCGTCCGCTGGATGCGGAAAGACGGGCCGGCTCTCGGTCGGAGGCCGCGCCCCGCGGCCGCATGAGGCGATAGCCCCGCCGCCACTCACCCCGACCGGTGGGGGAGCCTCCTCCCACGGCCGCCATTGCATCCATGGGAGGTCGCGACTCGAGGCTGGGCGCAGCTGGCATGCCACGCCCGACCCCCACTAGCTCCAAACGCTCGCTCCCTGTGACCGGCCGCCACCACACTAGCGGTCAGCTACCAGCGCCGGGGCAGGCCGCCCATGGGGTGGGTGTCGGTCGCCTTCCTTTCCTTCCATCTCTCTTTGCCGTCCGATTGACCCCGCCACAATCGCGACCGTCCGTTACGGGGGTAACCGCCCATATAACTTCCATCGTTAGTGGGGAAGGATCATGGTCTTAGTGGCGGCTTGCATTTAGTAATATTACACGATTTATATGCACCCGAAACTATGCTTAAAGCAATAATATTGGTGGTTACGGTGCGGATAGCTGCGTAATAACTGTAACCACATCCTGGAATCTAAAAAAGGAGTCTCATGACTCCTCATTTCTCACTTTTTTCCTCCGTGTTTTCTTCTACCTCAGGCCAGAGCTTTGTCAAAATTCTCCTACGAACCACGCCTCTCCACCGGAATCCTCCTACGAGCCACCGCCTCTCCACCAAAATCCTCCTACGAGCTACCGCCTCTCCATGAAGGTGTTGAAGTATGTGACTGGACGGTCTGGCGGTCTGAGCCTGGCGGGTTGTAGACCGCGCGGTCTAGCGGTTTCTCTCCAGCGGTTTGATATCCAGGCAGGTGTTGTTCGTAGTCTGGCGGTCTGGCGGGTTGTCTCTAGTGGCTTGGAGACCGGGCGGTCTAGCGGTCTCCTACCGCAACTCGCTCTCTTGCTCTGGTCTTGCCGAGCGGTTAGACCATTGTCTAACCGCGCGGCTTGTTCGGTCTGCTTATTTCTAACCGCTCAGTCTCTGTACATTTTTTAGTCCCACATTGTTAGTTTGTACTCTCTCCCCTCTCCTCCATTCTATAAAAGGGAGGCCATACCTTTGTAAATGATATCTTTTTGGATAATAAAATTTTCAATTATTCAAAGTTCCGGCTTGTTTTCTATCCGTTTGTTCACTACTTTTACATGGTATCAGAGGAATCGATCTTCTCCTCCTGATTCTGTGCGTCCTGTCTGACCGCGCGACCTGTCCGCGCGGCTTGCTTCTTCTTCTCGCGACCTGTTTTTCGCGACTTGTTTCTTCTGCCGGTTTGCTTGCGCCCTGTTCGCGCGGCCTGTTTCTTTGCTTGCTTCTTCCTTGCGACCTGTTCTAGTCGCCTCGCCCTCCTTCTCTTATTTAGTCGTCGCGACCTGTCGCCGCGACTTGTCTTAACCTTGTTCGCCTTTCGCCTCCCAACAAACCCCTCTTCTGTTCGCGTGATTTGTCTTCTAGCCGCCCGACTTCTTTCCCCCTGTTTGGTTCTGTGGCTTGGTCGTGGCTTTTCTGGCCGCTGGTGTCTAACATCGTGACCGTTGCAGTTCGCCTTCTCCCTTTCCCGCGGCTTATATATATCCTAACCGCGCGGTTTGTTTCCTCCTCCCTTTCCCGCGACTTGTTTCCTACCCGCGCGGCTTCCTATTGATTTCTTCTATGACTGTTTCTGAGACTTCAACTGCCACCGCCCATGTAGCCACTCCGGCTCCGCCCCCTCTTCCTACTCCTTCCAGAAACCTTGGCACGGTTTCTAAACTAGTTGGTTCCAACTATCCAGATTGGATCGTTTCTTTCACCTTTCTCCTTCGCTCTCAGCGCAAACGTCATCATCTCACCGATGACCCTCCTCCAGATTCTGCTCAATTTGATGACTGGGATGCGAGTGATGCGCTTGTTGATGCGCGTAAAATACGGCAAGCGTACCGGTCGCTCAAGTAATAAAGTTGGGAATGAATCCCCGGATGTCGGTCTCTTGAGGAATGCAATTGGCGTCGAACGATTTAGACTCTAAAACTATCGTTATGAGAGTTAATTGAAATAAACAGAAAAAGAAAGGGGCTTTGGTTGGTGGTCTTACGACCGATTACACTAATGTAAACTATGCGGGTCGCAATCACCGCTTCTCAAGGCGAGATGGATGTAGCGGCCGCGATACCATACTTCGATTGGCGAGTGGACGGAAATCTAGCGAGTGAGGTGATTAGTGCGAAGCAAGCTTGAGTGAAACGAACGTGTGGAGTGGAGCGAGATGGAGCGAGGCGCATCAAAGAATAAATCTCTAGAGCAAGATGAAATACAACTAATAACAATAATGCTAGAAGTTGATGTCCATTACAAGCACAAGCGTTTCATACAACAAGAAAAAGAGAGAAAATGCACAACCATGAGATTGAAGATCCACCGCGGTTGTTGGCAGGAGGTGCGGGTTGTCAATCCGCTTCCAAGCGCAGTCCGAGGAGGGCTTCCAGTACCACCGAGCTGTCACCTCGAGGGCCTGTAACTCCGTTCTCTAGGGGTGCTTCGTCTTCTTCCTTGGTGGAAAGCTCGGAGAAGAATGCTTCAATGGCCGGGAGGATCACCGGAGGATGCGGAATGCTTCGGAATCACCGGAGAAGGTCCTCCCGTTGGTATGGATGAAGGTGGAGGTGAATGGGACTTGCTGGAGGGCGAAACGGCGGACTGGCGAAGGCTCCGATATGATCCTTTTTTGCCCTAATTCGCGGAACAGCGTATTTATAGCTTGCAGAATAAATAGCGCGCACGACCACTGGCGCACGACCAGTGGTCGTGCGCGACCAAGGTCAGCGCCCGTGCGTGAGCAACCTGCAGACCTGCATCAGAAAATCAGTAGTCGCGCACGATCATCAGCGCACGATCAGTGATCGTGCGAGGCAATGCTGATGATCGTGCGGAAATAGCCAGACAGACTTTTGCAAAAGGGGTATGACTGCGCACGATCGGCGGCGCACGAGCAGTGGTCGTGCGCGGTATGGAAAGTGATCGTGCGGAATGTTCAAGACAGAGTTTTCACAAATGAGACCGGGCTGCGCACGGTCAGTGATCGTGCGCCAGGAGGTCGATGGTCGTGCGTGGGTAAAAACGCACGACCACTGACTCCTTTGCCAAAAATAGTGAAACGCCTATCCCGAATGCCCTCACGATCCCCAAACCTGCAGGAAAACTACACGGGGCATCGATCGCGGCAGCCACAGCAAACAGTAATGAACATAGCAAGAAAGTAAATGCACACAAGCACAGAAAATGGGCAACAAAGGTGCACAGGGCGTGGAAAACCGTAGCGAACCAAAAGGAGTGCAAATGACGCTAAACGGTGTGCAAAGACAAGGAAATAAGCCCAGATGAGTCCGAAAATAGGTATATAAAGAGGACTCATCACACCCCCAGACTTAACCGTTTGCGCGTCCCGAGCAAACAAAACCTAAGCAGACGGGGAAAAATGAACTAGCTAAAAAAAGAAATTGCCAAACGGAGTACCATGCGAAGTCGCATGCTCGCGTGCATAAAAATAAAGTAGAGGGAATTCTTAAGTATACAAAATATTTTATATTTTTCACAATGCGTAACAAAAATTTATTATTACTCAAAAGTGGAATCACGGTGAATCAGCCGGTCCTACGCAGGGAGAAAGTAGACAGGTCACTAAGCTGAGCATTGCCGAAGACCGGGGCTCAAGATTACCCCCAAAGGAATCCACCAATGTCGGAAACCATAAGCTTGCCCGTTCGCACTCTCTCCACGGCACTAGTCAACTCAAGCGCAAGTCCGTAGGACTTCAGGTAATAATGGGGCTTGGGTTACGGTGAGGAAAACAAGGATAAACATGAAGGGTATGCACCTAACCCAAAGGAGCTAACGTACAAAACTAGTACCCGCTGCCCACAAAATAAACACGGGTGCACCACACCCCCAGACTTAACTTTTACAACATGGGTGTGTGCACCGCCTACTCCAAATCCAAATCTCCTCAAATAAAGATTTTCAATCAAACTTTTTCTTTCTCTTTTTTTTTCTTTTTCTTTTTCTCCTTTAAATATTTTCGTTTTACAAAATCAGCACATTATTCTTTTGGGCACAACCACATATCACAAATAAAAACACCAAATCACAACCCAACATAAAAAAATAAAAATATAAAACACTAAGCTCGACTTGGGTGTGCGACTAGGATTGGCTATGAGGCTTTGGCGAATATAGTGGGGCTGAATCAAAAGGAAGGGTAGGCACAAAGGGGCTAGCAAGGGCGATGTTAGGAATGGGTACAAAGCTCAACCGGGCCAAAGGGTGGCCTACATCACTCTCACGTTAGACTAACCGTGTACCAATGCTTCAAGAATAGCTTGGGGCAAGTTCTTAGCAACCGAGAAGGATAATCCTTCCTCCCGACTCAAGCAATACGAGTCTAGTGGCGGCTACACACATTCCTACGCTACCGTTTGATTCACACCGGATTCACCAACTTTTGAGTAGAATAAAAGAATTTACGCAGATAGAAAAATATAAACTATAAGCATACAGAAAATTAAATCTACTCAAATTCCTACACAAAACGAGAGCAGTTGACGAGAAACACAGCAAGGCCAACATTTTACTCCGTCGCACAATCCTCAACTAGCACAGAAATTTTCCAAATCGAACAAAGATACAGGTTCAACTCGTGACACGCAAACCGCTAAGTTCGCGCTCAAGTGGGTGCAGTGGTGTGCAACAGGAATCTAACATAATGAAGCGAAAAAGGAAAACTACTGGCATGCGAAATTAAATGTGCTCGTGGAGTGCACAAGCGGCTCTTCCCCCCAGACTTGAATGAAAACATAAGCAAGAAAAATAAACATTCAACCAGAAAATGAAATCTGAAGCGAGAGAGAGTACCAATGCTCCAAAGAGGGGAGCATGCCAGAAGATTGCATGATGATTCGCGGGAAGTGCTGCATCGCACAAAAGATAAGCTGAACCTGCGAATTAGGCCGAACAATAGGAAATACAAAAAGATAGAAAGCATAAAATAAAATAAAACATAAACAAGGGGACCAAAAGGTCCAAGCTTGGGTTGTCTCCCGAATAGCCCTTTTGTTTACCGTCCTTAAGGTGGACCAAATACCTGTATTAGCAGTTGTATATAATGTTTATGCAGCAAAATAAAATAAAGCTCAAAATGTTCCAAAGCAGCAAGGAAAATAAGCAGGAAACGCGAGGCAGAGCGGCAATCAGCTATATGCCGATTTGTGGTAAGTCTTCTCGGTGGAGAGCGAAGGAGAGGCAGAACTTTTCATAGGATCATGAGGAGGGGATTTCCCCTTGCTCAGATGGTGCGCAAACGCTTGGAAGGAAGAATAACGCTTATCACGCAAGCGTTTGGCCTCCTTCAGCTTCTCAACCGATGGAGACCTCCAAGGAGTGGATTTCACAGTTTTCCCAAATTTTACAATCGATGGCATCATTTCCGGCACCGTGATGGCGATCGGATCAGCCCAAGCGACAGAACGCTTAATAGAGTCATGAATATTATTACACGAATAACAGTCTAGGGATTTCTCCCGCATGTAACTAGAAGTGTCATGCTCCACAACAGCATCGGTGGGAAGTGGCACGTTCACCGTGTCTTTGGGGCGCTCAAACATCTTCGCGGTCGATAAGTTATTCTTCTCATCGGTCATCTCGCTCAATCCTCCCTTGGTTTTCTCATCCGCAAGGGTTGCCTTCAAAGCTGGGGCTCCGAAATCTTCCTTGAGATCTGCACTACGTGGTGAAACGTCATTTCGAACAAGAGAGGAGTGTACGGAAGTATCATTGAGGGTGCAATCATCAGCCGGCCAGGTGACGCGTCCTTGGGAGAAATCCAGGGATGCGCCACTGGCCGTCAGAAATGGGACACCAAGTATCGGAATGGAGTCATTTTCTACTGGTCCCATGACCTGAAAAGCAGTGGTAAAATGTTTGCCATTAACCTCGATATCAACTTCCCTCACACCACCATCAGTATCTACCACATTACCATTAGCTAGAATAAGTGATTTCCGGTCTTCGGTGTTTATTTGCAGTTGCATCTTCGCGACATCCTGCAGAGTGAGGATGTTGCTGGATGCCCCGGAATCGCATAAAGCAGTAGTTTCAACGTTGTTAATCAAGCAGCTAATCACGAGTTCGTTGGCATTCCCCAGCCTTCCCTCCCCAAGGCTTTTCCCTTGTTCATGGGGATTTTTTTCAGTGTTGCTTGGGAGAGTACCAAGCGTGCGCTCGGAGACCATTTGAGCCAATTGGCCCAACTGTGCCTCGAGCTTACGCATTGAAGCAGCTTGATTTGTCATGTTTGTTTGGGAAACTTCAACAAATTTTTCAAACATTTGAGCCAAAGAATTGGTTTTTTCGGCGGGGGGGCCTTGAGGATAATTCGGGTGGGGTGGCCGCGGCTGGCTTCCGGAGGCGGAGGCATCATATTGATGCTGCCCCGGTTGCCATCGTTGGCCCGGTGCGTTTTGATTCCACGAGAAATTCGGGTGATTTCTCGCACCCGGATTATAAGCATTTCCATATGGCGCGCCCCTGTTTTGATTTGCGATAAAATTAACGGTTTCATTGGAGAAGGCGGGGTCATACATTACCTCCGCTTCAGGGCACTCAAAGCTATGATGATCGGTACCTCCGCATCCTTGACATGAGATGGCCAACACCGGAGCAGCAGCAGCGGGCCTTGATGCTTCCACAGCAAAGATTCCACTTGTCCCACGGGGGGTATTCCTTCCTGCGGTCCAAAAGGCGCTGTGCGTGGCGGTGTCCTGCAGAACTCTCAAAGCATCCTCAGGAGCAAGGTTCATAATTGTTCCACCAGAGGCGGCATCAATCATGGCGCGGTGTTGAGGTTCGATGGAGAAGTAGAAGCATTCCACGAGATTCCACGTTTGGAATCCGTGATTGGGGCACTTCCGCAGCAACTCATTGAAGCGCTCCCAGACTTCCGCCAAACTCTCTTGATCGTTTTGCCGGAAATTAGCGATGGCGCGTCTCAAACTCACAATACGGTCAATCGGATGGAATTTAGCTAGAAACTTTGTGGTAAGAGCCTCCCAGGTTGTGGCTGTTCCAGGAGGAAGGGAATGAAGCCATGACTTGGCCTTGTCACGTAGAGAGAAGGGGAAGAGACGGAGCTTGACCGTATCGTCAGGAATCCCAGCATAACGGAAAGTGGCACAGATTTCTGAGAAGTCTGCCAAGTGTAGATGGGCATCCTCTGTAGCCAGTCCGGAGAACTGTGCGTTGTTCCGGATGATGTTAAGAATTGCCGGTTTGATCTCGAACTGTTGGTTTGCGATCGCCGGTCCAAACCCAGGGTAAATGCTCCCAACAGTGGGGGTAGTGTAATCTCTCATGGTTCGGACATGCGGCGGATGCACCTCATTCTCATCCCCGTTACGGTTATCATGGAGGTTCCCTCCAACACGAACTCCGTTGTCATTGTTCAACTGGTCTCCCATTGTGATTGGATCTATTGCAGCGGCACGCCTTTGCGCACGAAGAGTTCGCTCGATTTCGGGATCGTAAGCAACGAGATCTCTTGCAGCACGTCCCTGCATCCACTGAAGCAACAAATCAAAGAAACAAAAATCAAAAAACTCTAACTCTTATACCAATACTTCCAGAAATCATGATCGTTCAACAGTTGCATTCCCCGGCAACGGCGCCAAAAACTTGATGCGCGTAAAATACGGCAAGCGTACCGGTCGCTCAAGTAATAAAGTTGGGAATGAATCCCCGGATGTCGGTCTCTTGAGGAATGCAATTGGCGTCGAACGATTTAGACTCTAAAACTATCGTTATGAGAGTTAATTGAAATAAACAGAAAAAGAAAGGGGCTTTGGTTGGTGGTCTTACGACCGATTACACTAATGTAAACTATGCGGGTCGCAATCACCGCTTCTCAAGGCGAGATGGATGTAGCGGCCGCGATGCCGTACTTCGATTGGCGAGTGGACGGAAATCTAGCGAGTGAGGTGATTAGTGCGAAGCAAGCTTGAGTGAAACGAACGTGTGGAGTGGAGCGAGATGGAGCGAGGCGCATCAAAGAATAAATCTCTAGAGCAAGATGAAATACAACTAATAACAATAATGCTAGAAGTTGATGTCCATTACAAGCACAAGCGTTTCATACAACAAGAAAAAGAGAGAAAATGCACAACCATGAGATTGAAGATCCACCGCGGTTGTTGGCCGGAGGTGCGGGTTGTCAATCCGCTTCCAAGCGCAGTCCGAGGAGGGCTTCCGGTACCACCGAGCTGTCACCTCGAGGGCCTGTAACTCCGTTCTCTAGGGGTGCTTCGTCTTCTTCCTTGGTGGAAAGCTCGGAGAAGAATGCTTCAATGGCCGGGAGGATCACCGGAGGATGCGGAATGCTTCGGAATCACCGGAGAAGGTCCTCCCGTTGGTATGGATGAAGGTGGAGGTGAATGGGACTTGCTGGAGGGCGAAACGGCGGACTGGCGAAGGCTCCGATATGATCCTTTTTTGCCCTAATTCGCGGAACAGCGTATTTATAGCTTGCAGAATAAATAGCGCGCACGACCACTGGCGCACGACCAGTGGTCGTGCGCGACCAAGGTCAGCGCCCGTGCGTGAGCAACCTGCAGACCTGCATCAGAAAATCAGTAGTCGCGCACGATCATCAGCGCACGATCAGTGATCGTGCGAGGCAATGCTGATGATCGTGCGGAAATAGCCAGACAGACTTTTGCAAAAGGGATATGACTGCGCACGATCGGCGGCGCACGAGCAGTGGTCGTGCGCGGTATGGCAAGTGATCGTGCGGAATGTTCAAGACAGAGTTTTCACAAATGAGACCGGGCTGCGCACGGTCAGTGATCGTGCGCCAGGAGGTCGATGGTCGTGCGTGGGTAAAAACGCACGACCACTGACTCCTTTGCCAAAAATAGTGAAACGCCTATCCCGAATGCCCTCACGATCCCCAAACCTGCAGGAAAACTGCACGGGGCATCGATCGCGGCAGCCACAGCAAACAGTAATGAACATAGCAAGAAAGTAAATGCACACAAGCACAGAAAATGGGCAACAAAGGTGCACAGGGCGTGGAAAACCGTAGCGAACCAAAAGGAGTGCAAATGACGCTAAACGGTGTGCAAAGACAAGGAAATAAGCCCAGATGAGTCCGAAAATAGGTATATAAAGAGGACTCATCACTTGTCCGTACTTGGCTGGCTAATAGCCTCTCTGATGAATGTCTTCCCATCATACGCCATGATGAGACGGTCAAGGCCGCATGGCTTCACCTTGCAGCTCTTTACTCGAAGGGGACCCAGACGTCCCAGATCTATACTCTCTATGCGGACCTCTTCGCCCGCCCTTCCATGACTCCTGCTGCGGCTTATCAGCAGGTTCAGGCCCTTGACGCTGAGATCCTTCAGAATCGTCCCTTCTTCGCGGACTTGGCCGAGCAGTACAAACACTTCCAGGAACTCCTGGTTGTTTATTATCTTCTGCGACTCCCCGAGTCTTTTGATATGATCCGCCAGTAGATCTTGGGTGAAGCAGAGTCTCCCACCTTGGATGCCACTACGGCTCGCATCGCCACCGTTACTTCGCTGCTCCAGCGCCCTCTATTGTCTTCACCTCCTCCGCCGGACGCATATGCTCACCAAACTCAGCGGGGTGGCACTAGTGGCCGCAGCCAGTCCGGAGCGCGTGCTCCGTCCAAGTTCCTTTGCTCTCACTGTGGTCGTCTCGGCCATTCTGTTGAACGTTGCTGGCAGAAACATCCTCATCTTCGCCCCTCTGGTGATACTTCTTCCTCAACATCTGCCTCCTCTCGGCCCTCTGCCTCTGTGGCCACGACCTCAGGTAGTCCTCACGTCGTTACCCAAGGTAAATGGCTGATTGACTCTGGTGCTACAAATCATATGACCGACAATCCTCAATATTTCTCTTTCCTCGAAACACATGACCGGCTACCTCCAGTTCTTGTTGTGGATGGTTCTCCTTCCCCGGTTCATGGGACGGGCATGGTTCAAGTTACCCCGTCGCTTCGCTTAGCGGATACCCTCTATGTCCCGAAGTTCCCTTGCAATTTACTATCTGTTACTACTTTATGCAAGCAACTTCAGTGCTCTGTCTTATTCACTCTTACTTCTTGTTATTTTCAGGACCCGAGGACCCAACGGACGATTGCTACTGGGACTGAGAGCGGCAGCCTCTACTTCCTCGACAACGTTTCCGCCATGTCCGCCTTCTCTTCCTCGTCTACTGATCTGCTTCAATGGTATCTTCGCCTTGGACATCCTTCTGCTCGGATTCTTCGTCAGCTTCTGCCCCACTTACCTCCAACTAGTTCTCCGCTCGACTGTGATGCGTGTCAGCTTGGCAAACATCACCGCTCCTCCTTCCCGCCGAAGCAAGGTCGTGGTTCCTCTCGCCTGTTTGATCTCATTCATTCTGATGTCTGGGGTCCTGCTCCTACTCTTACCGTTGGTCGGGATAGTTCTTACTTTGTAACTTTTATTGATGATTTCTCTAGGTGTACCTGGGTGTATCTATTAAAAGATCGCTTTAAACTCTTTTCTGTATGGCAATGTTTTTATAATATGATTAAAACTTAGTTTGATGTTTCTATTAAAATTCTTCGCTCTGATAATGCTAAAGAGTATCTTAGTCACGAGTTTTCATCTTTTTGTATACAACATGGTCTTGTTCATCAGACCAGCTGTGTTTACACCTCCCAACAGAATGGGGTGGCGGAACGTAAAAACCGTCATCTCCTCGATGTCGCTCGCACCCTCATGATGTAGATGCATGTGTCTCGCTCCTATTGGGGCTATGCGGTTCTCCTTGCCTGCTATCTCATCAATCGCATTCCTTCTACTCTTCTTCAGGGTAAGACCCCCTTCTCCATTCTCTACCCAGGCAAGGAACCCTTTCCTCTCCCTCTTCGTATCTTTGGGTGTACGGCGTTTGTGCATGCTCCGTCCGCTACCCGTGACAAACTTTCCCCCCGTTCCACCAAATGTGTCTTTTTGGGTTACTCGACCACTCAAAAAGGTTATTGTTGCTTTGACCCCGTTCTGCGCAAACAGTATGTTTCCGCAGACGTCACCTTCTTCGAAAATGCATCCTACTTCTCATCTCAATCCCCACTTCCTCCTGCTGTCTCTAACTCTCCACCATCACTTTATGTTCCTTCCACGCCTATCGCCGTTTCCTCTCCGACATCATCTCCTCCTCCGTCTCTTCCTCTCCCTGGTCTACTCCTTTCCCCTTGCCCCCCTTCTCCGCAGCTGTCTCTCTCTAGTCCCAGGCCAGCTTTCTTCGCAACGGATGCTCCGGTCCCTGAGGCACAAGACGACCTGGATCTTCCCATTGCTCTTCGCAAAGGGGTGCGGGCGTGCACCCAACACCCGCTTGCGGCTGTTGTTTCCTATGATCGGCTTACTCCTTCTCGCAGAAATTTTTCTTTGGCTATCTCGGCTACTACTACACACCGCACCTACCAGGAGGCTCTTGTTATTCCTCATTGGAAATCTACCATGGATGAGGAAATCGCTACTCTTACTGAAAGGGGTACCTGGACCCTTGTTTCTCCACCAGTGGGTACTGATGTAGTTGGCTGTCGCTGGGTGTTTGTTGTGAAGTTTCGTCTAGACGGCACTGTGGAGCGCTACAAGGCCCGGCTGGTGGCCAAAGGCTTTACTCAGACTTATGGGGTTGACTACTTTGATACTTTCTCCCCAGTTACTCGCCTCAGCACCATCCGGGTTCTTCTCTCTGTGGCCGTCAACCGGGATTGGGCTGTTTCCCAGCTTGATGTCAAAAATGCTTTTCTCTATGGGGATCTTCACGAGGACGTTTACATGGAGCAACCTCCGGGGTATGTTGCTCAGGGGGAGACACGTGTATGCAAGTTGAAGAAGGCTATCTATGGCCTAAAACAGAGTCCTCGGGCATGGTTCGACAAGTTCAGTAGCATTGTGGCTGTTGTTGGCTTTACAAGAAGTTCGGCTGATCACTCGTTATTTATTCGCAAAACCGCATCGGGCCTTGTGGTTTTGGCAGTGTATGTAGATGATATTCTCCTTACCGGTGATGACCAGGCTGGGGTGGACTTGACAAAGAAACACCTCCGTCAACACCTTATCACGAAGGATATGGGCTCCCCGAAATACTTTTTGGGGATAGAAATCTCTCGGAAGCCCAACTCGCTGGTTCTCTCCCAACAGAAGTATGCTCTTGATCTTCTAAGGGATGCAGGATTAACCGGTGCCAAGCCGGCACGGTATCCTATGGCTACTGGAGAAGACAAAACGTGGACAGATGACTCTCCTCTTATGTCTGATTCCACGAAGTATAGACGTCTGGTGGGAAAACTCATTTATCTCACGGTGACTAGGCCTGACATCGCCTATGCTGTAGGCAAGGTGAGTCAGTTCATGCAAGCTCCCAGGGAATGTAATCTTCAGTCTGCCTTAAAGATATTAGAGTATATCAAAGCTGCACCGGGAAAAGGCCTACTCTTTCAGAAGCATGGTCATCTGAGAGTTGAAGCCTACTCAGACTCAAGCTATGCAGATGATAAAGATGACCGTAAATCTACATCAAGTTTTTGCACATTTATTGGAGGTAATCTTATGAGCTGGAAGAGCAAGAAGCAATCTGTTGTCTCAAGGTCCAGTGCTGAAGCCGAATATCGGAGTATGGCGTCAACCACGTGTGAACTAAAATGGTTGCGGGCTCTCATGCTTGATCTAGGAGAGGTCTACGACTATCCTCTTCCTATGTTCTGTGACAACAAGGCCGCTATATACATATCAAAAAATCCGGTCTTCCATGAGAGAACGAAACATATTGAAGTCGACTGCCATTTCATCCGAGAAGAGGTCTTGAAGAGACAGATTTGCACTCCATTCGTCACCTCCGACAAAGAGTTGGCGGATATCTTCACCAAGTCGGTTTCTACTTCCTTCTTCCACATTTGTGACAAGCTGGGCATGATTGATATCTATGCTCCAGCTTGAGGGGGAGTGTTGAAGTATGTGACCGGGCGGTCTGGCGGTCTGAGCCTGGCGGGTTGTAGACCGCGCGGTCTAGCGGTTTCTCTCCAGCAGTTTGATATCCAGGCAGGTGTTGTTCGTAGTCTGGCGGTCTGGCGGGTTGTCTCCGGTGGCTTGGAGACCGGGCGGTCTAGCAATCTCCTACCGCAACTCGCTCTCTTGCTCTGGTCTTGCCGAGCGGTTAGCCCATTGTCTAACCGCGCGACTTGTTCGGTCTGCTTATTTCTAACCGCTCAGTCTCTGTACATTTTTTAGTCCCACATTGTTAGTTTGTACTCTCTCCCCTCTCCTCCATTCTATAAAAGGGAGGTCATACATTTGTAAATGATATCTTTTTGGATAATAAAACTTTCAATTATTCAAAGTTCCGGCTTATTTTCTAGCCGTTTGTTCGCTACTTTTACAGAAGGATTCATCCAAGTCCATCACAGAGAGCGAGTCTTACCAACCGCTCGGAGAAGCCTCTTCGCACACTCCGTCAGCATCATTCCGCCAATTCTGTCGCCGTGTTCAGCATTCACACGACACCCAGAAGAGCTCGCCTCTGCCAAAGGCTGTTAAATTCAGACTCATCAAGTACATGTATACTCTCTCTCTCATTCAAAATTGTAACGAGCAGCAGCTTGTCGCCCTCGATTCTGCAACAGATTTGTAACTCGGAGCGCATAGTGAAGTTTGATCGACACAGATCCGGTCACGTGATTTTTTACCCGGTTTAGGGGTTTTTCCACGTAAAAATCGTCTTGTGCATTTATTATCTTATTTTGTAACTGTTTGCGCACTCGACCGCTCCCGGGCTAAGACGATCCAATCTAAATCGGTTTAAGAACGCCTATTTTGACCGCAACAACAAAATTTTGCCTGCAAATAAAAAACACTCAAAATAAAACATTAAAACAATAATCTCTAATTTGTTATCATCAAAAAATACTCATTTTATAGGGTCAATAGAAAATGTCATCATGAAAACAAGCAGAGCTATTGTCATTACCAATTAGTGGTGTACAAAAAAACAGGTCCGGTTGGGACCGGACCGGTTAGGACCGGCTAAAGACCGGTCCTGATCGGGACCGGTCCGGTCCCGGACCGGTCCCAGAAGTCCCAAAAGTCTCTCATTTCACTTCAAAGACCGGTCCCGGACCGGGACCGGTAAAAGACCGGTCCCGAACTGGGACTGGCCCCGGGACCGGTAAAAAGACCGGTCCCGTAATTAAAGAGTCATAACGGCTCTAAAAAGAGCCGTTGGCCAAAATTGGTGGCTGGCATGGCCGGCCGGCCATGCCAGCCACCAAATTTTTTTTATTATTATTATTTTTTAAATTTAATTATTTAAATAATTAATTTTATAAAATTTAAATTTTAAAAAATTTAAAAAATCAAATCCTATAAATACCCCCCCCCCCCCCCCGTCTTAAAAATTCTTTTTCATCTCTCTCTCTCACTTACTCTCCCCCTCTCTCTCTCTCAACTCTCACTCACTCTCAAGTCTCGAATGGCGTCTTCCTCATCCATGTCGGCTTCTTCCTCTGGGTCCGTCGCGCACGAAGTAGTAGAACACCACCACAAGGCGGCGATCTGGGAGAAATTCGACAAAGTGCGGATCGACGGTGAATTGAAGGCGAAGTGCAAACTTTGCGGGAAGCTAATGGTCGTTGGCAGCAATACAACGCTCGTCCGGCATGTGAAATCGTGCATTTCAAAACAAGCCCCGGAGTCTACTCAAGCTCAAATTTCGACATCCAGGCACATTTGGGCATACGATCAAGCTCGGCAGCGGGAGCGACAAATGGAGAACGTCATCAAAAAGGGATTTCCATTCAGCCACTACGACGATGAAGATATGACATCATACATACACGAGGTACTCCAACCCAAATATCAGCAGGTAAGTCGTTCTACCACTAAACGCGATGCTTTAGCGGCTTATATGCAATCTAAAGAATATTTAAAAAATTATTTTGAAACATTTGATGGTCGCGTTAGCTTAACGAGCGACGTCTAGACAAGCAGTATATCTGAGGGACACTCATATATTTGCATTACCGCTCACTGGATCGATCCCAATAGTTGGGAACTAAATAAAAGAATAATTTGTTTTGAAGGATTTGAATATCCGCATACTGGTAAAGTTATTTATCAGGTAATAATTAAGTGTATTAGAGAATTTAAAATAAAAGAAAAAATTATGAGTATTTCTTTTGATAACGCTTCCAATAATGCGACCGTGATAAGATATTTGATTTCAGATTTACAACCAATGTTACAGGGAATTTTTTTCGTACACGTTGCGTCTGTCACATTTTAAATTTAATTGTACAAGACAGTTTGGTTTATATGAACGAATACGTAATTAAAATACGAACTATGTTACGAGTTATTTACAGTTCAAAAAAAAGAAAACAAGATTTTAAAAAATTTGTTATTTCACAAGGTAAAAAATTTTTAGGTCCTTCTTATGATATGCCTATACGCTGGAACTCAACTTATAAAATGTTAAAACGAGCTTTGACACAAAAAAATTTATTAATAGAATTTTATAATAGTGTAGAAGCACATGATTTAGGTGCGTCAGATTGGGAGGTCCTCGAAGATTACGTAAATTTATTAGAATATTTTTATCGATCAACAACGATTCTATCCGGAGTTTATTATCTTACTTCCTCTTTAGTTATTGAAAATATTTTATTAATTACTGAAACTTTTAAAACATACAAAACAAATGAAATGTGGCGTCCGTTAATATTAGTAATGGAGGAGAAATTTTTAAAATATTACCAAGAAATGTCACTCATGTTTTCATGCGCCGCGGCTTTAAACTCTTTAATGGGTGTGGACGAAGTAGAAAATTTTATAGAAGAAATTAATCGAAATTTAAATTTAAACGAAACGGCTATTGATTTTGTTAATTTAAGCGTTTCAAAATTTAATTCTTATTTTACTCATTTCTATAATTATTATGATAATATGTATGGATCGCGACCTCGTGAAGAATCCACCCAACCTAAAACAAAAGATATTTTAAAAAACAAACTTTTAGAATTAGCCTTTAGAAAAAAACAACGAACTTCGAGTACTTTAAATGAATTAGGTTTATATACAAAAACACAATTTCAAGATTATATGACCGCAAGCGAAATAGAAAATTTTGATATTTTAAAATGGTGGAAAACTAAAATAAATGTTTATCCTTTTTTGGCCTTAATGGCCCGTGATTTACTAACAATCCAAGCTAGTACGGTAGCTTCAGAGTCTGCTTTTTCTTTGAGTGGCAGGATTTTGAACGAGCGAAGAAGCCGTTTGAACGAGGAATCTTTGGAGATTTGCATTTGCTATAAGGATCATTTGGATGCTATAAGGAGGAGGCAGCACGTCTCGTCTATTGAAGATAGTGAGTCCGAAGTGGAAGACGAGATGAATAGCTTAAGTTTGGGAAGCGCGACCAAAGAATAATTAGGCAAATGTATTTTATTTTTCATTTTATTTCAATTTTGAATATTTAAATGTAATTTTCATATTTTATTTTAACTTAAATATAATTTTCATTTTCGTTGAATGTTATTTTTTTTTGTCATAATGTAAATTGTAAAATGTCAATTTGTAATTCAATTTCATTTTTAATAAAAATTAAATTTTATTTCACTTTGAAATTTTGAATTTTATTCCATTTTTAATATAAATATAGAATTTAAAATTTTAATTAAAATTTTTTTTAAAAAAAAACCGGTCCGGGACCGGTTAGGATCGGTCCTCCGATCCCGGCCGGTCCTCCTCTTGAGCAGGAAAACCGGTCCCGGATTGGGACTGGTTTGACTGAAACCGGTCCGGGACCGGCAAGGCAAAAGACCAGTCTTTAAAAAGACCAGTCCGGGACTGCTGGGCAGTCTTTTTGTGCAGGACTGTTACCAATAGAGGATTACCTATTATCATTAACAATAGAGGATTTTTCTCTGTTCCCTTCTTAACAAGTGTCAGGGCCCACCATCAGGGCGTTAGTGCTCAAACTGAGCTTGCGTGCCTCTTCAAGATAATGAGCCTCTGAGTGATTTATACATGATATGGGTAAAGTGATTTATACATGATGTGGCTTCACCTGCGCCCTTCTAAGGAAAAATAGTTCCCTAGCCATACCATTACAAATTGCAGAGATAGGGTGTCATTCACAATGACGAATTTTTCATCTACATATTGTTGGACCCTGCAGCTACCTAAGAGAGGGGGATGTAGTGAATAAGAATTATGCTAAAAAAATTACTATAAATTACTGAAGTTATCTAAAAATTAATGTCATTACTACATTGAGAATTGCGTGTCATCATTGTATGGGCACTAAAGTTATGTCATCACTATCGACATTAAATTATTGGCAACTAAAGACATGGCCATCACTTTCGGCAGCTACCTAAAGAGAGGAGAGGAGGGGGGATGCAGCGAATAAGAATTATACTAAAAAAAATTAATATTTCTTGAAAAATAAAATAAAATCGTATGCCATGACCGGCCCATGACTACAAATTCCTGAAGTTAATCTAAAAAATTAATGTCATTGCTACATTGAGAATTGCGTGCCATCACTTTATGGACACAAAAGTTTTTGCCATCACTATCGGGAACTAAAGTCATGGTCATCACTGTCGGCATTAAATTATTATTTTTACATGCCCCATTACAATTTCCTCCCAAGAGGCTCTTAACATCCAGAATCCTGTGGATCTGCCACTGACTACTCGGAACTGAGGCTATGCAATCAGGAAGAGTAGTAATCAAAGATATTCCTTCCCACCAGCCTAACCAATAATACTGAAATTATGGCGAAGATAGTCGCCACCAGCCTCCTCAAGTTCGTCTCCGATCAACTGGCATTGAAATGTCATTCAGAATTTGCTTTACTGATCGGCGCCGACAAAGAACTCAGAAAGATGGAAAGAACTCTTTCAACCATCCAAGATGTGCTGGAAGATGCAGAGACTAGGCAAGTGAAGGACAGGGCTCTGAGGAACTGGCTGAGGAAGCTCAAGGACTTGGCCTATGATGCGGATGATGTGCTCTGCGACTTCAGAACCAAAGCTATGAAATTGAAGCCGGGAATCGAAGCCGGCATGAAGGAAAAGGTACGGACCTTTTTTTGTTTCCTGAAAAACATTGCTTTCTGGCATGAGATTTGTTAGAGTGCTCGAAGCATCCGCGTGACCGTCAAGTTTGGAACGGTCTCCTCGTTGCCCCTAGCTAGGGTATTTATAGGTGAAACCCTAAATCTCCGACTCGGGTTTGGATTCCTATCGGATCCTAACTGACCCATTAAGGAGCTCATACACACGTATATAAATATACCTCAACAAACTCCTCCTATATTGTATATAAGTGTTAGCAAAGAAAATGAGCTACTTATTCAATAGTTAATAGTGACCACACAAAAGAGTTTTTCCAGAAATATAAATATGAGTTTTAGATAACAAAATGCTAAACTCAAACCAAATGTTTCAAACATGAAATAAAAACAAGAAACTGGAAAGCTCAAACTGATAATTGATCTAGGCGAACAGCAGATCATCATCATCTTGGTCAAAATCAGTTGTCTCTCCTCCAATCTCCATTTTGTCTGCAGACAATTACAACAAGAATGTCATGAGACAAATCTCTATGAATTCAAACATTTGCAGAAATAAAGTGATTAGTTCTGACAACGGGTGAACTTAATACTCTAACTGAGAGGAAAGAATCCCAAAACAGCATCTCTATCCAATTTACACAAAATTAGATTAATTGATTTCATAGAATCAAACCATGTTCCTTCGATTATTAAGATTATTATTAACGTTCCACAATTGTGATATATCATCAAGTTTGGAATGATACAACAAGCTGTGACTATTATATCATTAAGTTTGGAATGATATAACTAATAATCATAATATCAGGACACATATCAGCAACTTCAGTATTTCTTTTTGGAATGATACCTGATTCAGCCTTTGGCAAAGAATAATTACGTAAGTCATCAAGTTTGGAATGACTGACAACTATCTCACCTCTAGCTTTCATTAGATAACATCTGAAACACTTTAGTGTGCTCAACGTAGATGCTTGAATGTAAGTAGACAGCGGTTCTTAGATTTAAAACATAAGCTATGTATTAAGTCCTCCTAAATGGACATTAATCTCATCTCCCCCCGATGTTTTAGATGTGAGAACCTTACATAAGCCCTTAGTAAAGACATCTGCTACATTATCTTTTGATCTCACGTCCAATAGGGAGATTATCCCCTGACTGGTGAGATAGGTCAACCAGGCCTGTTTCATCCTTAGTTGCATTCGCTTTCCATTGAACAACGTATTTGTAGCAATGGTCTTTGTGGCTTGATTGTCGCAATAAATCAAACTGTTCGCATGGCTCCCTCGCACTTAAACCGTGCCCGGAACTCCCCTGTACTCATGCCCGGAGCCAACCCGACTCCCTTGCACTAAACTGTACCATGGAGTTCCCCTGCACCCATGCCAGGAGCCAACCCGGGTACGCCCGGGAGGCACCCCATCCAACACCATCCAGGTGTTGGGTGTGGCCCGCCATCCAGGTGTTGGTAGCGCCCTTCCTAACACTCCGAGATTTTGGGAGAGTTGGTAGACGCCGTTTCCTAACATTAACATCTCAGGCCGAAGATGTGCTTCCAAACCTCCAAGCACACCATAACTTAAAAGAGTTGAAAATACAATGCTATGTTGGAAGAGGTTTCCCTCATCGGATTATGAACTTGTCACTTTCAAATCTAGCCCGTCTCACATTAAAGTGCTGCATGTTTGCAAAACTCCCAGCGCTTGGGCAGCTGCCCCAACTCGAGTCCCTGAACCTCACAGAACTTCCCTTAATCAAGCAGGTAGGTTGTGATTTCTATGGCAGCCCCAATTCATTTCTAGTGTTGAAGGAGCTAAAACTAAATGATATGGCAGAATTAGAAGAATGGTGCAATGCGGGAGAAGAGCAATTTCTCCCTTGCTTACACAAACTGACTCTGTGCGATTGCCCAAAACTGAAAGAATTGCCCTCCGACTTTCCATCGGTCACAATTCTGATCATGAATGGCGATGACAAACTACTATTATTGTCCCTACAAAATGGTGTGTTTCAGAATTTCGAAGAAATGGCTTTTAAAAATGTCAATTCGATTAACTTTCATGAAGAAGGCAAAATGCCCGAAATACAAAGAGCGTGCACGGCGTCCCTAAATTGCTTGTCGGCGAAGAGTAAGGCTCCGCTTGGGGGGACTTATTTTCACCGGTCAAGCGGTTACGTCCGCATGAATCAGACAATAATTAAGGTCTGATTCATGCAGTCGTAACTGCTTGACCGGTGAAAATAAGTACCCCAAACGGAGCCTAAATCTAATGTTCCAAAAAAACAATAGAATTCTCCCGCTTATGAGAAATTGGAAAACAGCAGTTTAGGATCTTGCTCTCATATTAGTAGCCACCAATTCATTGCTAGCACTTCTTTGCAGTTACGTGATAAATTACTGCAGTGCTTTTTTGTCACGGCCTCTTCATTGGAGTTGGCAGCTCATCTTCAGACAAACAGATTGGCGAACTTTTGTGTTGAAGCTTGGTCTTTCCTATAACTTTATTTAGCAAATAAATAGTTTGAACTTGCTCCTGTTGTGAGAAACACGTTCTCACAGATCTGAGTGCACGCGAGGACGCGAGCTGAGATACCTGCAAAACGGTCAGCGAAATACGCAAAAGCAAACACAATCACAAACACACTGGCGTATACGTGGAAAACCCCCAAATCAGGGTAAAAACCACGGGACGATCGGAGTCCAACCCGGAAAGCCGCCACTAAATAATGTTCAACAATACAATGACTTTCCCCTCGCGATCCTCAGATGGATCTTACAGCTAGCACAAAATAAAGACAAGAGAAAAAATACAGGTATACCGACAAAGACGACCAAGTCCGAGTCAGAGAGACTCGCTCCAAACTGGTTCTCCGAATTCTCTGCAGTCTTCCAAAATCTTCCAATATTGTGCTTAGCTGTCCGCCTACGTCGACACCCGACGTCATTGGCGCACTCCGATCAGTCCGCAACCCGTCAGTAGGTTGCCCCGCTCGAGGCTCAGATGCCTTACCGCCAAAGACCACTTGAGGCTAAGATGTCTCCTTGCGCTGACCGCCGCTAGCCGCAGATGCGACCCCAATAACACGCCGTCGTTCTTTGCGCTAAGATGCGCACTCTAAGAACGGCCTCCGCCTACGCCGCTCCGGCTCCGCCCAAATCGGCCTTCGCCAATGCCGCTCCCCCGCACACGTGCACCGCCGCCCCGCTACACAAGAACGGCGCCAACACCGCCTCCAAAATCAGCCCCCGTACAAAGAGTCGTCGGCGTCTTCGCCCTCGCGACAAACGCCGCCGTCAAATCTCGACTCTGTGCAGCCTCAAAACTCCGACCACCGCTGCTTGCTTCGGCTCCGGCACCGTTCAAGATCGCCGGCGAGAAGATCTCGATCCGAATGAGAAAGAAGAGGTGAAGGTGTACCTTGCACGGGAGGCTTGCAAGAGGAGAAATAGGCGGCCGGCTTTCTTCTTCACGGGGGAGAGCAGCAGGTCTCTTATTTAGGTTTTGATTTTTTTTTTCTTTTATATAGGTAGGCGGGCAGCGGGCTGCTTGGGTAGAAATAGGATAGTTATATATTTCTATATATATATAACTATAATCAAATATATATATATATAATTATATATATATCATAATATAATAATTATAGCATATATAATACCGAAGGATATGAGTCTTGAACGTCCCATGATTTCGCCGAACAATTCGATCGTGCCCAATGTTCGCCACAACTCAATCCATTCCATAACGGACCTCTCGGCGTCCGTCGTCGCGGGTTTTATCATCCTAGGAGGGAACCCGAACCCCAACAATTCTCCCCCTTCCCGACTAGGAGGAAGAGCTCGCCAAATTGGCGACCTCCCCGCAAGAACCATCACTGCAACTTTGCATCTGTCCCGCACAAACTGTCGAACTCGATGTAGGATCGTGACAATCAAAGGTCACCCGACGCCGCTGGCCAGCAACAACATGAGAACCGCTCTCCTGTCCTATCACCGTCGACTTTGAGACCTGATGTCTCACTTGCCTGTAGCATTTCTTCCCACTGAAAAATCCATGCTGTCCGCGCCACACACCGGTGGCACTGTCACATCTGACCTTGTGCTCCCCCGCACCTGCAGCTCTAGCCTCCAAACAATAAAGGTCGAACATCATGCTACCACGGCCTATGACCAAAGAACCTCTGGTCAATCTCCATCGTCCGTCGTCAAATCTACTAGCAAAACCATCTACATCCAATCGACCAACAGACATCAAACTGAATCGGATGTCAGGTATATGACGGACGTCTTTGAGCACTAAAACAGAACCTATGCTCATCCTCAGGTGCACATCACTGATGCCGATAGCTTTGCAAACTGTCCCGTTGCCCATCCTCAATACCCCGCACTCACGTGAGGTGTAGGTAGCAAACTGTGCTCTATCGCTCGAAACGTGTGCTGAAGCCCCCGAGTCCACCAACCACAAATCATCTCTACGAGCGAGGTTAGCCGCCACCTCATCACTCGCAAAGAGTGATATATCATCATCATCACAGGCTGTCACTACTGATGCTGTGGCCTCGTCCTGCTTCCCTGATTCCTTCATTTGTAATTTCTTCCAGGCATTGCACTTCCTCTTAATGTGTCCCTTCTTGCCACAATGAAAGCACTCAATATCTTTCCGCGGCCTAGACTTGCTCCTATTAGATCCGCTGCCATCTCTGCACTTATCTCTCCCCTAGACTCAGTGTACAAAGAACCTGAGTGGGTAGAAGGGATACTCTCATATGAATCACCCTGAGATTTCCTTCTCACCTCCTCATTCAGAATCCCACTCTTTGCAATCTCCATAGTCAGAACACCTCCCGGAGACGAGTTAATCAGTGAAACTCGAACCATCTCCCAAGAGGCAGGGAGAGACTTCAGTAACCACAGAGCATTGACCTCATCATCAAAGGTCACCTTCATAGCAGACAACTGATCCAACACTCCTTGAAACTCATTCACATGATCAAGTATAGGTGTGCCCTCCTGATATTTGCACTCACTAATCTTTATCAGCAACAAAAGTTTATTCAGACCCGTGCTCTTCGCATATAGAGACTCCAATGTATTCCATAGCTCCTTGGCATCAACAATATTCGCCACATGATTGTACACATTGCGCTCCACGAATCGTCTGATAAAGCCACACACCTTGCGGTGTTCAATCGCCCATTTTGCAGGATCTTTATCATTGGGCATCTCCTCAAAGATAGGCGAGTGTCAACCCTTGACATAAATCAAGTCCTCCATCATCATGTGCCACTCATGATAGTTGGCCCCGTTCAACATCATACTCATCTCAAATCTCGAATCCATCTGCACTCAGTCCACTGTCAACTCTGACCACTGATCTTGGAGCCGACTATTTCAAAGAATGTGACTAGAGAGGATAGGGAGCGGACCAATGGTCGTCACCTACCGCACCTATTCACAAACCCGAAATATCCAATCGACTCGACTGAACCTCCCTCTGATACCACTTATTGTGAGAAACACGTTCTCACAGATCTGAGTGCACGCGAGGACGCGAGCTGAGATACCTGCAAAACGGTCAGCGAAATACGCAAAAGCAAACACAATCACAAACACACTGACGTATAGGTGAAAAACCCCCAAATCAGGGTAAAAACCACGGGACGATCGGAGTCCAACCCGGAAAGCCGCCACTAAATAATGTTCAACAATACAATGACTTTCCCCCCGCAATCCTCAGATGGATCTTACAGCTAGCACAAAATAAAGACAAGAGAAAAAATACAGGTATACCGACAAAAACGACCAAGTCTGAGTCAGAGAGACTCGCTCCAAACTGGTTCTCTGAATTCTCTGCAGTCTTCCAAGATCTTCCAATATTGTGCTTAGCTGTCCGCCTACGTCGACACACGACGTCGTTGGCGCACTCCGATCAGTCCGCAACCCGTCAGTAGGTTGCCCCGCACGAGGCTCAGATGTCTCACCGCCAAAGTCCACTTGAGGCTAAGATGTCTCCTCGCGCTGACCGCCGCTAGCCGCAGATGCGACCCCAATAACACGCCGCCGTTCTTTGCGCTAAGATGCGCACTCTAAGAACGGCCTCCGCCTACGCCGCTCCGGCTCCGCCCAAATCGGCCTTCGCCAACGCCGCTCCCCCGCACACGTGCACCGCCGCCCCGCTACACAAGAACGGCGCCAACACCGCCTCCAAAATCAGCCCCCGTACAAAGAGTCGTCGGCGTCTTCGCCCTCGCGACAAACGCCGCCGTCAAATCTCGACTCTGTGCAGCCTCAAAACTCCGACCACCGCTGCTTGCTTCGGCTCCGGCACCGTTCAAGATCGCCGGCGAGAAGATCTCGATCCGAATGAGAAAGAAGAGGTGAAGGTGTACCTTGCACAGGAGGCTTGCAAGAGGAGAAATAGGCGGCCGGCTTTCTTCTTCACGGGGGAGAGCAGCAGGTCTCTTATTTTCACTTTTGGGGCAGCGGGCTGCTTGGGTAGAAATAGGATAGTTATATATTTCTATATATATATATATATAGGGGGTTACTCTAGTGCGGGCGTACGGGCGTACGGGCAAGGGTCAAGGAGGCTTCAAATAGAAAAGTGATCAACATGAAAGTTGTAGATCTCGGCGATCCGAACAACTTTCATGTTGATCACTTTTTGATTTGGAGCCATCTTGGATCTCGATTTGGGCCCCGAAATCTGGGGCGGCGGAACTGTTACAGTAAAGCGTCCGCCGCCCCAGATTTCGGGGCTCAAATCGAGGTCCAAGATGGCTCCAAATCAAAAAGTGATCAACATGAAAGTTGTTCGGATCATCGAGATCTACAACTTTCATGTTGATCACTTTTCGATTTAAAGCCTCCTTGACCCCCAAAACGTCTTGCCCGTACGCCCGCATATAAGTCTGCCCGCATTTGAGATCTCCCCATATATATAACTATAATCAAATATATATATATATATATATATATATATATATATATAATTATATATATCATAATATAATAATTATAGCATATATAATACCGAAGGATATGAGTCTTGAACGTCCCATGATTTCGCCGAACAATTCGATCGTGCCCAATATTCGCCACAACTCAATCCATTCCATTACGGACCTCTCGACGTCCGTCGTCGCGGGTTTTATCATCCTAGGAGGAAACCCGAACCCCAACAGCTCCTCCTGAGTTTCTAGAGATTGTAAAAGATGACTTGCGAGCATGATTCCTTTGTAGTTGGCGTGCTGCCTTTTATTTTATATATGCATCTGTCTATACTTATCATTTTTGAATTAAAATAGTCGGATCAAAATATAATAAATTATGAATTATAGGGTATGTTTGGCATGGAGGTGATCATGAACGCGGTGATTATGAAGCATTGACCGTAAACGTCCGACCTCACCTAACAAACTCCACAAATTTTTATGTTCGAAATTAGTTTTTTATGCGGTGGCGGTCATAACCGTTGTCATGCCAAACAAATATTCTATAGTTGTTATGTTTTTGTCCAAACTTAATGACCATAAAACGGACCCTTCATTTTCACTTTTGGGGACAGAAATATAGTATTTTTGCTCGTAAGTAGAAAAATACGAACACTCATAAAATTGATGGTTATTTTTAAAGTTGCGTAGGATTAAACATAGTTTTGATGTCATGTATGTTGTTTTATTTGGTTTGGATCAATCGCCATAATCAAGGGAAAATGAATTTTTTTTCTATTTGGTTGTCATTGGCTGCCAAAATTAGAGTGGCATAATTAGAAATTGCAAAGTTGCCATGAATTTGATTATGCCGTGAATAAATAAAAAGGGGCCCTGTTCACGGTGGTGAGTTAACCGCCTGTAGTTTTCAAAGGAGCCGCATATTCGGAGATTGTGCCGGCCTGTGAGAAAGTAGAGAGTCCGGCTTGTTCGTGGAGGAGCCGCCTTTGAGATAGGAGATCCGCCTCTCTCTCTAGTTGTCGCCGGGCGTGTTAGAGTTTGTCGCCGGCGTTGCAGTGAACGTTCTTTGAAGGGTGAGGCGTGGTGTCGACGGCGTGCGTTGGTGAAGTTAGCCTCGAAGGTGATTTCTCTCCGGTGGTGGTGTTATTTTCCGGTGGTGGCGTTGTTCTACGGTGGTGGTGCGGTTGAACGTCGGACTTCGACGTTGAAGGTTCAGTGAACCTTGTGCGTCCGCAAGGCGGATTGCAGTCCAGATCTATTATTTTCTTGCGGATCGCGCGCGTCCGGCGCATCAGCGTGCGTTTCACCGGACGATCTATTTTTCTCTTGTATTTGATTTATATTTTCATTATAATAAATTTATGATTGTTTTGTGTTCTTGTTATTGCAATATTATTATAGCTGTGTCTGCGAATTGTACCGGATTTTACAACAATGTAACGTTGGCAAAAATAGGACGAATTCTGGATGCTGTAATTCGCAGCCAACCCAATATATGAATGTCCTCCTCCCAGTTTGGTTGGAAGGGGGGTAGACATACTTATATAATATATAGTATATGTAAAAAACCATTCTCTAGTGAAGCATTGATGGCATTGCCCAGGCTTTATGGGTGGTGAAACGACATGGCAACAAATAACATGGAAAAGAGATTCATGCAAGGGATGTTGAGATTGGAGAAAATGAGGAGTCAAAACTTTGAACAATTAAGTGGCTACATGTGATACCTCCCCTTTATAGAATTAGGCACGGACAAGGGGGGTCTTATGCCGAGAGTAGCCGCCCTACGGTAATACTAGCACACCTTTTATGCTTCAGATCCAAATAGTTCAAATCTGTACACTTCTCACTTAGCTATGGGGTATCTTGTCGAAGAAAATTTGTCTACCAACTCTACTCACCGTGATGGTGTGTCTGAGAATTGAAGTCATCCCTTTTGGAGGGCTTATTTGTTGCAAGTATTTTTTAAAAATATTTAATGGTTCTAAGAAAGCGGGGCCTTGGAGCACCGGTTAAGGTGTCGCCGTGTGACCTTGAGGTCACGGATTTGAAGTTTGGAAGCAGCCTCTTGCAAAAATGCAGGGTAAGGTTTACCTACATTTCATCCTTAAGGTGGGACCCATCCTCAGACCCTCACTGTGCGGGGATGCCTTGTGTACCGGGCTGCCTTTTTTTGAGCTCTTATTCTTGAATCTCATCATAGAAAAAGTGAAATGAATTTAATCTCGAAGTCACCTTTATCTTCTTTTTTTTGCTCTTAACATAATAAAATATACTAAACTTGATAAGCAACCGCAAAATATTGTGAATTTTGGGAAATAAATATAGCATATATTGGCATAAACAATCATAATAGTTAAGGGCCCATTTGACGCTACCTTTTGGCTCCGATGGGTTTGGACAAAAACTTTTCAGTCATAAAATGTATTTGACATGACAACAGTTACGACCGCCGCCAAGAAAAAAAACAAAAATTGAATATAAAAGTAGACGAGTTACTTAGGTGAGGTGCATTCACCAACGGCGGTGCATAATCATTGCGTTCGTCACCGCCACCGCCATGTCAAACGGAACTTAATAAGTCTGCAAGAATCGTTCCTACGCAACAAACATATATCGCTGTAACTGGGGCAAGCACTTGATGCCGCTCGAGTGTGGCTAGTTTTGATTTATGATGTTAGAGTTGTCTTGGAATATTCTTAATATGTTACATACACAGATGTTATTGAGGGTCTCACTTACTGCATTGTTACTCTAATTCTTCGAAGCAAAACTTTTGTAAACCTTATTTTGGAGTAAATCACATATATTCTTGTGTTATTAAGGATTCTTTGTTTTTTTTCTTTCTTTCTTTTCTTCGTTATCAATCACTAGGCGCGTATTAAAGATTTGGACGGGTTTTGTATTCCTGTAACATTCTGAATTTGCTGAATGCTTTTGGATTTGCAGGCGATTGTGTTGCTCATAATATTGATATCATACCTCTTTAATTACCTGGTGGGCATTGATACCCCTATGAGATTTGAGACTGCACCAGACTCGTGATTTAGCTTCTTTGTCTTCTTCTTTTTTGAACGCCCTGTAGGAAATCCGGAGCGCCGAGAAGCAGAAATTCGAATACGAATAACAAAACACAGAGCACAAAAACAGAACAATCACAAACACAGCGATATACAGAGGTTCACCCAAAACCGGGTTACGTCCTTTCTCCCCTTCCCTTCTCAGTTCTTGTAATCACCAAAAGAAATACAGATTACAAAGGTTTCAAGGATCTAAACCGATCCTACCTAAACTCCTTCTTCTGGACAAGAAACAAAAGGAAGAACCCCCTTCTGGATCACCGCTTCAGCAATCTCCTCGTATTCGCCTCCAAAAGGTATACCCGCCGTCAGCCGTCGTTTCGTCCGTATCCCTAAAAAAGAATCAGGAATACGCCTTAAATAGGCTTCAGCATGACAGGATCGTCGAACGCCGAACGGCGCTCGACGATCGTCGAACTCGGCCCGATCGGCGTTCGACGATCGTCGAACTCGGCCCGAACGTCGATCTGGGTTCGACGCGTCGAACATCGAGCTGGGTTCGACGTTCGACGTCGAACCTAGTTCGACGATCGTCGAGCTGGGTTCGACGAATGGAGAAAACATCTCCCCAAAAATTTTGGGCCGGGGGCGTTGCCCCCGCATCCCCACCGGGGATGCTGTCCCCTGGACCCCTGCCCGCTGTCCGGTCAGCGGGACCTCCGCCGGGGGCGGCTGCCCCCGGACCCCCGCTGTCGTCGGCGCCAGATATGTCGGAGGGGGATCACACTTCGATTCCTCTAAGCTCACGTGGGCTAACCCGGTGTGAAAAACAAGAGAACCGGAAGTGTTCCACAACCTCAACACGCCTGAGAAATTCAAGGGTGTTGGGGACATTTTTTTCGTTGGCATGGATATAGCTACTGTTATTAATTGTTATATATATGGCTTGACAACAGTTAATCATAAAAAACTAGTGTTGAACATAAAAGTGGATGAGATTTCATAGGAAAGCTCGGGCTTTAACGAACGATAATTCATAACCACCACATTAGTGATCGCCGCCGCCGTGCCAAACAGAGCCTCTCTTATTATTTGCCAATTGTATTTTATCTTGATAAATTCTTTCAATAAGATTAGAGTAGGGCAAGTAACTAGATTTTTTCTATGGCATCAATTTGCATGACTTGTTTAATTGTTAACTAAATGATCATGATATTTTAAAACGCCCCGTTTACCGTGTCGTCTTTGTTCAACAAGAAAGTAAAACTAGTTTTGAACATAAAAGTGGATGAAGTTTTTCACAAACGATGATTCATAATCACCGTTTTAAATCACCGTTTTCATGACCGCCACTGCTATGCAAAACGGAACCTAAGTGTCACATGAGTACTTCATTTTGTATTAGGAAACATTATTTTCAAAATGATGATATTTTCATATTTCACTTTTTTAAAATTTAATGCACAAAAATCATCTAGCACTTAGGCCCCGTTTGGTGGGACTTATTTTCAGCGGTCAAGCGGTTACAACTGCATTTATCGAGCCTTAATTAAGGCCCGGTACATGCGGTCATAACCGCTTGACCGCTGAAATACACCATCAAGTTTGGAATGGGTATTTATAGTACTTCCAGCGTAGAGCCTAACCCTAGAACGACACGAACCTGTAACCTATTCCGAGTCGGGCTAACACGCGTGCAGACATATAATTAAATATCTAACAATCTCCTCCTATGTCCGCCGTGTACCCAGACTTCGGATAGAGGGTGGTTTGTGCAAAGTTCAACCAAAATGTGAATCATACACAACCGTGTCCAGCACCTGTTCCAAACAAAATTAGACTTAAGCACAGAATAGTATGCACGCATAAGTAAACAAAACTCAGCTGCAACACATAAATAGTCTCAGGTACAACAAGACACAGGCCTTATATGCCTGACGTCACAATCAACAGAGAGCTAGAAAGTCCAAACAAAACAGTGCATAAAAGAAGAGCTAAACAGTGCTCTAAACAGAAGTAGCAAGAGGGAAACTAATAACGCTCTAAAGCTCATCATCCAAAAGATCATCCTGATCCGGATTCCAGTCAACCAGTGCTCCTCCTATCCCAGCAACTCCTGCAATTTCAACACAGAATTTCATTTCAGAATGAATTCTATCCTTTGCAAATTTGCAAATATCTAGTTCTACAAAAAGAACTTAGTATTAATCATTTTAAATTGCCTGGGAGGACACGTTCACAGAGTATTATAGTTTTACCTCAGAACCTGATATCTGTTTCAACCGAAACGATCTCAGACTTCTGGACACCGCAGCTATATTTGTGATCCTATATGGAATGTCACGGTTACTGCCCTTCTAAAGTCAATTGGAACTCATCAAGTTTGGAATGGAACCAATCTCTAGAAGAAGAGACAAGACCAAGTCAGATTGTGTTATCAAGTTTGGAATAACACTCTCCTCCAAGGCAAAAGCCGAATCCAGGTGAAGTTGCTAGCATCAAGTTTGGAATGAAACAACTTACCAGATCCGAACTCAGCAACCAAGAGCATCAACGGAGCACAACATGCTTGCTTTGACAAAGGAAATCGTAATAATCAAAACGTTCGAACAAAGGCTGAACTAAATCGCCTGAGGCTGAACTAAGGCCGAACTAAATCGCCTTTAGTCCCATTTCCCCCACAGTTTTGATTAGTCGATCTTTGGGCATTCCTTTCGTCAATGGATCAGCCAGGTTATCCTTCGAACGCACATCGATCAAAGTGATAATTCCTTGTTCTTTTAGATAATTCAACAATGCATGTCTCAGTCGTACATGTCTCCTCTTTGTATTATAGAGATCATTCTTAACGACTTGAACTGCTGCTTGATTATCACAGTACAAGCTCAACGAGTTGACTTGTAGCTTAGACAAGGGGATATCTAGAATCAAGTTCCTGATCCAATCTGCCTCTTCACCGGCCAAGGCTAAGGCAAACAACTCGGCTTCCATAGACGACAATGCTATACAGGTCTGTCTTTTGGATTTCCAAGTTATAGCAGCTCCTCCCAAGGTGAATATATATCCACTGGTGGACTTGCTGTTCCCGGCTTCTGAACACCACGAGGCATCAGAATGTCCTTCCACAGTAGGTGGGTAACCAGTGTAGCACAGAGCATGATCTTTAGTACCTCTCAGGTATCTTAACAGCCTGTCTAGGGCTTCCCAATGCTCTTTGCCTGGATTACTGGTAAAACGGCTCAGCATGCTAACCGAAAAAGCAATGTCTGGTCTCGTACAACTTGTGGCGTACATGAGACTACCAATTATTTTGGAATATTTAACTTGATCAATGCTAGTCTCTTCATTAGGACTCAACTTGACATTATGATCAAATGGTGTCTCAGCTGGCCTACAGTTATCATATCCCCAGGTAGAAAGAAGTTGCTCAATATAATGAGCCTGACTAAGAGTAACTCGACCCTTGTCAACTCTGACCTTCATACCTAACAGGGTATCTACAGGACCGAGGTCCTTCATGTCAAAAGCTTCTGCCAAAGTGGATTTAATATCCCTAACTGCAGCAAGATTAGACCCCAAAATCAACATGTCATCTATATATAAGCATATGATGACTGTCTGATTTGACAATGAGCGGTGATAAAGGCATTTATCTGAGAGACTGGACTGAAATCCGAGGCTCTTTACCACCTGGTCAAACTTCATGTGCCACATCTTAGGCGCTTGCTTAAGCCCATAGATTGATTTATCCAATTTGCACACTTTATCTTTTTGATCTTTCTGCACATAACCTTCAGGTTGTGCCATGTAGATCTCTTCATCAAGCTCTCCATTTAAGAAGGCTGTCTTCACATCCATCTGATGAACTATAAAGTTCTCGATAGACGCTAAGGCTAGAAGAATCCTGATAGTCGATAGGTGACACACAGGTGAATAAACATCAAAATAGTCTATTCCCCCCTGTTGTTTATAACCTTTAGCTACGAGACGCGCTTTATACCTGGCTATAGACCAATCACTATGAAGTTTCTTCTTCAACACCCACTTGCATCCTAGGACTTTAGCGCCTTTCGGCAAGTCAACTAGATGCCAAGTATTGTTATGTAGCAGCGAGTCCATCTCGTCATCAATGGCTTCTGCCCACATCAACGAATCTCTAGATCTCATTGCTTCCTGGTAGGAGAATGGATCATCCTCTAAGTGATAGGTGACGAAATTCTCACCAAAGTTCTTAGGGATCCTCTCTCTTGTAGATGCTCTAAGTGGAACAGGTTCCACCTCTAACGGTTGAGGAGCAGTGCCAGAGGGGCCAGCTTCAGGTTCTACGATAGATTCTGAAATCATATCATTAGACCCAGAGACAGATAAACCATGATCCTTGACAAATTTATCTTCAAAGAATATAGCATCTCTAGACTCTATCACGGTATTCGTGGATAGATCGAGAAATCTGTCTGCTGCACTATCTTCTGCACTACCTAGATAAACGCATGTCGTTGTTCTAGGTCCCACCTTAGGCCTCTTAAGGTCTTGTATACGCACATAGGCAATACAACCCCAAGTCTTTAGAGTATCGTATCTACAAGGATGACCGTGTCATAGCTCATACGGGGTAGACGTGAGCTGAGAATGAGGCACTCTATTCAGAATGTGATTTGCAGCACGAACTGCTTCTCCCCAAAAGGAATTAGGCATGCCAGCTGTGAGGAGCATAGAGTTCAACATCTCTGTTAAAGTTCTATTCTTACGCTCGGCAACACCATTCGACTGGGGTGAGTAAGGAGCTGTTGTTTCAAGAATTATTCCCTCAGAGGCACAAAATTCCTTGAACCCAGTAACAGTGTATTCTCCTCCTCGATCACTTCTAAATCTCTTAATTTTTAGATTTAACTGATTTTCCACACGAGACTTGAAAGTCTTAAACGTCTCAAAGGCTTCGTCTTTCGATTTTAACAGATATACATGACAAAATCTTGAAAGATCGTCTATGAACGTAATCAGATACTTCCTTCCCCCTCTAGTGACGTGACTACGAAAATCACAGAGGTCTGAATGTATCAACTCAAGAAGTTTCGTGCTCCTAGAAACCGATCTAAAAGGCTTTCTAGTGATCTTGGTCTGAGCACACACCTCGCACTTGTCAAATCGAATCGACAGATCTAAGGGGATGTTATGACTCTTAGCTAACTCTAGCATTTTCCTATAGTTTACATGTCCAAGTCTGTTGTGTAACAACTTAGGATCAATAAGGTTTGAACTAATTTGGTGAATGCTATCATTGTTTAAGCTAAGTCTATACATTCCGTTGATCAGGTACGCACACCCAAAATAATGTGAATTGACTGCTAAGGTCATTCTACCGTTCTGAGTTGTGAAGGTCATCCCAGCCTTATCTAATAGACTAATGGAAATCAAGTTCTTGGTTAAGTTTGGAACTACTTTAACATTAAGCAAAAATAAGATTTTACCTGATGAGAGGACCAGCTCGGCTGTCCTTGCATGGGTCACCTGAGTCTCTCCTCCATTGCAGTTCTCCACCTTTTCCTGGACCGCCTTAACCTCAGCCAGTAAAGCTCTGTCATTCGTCACATGACAGGTAGCACCGCTATCAAGCCACCACTCTGCGGACGAACTGCGGTGACTGCTCCCGATCATAGCCACAAAGGACTTGGGGTCAGAAGCATCAACGAGCATGTTCGCCACATTTTGAGGGGCTTCCTCCTTTTTCTTTGGGGCCTTGCAATCAGCCGCCCAGTGTCCCCACTTTCCACAATTATGGCACTTGCCCCTCTTCTTTTTGAAAGAGGACTTTTTAGGCAATAGTTGTGTAGTGGCCTCACTCTTGGGCGCTGGTGGCTTCCTACGAGGCTTGCTAGGTCGAGACACAAAGTTGAGAGTCTGTGAGGACTGCCCACCCTGTTCTTGTCTCTTCCCTGCAATGTTTTGATCCTCGATATGAATGAACCTTTTGAGTTCATCCAATGCGATCTTTTCCTTCAGCCTGTGCATTTCAGTCTTGAAGGTCAACCGCTCAGGAGGTAGCTTGCTAAGAATAAGACACACAAAGAGATTATCCGAGATGTCGGACTTATCGTCCGCCAGCTTGAGGCGCAGACTCTCCAGTTCAATTATTTGTGAGGTGATTGACGAGTTCAAATTGAATTTTAAAGTGAAGAGCCTCTCCCCAAGGAGAGTCCTCGACAATCCCTCTTCCTTCTGGAAGTGCGCATTCAAGCGATCCCAGATTTCCTTTGCGGTCTTATGACTGCTGTAGGTCAGGGCGAGCCTAGGGTTTAGTGAATTTAGGAGGTAGTCCCTGCAGAAGTCTTCGTCCTTTCTCCACTGCAACTCGTTCACGTCCTCTTCGGTAGTGGCAAAGTCACTCAGGACCGTGTAGAAGATCTCACGTTCCTTCATACCAAGTTGGACGTGCAGCTTCCAAGCGTGGAACTCGGAGAGGTCGAACGACTGAAGCTTGACGATGTCGTAGGAGGTAACCTTCGACATCTCGCTAAAGCTAGAACAAAAAACACCCAGAAAGAAGTCACCTGAATCACGCGCAGATGAGGCCCGGGTCTTCGGATCCAATCCAGAAAATACTGTTTTGTCCAAGAGGCAGAGTTCAGATCTCAATCAAGAGCGACTAGCAATAAGCTGTTCTTCTTGAAAAATGGCAACTTTCTTCCTCTTTGTTTGTTTCTGATCAGGAGAACATAGAGCATACTCCTCCACAATTAACCCTAAAACCGACCTTCAACAGGCAAGAAAAGGAGAAGACAAAAGTTTTCCTTCCCCCTCTGGATCGGCTATCAATTTATAGCAGCCTTTCTCACATAATAGATCTGTGATTCCTCCTTACAGATAGTGGAGAAGCAGTAGATAGATCTCCACTGGAAGTGACCAGATCCTGGATGAAATTTCTGCCCAGATCGGGAGCAACCGACTAGAAGAAAAATAATGGCAAACTGGAGACCTAGATCTGAGTCGGGCTCCTCTTAGATAATAAGAATTTCTCCTTGTCTCTGATCTTGGATCAGGATCTAACAGTTGAAATAAGTATGCAATAGAGTAGATCTGCAAGAAAGAAATAGCCGGAGAGATCGCGCTGTGGATCGATCTTGGATCTAGATCTTATTGTAAGGAAATCAACGTTGATCTAATCTACCAGAATCCTTTTTCCAAAACAAAGATCAAGCAAGCAGGAAACAGAGTCTCCTGGCGGTGGAAATACTTTCCACTTTTCCGATCTAGTACGGCGTGAAGCAACCGGCGATCTATAGTTGAGCGGCACCGAGAACAAGAGGAAGAGCAACTCGCGATCCTCGCAGATCCGGCGTCGGGGAAGAGAAATTTCCTGACGGCCGCGATGAGAAATTTCTGATCCGGAGCGGACGGGCGGAACGAGAGTAGCGATGGCGAAATCGCACGGGAGCGGCAGAATCGCAGAACGACGGAAAACCCTAGCGGAGCAATTTGGTACTTTGAGAATGTTGAGGGCTCCGCTCAAAGTATTCTACGAATACACCATCAAGTTTGGAATGGGTATTTATAGTACTTCCAGCGTAGAGCCTAACCCTAGAACGACACGAACCCGTAACCTTTTCCGAGTCGGGCTAACACGCGTGCGGACATATAATTAAATATCTAACAAAAATAAGTTCCCCCAAACGGGGCCTTAGTTTTGAAATTCATTTTTATTATCCCAGTGATTAAGAAGGATTTTGGTGAGCGTCAGTCTGATGAAGGCTCTATTCGTTTGGTTGTTTTTTCTTTATTTTTGATAGGGAAAAAATGCAACCGCTCAAAATAGAATTTTGGAAAACCGCCCTCATTCTTCATCTAAATTGTTCGTTGAAATGACACCCCAAATACAAGTAAAAGGGTTCTCCCGCTCACCTTAACACCCCAAATACAGGTAAAAATAAAACAGTCTGTTGCCCGTCGCGAGCCAACAAATATCTTTCTCACCTCCAAAGTGTAATGAGAAGCGGCATGTCGCTCTCGATTCTCAGTGAATGTTATAACCGCAAGCAGATAGTGGAGTTCGATCGACACAGACCCGATCGAGTGATTTTTTACCCAGTTGAGGGGGTTTTCCACGTCAAAATCGTCATGTGTACCTACATTTTGACTTTTTGACTGATTGCGCGCTCGGCCGCTACCGGGTTAAGACAACCGAATTCAGACTGGTTTAAGAGTAGTTCTGGCAAGGTCGTCTCTATCCAACAAGATGATCCCTGAACCATGAAAAATGACCAAAAACAGTGAAGTGATGGAACTGTGTATTGACTGTAATATACGCCTACAAATTCTTTGTGGAAAATGAAGAACTATGAGTGATAAAGAGCGTATGTGATGAAAAGATGAGAGTGAGAAAGAATCATGAGTGATGAAAAGTCGTCAGAGGAAAAGAACGTGAGTAAAAAATCGTGAATGTGAAAGAACGTGAGTGATGAAGAATTGTGGCATCAATCTTGCAAGTCGCCAACAAGAAGTTGACGTTCGCAAGGAGACGTCGATTAAAACAAGGGTGTGATTAAAATATCCACATAGAGATTAGGGAATATTTTGCCGATGAATGAGTATTACCACATTCAGAAGGTAGCATTCCTTGGTACGTAAATTTTCTTAACTACATAGTAAATTCTTTTCCTCAAATATGGGCTATCAGTAAATGAAAAAAAAAATCATCAGGTGAAATCCTACATTTAGGATGCGCCATATTTGTTTAAATTTTATGTTGATCAAGTTATCTGTAAATGTATACATGAAGTAGAAGTTCAAAGTATTCTAGAAAAGTGTCATGCCGCATCTCCATATGGAGGAAAATTTAGGGGAGAAAGAACCTCTATGAATGTATTAGAAGCGGGTTTTATTGACCAACATTGTTTAAAGATTTACATATATTTGTAAAGTGTTGGGAAAAATCCTTTTGATTTAACTTAACAAATTATTGTATAAGTGATTTTACAACATAGGGTTATTACCCATATTGTATAATGAGAGTAATATGGTCATAGATGTCCTAGAAAGTCATTAAAGTCAAGGGCATGAGAAAGACACACTGAAATAGAGAAGAAGATCAAGCTTGGTCCACATACATCGACTAGAAGTCGACGCAACATCGACTAGATAACGACGTTACTTCGTCTGGGAGTCAGAGAAATAAGAAAAGATAAGTCGACGTTACTTCAAGACAGAAGTTGACGCATGCATCGTTAGGATATCGACGCAACATCGACTATAGAGTTGGCTCGACGGGATTTCATTATGAAGCAAGATGTCGACGTAACTCCTACACGAAGTCGACATTGCGTTGAGTGCAGCTTAAAATGGAAATTTCAGAGAATTTGTCTAGGCTTATTCGGGGAAGAATTTAAGGAATTATTTCAAATAATTTTTGCTATTGGAAGAAGAGATTAAGGAAAGTAAATTATCATCAAATTCAGAAGAGTTCATATAGAAAGATTTTGAATAATATGTCGAGATCTATTGAAGTTAATTTGGAAGAAGATAACATCATTCCTTCTAAAAAATATATATTCTATGAAGTGGACAATTCAAAATTATTCAGGAATGATATGCTCAGAGAATAGAAGATGAAACATAAAAAAACTAAGACAGATATATAGAGACGATAATTCTTGATATTTTTCATCTTCTTCAATTTTCTCTATTAGCGTTACAACTGTTGAAATTTGCAAAGTGAAAGTGGTGGGTTAATCGGGCAGACCGTGCGGTCTAGGCGGACTGGTCGTGCGGTCTGGTGATGGCGGCCTAATGTGGTGTCCTGGAGGTAGCCGTGCGGTTAGGAATGAAGTTCGCCATGTTGGGCGGACTTGCATTGGAGTCCGCCTGCTCCTGCAATCTGGCTTGTTGCCAGTTTTGGTATGCGGGATTGAAGCTTAGCCGCGGACTGCGCGGACTGGTTGCGAGTCCAGCAGTTGGTTGCTGTCGACTGCTTGTGCGGGTTGGAGCTTAGCCCGCAGACTATACGGTCTGTAGGTTTGTCCGCGCGATTAGGCGGACTGGTGTCTTCCAGTTGCTGTGGTCCTTGCCTTGCGAACAGGCCGGTGCTCTGCCTCGATCATGCGGTCTAAGCATACTGCTTAGTGCGATCTGGAGAGCACGACTGCCTTGATCTTGTGCTTGCAGGATTGACCGCAGTTTGGCGGTCTGGTCTCGAGTCCGGCATTGGAGGTGCGGACAATGCGGACTCGGCGGACAAGTTGTGTTAGCTGCGGACAGGGGGCGGTTAGCCTATCTCTTAGGACGATGATCACACTCCACCCCGTTCCTATAAATAGGACCCCCCTGACACCTCATTTAAAATTGAGTGAACACTAAGTTGAGCGTGGATTAAAAGTTGCGGCCTCAGTTTTGTCAGCCGCGCGGTCTGAGAAGGTTAATCGGTTGTTGGTGTTTGCAGGTTGTGCAGCTAACACTGAGGAGCCAGGTTTCTGGTGTTGACTTCGGTCAGGGTTCAGCTAGCTTGCGGTTTTCAACCAGCGATTTCAGTAGGTCGCATTTGCAGCTAACCGGTCTTCTCTCCAACTTACAGTTCAATAACGGTGCCCGCCAGTTTCGGCGGCCTGTTCGTCAGTTCAGCTTCTTGTTCGCAGACTTTGGCAGCAAGGCAACTGCAGTTAGGCGGCTTGCAGAGAACGACAACGTTTTCAGCAAATAACGGCTTGTCCGCGCGACCTCGCGGACTCAGCGGACTCCTTCGTTTAGTTCAGTGTAGCAGCAGCTGTTCGGGCGGTCTCGGCGGCTTCGGCGGACTCGTGATCTCGGCGGTCTCCGACTCTGTCCGCTCCGATTATTTTCTTGTAGTTTTCTACTTCCTGTTTGTACTTGGCGAAATCATGTCTCGTCATGTATACCTCGTATTGTAAAGAAGATTGTGAATATATGATTTGTTTGCTCCTGTCTTTGCATCTGGTGTGTTGAGCTTTACTTTCCTGGTTTCGGCTTGATTAAGGTGTGATCTTGATAGCTCTAAAAATATTAATTTGGCTTAGACTATCTCGTTGATCATCTTGAGAGATTTTAACATGGTATCAGAGGGAGGTTCAGTGGCCTGAGCAATGATCAATCTTGTTGAGCTCTGTGCTTCTGGAAGCTTTAGACCAGGGTTGTTGCAATGGAAGAAGTGTATGCAAGGGGTCTAGGTATTGAACTCTTGACACTGACTAACTTTAAGAAGTGGAAGTCGTGAATGAAGAGTTATCTTCTGGGCGAGGAGTTATGGGAATTCGTCGGTGGTGACGACAGGCAGGAAGTTACTTCTGCTTTTGGAACTGTTGAACAGGTGAGATTCTAGAGGAAAAGAAATACAAAAGCTAAGTTTACCCTCAAGCGAGCTGTCTCATCGGAGCTGTTTGATCACATCATTGGATGTGAGTCTGCTGCTAAAATTTGGACTTCCTTTGATGGATAGTTCAACAGGAAGAACGTAGTTAGGCTATAATTCCTAGAGAATGAGTTGGCAAGAACAAGTCAATGAGACCTGACCATTTCGACGTTCTTTTTGAAGATGAAGAGTTTGTGTCCTGAGTTATCTATGTTAGATCCTGATGAGCCCATCTCTGAGTCTAAGTTGAAAAGGCACATAATCCTTGGCTTGCGGAAGGAGTATGTGGTCTTTGTAACTTTAGTTCAAGGTTGGGCCACTCAGCCATCTCTGTTGGAACTTGAGAACCTGCTTGCTTCGCAGGAGAATTTGGTCAGTAAGATGGTTGAGGTCACTATCTCTAAAGGAAGTAGTGAAGCGCTCTTCACAGGCAAAAAGAAGAAGAAGAGATGGGAGGGGAAGAAGAAGAAGACCGATGTTGAAGATCATGAGCCTTCAATCTCTTATCAGCAAGAGAGGAGCATTGTTCCTAAGAAGAATTGGAAGAGGGGGTTGAAGTGCAACAGGTGTCATCAGCCAGGTCACTTTAAGCAAGACTGCAAGGTCAAGCTGCAGCCTGGACATACTTCAAGCAAGGAGGAAGCTTGCTCTAGTGCTGAGAAAGCTAAATGGGGTGGAGCTTTCTTGACGGGCACTTGTGTCCATACTTTGTACGCCATCGACTTCCAAGATGACTGGATCATGGACTCCGGGTGTGGTCATCACCTCACCAGAGATAATTCGAAGTTCTCCTCGTTGCAGACTTACTCAAGTAACGAAGCTATCATTACTGCTGATAATACTGTTCATGTAGTAGAGAAGGAGGGGGTTGTGTCAGTGGGTAGTGATCAGAGTCCACTCACATTAAGGAGTGTCTATCACGTACCGAGCATGAAGAAGAACCTCTTCTCTATGACCAATGTGGTTGATGCAGGCTTTCACGTTCTATTTAGTCCAACAAAAGTGAAGTTTCTCCGCAATGTATCAGCGGTAATGACTGATGTTGCTCATGTTGGGAGGAGAGTAAAAGACTTGTTTGTTTTATCAACAAGCTCCTATGTTGATCAAATGAGGGACAATGATAGCGCTACTATATGGCCTAAGAGGTTGGGGCATTTAGGAATGGATAAACTAAAAGCCATGGCAGACAGGAGCCTTGTGAGAGGCTTGCCTAAGCTATCATCCTTTGACGATGGTCATGTTTATGCAAGATGTTAGTGTGGTAAGGTTCATCGCCTTCCATTTGACAAATCACAAACAAGGAGCAAAGCACCATTGGAGTGTATACATAGTGATCTGATGGGGCCAACCGTCACTGCTAGTCTTGGTGGCAGCAGATACATGCTTGTTTTGATTGATGATTACTCAAGGTACACTTGGGTGTATTTATTGAAGGAGAAGTCAGAGACACTCAGATTGTTTGTGGAGTTCAAGGAGCTGGTGGAGGGCCGGCTTGGTCTGTAGATCAAGAAGTTCAGGACGGACAACGGTGGTGAGTTTACTTCATCTGAGTTCTCCAACTTCTGCAGGAAGTAAGGCAACGAGAGGGAGCTTATTTGTGCACATACTCCACAACAAAATGAAGTAGCGGAGAGGAAGATCCATCATCTGACGGAGACCTACAAGTGCTGACTGCATGCTAAAGGCATCCCTAGGTTTTATTAGGCAGAGGGGATGTCTTGCGTATCTTATGTTATCAATCAGATGCCTCTCAGTCCGATCAACATAAAGTCTCCCTTTAAGATGATGTTCAAGGAGAAGCCTAGCGTGGAACACCTTCGGGTGTTTGGATCAACCTGCTTTGTGCATGTCCCGGATGCTCTAAGGACCAAGCTTGATGCAAAGACAATGAATCTTGTCTTTGTGGGTTATGATGAGCGGGAGAAGGGATAGAAGTGCATAGATCCTGCGACGAAGAAGTTTGTTGTATCAAGAGACGTTGTCTTTGATGAACTGACGTCGTATGGAGGAAGCTCAGTTGAGTTACCAGAGATTAAGGTTGATAAAGGGCGGAAGGAGACTGTTGAAGTTCCTCAAGAGGAGATGATTGTATCAACAGGAGTTCCTGTTGTTTCAAGCTCTGGGGCAGAGGATTCTATTTCAGGAAGCAGGGGGAGCATTGCTCCGGTTTTTCCCAAGAATGGAGCTGAGCTTGAAGAAGCAACGGAGGTGGTGAGCAAGGAGCAGACTCTTCGAAGATCAAAGAGGGTCATCAAGACACCTGCTCGGTATTATAAAGGGAATACAGTGAGCTTTGTCTCAGGTTTCTTTGCAGACCCTCTAGATGAGTGAGAGCCTTCAAGCTTCAATGAAGCTACTAGAATCAAGGAATGGGAAGATGTCATGAGAGAGGAGATGGCTGCTCTCAAGAAGAATGAAACTTGGGACCTTGTGCCCAAGGTTGATGGTATTACTACTGTTACTTGTAAGTGGGTGTACAAGTTAAAGAAGAAGGCTGATAGGAGCATCGAAAGATACAAGGTTTGCCTTGTTGCTCGAGGATTCTTAAAACAGTACAAAGAAGACTATGAAGAGACGTTTAGTCCAGTTGTAAAGATGACTTCGGTACGGGTAGTGATCGTTTTGTCTGCTTGCAAAGGATGGAGGATGTTGCAACTTGATGTAAAGAATGCTTTTCTTTACGGGGGGATCGATAAAGACATCTTCATATATCAGCCATTGGAATTTGTATCTGAAGATCATCCGGACTATGTCTGCAACCTCAGGAAGGCCCTATACAGGTTGAAGCAGGCTCCAAGAGCGTGGTATGGGCAGATAGATGAGTACCTCCAATTTTGCGGCTATCTTGCTTCTAACTCGGATTTGAGCTTGTTCATCAAGAAGAATGGGGAGCTTCTGGTCTCAGTGTTGTTGTATGTTGATGATATGATCATAACAGGAAACTCCGAGGAGGAGGTAGCTAGGCTCAGGGCCGAGCTAGCTATACGCTTCAAGATGAAAGATTTGGGGGAGCTTCATCACTTTCTCGGTCTCGAAGTGGAGAGGAAGGAGAGTGAGATACTCGTTTCCCAGAGAGGATATGTGGATCACATTATGAAACGATTCGGCATGAGGGAAGGGAAGAGTTGCTCTACTTCTCTGGATTGTGGTCTAAAGCTTCGACAAGATGAGGGAAGGATTCTTCTTGATCCCCTGGTGTTCCGAGCTCTAGTGGGGAGCTTGATCTACCTGACGATTATACGACCAGACATTGCTATGTTGTTGGCCGAGTAAGTCGGTTTATGACAGAGCCAAGGAAGTCTCATCTAGTGGCGACAAAGAATATACTAAAGTATGTGATGTCTACTTCTGATATGGGACTCCTTTATAGGAGGGACAAGAGATTTTCTTTACTAGGATACACAGATGCTGATTTTTGTGGTGACTCGGACGATCGAAGGTCGACATCCGGTTATGTTTTCACTTGTGGATCAGCTAGCATCTTGTGGTGTAGCAAGAAGCAGAGCTCGGTGCCCGTCTCTACTACGAAAACGGAGTACAAGGCTTTGGCCTTGGTTGCTTGAGAAGCCATCTGGCTAAGGAGGCTAGTAGAGGACATCCATGAGGAAGTGCACGGTCCTACTTTGGTCTGAGGTGACAATGAGAGTGCTTTATACAAAGTTTCATCAACATGTTTCTCTGTCTTATCTTTGCCTGCAGGCATACTTGACCCCATGGGAGTTCTCATGGTAGGGAATTCTCCATACCAAATTTCTTTATTAACTCCTTAGTGAACTTAGACTGGGATATGGATAAATCATCATCAGTGTGTCTTACTTGGAGACCCAAAATGAACTTAAGTTCACCCATACTGCTCATCTAAAACTTCCCCTGCATAAGTTTGACAAACTTTCTGCAGAGGTTGTCATCAGTAGATCCAAAGATAATGTCATCTACATAGATCCGAACTAGGATGATCTTATCCTTAGATTCACTTAGGAATAGGGTCTTGTCTATCTTCTCCCTTGAAAATTTGTTCTCAATGAGGAAGCTAGACAAAGTCTCATACCAAGCTCTAGGAGCTTGTTTTAGCCCATATAAAACTTTCCTAAGTCTATAAAAAGAATCAGGTGAGTAAGGAACTATAAAACCTAGAGGCTACTCAACATAGACTTTCTCTTTTAAGTCACTATTCAGAAAGGCTGACTTCACATCCATCTGATAGACCTTGAATCTCTTATGTGCAGCATATGCAAGGAATAATCTGATGGCTTTCAATCTTGCTACAGGGGCAAAGGTTTGATCAAAGTCAATGTCTTCTTCTTGTTTTTACCCCTCATCAACTTATCTGACTTTGTTCTTGATTATAATGCCACTTTCATCAAGCTTGTTTTTGTATATCCACTTGACTCCAATGATATTATGTCTTTGTGGTCTGGGAACCAGCTTCCAGACCTTACACCTCTTGAACTGGTTCAGTTCCTCCTGCATCGCACAAATCTAATGTTGATATATGTTAGCCTCTTCAAACTTCTTGAGCTCCACTTGTGATAAAAAGTTTTAGTACATGGAAGTATTTAGACTTCTGTTCCTTATTATCACTCCATGACTTACCTCACCAATGATCTAGTGAGCTGGATGATCTCTCAAATGTCTGACTGCTGGTGACAATCTTCTTTTAGTACCGACAATAGGTGCAGCTTCAGGTGCAGCCTCTTGTTGATCTTCATTCACTCTAAGTGTCCCAGGTAGATCTTCTGGAGTATCCACTTCATCTTGGATAACTGGTGATGCTTCCTTGATGGTTAGTGTGTCAATCATATTCTTTATACCTGCAGTACTACAAGAGGATCTTGGTAGCTCATGGTTAATCATAGTAGACTCATCAAAGACTACATGAATAGATTCTTCTACAATTTGGCTTTTCAAGTTGTAGATCTTATAAGCTTTGCTATGATTGTTGCACCCAACAAAAATTCCATCAAAGGAATTGGCAGCAAACTTAGTCACATAAGACTTCCCATTATGAAGCACAGAGCACTTGCCACCAAAGATCCTGAGATAGCTCGGGTTTGGTTTCTGCCTTTCAAGATCTCATAAGGAGTTTTCTTGTGGCACTTGGTGATAGAGGCTCTGCTGAGGACATGACATGCAATGTTGACTGCCTTGGCCCAGATAATTCTGGGAGAGATGTGTCATTCAGTAGAGTCCTTCCAGCCTCTATGAGAGTTCTATTTTTCCTCGCAACAATCCCATTTTGATGGGATGTTCTAGGTGAAGAGAATTCTTGATGAATCTTTTGTTCCTTACAGAACCTTGTCATGCTATAAGACTGCAATTCAGTCTCATGGTCATTTTTGATTTTTACCATAGAGCTATTGAACTCATTTTGTATTTGCTTGACAAACTTAGTGAAGATATCAAGGGTTTTATTCTTTATCTTGAGGAAGAATACTCAAGCAAACCTGGAAAAGTCATCAACCACCACAATGGTGTAGACCTTCCTATCAAGACTATAAACTGGCAAAGGACCAAATAAGTCCATATTCAGGAGGTATAGGCACCTCACAGAATCTTTGGTCCCAATACCCTTGAATGAAGCTTTTGTTTGTTTTTTCCTTTTGACAAGCAGAGTAAATGCCTTCCTTAGAGAACTTCACATTGGGACCATTCCTAACTAGCTCTTGACTGAAGAGCTTACCAATAGTCTTGTAATTTACATGGGCTAGCCTTTTATGCCATAGGACACAATAAGAGGTTTCTCTCATTTGATACTAGACAAATAGGAGAATCTGTATCTAAATATAGAAAGAGCAATAAACATTTTCACTCCTAATGCCTATCAAGATGATCTCTTGGTCACTTGACCTCCTAATTAGACACCCATCCTTGTGGAAGACAATAACATAGCCAAGATCAGAGAGCTGACTTATGCTTATAAGGTTGTGTTACAACCCTTTAACATAAGCCACCTTAGTGATGATGACTATGTCATTGGTGATCTTACCATAGCCTTTTATTACCCCTCTATCTGAACCACCAAAAATTACTTTAGGTTCATTTTTTACTGGAGTATACTCCTTCAAGTTGCTCCTTGTCCTAGTCATGTGCCTAGAACAACCACTGTCCAAGTACCATATAGGGGTATGACCTCTCGGACTAACTTGCAATATACAGTTTACTTAACCTTAGGACCCCCAATATCTATTGGGTCCTAGGTGTATATTAGTATGAAACTAAACATGTCCATCAATAGAATTTCTGACTGGTGGACTAACCCTAGCTCTGGCCACATTGGGATTGTGCCACCAGTCAATGACAAAATGTCATATCTTGCCATAGTACCAATAGTTATGTATGTTATATCTTCTCTTCTATATAGGCCCTACAGCTTGGTTAGTAGCAGCCTTAACATGAGGAAGATGTGTTGCAGCCCGTTTCTGATTTCTTTCAGCTAGAATTTGACAGAAGGCAAGTCTTCTAGCTGGCTTGTTTGGTCTGCTCTGAGTGTTATCAGCAGTAAGCTTTTTTTTCAAAGAGCATGCTTTTAATGGCATCAGAAATGCCCAAATCAGCCTGGCTGTTAGAATTGCCTTTAGTCTGAGCCTTAGCTGTCAGATTCAGAGCCTTGGCTGCATCAACATTTTTGAGTGTTGGAGCTGAGGCACCAAAAATAAATAGTCCAGTTTGAGTCATTTGAGTTTTCTCATGGACATCCATAAAGGTACTCACCCGGCTAGAGCTTTCATCATGGCAGTGAACATCTTTGTTCACTCCTGAGGAATAACCATTCTTCTAGTGACCATATGAGATTTCCTGGTCATACCTATTAGAAGGTAACATAATTTTTCTAAAAAGAATGGGAGGCTTGGAAGAAATAGGCTGAGGTGGAGCTGGAGCTTTGCCCTTCCTTTTGGAAGGAGCAACTCTTGTACTTCCCTTGAATCCCAACCCTTTCTTACCCTTTTAAGAGGAGAAGGTGTCTATTAAGGGTAGTACTGTACTTGACTTATAATATATAGCAATTATTCTTTTCTCCTTCTCAATCTTATCTTCAAGCTCCCTAATGAGACAGTTCTTGTGCTTGATGGAGGCTATCTGGATGTCCAAGAGGGACTTCAGTTGGCTTATTTTCCTAACTTTCTGATATAGCAGATTAACTGTTACAGTCTGCTGGGCAACTGCAAACTTAAGAGAGAAAATCTCTTTGGCTTGCTTCTTAGACAACTTCTTGGCCTTCTTAAAGGCATTCAGAAGTTCTCCATACTTGTTAATCAGTTGATTGACATCTCCTTCAGATACATAATCTTATTCACCACTGGGTGAAGAGGTTTCTGAGCAAGGACTGGTCTCACAACCAGACATAAAAGCAGAATTGGGTAAGGAATGCACCTTGCTTTGACCGGGCTGATCTTGCCTGTCCTCTTCATCTGTCATTGCCATCAGCCCTCTGTAGTTATGGGCATCTTCATCCTCCTCTGAGTCACTATCTGATAGTGTCAGAGGGGCCCTAATTCATATCCTCACTAGAGGATTGACTTCTCCTGCTGCAATAGCTTTATCTTTAGCAGCAGCAGCGACTAGCTCAATGTAGGCTTCCTCTTCCTCAGACTCAGAAGATGAGGAGTCTATCCAACTCTTTTCCTTCTTAGCAATGAAGGACTTTTCCTTCTTCCCTTTGTATTGATGCTGCTTCTTCTCTTCAGCCTCCTTCCTCTTCTCTGGGTAGTCAGCTATCATATGTTTAGGCTTGCTGCAATAGGAGCAAACTACTTTAGAAGAGTTATATTTATTAGGTTTGAAACCATACCTGTCAGTCTTGAACTGATTCTTCCTGTGATAAGTTGAATTAGAAGGCCTCTTCTTCCAATGCTTCTTCTTCATCAGCCTTTGAAGTTGTCTGGAGAAAGCTGCAAAATCCTCATCAGACATGCTGCTATCTGATGCTTCTGATTCTGAGCTGTCTGACTCAGCTGGTCTTCTTGGAGGAGAGGGAATCCTCTCCTTGCCCTTTCTGGTGCTTTTTTACTCTGTAGGCCAAGGACTTTTTCTTGGTAAGGATTTTGTTGGCGGCCTCTCATCTTTTCTGGCAGCTAGTTGCATCTCATAGGAAAGAAGCTTTCCAAATAATATTTAGCGAGGAGTTTCAGTAAGCTTAGCCATCTCTCTTATGACACAAATTTTAGTATCCCAGCCACTAGTGAGAGATCTGAGAAACTTATCATTTATTTCATAATTATTGAAGACCCTCTCATAGGTCTTCAACTCATTTATGATTCTGAAGAATCTTTCATAACACGCAGTTATGTTCTTCAAGTTTTGTCTGAAAGCCTCATACTCTTGGTTGAGCAGAGACTTCCTATCATCCCTTACCTCTTCAGTCCCCTCCATGAAGACCACAAGTGTGTCTCACATCTCTTTGGAGGTCTGGCAGTAAACCAAATTCTGAAAAGTTGAATCATTAATTGTACGTATAATGATGTTCTGGGTTCTCTTATCCAATGCAGCCAATATGACCTCATACTTGGTCATTTCTGAATAAGTCTTAGGAGTATGTACATTGGCATCCAGAACAGAGACCTTCATGGGAATGAAGGGTCCTTCTTTGACAGTCACAAAGATTCTAGGGTCAGAGGCTTCCATGAATAGCCTGACCCTCTCCTTCTAGATTCCAAAGTTCTCATTTCTATAGATGGGCAGTTTCATGGAACCTAACTTCTTATGATTCTCTCCAGAACCCATAATTAATTTACTGTAACTATCTTTAGAGATCACTCAGATTGTTAAATTTATTTTGAGCAACCTCCCTCTGATACCACTTGAAAGATCTTATTTTCAAGGTAACTAGCAACCTAGGGGGTGAATAGTTTTGTCTAGGTCTTTTGAGTTTCTTTTTGTTTCTTCTTAAGTTACTTTGTGATTGAATAAATGAAGGCCTTTAAGAACCTGCAAATAGAAAATAATCACAGAAAAGCACACAAGTATTTTTATAGTGGTTCCCCAAAATTATGGGTAGATTCACTCTCCTCCCACCTTGCTAACTTCCTGTTAGCCAAAGCACTTCTCCAAAAACAATGCTCCAAGGAGCTTACACCTCAGATCCTTCATGATCTCTCAATCTCTTCCAAGACTTACAACTCAGCCACAAGGGCCTACACTCAGTGATACAAATATCACCTACCTCAGACAATTAAACCCTACCACTCAGGCTTTGGAGGATAGCCCTACCACAGATCTGCACAAAGAATCTACCTCAGGCACAAATGCCCTACTTCTCAGTGAGTAAAGCTCACCTACCTCAGATCCCACCTGGATCTTACACTCAGATAGGAACCCTCTCCTACAACTTAGGAAAATTTGCTCTACCTCAGACCCAATGCCCTACAACTCAGATCAAGAAGGATCCTACAATAGGAAATAATGTAATTAACTTTGACACAGAAATTTCTCTGTGTCAACAACTAGAGCTGAAAAATTTCTACTCTAACTCTCCTCACATCATAGAAGAACTTTGCTGGAGGAACTCAAAAGCTTACTCCTGAACTTGTTGTAGAAGATTAAAGATCTGCTCATCTTGAGTCTTCAGGCAGCTAACTGAACCTGCCGAAGGATGAAGGTTCTTCTTTCTTCAGAACTATTTTTGATCCCGCTGTGCCAGATGAGACGACACAACTATCTAAACTTTTCTTTGCAGGAAGGCTTCAAGCTTTTACTTGCAGCAATAATGGGGAAGATGAAGACGGCTGCTAACTTTTGAAGTTAATAATGCCCTAAAAGTTGTTTCTGTATTGGCCCATCTCTTCCTTTTGTAGTTCGCCAATCAATGACTCTTAGAGATCAGTGGGCCCCACTTGCAGCTTCTAGCTGCACCTTGCTTTAACGAAAAAAGACGTACAGTAGCTTCTCGGCATAGTTTGTTGTGTTCTGTAGCTTCTTCGTACTTGATTTTAACTTAGTTGTCTTTGTCAATTTTGCTAATGTCAGCACCTGTGGACTTAGCCAAAAATCAAGCAACATTAGCAAAGACGTTGAGTAAGTAAGCATCACTCAACGCCAAAACAACAAAATTCTGTCTATCTAGGCGTTGAGAGCGTTGAGTGAACAAGCCTCACTCAACGCTCTTTGCCTTACAAAAATCTTCCCGCTTCTCTGACGTAGAGAGCGTTGAGTGTGTCTTCATCACTCAACGCTTTTTGTCTTACCCAATTTTCTACTTCTGCAGCTTCTCAAGCGCTGAGAGCGTTGGGTGAGCATATCTCACTCAACGCTTTTGGATTTAGCCAATTTCTGTGTTTAGAAACACTGACTTTGACTGACTGAGTGTTACTCAACACTTATGAGGCAATGCCGTTGAGTAAATGACCTTCTCTCAGCGCCTGTGGACTTAGCCACTTTTCTGCGTCTTATTCCTTAGGCTTTGAATATCTTAGTCTATCTCACTCATCTCTGAACTCAGTTCGACGAATTTTGAACTGAGTTCGACGAACTCAGAATCTCAAACTCTGAGCTTAGTTCGACGTACTATTAGCTCAGCTCAATGAACTCTGAGCTCAGTTCAACGAATTTGGACTTAGCCAAATTTCTCAACCTCTGAGCTTAGTTCGACGAACGATTAGCTCAGCTCGACAAACTCTAAACTCAGTTCGACAAATTTGGACTTAGCCAAATTTCTGTCAATCCACATCTTAGGTAAATGTTTACCTGAATTAGCCACTTAGGCTACTTGTCCCATCATTGTCAACTACAACTATATGTATATCATTGACAACTATATGTATATCATTGACAACTATATGTATATAATTGATAAGATTGACTTTCTCAAACCTAGGACATTGTGGACAAGGTAGTACCCAACAAATAGGGTTATGATGATTTTTATAAACCCTAATCGACAAAGCAAAAAAAGAAGTCAATTACTGAGAAAGCTTTTGCGTCGTCAACTGCCGTAAAAACAAAAAATTCAAGTATTGGAGAAGACAATAAAAAAATACAATCTCTTATCTTCTCTAAGAAAAATTTGTCGATTCAAGTTGTTGTGCACTTCAAGTCAGATCTTTAACATCAAAAAAAGAATGCTCTACAAAAGCAAAGCAATTCAGATTGAAGAACTTATTCAACCTCTGTACGAAGATCCTAGTCGAAGCTTTTCTGCTTCAAAGAAAACTCTGAGCATTCAATCACAATCCTTGAGTCTAAAGAAGTTTTGCTTTCTGTAAAACCTTATTCTCTGTAAGATCTCGTCGAGATCTAAGCTGTAGGATTCCGTGAGAAATTGGAGTTGTAGTGTCCTGCATGACCTGAGCTGTAGGGTTCTGGATAAAACATGAGGTAAGATTCTTTAGGGGGGGAGAGGAATCTGAGTTGTAGGGTCGATGGCAGCCTGAGGCAGGAAGCCAGTCAGTGCTTTTGAGGTAGGATTCCTTGCGGGAAATCTGAGTTATAGGAGACATGGTCTCTGAGTTTGGAGCTTGGCTTCAAGTTGTAGGATCTGCGAATCTGAGTTTGGAAGAGTCTGCCGTAGCTAGCACACTGCTAGATAGGCAGATGTGGAAAGTAAACATACTCAAATCGGGGAACCACTATAAAATCTCTGCGTGTTGTGGTTGTGCGATTGTTTTTGTACCGTAGTTTTAAGTTCCGCATATAGATTTTTAAAAGGTCAATCACCTATTCACCCCCCTTTAAGTGTTTGGTGAGATCACATGACTAACAACTTTAGCTCCTTTAGCGTGTAGTTGTGGAAGTGCAATTTCTGCATTAACATAATTAATAAAATACTAATCTATGAAATTTTTATGATCATTTTAAGTACTCATATCTATATATTTTAGAATAAAATTGTCTAAAAATATAGTTGTAACGAATGTGCATTTTTTAAATTATTTTACAACTGTATTTTTGTGATAAAATAAGTATAAAAATACAGTTCATTACAACTGTAAATTATGTTACAATTGTAATTTTGCAATAAAAAATATCTGCGAACCATGCTTATGTTTATGATGCTTGTATCTGTGTTTATGTGTTTTCATGTTTGTTTATATATTTAATTATGCATGTATTAAATTTTTTTTCCTATAAATAAAGAAAGCATTCAATTCTTGATATTGATTTTTTATATCGAAGTCAAACAATAAAATTACTAATTTTATTTGGGAGTTGTTAAAGACCGTAAATTTGGCCATACACACCACTATTTCTCCTAATTTAATCTTATAATTACTCCCTCAAAAATACTAGTGGTACCGCACTAATTCGCAACGCACTAGCTTGAAAATTGAGTTTATTGTGATGACCTAAGGCTCCCCGAAACAACCGTTCAACGTAGAAAGGGACTTGGCATGTAGGGCTCGAGGCCGACAAAAATGTTGGCGGGAGATTTGACAAAGTATCACCTTCGTGTATGGAGATCTGCTCGAAGAGTACATCTACTATTTAATTCTCATGTTGCATCGCCTCAAAGCATGTCATTGAAGACGTGGATTAAATAGATGCTAACTTCCTATGTTTCCACCATCACCATCGATTTTTGAACTACAACCAACCGAATGTTTCATATTTGGCTATTCCTCTTCAAGTAGCTGCCTCTGGATCCAATTTTTTGAAGTTTTAGATTGTTATGAAATGTGCGATTATTAAGAAATGTGTGATTGCTGGTGTTTCAAGTTCAATTTTATTCATAATTTTTTAGAATGGTTATAAATCCTTATTTTGTATTTTTTTTTAATTGATGTTGATTTTTTTATTTTTATAGGAATATTAAGACCATGACTATCAAAGAGGACAAAATTAATGACTTTGTTTGAAACAATTTATCTTTTTTGCTAAAATTTATGATTTAGTTTTATGATTTTTCTTTTTTTATTGAAATTTAAATGGTGATGCATTTAATTAGTACAATGCAATTAACAAATTTAGGTATCTTTAAGAAAACATGAGAAAATACAATGCATTATATTTAGCAAAGCGATGCTATTAGTAAAAAAAGAAAATTGTTAAAGACAAATAAAAAAGGCTATCCGCAAACCACAATCCATGTATTTTGGAAGTTATTCTGTGCAAAAAATTTGTTAATGACAAATCATTATTGTTAACAATAAACCAACTAAAAAATTAATTTTTTTGTCATTTTTTTCCAATTCAACGTAAAATACTAAAATAGATATTACTCTAAAATACTTCATTTACACGTGAAATTGATCAATATAACAATCACAACAAAAATAATTACTTTCGATTCCAGCTTTTGCTAGAATTACTATCTTTTCCTAGCGCTTGTTCTTGCTCAAACTCTTATTATAATTAGAGATAAATCTATCAAACTCCAAGGGAGTTTTTATAGATTCGCAGTGGGGCCTGACATCTCCTGAGTTCTTAGATCAACAAACACCTTCTTCTTCTTCGAGAATTTAGGCGAGGGTTCTTGAGAGAGTACAAATGAGGGTTTCGTACATTGTTTCTGATTGTTTTTGCGAAAGTGGTGTGCGACTTCCGAGGGCAGGGATTTGCCGGCAAAAAACCCACAAAATATTTTAAAGAGAAATTTTAAGATTTTAATGTGTGGTTAGAATGATGCTCTTTTTGATATCTTATGGTGAATCGATTGACTATTATAGTTACAAAATATGACAAGATTTTTAATTTTAAATTTGCTTTATCGTTAATATTATTAATTTGTCTATAACAATTTTATTTGAATTTAATAATTTTCAAAAAATATTATTCACTGTTAACAATGATTTGCGGATAGTCACATTTAAGGACTCTAAAAAAAAGAGCAATGTTAAAAGCACATCAATTTTCGCTATTGACAGCCAAATTATATTAAAACACCAAATTATTTTATTTTCACACCAATACGTCATTGCCACACCAAATTTTCAAATTACTATTGTCACTGCAAAATGACTGATTTTTCTCTCTTTTTCTAATGATATTCACACCAAATGATATTTGTTGGAGTACGAGGAGACTTGATTTTGTGCATGTTAAGTAAGAAACAAATACAAGCCAAACTAACTAATTATGGAAGCAGTAGACCTGCTATAAATGAAAAAAGTAAAAACATAAACAGAAATCCAAAAAATAATTATAGCAGGAATAACAAGAAGACAAAACTAAGGAAATTTTGGGAAGGCATGGTGCTCAAATTTGTGCATTTTGAATACATATTTAAGAGAAAACAGTCTGAAATGCATAGCCATGGAAGCACTCTCCTTTTCTAAGAGCCCCAAGCTGGCCACATGCAAGAAAAACACTCAGTAATTCAACTCGGTTGGCTTTCACATTTGACATCTGCATATTGTTGAAGAAATCTAACGGCTCAATGTTGCATCCATTGTGAGCATACCCAGAGAACATTGAAGTCCAGGAGACGATGTCTCTGTTTGTCATTATATCAAACACGTGGCGTGCAGTACGCACATCACTGCACTTGCAGTACATATCGATTGAAGCAGTATTTCACGAATGGATCTTGGTGACAGCCGAACGAAGTGCTGTGTTGATGGAGATGTACTCCTTGTGCGAGGTTGCTTAGGCCAGCGCAGGGCTTGAGAGTAAAAGGGAAATCTCCGGGAGTGGCGCATGCCCGAATCATCATGTTCCAAAGAAAAGAAGATGAGTTTGGGAAGGAGCAAGAAATGGAGGCCAAAACTTACATCGAGGATGAGAGTGGGTGTTCGTCTTGTGAACTCGCCGGCGTTCTCTTCCAAGGACGGCAATAGGTGAACTTGTGCGAGGAGGAAGCACGGTGGTGCGGCTTGGAATCCCGTAACGGAGGAAGACACCAGTGATGGAAATAAGAAAATAATATGTGTGCGTTTAAAGCAGGTGAGGTTAGGTTTTTTGTATTTTTTTGATAAAATATTGGTGTGTTAATAGCCTATATTGATGTGCTTATAACATTGCTAAAAAAAAAAAACAGTCAAAATAGGGTGCGGAACAATTTCCTTTTATTTTGTTGTGAATAGTGGATATCTTAAATTCAACCAAACAACAAAATTCCAAGGGATTCATTCATCCTTGGCTTCCTGTTTCCGGTACTACTGTCGTAGCCTTCTTCATGCGTTGCGCAGCTGTTTGCCGTTGCGGGGATCTCCACGTCGACGCCAAAGCTTACAGGAGAAAGATTTTAGCGGCGGGAGGCTGTAGGGATTAGGACAGGCGGCGTCTTTCCACAGAGAGGAGAGGAGAGCACGGCGCAGGAGAAGAGTGTGAAGGGTTTGGCCGTGGGAGCAGCTTAGAAGAAGCGACGGCGAGTAGAGAAATCTGTGGAAAAGGAACCCTAGCTTCTGCAAGGAGCAGTTGGCACTCGAATAACAGAGAAGGGAACAACGGATAGAGGGTGAAAGGGGTATCCGGCCTGGCCACCATAATTAATAGTGAGAGAGATGAAATTTTATTAAGTAATTTCAATCCGCTTTGTCATTGGTACAAATACTCCTTATCACTTTTATTCGTTGGCATGCCATGGAAGAAAGAGAACCCATCTTGATTACTTCTTTCTGTTGAACTATTCTCCCCAATCCACGAACAATCGTTTGATATTGTATCTGATTTTCGCTTGTGGAAATGCGAAGAACTTCTTTGATTATGGTAACTAGACTGCATAGTTCAATCTTCTCACTTTCCAGTATTGCTCCTTACCATTCAACCCCAGCCTCTTTCAACAAATGTAAGGTAAAATAGAACTCAATTTTCAATTCCTTGGACTAACAATTTTTTTTTTCATTCGGAAGCTATATTCTCATGATTACCTGAATTAAATGTTTTATAGTTGTAGGTCGGCTCATTTGTAATTTTTGGGTAAAGGGCAGATTTGTTTTCTCTTTCAGTTAACTTGAAAAATGGAACCTACGCAGATGCTTACATTTGATTGATTCTGTGTTTAACACTTTAACATTGATTGATTCTCGCCATTGATTTTTTAGAGGAATTAGCAGGGTTTATGACTTTTTTATTGATTCAATTGGTAAGGAGCTGGGCGGGAGATTCTGAGCTACACAAATTTTATTTTGTATATCTTCACGTAGAAAAGGATGAACCTTACTGGTGTACTACTAATAAGAATGAGTCATAGGGAAGGTGTCAACCTGATTCATGAGCATGTCTGGTCCTTGTTGAGTGTCGGTTTTGCAGTCCACTATTCGACTTGATTTCTTCTTGACCTGACTCGAGGTACTAGTTATTGCTTGAATATTCTGAATAATCCTTCCCCAATAGTCTCTCACGACCTGCCTCATAGATTGAATTTTTGCATAGCCAGCTTGAATCTTTATATATCTTTTTAACCGACCAGCTTGTGCTTTCCCATTTTGCCCGGGGGGAAATAGATTTATAGATTCATTGGCGCACTTGCCATATGCGGATTAGGGGAGTACAATAGATTTGTTATACAAATGAAAGAGGCTTGGTAATATGAGAAAATACATGTAGTTGTCTAAGATCTTGTTTTAAAACTGAAAGAAGCTTAGATAAATTCATGTGAGTTGCAGGTCCGAAATTGTCGTGTGCTTAGATAAATTGCACATCAATTGGTTGTGAATCTTAACTTGATACTTCGACTTCAATTTGTGAACGAATGTGCCTTTGCCAAATTTTATTTTAAGTATACTGCTCCTCGCATTTGCATAACATTGCATCCATCTAGGGTTGCATTCTAGAATACCCGAGTCGTGTCAACCTACCCTGCATCAAATACATAGAGACATTCTATTCTTATTTATTTCTGATTGCATTGAATTCTAAATCCAAGATATAATTATAAAAATTTCTTTATCACACCCTAGAAACTTTAGTTCATCAAGTGTTGGGGACTTGTGGTGAGGAGATGGACATATTTCCCTCATCTCTTAAAGAAACTCTTCACAATCTCTGGTGAATGGAGGTATTTTTCCCTACTAATATGGCATGTGGGATTCGCGCTTTGTAATTCTCCATTCAATGGGGCTGAAAAAAAATCTGGTGGTTATACTATGAGGTGAGGACTGTCTCTGATTCCGAAAGTTATAGACATATTGTTAGTGGTTCAAGTTGAAGTTTGCAAAGTGATGTTTAGGTGAAAGTAGGAGCATCTCAATGGTAGGAGGTTAAAACCACATGAAGTTTATTTGTTTATTCTCCATTTTTTTATCCCCCATAAAAATAAAATTTCTTATAGTAGGCTTCTCAACCAAATTGTTTTTTTCTATAACATATATTATTTTTCTAGGTTGGTTCCATCAATCTCTGCCAGAATTTCATTATATGACTAAATTATCTTCTTTATAATTATCAAATCTTGAATACAAGGATAAAATTACCATGTATGTGTTACGAGCTTCTCCCGTAACAACATAACATCACTGGAAGATGCCTGATGCGTGGATGACGACTGCGAAGGATATAGTGGAGCCGGAACTATGTCTGCCTAATGCGGGGTGTGCTCGAGTGAATAGAGCTACCACAATTTCATCACAGGGGAAAATAATAAATAACTTCTTTCTTACCATTACAAAACCAAAGAGGTCCTTTAAATAGAAGATACAAGGGGCATAAACTTAAATCCTCCACACTTGTACAATGATAAAACACAGTAAATCCTAACAAAAGAAACATAATAAAACCCCTACCGACACACATAAAGACAACATAATAATTTGGTACAAAATCCATAACAACACAACATAATAACTGGGCTTTCGATAGGGAGGTAGCCTGCGGTTTGAGGAGGAACGGTATGGCGCCTTCAAAGTAGAGCGGTTGCAACGGTTCATCAATTGCGGAATGGAATAAACCTGGAGGAGGAGCGTGTGGCTAGGAGGAACATGACCATGGATTCGAGTGACTTCTTGTGAGACGGTTACTAACAATTACATTGGTTACTAACGGTTGTTGGTGGGCTTGTGTCCTTGGGGTTCCAGGGGCAGAATGAAGAGAGCTGAGGCCCACCTGTTGCGCGTGCGGAAGAAAAGGCGGCGGCCTGCGCTGGCGAATGAGGGCAATTGCTGGAAGCATGCTTTGACTTTGTGTGCAGAACGACGACTGGACTTTAGTTCTGTTGCAGGAGGAGGTATTCCGTGAAAACTAGATTTTTTTTTTGCGAGAATGTTGTTGGATCGTTTGCGGAAGGGAGGATCGAACACTCTGATACCATGTTACGGGCTTTTCCCATAAGAGTGGTAGCGTCGTCGGAAGATCTCCGAATGCGGGGATGATGACGACAAAGGTTACAATAGAGTCGTAATCGGGACTGCCTAGGCGAGTGTGCTCTGGAGAAGGCAGCTACCACAATCTCATCAAAGTGGAAGGAATAGATAATTTTTTGCTTACCATTACAAGACCCAAAAGGTTCTTTAAATAGAAGATACAAGGGGAATAAACGTAAATCTTTGACAAACTGTCTAAGATAAAATACAATAAAACCTAACAAAAGGTCCCATAATAAAACCCCTATGGACACACATAAAGACAACATAATAATTGGACACGAAGCCCATAAAAACACAACATAATAACTATGCATGAAACCCATAACAATATGAGCTATTGGACGACGCAATAAAACATATGTATAATTAAGTGAACCATAGTAAGAAAAAGAAAGGATGTGAATGGTATGATCTGAAATAAAATAAAATTAATAAATAATAAGGTTATATTTTGTATGCTCCTTGTTCCGTTTATGTCATGTATCTGTCTAATATGTACTCATGCCATGATCAGGGAGTGCCAAAAATGTCCTAATTTTATAGAAAAAAATTACATGTACAATAATGCTTGCTCTAATTGCCTTGCGCATTTCATGGCAGCCTCAAAGTCCAAATATCTGACAGAATTTGATAGAACTAATATTTTGCATGATTCACCAACAAGACACTTTTGAAGCTTGTAGATTGTTACTCTTGTGAGATTCATGCCATCATTTACTGAAAACTTAGACCATATATAATTGACAACAATATACAGAGGACCAACTTGAAATGTTGCCTCCTATATATTCTATATATTTTTAACTATACTGATCAAATAATACAAATTTGTAAATGTACAATTGACTTATGGATGCTCATAATTATCTGTTTCAATTGCTCTCAATAACAATCATTTTTTCTCATTCAGGATGATGGTGCGCCTCAACAATTATCTAAGGTACGTCATAACAAAGACTTCAAAACCTGTAACCTCTAATGCCTCGTCTTATCAATTATGAGATAGTCTCGTGTAACTGAATTGTCCCTGTGCTCAACTAATGAATTATCTTGTTATGCTTTGTAATATAAGCAATATTGATGCTCATTTGCATTATTTCTATGTTGTGGAAGCTATAGGATGGGGAATGCCCTTCAAAATATTTAAAATATTTCACTGCTTGTTAGGGTTATATAGCAGAATGAGTGAGATTTTTTTAAGCAGTTTGAGGCCCGTATAATTTTAGCATTAAGTATTTTCTAGTAGGCAACATAAATATATTTTAAGCATTGCTTAGTTTGAAATTTCGGAAAGATCTCCATTGTGAGAATCCCAACTTCTTATTTGTTCTTACAACAACAACCCGCTAGCCTTTATCCCACTATAGTGGGATCGGCTATATGGATCCTTTGTCGCCATTGTGCCCTATCTTTAGTCATAAAATCACTAATGCTTAAGTGCATCATGTCTTTCCGTATAGTTTCATTCCAAGTCTTTATTGGTCTACCCCTCCCCCATTTAACATGCCTAGTGACTAAACTCTCACAACGCCTAACAGGTGCCTCTAATGGTCTCCTTTGTACGTGTCCAAACCATCTTAGTCGAGCTTCTCACATCTTCTCTGCAATTGGTGCCACTGTTGTCTTAGCCCTGATACATTCATCCCTAATTTTATCTAAGTCTTGTGTGTCCACACATCCACCTAAGCATTCTCATCTTCGCAACTCCCATTTTTTCTCACGTACACAATTCACTGTCTAACACTCAGAACCATGTAGCATCAATGGTCCAATTGCAGTACGGTAAAACATGCCTTTAAGCTTTATTGGTACTTTACGATCATATAAAATCCTTGACGTGCCTCTCCACTTCAACCAAGCTACTTGGATTCTATGTATCACATCTTTATCAACACCTCCATCGTTTTGAACTATCAATCCAAGATATTTAAAGCACTTACTGTGGGAAATATCTTGATCACCCAACTTAATAACAAAGTCATCCGTCCTTCTTGCACTACTAAATTTAAGCTCCATATACTCTGCATTTGCCCTGCTCAACCTAAAACCCTTCTTTTCTAAAGTGACTCGCTAAGATTCAAATTTCGCGTTTATACCCTTGAGCGTCTTATCGACCAAAATGATATTATTCGCAAACAATAAACACCAAGGTATTGCTTGTTGGATATGTCAGGTGAGCTCATCTAAGATAAGGGTAAAATGATAATGACTTAAACTTGAACCTTGATGTAAGCCAACAATGATAGAGAATTCCTGTATTAATCCTCCAGATGCCCTCACCCTCATCACTGAATTTGTATACATATCTTTGATTATGTCAATGCATGCTATATTTACACCTTTCTTTTCTAAGACTCTTCATATGATCTCTCTTGGAACCCTATCCTAAGCTTTCTCAAGATAAATAAATAGCATATGCAAATCTTGTTTTCTTTCTTGATAGTTGTCAATGAGTCTCCTCAAGAGATGCATAACTTCAATGGTCGACCGCCCTGACATGAATCCAAATTGATTCTCCGAGATACTCATCTTTCGTCTTACTCTTCTTTCTATTACTCGTTCTCATAGTTTCATGGTATGACACATCAATTTAATTCCTCTGTAATTAACACAATTTTGTATATCTAATTTGTTCTTATACAAATGTACCAAGATAGAGGTAATGTCCTCATAATCCAGTGAGGCAGTCATTATAAGGTCAACACTAGGCTCTCGATCACAATTTGGCTCAGGATAATGATAAGGGAAGTGAGGGAGTCTATACTCAAAAGTGGGCCTTTAGGTATAATGCCAAGTCCTGGATTTCTAGTTGTAGGGGAAACTGGGTCTAAATGAGGTGTAGAGGGTGGATATACCACCACAATATCACTGGGTCGCTCTTCCCCACTATTGTGATCACGCTCACTAGTCATACTAATATCACTCTCCACCTGTTTGAAACGGTCATGATCAAACTCGACTCTATGGTCAATTGGGAACGGAGTCTCCTTCGTACAAGATGAATCAAAATCAGATGTTAGGTCTCTTATGTCAGCGAGAGAATTACTAGACACATCGTTGACTAGACCTAAATCCCCAGGCTTCCTCTTATTGATTTTTCATAAGGCAAACCTCATGTGATCAAAATGAGCATCTGTTACGCCCCCGGACGGAGCCCGGCTATTTGGGCATCAGTACATGAGACGGCGGGGGAGATACGGAGGCGACAACGAGGCTGAATCAACTGGTTCAAGCCCCACTCTCTGAAGAACCGGCCCTTGGGGGCTGAACCAACCCAGTTCAGCCGCTATTGGGGTCGGCCGGCCTTGGGTCCGGGTATAAATATACTCGGAACCCCCCTTGGTTGGCAAGCAAGAATATTTCCAGGTTTTTCCCTTCTCTATCCCTCTCAACCCTAGTTTTCTAATCTTCTCTTAGATCTCTATCTCTCTCCCTTTCATCCCCTAACAATTGGTAACAGAGATTCTCTTCTCCACCATGGTAACTACTCGAACGCAAGAGGAAATCCACCGCTTGGAAACCCTAGAGGAAAATCTCGTGGGATTGACGGATTCGGTTTCCGCAATCGAGGAAAATGTGAAAACTTCCACCCAAAGGCTAGAAGAACGGATCAACACCCGAATGGAGGAGATCATGACGTTGTTGGCACAAAATCTGAAGGGTAAGGCCGTGTCGGAGGAGGATCTGGGCGGATCTTCCGCTGCACGGGTCGATCCGCACCGGATCGACGCAAACGGAGTGCAGGCCGGCTCGACAAGGGGAGTAGGCATCACAGCGGGGGCCGGATTGAGCACGAGAGGGATCTGCGTAGGAGGGATCGGCTCCAGCGGGGTCGGAGCAGATGGGATTGGCCTCGACGGGTTCGGCGCAGGTGGGGGTGGCCCCGGCGGGGTCGGAGCAGCCGGGATTGGCTCCGGCGGGTTCGGCGCAGGCGGGTTCAGAGCAGCCAGGATTGGCTCCGGCGGGTTCGGTACAGCCGGTTTCGGCACCGGTGGGGGCGGCTCGGGAGGTTTGGGCGCTAGAGGTGGCGGGTGGCCGATTCCCCCATATGGAGGGGGGAGGGGCTGCTACCTCACCCGGCAAGAGGAGGCATGCAGTGGGGTGGTGCTCCGGCGGCGGGACCGTTTCGCCAAGGCTTCCCGGGCATGCCTTTTGAACACGAAGAACCAAGAAGGCTGAAGGGATATGGACAGGAGGCGGGATGACGTGGACAGGTCGGCCAGCGGCCGTACATGCCGCCAAAGTTGACACACATGAATTTTCCGAAGTTCCATGGCGGCGACGCTTTGGAGTGGCTGCAGAAGGCAGAACTGTTCTTCAGTTATCAGGAGGTTCCCGAAGGACAGTGGGTGCAATTAGCATCGTTCCATCTGGAAGATGATGTTTTCCAGTGGGTGCCTTGGTTTTTGAGGGGAAAGGATTATGTGCCCTGGACGGACTTTGTGGACGGGTTCACCGCTCGCTTTGGGCTATTGGAGTACGAGGACTTTGAGACACTCCTGCAGAAACTTCGTCAGAAAGGTACCGTGATTGAATACCGTACTGAGTTTGAAAAGTTGGCGAACCTAGTACAGTGGGAAGAAAAGACGCTGCTCAGTTGTTTTGTGTCGGGTCTCAAGGACTATTTGTAGGATGAGATCCAGTCTTACATGCCCCGCAGCTTGAACCATGCGATCAGTCTCGCTCGGATACAGGAAGAATGCTACAACAGGCAATGTTCCTGCAGCACAACACGTACTACGACCACGATCACCACGACTATGGTCAGGAAGGAACCGCAAGGTCCAAGCAAGCTGGTTGTCACTCAGCTGACTTGAGCGGAACTTCAGGCGCGGAAGGACAAAGGGTTGTGTTTCAATTGTGACGAGAAGTTCATTCCTGGGCACAAATGCCAGAAGGTTCAGGTGTTCATGCTACATGAAGATGCGGAAGAAGAGATAGACGAGGGTCCTGAGCCGGAGTTGACATAGGAGTTGGCAGTGATCGAGTTTGGACTTTTGCTACAGGCGATGGAGGGTTGCACCGCCCCCTCACTATACGCATGGCAGGTAAGATCCGGAGGGAAAACGTGACGATCTTGATAGACAGTGGGAGTACCCACAATTTCATCCATCCCGAGGTGGCACGCAGAGTGGGACACGTGGTTGATCAATGGGCGTCCTTTCAGGTTATGGTGGCCGATGGTAGCAAGCTACAATGTGAGGGAGTATTGAGGCAGGTGGAGCTCAACATACAGGGCTACACGGGATGAACCGATGTTTACCTTCATCCCATCAGAGGTTCCAATATGGTGTTGGGAGTGCATTGGTTGCGCCAGCTACGACGAGTCACTTTTGACTAGGCTCACATGACCATGGAGTTCTCACAGCACGGGAAATAGTTCTGTTTGAAGGGCGTCAAAGCATCTCCAGTTAAGGAGATATCTGTTCAAAGTCTTCAGCGGCTTGACGAGGAAGGAAGCATGATGGCGGTGCTATGGGAATAAAGCGGCCGACACGAGGGCATCTGAGGTACCCGTCCAGATGCAGTCTCTTCTCGATCGGTATACTGACATATTTTAGGAACCCCGTGCTCTCCCACCACCGCGCTTTTGGGACCATCAGATCGTGCTCAGGGGGGGGGGGCTACCAACATCCGGCCATACAGGTATCCGCACATGCAGAAGGCTGAGATCGAGCGCAGTGTCCGGGAAATGTTAGCTGCGGGGATCTTCCGCCCTAGTACGAGTCCTTTCTCCGCCCCGATTATTTTAGTTAAGAAGAAGGATGGTTCATGGCGGTTTTGTGTCGGCTACCACGTACTGAACAGTGCTACCGTGAAGGATAAGTTCCCCATTCCTCTTATTGAAGAGCTGTTGGATGAGCTACACAGTGTACAACGGTTCACCAAGCTTGATTTGCGATCCGGCTATTATCAGATCCTGATGCGAGATGAAGACATCCACAAAACGACCTTCCGAACACACGACGGCCACTACAAGTTCCTGGTGATGGCTAATGGACTGACCGGGGGGCCGTCCACTTTTCAGGCCAACATGAACGAGATCTTTCGGGAGCTCCTACAGCGCTTTGTGCTGATCTTTTTTGATGACATTCTCATCTACAACGTCAGTTGGGAGGAGCACTTGGCCCATGTCGAAGAAGTCTTTTCTATTCTCCGCCAGAATCAGCTTTATGCCAAATGGTCCAAGTGTTCCTTTGGTCAAGAGGAGGTGGAGTACCTGAGACATCTCGTTTCAGCTCAAGGCATCAAGGCCGACCCCCAGAAGATTGAGAGTATGCTTACCTGGCCGCGGCCCCAGACTATTTGGGCACTGCGGGGCTTCTTAGGCCTCACGGGCTACTATCGTCGCTTTGTGAGAGACTATGGCAAGATTGCCAGGCCTCTAACTCAGTTGCTGCAAAAAGATGCCTTCCTCTGGCAGGAGGAGGCTGAGGAGGCCTTCCAGGGGCTCAAGAGAGCGATGACGACGACGCCGGTCCTCGCACTTCCAGATCTCAACAAGGAGTTTTTCGTGGAGACTGATGCTTCCGGAGTGGGGCTTGGGGCTGTGCTGATGCAGGAGGGGCGGCCCATAGCCTTCTACAACAAGGCTTTAGCTCCCCGAACGCTAGGTTTGTCCACGTATGAGAAGGAGATGTTAGCGGTGATTCATGCTGTGGCGCTGTGGCGGCCTTACCTGTCGGGACGACACTTCAAGATCCGGATGGATCATCAGAGTCTCAAACACTTCTTGGAGCAGCGGGTCTCTTCACCTCTCTAACAGAAGTGGGTGACCAAGCTTCTGGGCTATGATTACGAGATTGTCTACCGACAAGGGAAGGACAACCGGGTTGCTGATATGTTGTCCCGCTTGCCTGAGGGTGCTCATGCCCACATTTCTACACCATTGTTAGATTCCATTGACGAGATCCAGGATGAGGTGCAACGTGATCGCGAGTTGTAGACTATTGTGGAGGATCTGCGTCAGGTGCATGCAACAACTCCGGGCTACCATCTCCAGAATGACAGGCTGTACTATCAGGGTCACGTGGTCATTCCCTCACAGTCTGCTTGGAGGACGGTCATGATGCATGAGTTCCATTCATCGCCGACGGGTGGTTACGCCGGTGTTCTCCACACTCTTCAGCGCGCACGGGCCAATGTGTTTTGGAAAGGGATGCGTCGGGATATCCAGCTATTTGTTCAGCAGTGTGACACTTTCCAGCGCCAGAAATATGTGACCACTTCCCCAGCCGGGTTACTTACGCCCTTGGAGATTCCGCACCATATTTGGGATACTGTCTCCATGGATTTTATTGATGGCCTGCACAAGTCTAAAGGCAAGTCCCTCATCTTGGTGGTGGTCGATAAGTTGTCCAAATACAAACATTTCCTCGCGCTGAGCCATCCGTACACCGGCGAATTTGTCGCCGCTCTTTTTGCCCGCGAGATTGCCCGCCTTCATGACATACCTCGGCAATCATCTCGGATTGTGATTAAACGTTCGTTGGCAACTTTTGGAAGGAGCTATTTTGCTTAAAAGGGACCTCTTTACGTTTCAGCACGGCTCACCATCCACAGACAGATGGCTAGACAGAAGTACTCAATCGGGGCGTGGAGACATACCTCCGCTGCTTCGTTATGGATGAGCTGCGCACTTGGACGAGTTGGTTGCATTAGGCTGAGTATCGTTACAACACTTCCTACCATTCGGCCAGCAAGCTAGCCCCCTTTGAGGTCGTGTATGGCCGTCCTCCTCCTTCACTGAGCAGTTATGAGTCGGGTAGTACGACGTTGGCCGCGATTGACCGTGCACTCCGTGATCATGACCGCACACTCGCCACTTTGCGCGAGAATCTCCGGACAGCGCAGGATCGCATGAAGGCACAGACTGACAAGCATCAGACGGATCGAGAGTTTTAGGTGGGGGATGAGGTCTTTCTCAAGCTCCGCCCCTTCCGGCTGTTGTCTGTGGCACAACGGACGAGCCAGAAGCTGACACCCCGTTACTATGGTCCCTTCCGGATCACCCGATGGGTTGGGCCGGTTGCTTATACGTTGGCATTGCCCGAGGGATTGAGGATACATCCGACTTTTCACGTCTCCTTGTTGAAGCAGAAGATCAGCAACACTATTCAGCCCAGTACTCTCTTGCCTGAGGCTACCAGTACGGGCGAGCTACACCCGGTCCCTGAAGACATCCTGTTGATCAAGTGGAAGCACCGAGGCACGACGTACTGTCCTGAGTTACTAGTCAAGTGGAAGAATCTGATAGCATAACACAACACCTGGGTCGACTTGTTGGAGTTTCAAGAGCTCTACCCCGATTACCACCTTGAGGACAAGCTGGTTCTTGATGAGGAAGGGAATGTTACGCCCTCGGACGGAGCCCAGCTATTTTGGCGTTAGTACACGAGACGACGGGGGAGATACGGAGGCGACAACGGGGCTGAACCAACTCGGTTCAGCCCCTATTGGGGCTGGCCGGCCTTGGGTCCGGGTATAAATATACCCGGACCCCCCCCGGTTGGCAAGCAAGAATATTTCCAGGTTTTTCTCTTCTCTATCCCTCGCAACCCTAGTTTTCTAATCTTCTCTTAGATCTCTATCTCTCTCTCTTTCATCCCCTAACAACATCCAAGCGATCAAATTGATCAAGAACTAATCGCTAAAATTCGGCCTCAAATATTTCAGATTGTGGAACACTAGAGCGATCTTGACATGTGATGTGATCCTGGTGATGGTGACCTCTATAGGGCTCCCGTGGGTCATCTAAACTGTTGTTCCCAACATAATCAGATTGTGCTCGTCGGCGGAAGTAAGCTCTATGAACGTGTTGTGGTAATCCACACATACAAACTTAGGTCCGTCAAATTAAGGAGATACGTAGCGACGATGATCCGTATGATACTCAATTATACTATCATAAAATCAAGGAGAGGTGTAATGTTGATAACATGGGAATCTCTCATCATGGTGGTCGCCTCTAGCATAATTGAATCGTCTCAAAGGGTCGACACGATTCCTGAAAATGGAGTGTCGTGCAGGAGGATAATCATCGTAATAATAAGGGTGCATCTCAAGTGAAGGTGAGGTGTAACAAAAATAGTATGCCAAAAGACGGAACCTATACACTCAATAACTGTGTATCAAAAGAGTGTTCGCAACCTACCTATGATACCATTTGACGCAAGACGAATTTATAGGTGACGGATTAACGATGTTCTAACCCTACATGCAATGCAAATGAGCACTCGACAAATGCATTGAACCTAAACACCGTCTAATGAATAGTTAGAGGGTTGATGTGTGTAACGCCCCAAAACTCAAAAGAGGGACGGGTGGCGTTTTGAGCCAAGTCTGGGATTTGGTAGAGGTGACACGGCCTGGGACACGGGCGTTTCCCAGGGGCGTGTCGTGCTCGGGTTCGGCGATGGTCGCGTGGTCGACGAAATTTCAGTCAACGGTCGTCGGGGCAGTGAACACGGCCTGGGACACAGGCGTGTCCCAGGGCGTGTCAGCCACTCAACGCCTTTCACTCAACGATCGTTGAGTTAGGGCACACGGCCTGAGACACGGGCGTGTCAATGTCCGTGTCCTGCTCGGGTCGTTTGGCGAGTCATGCTAAGGAAGCTACACGACCTGGGACACGGGCGTGTCCCAGGGTGTGTCTAGCACACGACATGTGACAAGGGCGTGTCACATGGCCGTGTCGTGCTCTGGACGTTTTGGTCCTGAGTCGATGGAGGAACACGCCCAGTTACACGGGCGTGTATTGGATGACACGGGCCTGCCAAGCCTGACACGGGCGTGTCGAGTACCCGTGTTCTTTTCTGGACGCGAAGGTTTCAGTGGCGAATGAGTTACACGGCCTTGTACACGGGCGTGTCGCAAGCCGTGTTCGGCCCAGGAAGTTCTTTTTAAGTGCGAATCGTGGCCGCCCGTTTCATTATTTTGGGATCCAATTGCTCAGGGTTGTTCTTGCTGGGTTATACCCGAGAATAGGGCAGAAAACCCTCACTTTTCTTTGGACTATCTCTTTCTAACTTCTAGAGAGAGGGGAGAGCAAGGAGGAAGAAGGAAGAGAGATCCGGTCGCTAGAGGAGATTCGGAGCGCCAAATCGCAAATCGAGCCCAGATCTGCGGAGGCAAGATCATCGCGGTGCTTTACATCCGCGTAGTTTTCCATGGAGCCGAGGAGAAACGCTAGGGTAACGATTCTCATCTTGAGCATGTGAAGCTCTTCTTCTTCTGCATAGGGAAAACCCTCTCCCGCAAGTGTGCGGTGAGTTGCGGTGTTCCTTGGGGTAGATATGTAAAATCCCCCTTGTTTAGAGCCCGGAATCGTAGTACGGACATCAGCATGGTGTGTGAAGTCTACCCGGACATGTTGGTCTGGATCGGTGATGTTTTGCTTTGCATTGTTAGCCGGAGAAGACTCCGTGCCTTTGGATGTTTTTCGGGTTTCTACGTAGTAGATTGCAGCAGGGATCCTTGGGGATTAACCCCAAAGCGTACCTGGAAATCTGGGCAGAAGCGTGATTCTGCCATCGTTGGTGGCCCGGGAGCCATCTTTGTACATAACCGGGTTATGTACTTTGGTTGATCGATTTACGGGTCACGGGGAAACTTAGCTCGCGCCGATGACTTTTATTGTCGTGACAATGTGAGCAGCGAGATGAGTGAAACCATACCCACTCTATGTGGTTCGGTTTTAGAGGCCTACCGATGGCATAGAGAGAGGGTCTTCGGCTTAAGCCATGAAGACTTTATTGCTCACGAGATTGCCGTCCCGGGGGCGGTGATGGACCGAGTTCACCGAGTAAGTGCCCTGAGAGCACGGGGTGTATGGCCTTGTGGGCATGCACCTGTGATGTTGTGTTTATTCTCTATATTGCTTGTTTTGCTAACAAGTGCAACGAAGGAGCCTTGCGGCCCCGAGTTTGGGGGCGGAATCATTATAATTTGGTCAGCTTTAGCTGACCGTTATTCTTGTTTGTCACCGTTGCGGTGACTTGTACTTGCAGGTGCTGCGGAGCCGAGCGGTAAATAGCGGGCCAAAGCCCTTGTTGCTGAGCCGACCCTTGAAGGCCTTGTTTGTTTACTTATTTAAATCATGTGTGGCAGGCCTGCGAGCCGAAGTTTGTAAAACACTATTTAAATTTGGTGAACTGTTGTAAGGCCGTAAGGCCAGTACTTTTGGTACATTGTATTTCATTCCTGCTGGGTTTTATTAGTGGACATTTGTGCTTGTGCTGGGTTCTTTCCTCTGCAACTTAATAAATTGCTTCCGCTAGATGTTCTGTGTAGGACGTTGTGTTCGGTTGAATGGTTTCATCTCGTAACCCGCCGGTCTGTCCGTGGTATATGACGTCGGGCCCTGGCCGGACCTACTGCTATATGCTATGTGACGGATAGGGGTGTTACAATTTGGTATCAGACTACCGGTTTCGGTCAGGCTTAAATGAATTCGTGGGCGAATTCACTTAAGGGGTGGTGAGCACATGTGTGTGCGTCATCGTTATAATGTGAAAAACACCCATGAATGTCCACTTAGGAATGAAAATACACATGTTTGAGGAACCTGCGTGTTCCTATAATTGCTTTTTGCAATATTGTTTGGTCGCTTATCGGTGTTCTGTACAATTATAGGTGACCAGGAGTGGTGCTGGACCGTCAGAACGTCCAGTTTCTGAGGCAAGCAGCGCACCAAATGATGCGCCGACAACACCTCCTTCGGCTGAGACCATACGGTTGGTAGCGGAGGCTGTGTTTGCGATGATCAACGCGCAGCCTGCGAGGCAGGTGCAACAGCCTGCCCCTGCTGTGGAGCAAGTACCGCTCCAAGCGGCGGAGCCAAGGAGAGTGGAGCAGGTGGTAGTGGAGCCAGTGTTTCCTAGGAGAGCAACGAAGAAGCAGCTTAAGCACGTGATGAGCTTCAATCCTCCAGTGTTCTCGGGGACGGGAACCCCAACTCAATCAGAGGATTGGCTCTCCAGAATTAAGAGAGTGTTGATTGCTACTGAGTCTGAAGAGTGGCAGAAGACCACAATTGCGACGTTCTTGCTGGATGGTGACGCAAGATTATGGTGGGAAGGCTTGGAGCTACACCATCTGATGGGTAGGAAGTTGACTGACGTCTCGATGAAGGAGTTTTTGAGACTGTTCTTGGCTCGATACCTCCCCTCAGCTCAGAGGATTGATTTGGAAAATGAGTTCCAGAAGTTGGTTCAAGGAGAGAGTACCGTGGATGAGTATCTCCACGAGTTTACTCGTTTAGGCCGGTATGCAAGCGCTACCTTCACTGATGAGGAGCGCAAGACGAACCGATTCTACGAAGGTCTGAGAGATGACTTGAGACTGCTACTTTCGGGGCCTATGACGCAGGTTTTTTTGACCTTGGTCAACACGGCCCGGTCTTTGGAAAAAGACATGAAGAACGTTCAGGCCAAGAAGAACTCTAATGAGAAGGGGTCAGAGTTCAAAAGTGCCGAACTCCTCAAAATCGGTGTTCCGCAAATGGAATAAAAAGACTAGGATGTCGGGTCGAGCCCCCTCTTCAGGTGCCTCAGGGGCAACTACCAACCGAACCCCGGGCGCTTGTTATACTTGTGGAAAGCTGGGGCACTATGCCCGAGATTGTCGGAGCGGTCGTGCAAAGTCCGAGAGGAAGCAGGGAGCAACCTATGAAGAAAAGGGCAAGGCGGTGGAGTCAACCGCTTCCCATTATGCTCCGACTCAACCAAGAGTCTATAATCTGGGCCAGCAAGAGGCCATCAAACAGGCAGACGTGGTGACAGGTATGGTTTAAATTTATAGCAAGTTAGCTTTAAAATACTGTTACCTAGTGTTTGTTAGCTTATTACTGTTTGTATAGACTTTTTCTTGATTTGCGATAGTGCGGCAAGAACACTATTCGATACGGGAGCTTCGCACTCCTTTTTGTCCGAAAGTTTTATATCACGCATCAGAGTCCCTTCTTCGATGGCGAAAGACAAATTGGACGTGTTGCTGCCGAATGAGTGTTCTATGCGTGCGGACAGAGTCTGTACCGTAAGGGTTCATATTGGAAGTCAGGAGTTCGACTTGCTAGCGTCGTTGCTGCCGCTAGTAGAGTTCGACGTTATCTTCGGTATGGACTGGCTTTCGGAGCAGAAGACATTTATAGATTGCAATTGTAAAGAGGTCAAGCTGGGTGCTGGTCGGGAGACAACGTTTGCGGGAATGAAGGGGTCGAGCAAGACGTTGATGTCTGCTCTTCAGGTGGTCAAGGCAGTTCGTGCTGGCGCAGAGCTGTTCTGCACGCTAGTGGAAGCTGTAAAGCCTAAACCCACTTTGGGTAGTATCCCGGTGGTATGCGAGTACCCTAACGTGTTCCCGGACAATCTTCCCGGAGCCCCACCGCAGCGAGAGATCGATTTCACCATCGAGCTAGTGCCAGGTGCCAAACCTGTGTCACGCTCTCCTTATAGGTTGACGCCTAAGGAGATGGAGGAGCTAAAGGTTCAACTGGAAGAGTTGATGGAGCAAGGTTATGTGCGTCCAAGTTCGTCGCCTTGGAGCGCACCGGTCCTCTTTATTAAGAAAAAGGACGGAAGTTTGCGGCTGTGTATCGACTACAGAGAACTGAACAAGTTAACAAAAAAGAACAAGTACCCGATCCCAAGGATTGATCATCTTTTCGATCAGTTAGTCGGGTCGTCGGTATATTCAAAATTGAATCTGAAGTCCGGTTACTATCAGGTGAGGATAAGGGAGAGTGATATCCCAAAGACAGCGTTCAGCACAAGGTATTGGCATTTCGAGTTTACGGTCATACCATTCGGGCTGATTAATGCGCCATCAGTATTCATGGATCTGATGAACATGACGTTCATGGAGTATTTAAACCATTTTGTGATCGTCTTTATTGACGACATATTGGTGTACTCGCAGTGCGAAGAAGATCACTTCAAGCATTTGCATTTGGTTTTGGAGACGCTGAGAAGGAACGAACTATACGCAAAGTTCTCCAAATGCGAGTTCTGGTTGTCCTCAGTGGCGTTCCTTGGTCACATAGTCAGTGGTGAAGGGATTGCGGTAGATCCGGCAAAGATTGTTGCGATACGAGAGTGGCTTGTGTTGTCTTCGGTAGCGGAAGTCCGGAGTTTTCTGGGGCTTGCCGGTTATTACAGGCGCTTCGTAGAGAACTTCTCGCGGATTGCGTTACCTCTCACGACGTTGACAAGGAAAGATCAGAAGGTTGTATGGACGCAGGAGTGCGCGCAAGCGTTCGAAGAGTTGAAGAGTCGGTTGGCCACGACGCCAGTGCTAAGTTCGTCGAGTGGGACCGAAGGCTTTGAGATATACAGCGATGCCTCAGGCAGTGGTTTGGGCTGCGTATTGCAGCAGCATGGTAGTGTTATTGCGTATGACTCGCGTCAGCTGAAAGTGCACGAAAGGAATTATCCGGTCCACGACTTGGAGTTAGCGGCCGTGATTTTTGCGCTAAAGCTGTGGAGGCACTATATGTACGGCGTAAAGGTCGATATTTATACCGATCACAAGAGCTTGAAATACCTGTTGGATCAAAAGGATCTGAACATGAAGCAGCGGAGATGGATGGAGTTCCTGAGGGACTATACGTTCAAAATTCATTATGTGCCCGGGAAAGGCAATGCAGTTGCGGATGCGTTTAGTCGCAGGGCTCCCGCCCGAGCCAACTGGTTGTCGGTTCATGATGAGCGGTTGATTCAGGAGTTGGAGGCGTTAGACATCTGTTGTGTTGACAAGCAGACTAACGCCGAAGCGCTATTGAACTGGACGGAAGTTCAGTATAACCTGGCTGATCGGATTCGGCTGGCTATGGAATTGGATAGCAGCATGAAGGAGATCATGGATGCAGCTTCGGATGGGTCAAATTCCCAGTTTTCAGTTGAAGATGGACTGCTAAGGAAGGACAGTCGTTTGTGCGTCCCAAACGTGGGAAATTTACGGGCGGAGTTGATGTACGAGGCTCATCATACCAAGTACTCAATCCACCCAGGGAGCACGAAGATGTACCGAGATCTAAAGAAGTTGTTCTGGTGGCCAGGACTCAAGAAGGATGTGACACTATTCGTGGCTAAATGTCAGACTTGCGGCTTAGTGAAGGCAGAGTGCCAAAAGCCAGGGGGTTTCTTGAAGTCTTTGCCTATTCCGGAGTGGAAGTTCGACGACATTTCGATGGACTTTGTGCATGGCTTGCCAAGATCGCAGAAGGGAAACAACGTCATCTGGGTGATCGTAGATCAGTTAACAAAAGTGTCGCACTTCGTTCCACATAGGAAGGATGATTCAGTGGAGAAACTGGCGAAGCTGTATGTGGATAACATTGTTAGACTGCACGATGTACCCGTAGCATCGTGAGCGATAGAGATGGGCGTTTTACGTCCAATGACTGGAGGTTGGTGCAGCAAATGCTGGGACTAAGTTGAAGTTCAACACAGCCTTTCATCCGCAGACGGATGGGCAGACCGAGAGGGTCAACAGGTGGATGGAGGACATGCAAATGGCGCCCTTCGAGGCCTTATATGATTAGAAAGTGTCGCACGCCGTTGTCGTGGCTAGAAACGGGTGAGGTAAGGTTGTACAAAAAACAAGAGGTGGAAAACGCTACTTCATTGGTGCAAACCATTCAGGAGCGTTTGCTGATCGCTTAGGATAGACAAGCTAAATACTACAATGCCAAGCACCGGAACGTGGAGTTTGCGGTTGGCGATTGAGTGTATTTGAAGATAAAGCCGTTCAAGGGTGTTTCACGGGTACGACTCTTGAAGAAGCTGAGCCCGAGGTACCTTGGACCATTTGAGGTCCTGGAGCGGATCGGTGAAGCGGCTTACCGTCTGAAGCTATCAGTGAAGTTAAGTGGTCTACACGACGTATTCCACATATCAGTGTTGCGGAAGGCGGTGCAAGAGCCTTCGCAGGTGATCGCAGTTGATCAAGTACCGGTGGACGAAGGGTTGACAATTAGGGTCAAGCCCGTTCGTATTGAGGACTCTGAAGTCAAGCGACTTCGTAACAAGGAGATCATGATGGTCAAGGTCCGCTGGGACAATTGCGGTCGGGAGGAGCTCTCTTGGGAGCGAGAGCAGACCATGCTTGAGGAGTACCCAGAGTTATTTCACTCAGGTACCGCTTTTGTTATTCTGTTTTCTTTTCCTTTGGTAATTTCGCAGACAAAATTTTCTTGTAAGAGGGAGAGAGTTGTAACGCCCCGAAACTCAAAAGAGGGACGGGTGACGTTTTGAGCTAAGTCTAAGATTTGGTAGAGGTGACATGGCCTGGGACACGGGCGTGTCCCAGGGGCGTGTCGTGCTCGGGTTCGACGATGGTCGCGTGGTCGACAAAATTGCAGTCAACGGTTGTCGGGGCAGTGAACACGGCCTGGGACACGGGCGTGTCCCAGGGCGTGTCAGCCACTCAACGCCTTTCACTCAACGATCGTTGAGTCAGGGCACACGGCCTGCGACACGGGCGTGTCAATGGCCGTGTCTTGCTCGGGTCGTTTGACGAGTGTGCTAAGGAAGCTACACGGCCTGGGACACGTGCGTGTCCCAGGACGTGTCTAGCGCACGACATGTGACACAGGCGTGTCACATGGCCGTGTCGTGCTCTGGACGTTTTGGTCCTGAGTTGATGAAGGAACACGCCCAGTTACACGGGCGTGTACTGGATGATACGGGCGTGTCAAGCCTGACACGGGCGTGTCGAGTACCCGTGTTCTTTTCTGGACGCGACAGTTTCGGCGGCGAATGAGTTACACGGCCTTGGACACGGACGTGTCGCAAGCCGTGTTCGGCCCAGGAAGTTCTTTTTAAGTGCGAATCGTGGCCTTCCGTTTCATGATTTTGGGATCCAACGGCTCAGGGTTGTTCTTGCTGGGTTATACCCGGGAATAGGGTAGAAAACCCTCACTTTTCTTTGGACTATCTCTTTCTAACTTCTAGAGAGAGGGGAGAGCAAGGAGGAAGAAGGAAGAGAGATCCGGTCGCCGGAGGAGATTCGAAGCGCCAAATCGCAAATCGAGCCCAGATTTGCGGAGGCAAGATCATCGCGGTGCTTTTCATCCGCGTAGTTTTCCATGGCGCCGAGGAGAAACGCTAGGGTAACGATTCTCATCTTGAGCATGTGAAGCTCTTCTTCTGCATAGGGAAAACCCTCTCCCGCAAGTGTGCGGTGAGTTGCGGTGTTCCTTGTGGTAGATATGTAAAGTCCCCCTTGTTTAGAGTCCGGAATAGTAGTACGGACATATGCATGGTGTGTGAAGCCTACCCGGCCTTCTGGTCTGAATCGGTGATGTTTTGCTTTACATTGTTAGCCAGAGAAGACTCCGTGCCTTTGGATGTTTTTCAGATTTCTACGTGGTAGATTGCAGCAGGGATCCTTGGGGATTAACCCCAAGACGCACCTGGAAATCTGGGCAGAAGCGTGATTCTGCCATCGTTGGTGGCCCGGGAGCCATCTTTGTACATAACCGGGTTATGTACTTTGGTTGATCAATTTACGGGTCACGGGGAAACTTAGCTCGCGCCGATGACTTTTATTGTCGTGGCAGTGTGAGCAGCGAGATGAGTGAAACCGTACCCGCTCTATGTGGTTCGGTTTTAGAGGCCTACCGATGGCATAGAGAGAGGGTCTTCGGCTTAAGCCATGAAGACTTTATTGCTCACGTGATTGCCGTCCCGGGGGCGGTGGTGGACCGAGTTCACCGAGTAAGTGCCCTGAGAGCACGGGGTGTATGGCCTTGTGGGTGTGTACCTATGATGTTGTGTTTATTCTCTATATTGCTTGTTTTGCTAACAAGTGCAGGGAATGAGCCTTGCCGCCCCGAGTTTGGGGGCGAAATCGTTATAATTTGGTCAGCTTTAGCTGACCGTTATTCTTGTTTGCCACTGTTGCGGTGACTTGTACTTGCAGGTGCTGCGGAGCCAGGCGGTAAATAGCGGGCCAAAGCCCTTGTTGCTGAGCCGGCCCTTGAAGGTCTTGTTTGTTTACTTATTTAAATCATGTGTGGCCGGCCTGCGAGTCGAAGTTTGTAAAACACTATTTAAATTTGGTGAACTGTTGTAAGGCCATAAGGCCAGTACTTTTGGTACATTGTATTTCATTCCTGCTGGGTTTTATTAGTGGACATTCGTGCTTGTGCTGAGTTCTTTCCTTTGCAACTTAATAAATTGCTTCTGCTAGATGTTCTGTGTAGGACGTTGTGTTCGGTTGAATGGTTTCATCTCGTAACCCGCCGGTCTGGTTGCGGTATATGACGTCGGGCCCCGACCGGACCTACTGCTATATGCTATGTGACGGATAGAGGTGTTACAATGCGTGACTCATAGAATGAAATCCTAATGTGACGTGCGTGGAGATAACTCTACTCACCTTAACGACTATGTGAAATGTAATATCCGACGGCGAATTCAAGATATAATAATAAATGATTAAAACACATGCATATGATTTTAGCAATGACAAAATTAAATTTTCGAGGCACATCAAACTTAAGCTTTCCTCCTTGAAACTTTAGGCTTTCCTCCGCGTGGAGGGTCAAAGCAAAGCGCGCTACGAATGATTTCTGCAAATCACAACACCATATGGTATTGCTGAAAAACAAGAGCCCGTAAAATAATAAAGCACTCACAAAATATGGGGGCTGCCATAGGAGAGTAGTTCCGGTGACGTACGCCGTGGGGGTGGCTGAAATATGAATATATAGGAGGCGGTGGACTGGATTCGGGTTGAGGGAGTGGTGGATCTATGCGGAAGTGGTTATTATGGAAGGTGAAGGGACTGGTTTTGCTTAGATCTGGGTGGAGGTGACTGTTTTGGAAAGTGTGGGGCTGGTTATGGGCGGACCGGGTGGATGTGGCTATTTTGGAAGGCGGGGACTAGTGTTGGGCGGATTTTGGTGGAGGTGGCCAGTTGGAGGGTGGGGGACTGGTTTGGGCGGACTGGATGGACAACAGGGTGGCTGGGAGGAGGCAGAGGTGGTTGTTGGGGTTGGATCTGTGCAATCTGTCTTGACAGCAGGGTGGGAGGCAGTTTTGGGGGAAAAGGAGGGAAGAGGCGGGCTTGTTGGAGTGTTGTAGGGGCGGCGGTTGAGGGGCAGTAGGGAGGAGGTGGCGGTGGGCTGTTTGGAGAGTTGTAGGGGCGGCGACTGGCTGTTGGAGAGACGTGGGGGTGACGACGGAGTGATTTTAGTGTGGAGGAAGGTGGCTAGGGAAAGGGGTTACCTTTAGGGAGAGGGAGATGGCCTAAAAGTCGTCACTTAGGGCCTTACAGAGTCATCACCTTGAGGGGATCACCGGATTTGAGAATTCTTCTCTTCAATATTCAATGAACAAAATGGCTGCCTTCTAATTGTATTTATATAAAAGAACATTAGGGTACCCTGACATCAACTACTATGATTGGCAGATGATGTCAGGTGCTCAGTTACAATAAATAATGACTGAATTTACAAAAGTTATATATGAAAAAACATGTAAAGAAAATTCCGGACACATCTGCGGAGTCGGATCATCGATCCGGAGACGCTATATATGATAGGTAGCCAATCGGCCCCGAACGGGCCCAAAACTCGTCCTCCGCTGCGGGTCCGCGTCTCCGTTCTGCATCATATTCAAGCCACACCAGCCACCTGCATCACTGAATGAGTGGCTCAATCTTACCCATTTAATACCCACTCAACCTACATCCACCCACAACTGATTCCTATTCACTCAAATTGACCTTTCTAAAAGTACACACACATTCTCTACCCAACCATGTTTTCAAATTCACTTTTTTCTTTTTAAGGACATTATTTTTGCACATAAATTTGCTACACTATTTTGGCTCGACAAGAGTCTTAGCATACCCATACCACCATTTGATTGCTTTGACCGCAAAGTAGTTTTCCATGTCAATAAGTGTAATTTTCCAAGTCAATATTCGTTTACTCGACCTCGAGGGCAATCGATTTTTAGAATGTGTATTGATACACATACACACTCTCAAATGATTCTTCTCACGCTGAGAGAAGATTCATAGCTGTATCTCCAAGCTTACCTTTTATCAATGTTGTATTTTAAATTAATTTTTATCTTTTATATTAGTGGTCTTTATATTTTGGTAATTTTAGTTATAAGAGTTGTTTTCCCTCTTTAGAAGCGGGTGTACTATGAGTTTTAGGTTATATAGTTTTTGTAATTTCTTATTTGGAGAGTTCTTAGAGCAAACCAACCCTTAAGAGAGAAAACACGTGCTTGTCTTACTAGTTTTATTCTGTTTTTCTTTTCTGATGCAATATTTCTTTTCTATCCAAACACCTTAGAGCTTCATCTTTTAGCTGTCATCTAATACTCCCCTGCTGCAGAAAATTTTAAAAAACTAAATCATTATACAAAAAGATTTGGTATTTTATATCTATATATATTATATAGCCAACGATGTGCTCGATAGCCCTAGCGGGGCTGCCGGAATTGAGAGTTGAAAGGGGGAATGGAGGGGAAGAAGAGGTGAGAGGAATACTCCTAGGGCTCCAATTTCATAATACTTCCAAGATAACTCTCATATAAGATAAAGAGAGTTTATATAACACCCTCTAGGCCGAAACAAACGAGCTAATGGTAAATACCTAAACAGCCCCAATGTGAATAGAGTACATAGAGATCCAAATAGATGCGTGCACCCTAATAGACTTCTTCCGCCGATATGTCCCTACGTGCCTTTCACGACGTTATATACTCGCCACACGGGGGCATCTCTCCCCTTCATCGACTTCAGTAATAGTATCGTCCTTCGGAAAATTCACCTTGTCCTCATCTCAAAAGTCCGGAAACTAGGTGCAGAAAGTAAACCGATCAACCCGTGTGGCCTCTGATGGGGACCAAACAAGCCAGTGCGACCTGATCGACCGATTTGCCCTCTTGAATGAGAACACTTGTGTCTGTGATGAACTGTGGGAGGAAGTCCAGTAGAGTGAACCCGGGAGCCGATGGAGGGAGAGTCACTTTGACTAGATGGTCTCCAAGGACTTGTTTTAGATGAGAGATGTGAAACATCATGTGGGAGAGGAAGTAAGCCGAGTTCCAACCCATCCTACAATCTCAAATGACCCATAAAACATGACCCAGGCTTTAACTGAGTCTGCGATATCACCAAGATTTGCGGTACGACCTAAGACTGCCGAACATGATGTCCCCTTAAATAAATTGCAGATCATGACGATGAAAGTTGATAAAGGCAACCATTTAGTCCCGAACACATTGATGATGATGATGCAACTAGAGAAGTATGGATTCACGATCGCAAAGTAAATCGGTTAACGCTACCACGAGACATTCACCAGGGACATTGTGGGTGAGGGATGGTGGGGGCCTACCTAGATAGCCTTGAACGGAGTGGTGTTGACACTGGTGTGGAAAGAGTTGTTTTAAGAACACTCGGCCCGGGATACCTAATCCGCCCAAGCCCATGGGTGGTCTCACACAAAACAACGTAGATATGTCTTCAAGCAACTCATATGAAGCTAGGTGCCTTGCATTTTGAACAACGATTGCCAAAAGTAACTAAGGAATATTGGATCGCGATCCCTCACAATGGAACGAGGGAACTTATGCAAGTGGACCAAACCATCAACACAAATAGAGGCAATAATCGGTGCAGTAAACAGGTTTTTGAGGGGAAGGAAGTGGGTGTATATTGATAGATGATCTACGATCACTAATGTGCAATCCAATGTCTTGGACCGAGGAAGATTAAAAATGAAATCTACGGAAATGTCGTCCCAGATCCGAGTCAGAATGGACAGTGGCTAGAGGAGGCCCCCGAGAGAAGTGGCCTTGTATTTGGCGCCCTGGCAAGGAATGCAGGATTCCACAAACTCCTTGACCTATTAGAACATGCCGGGCCAGTATGTACAAAAGGCACCCTCGTGGTCTCCCTACGGTTTCGAATGAAACTCCACTAACAAGCTTAGGATGTGCTGAGAAGATGCTGAGAGAACCAATCGACCACGATGGTAGAGGCGATTCCCCAATATACTAGGGCCGTCACCCGCCAGGTAGTGGTGTCCGCATGTAACAAAACGACAATTGGGTGGAGTGGGTCGACAGAGACCTCGTGCAGGTGAAGGGCCACGTTGTACTAGTTTGGTCATGAAATAATTGCCAGGTTAACAATCTTTTGTTGCAAAGAGAGTGAGTCAGATGCGTGGTTGGAGGAATTGTAGCGGAATTCAATGGAAAAGTAGTAGCCTAATAGTTTCGCAACCCAAACCTACTATGCGAGAGACGCTATCTTGTGGTTCAGGAGATAACAAAGGCTATGATAGTCCATGGAACCGTGAAACATCGACCTAGTAGGTAGGGACGCCAATGCTAAATGACAAATACTAATGCCATAAACTCAAAACTTATCGGCTGAGCGGGGTTGAATGGTGGCCGCAAACATAAAACTTAAGCGTTGGGCTGCCCCGCTTACATTAGTACTAGTACCGACGCCGATGACCAACATGTCACACTCCACGACGAAAGAATGGGAGAAGTCCGGTGGGGTCATGACCAGAGCGGTGCTAAGGACTTGCTGAAGGGCTTGGAAGGTTGTGGCATCCTTTTGATGTCCACCAAAAAGTGTTGGTGCCCGACTTCTTCAACATGTTGAGAGGGGCTTAAATTTTTTCCCCAATTTCTAATAAACCGTCAGTAGTACCCAGTGAGGCCTAAAAATCATCGAATGTTGCAGGGGGAACTAGGTATGGGCAGCTGAAGGACGACCATTACCTTGCACATAGCTACCCCCGAGTGGAGATTGTGTTACCACAAGTAGTTGATTTCAGATTGGTCGAAAGTGCACTTCTTAGGGTTGAGGAGAAAGTCATGCTCATGAAGGGTGTAAGCGTTGTTCACACATGATCGAGGTGATCTTACCAGGAGGAACTATAAACTAAGATGTCATTAATGAAAATTGTAACAACCCCTAACACTAATAATAATAATAATAAGATTTTAATATAAACAAAACTTATAGACATTATAAACCGAGCCCCCCGGTCCAAACCCACATCCCGCATAATCTCGATCCCGCCTCTTTCGGCACCGACGCCACCGTCTCCGCCTCCCGAGCGCCCGACAGCCCCCTCCTTCGCCTCCAGTGGCCGACGAACCCCCCCTCCAGGCCCAGCGCCTCTTCCTCTTGCTTCCCCTTCGTCTCCAGCGCTCCCCTTGGCCGTCAACTCCTGCAGCAGCTCCTCTCTTGGCCGACTGCTTTCAAGAGGGGCCGACAATCTTTCTCCCTTCCTTTTTCTCCTTCTCCGGCCAGTGAGGGAAAGAGCATCATTTTCTTCTTCGGCAACCCTAGTTGCTCCTCGTTTCGGCCGGTGGATTTCGTGAGGGACTCCTAGGGTTTCGCTCGAAACCCCTCTTCGTGGATTTCTGAGCCCAGATCTGGTCCACATGGGTAAGGAACTCCGCCTAACTCTCGTTTTCAGTTTGCCCTAATTTTTTTCGCTCTCCGATCTAGGGTTTTTGGGCGATCCAACCTAGGTCCATCGTATAACCCGCTAATCCCGGATTTTTGTGTGCTTTCTAGTGCGTGTCCTCGGATTTAGGTGGTGGAATCGCTCCAAGACCTCTCCGAATTAGGGATTTTTGCTTCCAAATGCCGCCAAAATCCCCGATCCCTCGTGGCAGCCTCTTCTCCCCTCACTCTCGAGAGAGGTAAATTCCTAAACCCCTCTCCTGTTATGTGGTGTGAATATCAAACGCATTTGCAAGTGTAAGAATCTTGTCTGAAATGTATTTTGATCTTGAACAGGTTTAACTCGAGTTTCTTAACCTTGCTTGCGCCACTTAGCTGTCACTAGCATTTTCGAAGTCACCTTAAGAAAAGTAGAGACACTCTCTCGCTTGCAAACATGAGATCTAATTTACTTCACTTTTGTTTATGAAGTAGCCTCTTATAAATTGGAATCGTCTAATTATTTATGAATCCCTGAAATTGTCTAATATCTTAGGCGAACATTGAGATGAGAGTGTTGGTTTGGTGTGACGCGTCGAATCGAGCTCCCGACTAACTGGTAACGGAAACCATTAGTCGACCATTGCAAGCTCCGTTGTTGATAAGCCTTGCATCAATTCATACACTAGAATCTTGTACACCAAATGACAACACCTTCACCCTTCAATGTATTCCGCTTATGGTATTACAGCTAGGCTAAACTCCGGAGTAGGCCATTAAATTAAAAGTATCTTGTTTGACATGGTTACTTGTCTGGTAGTAGGTTGCTACGTATATTACTAGTTCACTGAACTCTTGTTTCCTCTGCTTACTTTTGTGCAAGTTATTAACTTGAATTTTTATGTGTTTTCATGTTCTGAGACATTTTCCTTATGTTTGGCTTTGCCTTAGGTTTCGTGACTGCGCCGTCCGGTTCCTGAGTTTTTCTTCTGCCAGCTACAGCTTTGTTTGGAGATTTCATTTTGTTTAATGTATCATCAGGTTCTATGTATTTTGTTTCAGTTATTGTTAAATTTTTCTATTCATGTATTAGTTATCGTCAGACAGTTTCTCTTGTATCGAGGACAACTTGTAGGGTGAAACATTGTATTAGTTCATTTCACTTATGCATTTTCTACCTTTGTGACTAGTTGCATTCATTAGTTTCAGTACTGCTTGTGACATAGTTTTTATAAAAGAAATGCATGCACAACAACTTTTTAACTATTTATGTATGGCTTCTGTACCAATTTAAAATGTTTTAAAACCCTTTCAAAAATAGCTGATTTTAAAACTAGTTGTAGAATTTCTGGTTCCGCCTTAGCAGACATGGTTCTTCTCTGCATGCCTGTGACATCACGACCCGCCCGAAGCGCACTCTGATCTTGTTGAGACGGGTCGTGACAAAAATTAAAATTTACGTTCGCAAGGTCAAATGAAATAAATTATTCATGGCCACCTGAAATGTGGCAGGCCCATTCATCAAGATAAAAGGAATTACGATGAACTCATAGTGGCTGTCATGCGTGTGAAACACCATCTTTAGAATATTCTCCTACCACACCCAAATCTGGTGATAGCCGGAGCGGATGTCCATCTTGGTGAAGGAGGATCCCCTAACTCGTCCAATAACTCATGCATGATTAAGATATGATATTTGTCAGATATGGTGACTTTATTGAGCTCCCGATAGTCTACACATAAACGTCAAATGTCATTGTTCTTGCATACCAAAATAACCGAGCTCTAAAAAGGACTAGCACTGGGTGGATTAGGCCCGCATCTAGCTTGTCACCAACGAGCTTCTCGATCTTATCCTTTTGCGAGTGGCCATATTGGTATAACTGAACATATACGAATGATATGCCCGGCTGTAGGGCGATGCAGTGGTCCATCGGGCGAGGTGATAGAAGGCGGTTAGTGTTGGGGAAAACACACTTAAACCTATCCAAAATAACATGCAGGGCTGGAAGTGTCGGTAGGCGTAAGGGCGCATACTCGACCACATGCCTCAAGTGTTGGGGTTGAAAGTGCCTCAACTCTACACCCAAGAAGAGATAAGTCGAATTATACACTGCGGGTGGAATATTAGTTTGGGGTTTAAAAAGTATAGGCGAGAGAAGAGATGCCACTGACGTCAAAACCAGGTGCCGCACAATGCAAATCTTAGTTGCGTGTGGTTTTATTAGATGAATTAGCGGTTACAACGATTGTATTAGGGAATGCTGCTTTACAAAGGGTGTGTGTGTGGGGCGGGGGGGGGGGGGGTGTACTATGAGATTCAAAGATTCGAGCTCGTCAAATCTTATGTATAGCTTGGCGGATCATTCAGATGCCTTTTATAGTATTGTTCACCACTATTTATACTAGGAGGAAGCTGCCTAAGAGGGCAGCCTCAAAAGAAAAGACTGTCCGAGTACAGGAGAAATGGGAAAGGGTAGGGAGATACATATGAAAAATAACTTTTATAAAAGATATTGGATAGATACGCAAGGAGTGTTCACGCGTGCTTTAGCTGGAGATTACATTCGCACGGTCTCACCCAGGGTATTCGCACATACTGAAAAAAGAAACATTGCGGGTTGATTTTGCTGTCGCTGTATTATGGATAAACAAAATCCCCACATTTTTTTAGTTTGCTAGAACTTCGGGAAAATAGATGTTAACCGTATGCTGCGACCCATTGTCTTGTTTCTCTATAAATATCTCATGAGCTAGTTCAAAAGAGGATTATTTTGCAAAAACAGAGTGATATTGACCAATCGCCGTTGATAGTCTTCGAAGGTTAATGACTACCTCTAGGAATGAGGCTCTAATGGCCTTGATGAAGAAGCGTGCATAGAGCCAATATTCTCCAATAAAGAAGTCGGAAAGAACATTGACGAAAAGAGGTGCGGGTTCTAATATGATGTCCACAAAGAAAACCACAATGATCTCTCCGGTTGTGAACATAGTGCATACTCCAAATACACCTCAATCGGACTTGAGGACTACTTAGTTAGAGTATGACTCAAACATGTCTAATACTGTTTTCTTTGATACATTTGGAGCTCAATCCAACTAAAGAAGACACTTCTGACTTGAAAAGCAGCGATCAAGAGCCCACTTACAACATCGGAGGTAGATACGCAAAATATTTCCTTGAAACTCTCAGGATTAGCGAGTTCAGCAAATGAACAACTTTAGAAGGCAAAAGAAGCTGCCTCTGCATATGCGACCTCTAAGCCTTCTTCCACCGATAAAAAGTGAGAAACCAAGCTCCAAGATTTCTCTCTCGGGACAAAAATTTGCTAAGGTTAGTGAAGTTGCCCCGTAGGAGCTTGAGTGGATTCATTTTGTTGAGGAGGCTGAGCGGCTACGAGTTTTGGTTGAAGGGAAGGAGACTGAGCAATTGCGCATCTTGAAGGAGGTAGAAACTACAACTAAGGCAAAAGTTGATGAGGAGGAAACACGAAGTTGTATGGTTGAGGAGAAGGCCAAAGTGGAGGCAAATGCCAGTGTAGAAGTAGAGCCAAAGAAAAAGGCATATTTGAGAAAGCAAAAGCTAAGGCTGGGCTAAGAAAAAGGCAGACATTGAGAAGGCCAAATTTGTGGCGGAGGCTAAGGAAAAGATGATATTCAGAAAGTCAAAATTGATGCCGCTCTTAAGGCAAGAGCAAATGCTGAGAATGCTGCAGCAGATACTGAGAAAGCTGAAGTAGATGTAGAGAAAGCTGAAGCTAATGTTGCTGCTAAAACGCAAGATGAAGTTGCGGCGAAATTCAAGCTAATGCAAATGCAAAGGATAATATCGAGAAGATTAAAGCCGATGCTGCTGCAAAAGAGAAAGCCAATGCATAACTGAAGGCAAGGGAGAATGTCATGGAACCCTCTCAGCTTGAGGTGGAGGTGCAAAAGTACAAAAACATCAAGGTTTTAACTCTTACTACTACTGAAGAGAAGGCACAGATTCTTCAGACCACCGCCGTATATAAGCAAGCACTGCCTGATTTTAAGCGTCAATTCTTGTTTATTCTCCCTATTGAGGGTGCTGAACGTGGCAAAATCCTTCTGAACAATGAGGAACTGATGCAACAATGGATGCAAAAAGAGACTAAGAGAAAATAGATGCTTGCTATCATTGATCCTAAGCACAAAGGACGACCGTTTTTTTTGAATGAAACGGTGGCTGCTGCGTGTTCTAGGGTTATCGACGAGGTCATCCATTGACAAGTTCCGGAGGGGGCAGCTGCGAACATCGATAGTATGCTCACAACAATTTTTGAATTCTATTTTGTGGATATGACAAAAAAGTGTAGCTGTTGTATTGTGTTATTCTTCTGTAGTGGCCCAGGTAACTTAACCGACGATGTCAGAGGTCTTAAAGGAAATGCAAAGACATTGAAATGTTATCCTTAGAACTTATGTTCCTGAAGCAGCGTCATCCGATTCCTCCTCCACCAGTTGCACCTCCCGCGCAGTCTCGACAAAATTTTCAGGAAGCTCGTGCGAACTACCGAAAATCACGCTTGGAGAAGGAGATTGACTTGCTTCACTCGGCGGCGGCTGCACAAATTAATGATCACCTGGCGCATACTTTAGTCACAACCTTATAGTTGATTGATGGAATCACTTACTTGGGGAGGGAGTGTGAGAAATGAACTTTTATTTTTCTTGATGTCTTATAATAATGCGTTAATTTATTTATTTGATTTGTGTTAACATGTGTTATGTTGTTGTAGACATTCTTGATGTGTTTGTGACTTATTATAGAAATGTTATGCCCATGATGTAATGATGTATGCGCAAATATCTGATGACGGAACCACATTTGTTAATTTTACCCCGGATTTGAAACAAGGTAAAAATAAAGATTAGGGAATCATAGTGGGTGACTGGGCGTAAATACCTGATGAAAAATATGCGTTTGCTAATTTGATCCTTATTTCTATGCGGACATGAAATTTTTAGAGTAGTATGTGCAACTATATTTATATGGTGAGAGTATATGCTATTTTTCTATCTTTTCTACTTTCTAATGGATTCCTATAAATAGGGGAGACCCTCCGCCTAAATTTCGTGCTATTTGTATTCGGCGTTGAGATTCAGAGATTGTGATTTTTTATGAGACCAATGCAAATGTCCAGGTAAATATTCTTAATGGCCTTCGTGAGATGTATTGCTGCGAATAGATTTTCTGGCAAGTGAGCCTGCTGCTTCCGCAACTACTATCCTGGAATTCAAAAATTTTGTCCGTCATACTCTTCGTCAAGGTTGTAGATGTCGGATATCGGGGACACGTCGGTTTAATTTTTTTTATGTCGGTTTTATTATGTCGGGGGATATATAGGGGATATTTCATATATCGCGTTTTAATATTTAACTATTTATATGAGTAATTATTTATAAATTTAATCATTTTTTCATTTATATATATTAATATACTAATAATTTGATATTTATTGGACTTCTAAATTTATTAAACTAATATAAGCATTTTGTGTTATACAAGTAATAACGGTATAACGCATGAAATAAAACAAGAGGAAGTAGAATGTTAGGAAGTTGTCCATAACAATGGAAGATAAAAAATCTTTAGTCCATAATTCAAAGACCGTGCTTAATTGACGTCGATGATGGACTTGGGCAAGGAAGAAAGCCAAAGAGAAAAAAGAACCTAAACAACTAAGTTATCAAAGGCGCAATGCGCACCGAGGCGCAAAGGTTCCCTGGAGCCTAGGCGCAAGGCGCATGCGCGCGCCTAAGGCACGCGAGGCAAAAATGGGGGAAAAAGGAAATTGAGCGAATTGGGCCCTCAATTCGTTGAAATTGAGCGAATTGGGCGCCCAATTCGCTGAAATTGAGCGAATTAGACGCCCAATTCACTGAAATTGAGCGAATTTGGCGCTCAAGTGCGTCTAGGGGTGCCTCGGGTGCGTCTAAGATTATGTTTTTGTCCATCTCAAATTTTTTTTAAATAAAACACCTTGAAAGGCCCAGGCGCGAAAAGGCGCGTCTGGGAGCCTGTAAGGCGCACTCCGGGGCGCGCCTGGGGCACATCGCCCTCCTCAGTCGTGCTGAGGCGCGGTGGGGTGCGCCCCGGCGCCTCAGGCGCGCCTAGGCGTGCGGCTTGACAATTATGCTAAAAAATGAAACAATTTTGGCATAGACACTAATTAAAATAAATTGAAATAAACCAATCGATAAAATATCGGGATATATCGGCGAATATATCGGCGAATATATCGGTCAATAACAGACATATCAGATGATATATTTCAAAAGGATATTTTGCAAAATAATATCGAAAACGTGCCGTTTTGTCTATAAAACCTTTATGTCGGCCGCCATGTCGGCCATGTCGGAGGATATCCACAACACTGCTCTTCGTACACAATATGTGCCCCAATTTCCCGTAGAGAAAGAGCAAATAAATAGTGTTGTGGATGGAGAACTTGTAGTACCTTTGATCATTTCAACTATGGCTGGAGATTCCTGATCTTCTCGGAGATCGTTCAAATTTTGCATCATATGGGACTGTGGCCACCGAACTTTCTCCGTCTTCGATAGCTGCTTTGAATTCTCCTGTTATGTATCTGCGAACTGAAAGAGCCCATTTTTCCTTACCTGTCTTCTGCAAACTTTTTCACGTTCGCTCTATGACAAGTGGTTTGATATATTTTGGCTCTAAGAAGCTGCGAATTCTGTACTTTTCTAACATGGTTCATTTTTGGAGCGATCGATTTACCTTTTTTTAGGGCGTCTTTGGAGGAATTTTTACTAATCCCCAAGCGAGGGCGAAAAAAGAATTTAAATAAGTCGAAGTGTAGAGAGTTGAAAAAGAAACAATTGACTTCTTGTTCGAATGCCACCTGGACATCCAGTATGATGTGCCGCGGGTTGTAAAAGTTTTAGATGTTGATGATATCCAAGGTAACAATTGCGAACTCTATTAGTGAATTCACGTGATGTCTTAATTATAATATTTCTCACTTGCTTTAGATTTTTGCATTAGCTTTTGTTGTTCCTCTCAATAGACTTGTTGAACCTTCAATTATTGTGATGACTGCAACAGAAAGACAAAAACTGAGGGATCAAGTGAAAAAAGGCGCGTGAGCGTTAGAGAGAATCCGTGAGGGCATCCTCAAGAAGGAAGAAGTTTGCATGTGATGCTCCTGAAGGACAAAGACCTATCCTTTTGTAGGATTTGGTAGCGATTTATAGGATACTATTGGGAATTTACAGATGGAATGGGATGCCCAAGGAAGGAAAGTAATAATAAATTAGTATCTCCCATCTTGGAAACAAGATGGTGAGGTCCAACCGCATGCCTCTGCATTTACTACTGCATTATATGAACGAAGGGGTCTCTGTAAGATGGAAAACCTTGGTCCTGAAGATCTTCTTGAAATTGCCTTACAAGCATCCTTGAGAACATGGGCGGACCCAAGCAGAGACACGCTCGGGCACTTGCCCGGGTGTGATTTTGGAAAAGTCTCCCCTGGGGCTGTAGCGTCCTTCTTTCATCCCTGACTTGTCCTTGTCAACCTGCTTCAATACGGCAACTCTGCCATGCTTTGCTTTGGAAACACTCCTTCCGTCTCACCCTTCAAAGAAAAACCCTCCCGAGCTCTTTGTGGTTATGAATTCGCATTTAAATTAGGCTCTAGTTTGTTTTACAGCTTCCCTTTTCTCCTCTCCTCTTTGATGTCTTCTTCTTCTTCATTCCTGTTCTAGAAGGCATTCTGACCTGGAGTGCTTCCTCAACAGAATCACTCCCTCTATCGCAGCAGCGGAGTACGACAAGGAGCTCAAGGCGCCTTGAGGTGGGATGGTTGAGAGGCTCTACACGTTGGCAGATGATCGTTGTCACTTTCCAAAACTGCGACGACAAAATGGCGGCCGCGAAAAATAAAGAGAAGCAGCAGTCTGAAGATTCTCTTGTCAGCTCACTACAAAATCTGGATATCACCTTCAAAGTTCTCAAGTATTAACATCTACACAAGCCTAGTGGGTCAGCCCAAACCGGACCTGAATAAACCTAATTTGATCTTTCAAATTTGTTGCACCAAATGACCGTAAGTCTATGAATGCAAAATAGTTTATTAGTGGTAGCCAGAATTACAGTAAAATAAAATCATGTTAATTGAATAATCAAGCTTTTTATTGTGAGCTTGTGATTTGTTTAAGATAACTTTGTTAATTCATTTTGATATCTTTTGAGTTTTTTTGAGTTTTTTGTTGTATTGGTGTCTCAATTATTATTAATTTTATTTAGAAATTTGATATTTGTATGTTAAAATTTATTGTGCCCGGGCTGCATCAAAATCCTAGTTCCGCCCCTGCTTGAGAAGCGTGGTTCTGGATCATAAAATGGGGTATGAACTGAATGTAGCTCTGGTGGAAGCTGAAAAACTGCGAGAAAAAACTCAAGACAATCTTGATTTATATAATGATTGCGGTTTCAAGATATATGCACGTTTGAACCATTGTCTCGTTCTTCTCTTTCTTGCAAAATATATGATACGAATAACCCTCACATCCAAGACAATTTTTATATTCAGTAATGAATATGCAGAATCTACCCCGGTTAGGTTGAAGGGAAATTTTTTTAAAAGACATTCACCGATATAGCTTATTCAGGCGTATATCCCGAGTTTGCTTCACTTAAAGTGCCAGGAACCCCGAACAAGAGTTCTGGAGAAAATCAAGATATTAGTTGGGGATCTGATAATTGCGGCGGTAGTTTTGGTACGAAAGATAAGAGTGTTGGAGCTACGGCGAGCTTTGATAAAGAAGAGGCGAACATTGATGGGGATCCATCAGAGCATGCACCGAGAGGGGTTTGCCGCAAGCAGGGACCCACGTTCGTGTACTCGCGCAAGAGACCTTGATTGGATCGCCTATCCTACTCCGCGGATGCATCCAAATCCGCGTTCTGATTCAATTTTGTATATTACTTTGTTATGTTTTGCATTTATTTTGATGAATTCGGGTTACCCAACCTCCAACCAATCATAGTCTTTGATGGTGGGATGCCCTAGTTCTCTCTTTATTATAAATAGAGTGTAAGGGGGCTATTTAGGGCGATTACAGAATTTGGAGATTGCAATTCCCAGATAGTCTTTGATGGTGGGATGCCCTAGTTCTCTCTTTATTATAAATAGAGTGTAAGGGGGCTATTTAGGGCGATTATAGAATTTGGAGATTGCAATTCCCAGATTCCCGCGATCCTCCCATGGTGCCGACTCCTAGACGTGTATCTTACTCCCCAAGGTATTACCAAACCCTAGACACCTTTTCCCCTCATCCAACCCCCTTTACCGCCGCCAAAATCCCCCCATACAGCCGATTGCTTGCTGTTTTCCCTTCCCCACAACAGCTGACCCACCCTCTACTCTCAACCACCGCCGCCTCCTTGTTTCCCCTCCCAGCAGTCGCTCCTAAGCCCACAACCACCCAACCGCCACCGCTGCCTGCTCCTTCACCCTCAAAAGCCACCTCTGCCTCCTTGTTTCCCCTCCCAGCAGCCGCCCCTAAGCCCACAATCACCAACCTTGCCACCGCCTCCATCTCATGTAACCACCTCCAGCAGCCTCCCTCTACTAAATCTGTCCATATATGGACATTTCAGCCCAGATCCAGCCATCCTCATCTACCCGACCTACCTCCCATAGCCCAGATCCGCTCCAAACCGCCGGATCTACCCTCTCGTTGCCCGGATCCGCCTCCACATAGCCGGATCTACTCATTTCCAACCCGATTCTACTCTTCGCCGCCAAATCCAGCCATCTATGTTGTCACCCCGCCTCCGGTTCCACATTTGATCGCCGTCAAAGCACCCCGTCTCTGAAATCTCCATTGCCTTGGACAATCCTCTATTTGGTGAGTCACTTACTGTATTGGACGGTTATTTTTAGCATTATTATTGGTTTGGATCTCATATTTGCTTGGATAAATTGCCCGTGTATAGATCGTCTCAAATCATTTGTGATTTTCAGGTGGGATTCTTTCGTCATGCGCTTTGTCTTGACTCTTCAAGCGGAGGAAAGCCATTAAATTCTTGCCAATTGAATGTTGTTTTCTCTTTTAAATATTATTGCGTGGGTTGATTATTGTTATTGCTCGTTTTAATTTGTCGTCGTCACCAACAGTATCATTGCATATTGAGTAGGGTTGACGTGTCTGGTTCTCATTTTCATCCCTAGTGTTTTTGGATTTGTGCACCCCTTAGCCTACCCTACATCAGCTTGTCCTTAGAAAGGTTATCCAGTTAATCTTAAGACATCTATTTGAAGTGTGTCCTCAGAAAGGATCCTTAGCATTGATGATCTCTGTTGTTGCATGACAAAGCTGGTCGGTCACCTTGATCAACATACCACATATGCAAATAGTGAACGATTCCAACAAGAGGAATGGTAGTGGATGTTACATCAATCAATCTAATGGTGCGACAGATATCGGCGAGAGATCTAGATACCAAAAGACCATCACAAGTGATTGGATCAGGCTGCCACTATACAACCGCGATTCACTTCTAACTGAGTTGTGATCATGGTGGGCATTAGTGCCCAACGATCTCAATTCAAAGAGGTTCAAGTAGGCACAAACGATAGCCTTTAGAGGGTTCAACTGCTTGCAGTCCTCTGCAGGATTGAATCACAATGCAAGGGGGCTTAAGTAAGCTTTGAATGGGTTTTTCAAGGAGAAAAATACGAAACCTGCGTTAGAATGGATCTAATTGCTAACTGCAGAGGTATTTATGCTGGTTGAAGGTGTCCAAAGTAAGTAATCGTGGTTACACTTCACTTTTTTTTACATTATGGGAAAAAGAAAAAAGCTTATGTAAATGTACATGTGTTTTCAAAGAAATTTGAAAAAAATAAAGGCTTAATGTTGCATGTCTTTGAGTTATATTTCCTTCTTTATTATTACTAGATTTTTGAACCCTCTCGACAGGGCCTAAGCTGTATATCGGATTTATTTTATTGTTTTGAGACTTTTGCGTACTTTTGTAGTGTCTACTATCTAGTCCTTTGTTTTCCATGCGAGAAGGAAAAATCTCGGCCATGTTATCCGACTGACAAAAATTCTCGTGCAGTTCGAGGGTCACTGCGAACCTTGAATTGCTTTCCTCTCTTGAAGAACTTTAAAATTTGGTGATAGGCTGAGACGATCACCTGGTACACATTTAGAAGTGGCCGCTTGAAGATGACGTTGTAGTTACTTGGGGCATCAACCACTATATAGGTTTATTGATGAGTTACTCTACACAGTGATTGTGAGAGTGACACTCCCTTCTATTTCTTTCCTTTTCTAGGAAGCCATAAAGTGGTGCGTTACAAGCCTGAAGTTTTTATCGGTATTCACGGCTTCAAACACAAGTTTAAAGTGAACTTTAACAGAGCTACCAATATCAATGAGGATTCGTGATACCGAGTGATTATATAGAACTACTTTAACAACGACAACATCATTGAAGGGATTGACAGTTTTTGGAAAACCATTTTTGTTGAAGATGACATCTCCTCTTAATGGCGTGATTTGAGTGGTAGAAGCGACCTATCTCCGATAGACACGACCTTGACTGGCCTTCTTTGAGGACTCTAGGCTAGCTCGTCCATGAATGCTATTAATTTGGCCTTTTTTGATTGACCATGTTGATCAAGTCCTCTTAGGAACTCGACGACTTTCTGCTAATTTCAAAGAGCCCTGCTTGAAGCCCACACGTTATGGCAACCTTGGTACATTGACGAATCTACATCATGTATCCAAAGAATTTCTTCCTGGAAATCAATATAGTGACTAAGAGTTTCAATCACTCATTGTTTAATTTGGAAAAGTGTTTGCAGGCCACTTTATTTTTTTTGATGTGGTAAACCTCAAAAGAAGTTATCTTCTGAATTCTTTAAAATATCTAATCAAATAAGAGGGCTTGTAGAACCAGTCCCTAGCCTACCCCTGTCAAAGGTCATGGATAGTAGTTTACAATGGATCCCTTCAGAGAGATTCCGTAGAGAGATTGCAGATTCAAAGGCTTGTAAATGGTGTACGGGATCTTCCCTCTCGATGAACTGGGAAAGGTGTGGCTCCTGGAATTTGACTGGGACATGTTTCCAACAAATGACATCTAAGAAGGGGGATGGTTTCTCATCCTCCTTAGCCGGGTCGGTGATTTCTTCGAAATTTAAAAATCGTGAAGGCCCAGGGATTGCCACTCTATAGAAATCTCACCTGGTAGTGTTGTATGGAAGGTATGTGGGCAAATGTTTGTGATTGTCATCCCCTGAGTGAGAATTTCTACTTGTTTTGAGAGTTTGGTGGCCGCGAACATCAGTATGTTGAATTCGCTTCCACTGACAGCCCCTTCATTATTGCGCGAACATTCAGTTGTCTTCTCAGACAAATTTCTTCCATCCATTATAAAATGTTGTTCAACGACCACCCAGATCTGATGGTTGCTTGGGTCAAAAACCGAGCTCAACAGAACTTGCGTATTGTTCGGTGGATCGTTTGGATGGCTTTCATGGTACTATTCACCCATATTTACTATTAGGGAACTTCCCAAGCGAGCAAACTCAAAAGGAAAGACTGCCCAAGTACATGAGAAGCAGGCATGGGTAGGGGAGATACATATGACAATGAACCGTTATAAAAGAGATCGGGCGGATACGTAGGGAGTGTTCATGCATACTGTAGCTAAAGATTGAAGTTCGTGTGATCTCTCCCATGTATTCACCCGTACTGAAAAAGAAGCATTGTGGGTTGATTTTGCGGTCGTTGTATTTTGAATAAGCAATAAGCATATGACGAAATCAATGTCGACTGTTTTCTGAATAGAATGGAATGAGATGTCCAGACACAAGAACATAGTGTTACCTGCCAAAAGTAGTGGTGGCCTAGCCTGAGTGAACCACATTGTCATGCGCAGGGTACTGAGCCACACCACTCTGAGAATAATATCCACCCTTCCTAGCTCAAACATGTAGAAATCGGCCCAGAAAGGGCACACACCTATTGTGAGGGCTAGCCCCGAGCAAAGGCCACCAGTGGCCCGACGATGGGTGCGCTCCAAACAGATGAATAGTCAGCGGGGCCTTGACGTTTGTCCTTGACGGCCGGGGAGGCCACAAGTCTCCATCTACGGTGGCGGTACACCACTGCTGATTTGGTAGCTGGGGTGGAGGGCAACTTGGGGTGGACATTTATGGTCCATTGGCCTAATGTTGAAATTGGCTTCGACCAAATAAGCGAGGTTCATAGCCTCGGCGATGGAGGGAGGATGGTGTGTGCGCTGGAGGGCGCGTATATGAGGTAGTAGGCTAATCATGAAATAGGTGAGGTTGTGATCGGGAGATAGACCTGTCAAATGCGTGGCTAAGACAACAAACTCGTCGATGTAGTAGTCGAGGGAGCCTGCTTGGTGGACGCCACAGAAACGCTTCACTGCGGTTCCCAAGTAGCGTACATCATAACGACGAATTTGATCTTAGTGAAGGTCTAGACATGAGAGGGCAGACTTCGTTTGATGGAGCCAACAGACTCAGTAAAGGGTCAAACCCCCCATGTCGATGAGAGTCGTGGTGACCATGTGCCGCTCTGGAATCTGATGAATGTCGAAGAACTTTTCTACACTAGCAATCCTCCCAATGGGGTCAGTGTCGTTGAAGTAGGGATCTCAAAAAAGCGGTGTGGTAAAGGGAAGCCCATCGGTGGCGGAATGGGATCTTGTTGGATTTTCGGAGGCGCGCCTAGAACTAATGGGGATTTTGTGTTGGTGGTAGAGGATGTACTCAGGAAGCTAGCGATGATTAAGTCAAACGTAGCATTCCTCCGCTACATTAGGAGTTGGAGTAAAGCGATGGATGCTGCATGAGTATTGAGGCGACGGGAGACCGACGGATCCATGGGGATTTAGGCACAGGTGCGTCTAATTGAACCATAGAGCTGAGTCTACGAGGCTTACACACGCAAGGAAACTAATAGGCGTTGTAGCGGCAATCAATGTCGTTAGCCACAGGAGGAAGTAGAAGTATGCGAGAAATCCTTGTGATGCGCGGTTGGCTGGTACTGTTTCTTCAACAACCACAAAATAGCCGTGAGAAGGGAGGGACACTACCGTAACAACGAATGTCGACGGTGTAGGATTGCTGGATCGCAATCGCGTTGATGGTGCAAGATATGAGCAGGATCGCTGGATCGTTTTCATGAGGCAAAAACCACGGCCAAAAGAGCAGGTCTGACTAAATGTTATATAGCTCGGGAGATGGGTTCGATTGCCTAGCGGGGCAACCAAAATTCCGAGAAGGAAGGGGAAGAAGAAATAAATAACCCATAGGGTTCAAATTTCATAATATTTCTAAGATGACTCCCATACACGGCAAGAAGGATTTATGTAATACCCTCTAGTCCGAACTAATGGTAGATACCTAAACTCCTCCAGCATAAAGCAAATACGTGGAGTTCCGATAGATGTGCGCAGCTTATTGGTCTTCTTCCACTGTCGCTGACATCCGTATACCTGTTCAACAATATCTCACACAAAAAATTAATGGTTGATGCATATTTTTTTACAGAATTTTAAGAAAAACCAAACTTGAGTAGCACTAATTATAATATTTTACTTCACCATCAATGTCTAAATTTATGAGGTATACTACAGTTGGCAATGCAATTTTTGTTTTACCATAATATAATGCAGATATTATTTGAACAGACCCATATTAGATTTTCAGTTCGTCATAAGCGCGCTGATGCAAAAAATGCTCTAAAAGACCTCCTTCTCAATGGCAAAGCCACAAATGTAAGGGTAAGTTGCACGGTAAAGTGCATTTCTGTGAATTGCCATGATAGTTTCATAAAAGGATTGTTTTTGTCTGTTCTTATGGAGCCTCATCTGAGGTCGAGTCATTTTTTACTTTTAAAACATGATCCAACTACAAGGAGGGGCCGGGGTTGGTATATTCCCTTCATTATAATTGATGCGATGCCTACTTTTCTTTTCCTTCTCCTATCACCTCTTCTATGCTCCATATTTTGAACCAAGATTCATCATCATCATGATCCGTAGCCCTATTTCATCTATTTGGTGGTTTTGTCATACATTTTCATTTTTTTACATGCATTCCTGGAAAGTGTTGTGGAGGTGTTCAATTTATTCTTTGTAAATAATTTTGTTGATTTTTTCATCATAATTCTTTGACGATAGATTTATATAAGATGCATGAAATATTTTTGTATAGCAGGATAAAGACAATCATGAATATTCAAAGAATTCCGGGAAATGCAAGCCTCAAAGATCATCTTCTGGAAAAGGCAAACACAGCAAGCGTGAGTTTTGTTATGATCTTGTTATCGTTGTTTGATGTCTATGATTGTAGTTTTTCATCAAACAAGCATAAAATTCTGATGAATATTTCTGTGAATAGAGGTTGAAAGCGATGTGCCATCTTATTCATTATCCTCTAATGCTTTGGGAGCATAAAAAATTGTGCTGGCTATCAGTCTGCAATGTTTTTTTTTGTTATGACGTGATTATAGACCTGTAGTTTTTGTATATGCATAGTTTAATATTATAACATTTATATTGCATGTTATGCTTTTATCCCATTGCCCACATCCATGTATATAAGGAATATGGATGTAATCTAAACCAAAATCCGAAATAGAAGTATCTTTTTCTCCCGACTTGATATCATAGCTGTCCAATCTCAATCAATTTTCCGCTTTTGTCTCACTTGCTCCTGCTCTCTCGATCTGTCTCACTAGCTTTCCCCGTGCCTCTCCCATCACTTGCTAGCTTACCTTGCTTCAACCAAGAGGCTCCTTGCTGACCCCCAAAAGATTCTTGCTTCGGCCTATCCGAGTTCTAGAAGACTCGTAGAAGCCTTACCGACCTTCCAGGTCCCTCCTAGAAGGCTTGCTGGACCTTCTAGCCCCCTTGCCGACACTGCAGGTGTAACACCTAGATTTTATTAAGAATTAAAATATAAATATAATTATAGAAATTAAAAAATACAGATAAAATAATAAATTTTATTCTTCTAGAAATCTACTTATTATATGAGTGCACCCTTCTTTATATAGAATAAAAGAGGTGAGAGAATGTACAAATGGTGATGTGTGACAAAATACTTTGGGCGGTTACAATACAGGTAACCATCTGGCCTTTTGCAGTGCAACAACACCGAGCAGTTACACAAGGGTAATCTCCTGACCTTTATACAGATTCCATCAACACTCACGCGCAAGCTAGAGCATACAAATCACGCACAAGCTAGAGCATACAAATCGTAGGAGCCAAGCTGGTATAAAAACTGATGATATAATGGTCGTGGTAAAATCTTAGTGAGGATATCAATAACTTGCTTAATAGCAGGTGCATGTCGTAGGCCTCATTTTTTAAGTTGAACCTTTTCTCGAATAAAATGACAACTGACTTCGATGTGCTTGTTGCGTTCATGGAATACACAATTCTTGACAATATAAATAGCAGCTTGGCTGTCACAAAAGAGAGTGACCGGAGAGAGAAGTTTCACACTGACGCATGGTAGACTGTGTGATAAGGGTGTGTCGACGCTAATGCAATCCTACATAAATGTTACAAGACGGACTCAATGACCTCAACCCAAAATGACGCATGGACAATTTTAATTTAATCCAAAAATAAAATTTAGCAATGATAAATTTATAAACTTAGCATATTAGTTACAAAGTGAATTTCGATTTCAGAAAAGGTAAATCACGATCAATTTCGCTAGAAGTATTTCCGCTACAACTCTCATGAATGAAGACTTATATGAAATAAAGAAACGCAATAACAACACCACAAGTTCAATTACCAAACAAATATAACATATTCACCCAAATATTTAATATAGAAAAAATAAAACATCATACAATTACTCACATAGTAATAGAGATCCGACAACAATGGGGAGGAGATACTTCGTAGTAAACGACGATATTCTTGATTCTGAAGATGATCGGGTTTTTTTGGAGTTAGGCAGATATGGAATTGAAGGCGAGAATGCTGGTGGTGGTAGGTTGTTGAATGTTTAATGGTTTGGAGTTGGGGTCAGGTGCAGGAACAAGGGGGTGATTGGCTCTGGAAGATGGAGAGGAAGGAATGCCGTCACTGAAAAGAGAGAAGAGAGGGAAGGTGACTGACGAGACTGTGAGGCTTTACAACAGAAGGAGAACATGGCGTAGGCAGGAGGAAAATGATAAGAATTGCGTCAGCTGTTGATGGAAAGGGCTGGTAACTGGCGGCCACTGCTGGTGGTTCCACGGGACAACGAAGGTAGGGGGATGGAAAACGACGCCAAGCTTTGTAGGAGGGGTCGACGGGACCTTGAAAATAACGAGTGTTGTCGTCGATTAGGGTTGGAGAGCAGGTCTGGGGACGTTGTCGTGCTCATCGAAGGCGGAGGGGAATCAATCCGCTGGAATCGAGCGACCGTTTCTCGTTCCCGTCGAGGAAGAAGCTTGTGAACAAGGATGAATCAAGCAGTTTACTGATGAATAGTGGCAGTTTAGAGAGGGGATCATGGGATTAGAGGGGAAACAATGAAGGCTCACGGGCAAAAACAAAATAACTAAAATGAAAACAGGAAAAATGAAAAGGGAAACCGGGACGTCACACTCTGGGGTCTCACAACGCAGATGATTGCTGGACTGGAATCTCTCACAAATCAACAATGCCTCAAACTGCAGCATCCACCCCTATTTATAACAAGAGGAGGCGGTTGAGCACCGGACGCGAACGACTATGATTGGTTGTTACGCCCGAGACTCTAAATCATTAAAAACAAATCCAAAAAAATAAAATAAAATACATAAAAATATTAAAATGACCTGTCAGAGGCGCTCGTGATTTTGGATCGCAGATCCGATCATCGCCTCCTGCGCGAATATTCAAAAGTGGGCCCCGTCGACTGGTGCCCCGTAGTCTGGTGTCGATCTCCATCAACTCCCCCGACTGAAAAGCATGTGACCCTAAATCACCAAAAAAAATCCAAAAAAATAAAATAAAATGCAAAAAAATAAGGGAATTGTTAAAGGCAAACCATTTTAGATATACACAAACCAAAAAACTTAAAACCAGGCCCTTTTTTCCCGCGGTGGTTTTTTTCTACGCAAACCCTAAGACAAACCGCAAACCCTCGGAATGGAGAAGCCGCAGTCTTCTCTCCCGCTCTTCCCGTCTCCCCTTCCTACGCCTCTCTTGCCGCCGCTCCTGCTGCTTCTCCCGTCTCCTCTGACCTCGTCTCTCCCGTCATCGGCCGATTGCGATGCTTCTAGTGAGCGGTTGAACGCACAGCAGCCGGACCAAAACGAAGGTGCGCGCGGTGTTTTTTTTTCGTTTTCTTAGGGTTTTGGATCTTGCATATGGAAGCAGTGATGGAGATTCCTAATGGGAAGCTGCTTTTCAGCTTCCCCTTTTCATATGGCCGGACGCACAGCTGCTGATTGCGTTTTTTTCCTAATTTTGGAAAATTTTGTATGTTTTTAGGATCAAGCTTGGCGGGGGAGAAGCTTGTAGAGGAAGATGACCACCTCTCGAAGGAAGGTAATTTTTTTCTTGCAACGTTGTAGTGCTATTATATTCATTGTTAGTAATAAAATCATGGAAATTGATGTTGGATTTATGTAAAGTATTTGAAGTGGATGTTGGATCTAGTTTTGAGACTCAACAATTGTTTTCATCAAAAGAATCACTTGTTGAGTGGGTTCGAAGTATTAGGCTTAGTTTGGGTTTCGTTGTAACAGTAAAAGGTTCAGACAAGCTCACAACTCGAATGAAACCTTGCATGTTCTTAGGGTGTGACAGAGGGGGCAAATACTGTGATAATCAAAATAGGAAGAATTTGGGGAAAAAACAATGTAAGAAATCATCTAGCAAGAGGCGTGCTCACAGTCAATTGAAAAAGTTAACAATTCATGGCTAGAATCGTACATGGAATATTTTGTATGTGCTTGGGTTGATGGGTATCTACATCTAGGAAGTTCTACTACAAATCGAGTAGAGAGTGCTCACAGTCAATTAAAAAAGTTTCTTGAAGTGACCATTGGAAATTTTGGAACCATATGGAAGACTTTTGACCAAATGATCAAACTACAACACACTGATATTAAGAGGTCATTTGGGAAAAGTTCTATGCAGGTGAATAAAGATTACTTAAGTTCTTTATATTCTGATCTTTTGGGTCAAGTATCTCTTAAGGCCCTACAATGTTTTAAGGAGGAAGAGGATTTGGTGAAAATGGGCATGCAAATCAAAAATGCTAATGAATGTACACATAAAAAAAGGTTGACGATGGGTTTACCTTATGCCCATGAACTTTTATTTTTCATATCTCATTCAAAGACTTGTCCATTATGGTTATTGCATAGACATTGGAAGCAGCTTACATTGCAGGAAACAAATGGTAAAGATGAAGAACCTCCAATTGTTATTACTAATTAATTGGAATCTATTATGCAAAGATTTGCTGATTCAAATGAGTATCAAAAAAGAAATCAAATGCAAATTTCAAGAGTTTGTAGATCCATCAAGTACTCAAACAATTGAGCCACAAAGGAGGTTAGCACGGATAAAAGGTCGGCTAAAGGTAGCTTGAAGGAGTTTAAGGATGAGTGAAAGTCCACAAAACGTGATCTATCACACTTTGAACATGTGTTGAAGGAGAAAGTTAACAAGGAATTTAAGAGGCCAAGAATGACAGGAAAGTTGACTGCACGGAAGAGTACTAAAGTTCATCTAAGAACCCTTCTAAAAATGATCATTTGCTACGTCAAGTCTGTGGCGATGGACATTGCGGTTTTCGGGTTGTTAGTCACGCCTTAGATATGGGTGATGATTGGTTACAAGTGAGGAAAATTCTCTATCTTGAAATTAATAATTACATTTCTTCATATTATTGAGTGTTTGACAATAATAGACGAATGCAGTTAATGGAATCCCTTGAATGCACGGTGACCCCGACACCACTTGAAAATTGGATGTCTTTTCCTGATCTAGGGCTTGTGATTGCATCATGCTACAACGTTGGTCTGGTCTCGCTTTCTTGCGATCAAAGTTTTACATTTCTACCCCTTCACTCTATGCCACTTATATTGGCCAAAATTATTTCCATAGGTTTCATTAATGAAAATCATGTCATTCTACTTACATTGCGGGAAAATTTTCCATTGCCGCCGTTATTCACACCATGGACGATGTTTCACGAGCCTATTCTCGAAGCATGAAAATCTTTGTACATGTCAAGAATTACACTTTCACGGTCAAGGTTGGATGGTACTATGGTAGTCCGATTATTTGTTTGGAGGAATCTTGATTATTTGAAGATATTAAACTAACATTTAATTAAAAATAGCTATTCTATTCTCTGTTATGTAACTAATATTATTGGCTTTTATGTAACACAGCTGAGGAATATGATTTTGATACTGGAATCAACCTCAGAACCTTCTAAAGATATTCATTGTATACATGCATGTTTTACGGTTGACCTCTGAAATTTAAATTAATCAGGTTTATGAATTATGTAGGTGTTGTTTGGTAATAAAAGTCTTTAAATTTTTGCAAGTTTTCATTGAAGTGGATATGACAGTTACTAACTATTAAATGTCATAACTTTGATATTTCATTGAAGTAGAAACTAGGCTCCTAACAAAGATGCATGCGATAAGCTGAAAATGGTAAGATGTCGACTTCACGGGGAGACAATGAAGGAATTAATCCTCTATCGGGAAGGATATCCACACACTTCATTCAAATATATTCTAAAGAGTTATTTCTTAATAAAGGTACGCGCCCCTTGGACTTCCTTTTATAAATAAATAAATTAGAAATAAACGAAAACATTAGGTTAAAAAGCGAAAAACCTCAAACATCGGCACCAAGGTTTTCGCGCTCTTGCTCCCGTTCCACCTAGAAGCTTTCTCTCCTCCGAATTTTCAACATCTTCAATGGCGCACACAGAAAGCTCGTCGAACAAGATAAACACTGGAAGTGAAGTTGGGCGAGGCAGATTCAAGAACATAAAAAATTTTGTGGACAATCAATGGAAGAACATAAAAAATTTTGTGGACAGGACTGTGCAAGGGTTAAGGAATGAGATGAAAGAGAAAATCTCAGCAGTGTAAAAGAAATGCACCACCTGAATGCCCAGACAATGTACTTCTTCATGAAGACTGTAAAAGCTATTGACTATACTGCCCAGCAAAATCAAATGACTATCCAAAGGGATTCAGGAAGTAATTGACAATCAATAGGCTTCTGCTGCAAACCTCAATCAAGCCTTCCAGGTCACTACCAGCAACATGGCTGATCATAGGATGACTGTGATGGAAAGAATGGATTTCTGCAATCTGCTTCAGACCAAAAACACCATGGTAGCAGAAGTCAACATGCTGGAACAAAAGATTGCTGAATCTCAAGCAGAAATCTGCCAAGCAATATTTGAAGAAATCAGAAAGGGGAAGAGATCAATAACTCATCAATCTGCCCAACAAGCAATATGGACATCCAATACAATCAGGGAAGGCCTGCATCTGGAACCCATACACTACTCTCCACAACCAGCAGCAGAAGACTGTGACAACATTTCACAGTCTGATCCAGCAACAAAACATTATGATTACATTCCTCCTGAGAATTATGAAGAAACTTGGGATGATTATCATCACTCTCTGGCAGCTGATCAAGGAGAGACTTCTTCATCAAGGAAGATGAGAGCTGATCAGAGTCAAGAGGAGATCATGCTAGCCATACATAGGAGGATTGAAATTTAGAACATGCCAGGCTATGAAGAGTAGCCCCATATCTAAAAATAACATTTTATATACATGGGATAACATTGGAAAGCATGACAAACATTTTAAGGTATTACAGTTAAGTGGAATGACAAAAGCATGAGAAGCAGAAAACTAAGAGGAGGATTCACAAAAAAGTCATCTAAATGGACCTCCTCCTAAATACATTCCCAAACCATTGGGCTATTTTTAAAGACAAAAGAGGAAAGCTGAAGGAGAAGAGTTTTGAATGTTGTAAAACCTTGGGGATGACTGACTTGTATTTTGGGATCTTTTACTTTATTTAACTTAATGTAGAATTCCACTATTTCTAGTTGTTATTTATATATATCTGTAATGATGTTCTCCGTGCAAGTCTATATCTGTTTCATTTTATATATCTATGGTTATTGTCACATGAGATTCTGACTTCTTCAAATGAGGATAAATTGTTTGGAATATTGTGCACAAGATTCCTACTTTGTAGAAGGCCTCAAGATGACAATAAACATCTTGTATTCGGTAGATGGTTTAGTTTTGTTGTGACAGGATCAACTAAAATGCCTGTCAAATGTATTGTTAAACTTATGGTCACCCAAACAAGGTTTTACCCTTGTAATCCATTAAGAAGCAAAACTCAAGTTGAAATATGTCCTAATTATATATTAGAAATGTCACCATCATGGGGAAAGCCACTAAAAGTTAGGGGATTTCAAAGGAATGGATCAAAATTATCTAAGTAAAAAATCGGGTTCATATTTTAGAAGACTAAGTGTTTTGTCGACTGCATTGACTTAATGCTTCAAGGAAAATGTCAAGTGTATCGACTGCATGACTAAAGAAAAGTTTGACTGCATCGGTTTCAAGCTAAGTCATTTATCGACTGCATGCTTCATGAACTTTATCGATTGCATTGCCAAAGAACAGTTCAACTGCATCGTTTTCAAGCTAAGTGTTTTATCAATTGCATCGACTGCATTGTTGAAAAATTTACCAACTGCATCGATTGCATCGATGAGATATTTATCGACTGCATCGACTGCACTGTGACCAAAAGTCTTCAGCAAAGTTAGAAGGCTAAGTGCTAAGTGTTTCCAAATAAGTGAGCATGATGAATCATGCTCACTAAATATATATCACTAAAGTTAAAGGGTTTTGTTGATTGCATCAATTCAAGTTTACTTAAAAGAGCTTTTGTCGGCCTGACGCGTGATGTAACAACTCTCTCCTGACTTTAAGCCGCAGATTGCTCAATCACTTTGAATTATTTTAAAAAGTGATAGTTGCTGCAGAAATCAAGGCGCTGACAGGGGAAAGAAATATTCTCATTAATTCCTTTTCCAGGATCTTTCCATAAGTAAAAATCTCTAGCAGTTAGAGGATTCCTAATTCAGAAAATTCCTAAGGAGGATTGACTAGCCGTTGGGAATTTCCTTATCAGTCTTCATGCCTTCTGCCAACCAAAGTATACTATAAAGAGGGGGCTTCAAAAGATAAAAAAAGACATGAATGCACAAGCAATACACAAAGAAAGATCATCTTCCAAGTCTAATCGCTACACCATTTCTTCTGAAGAATTCTTCTTTCTGTCATGGTGCTCTTGATCAAGCCTTCATTCTTTCCAAGCCAACATATTCAAGTGCCGATCAAGGAAGAAAAAGAAGCCTACTCAGTGCTTCTATTTGAAGACTCAAGCCTTGTCTCTTGAGTCAAATCTTGTAACTCCCTTTTCATTTGTAGGATCATTGTAATTTGAGTTGTAGGGTTTTGATTAGTCTGAGTTGTAGTGCTGTGTTTAGCCTGAGTTGTAGGATCAACAAAAAGATCTGAGTGTAGATCTCTAGCTGTAGAGATTGAGGTAGGCCTATGTTTGGCCTGAGCCGTTGGATCTTGTGATAGAAGATCTGAGTGGTAGAATTTGTGTATAGTGTCTCAGGTAGGCGATTGCTGTCTTTGAGTTGTAAGATCTGAGTATCTGAGAAAGTTTGGAGAAGTTTGGCATTAGATAGCTCTTTGCTAGATATGTGATGAGGGAAAGTGGATGTACCCATCTTAGGGAACCACTATAAATCATTATGTTTTGTGTTGTACTGTGATTTGATTGTGCTGTATTATCACTGTGCTGTGCTCTAAATAGGAAATTTAAAAGAAAAGCATAAAATAAGTAAAAAACATATTCCCCTCCTCTATGTGAGTAGCAACTCTTATCTTTCAAAATTTATTGGAGAAATCAGGCAATCTCAATACAAGTGCGGTCGTTAGTTTTTTCTTGATCTTATTAAAGGCTCAGGTGGCGGAAACCGTCCACTAAAAATCTCTCTTTCGAAGATAACTCGTGAAGGGGGCCATAATGGTGCTAAAACCCCTACAAACCTCCTGTAGAAGGTGGCTAGTTTGTGAAAGCTACGTGCCTCGGTGATAGTGGAAGGAGTAGGCCATTCACAAATGGAGCAGACCTTGTCTGGGTCAATAGACACGCCAAAAGATGATATGATAAACCGAATGAAGTACACGAAATCAGTTAGGAAGGAGCACTTCTTCAAGTTCATATATAGCTTCTTCTTTCGGAGAATATGGAATACGAGTCTCAGATGATCATTAGAAGAGTGACTATAGATCAAAATATTATCAAAGTAGACGACCAAGAATTTTCCTATGAAGGGCCAAAAGATCTGAGTTATGACCTGCATAAAGCTGCTGGTGGCGTTAGACAACCCAAATGACATGACTGACCACTCATAGAGACCATCTTTTGTCTTAAAAGCCATCTTCCACTCATCTCCCTCTCGCACTTTAATTTGGTGGTATCCGCTGCGAAGATCGATCTTCAAAAATAATTGGGCACCATCCATCGTATCAAGCAAATTGTCAAGCCGAGGGATGAAAAAACGATACTTAATAGTAATTTTGGTGATGACCCCACTGTCAATGCACATTTGTCAACTCCCGTTCCTGTTCGGGGTGAGAAGAGCAGGGATTGTGCAAGGGCTCAGATTCTCGTATAAATTGCTTCCGCAACAACTCGTCAACCTATCTTTTGAGCTTAGCATGCTCATTTGGATTCATCCGGTAATGGGGGTAAGTTCGGAAGTGAAGATCCCAGTGTCAAATTTATCGAATGTTGAATATCTCGTAAAGAAGGTAACTCATCAGGGAGCTTATCCGAGATAAGATCACCATAATCATCCAGAAGTCACCGGACCTCAGTTGGTGGCTCAGGAATCTCTATAGGGCTCTCAAAAGCCATGGTGGATGCCACTACGTAAAAGATACCGACACTTGCACTTTCTCTCATAACTCGTTGCGACGCAAGATGTGGAACGACTTAAATGAGCTCATATTAGTAGGGGGTACGACCTTCCCCGAGGTTGGGCCGGTGTCAACGTGATCTTTTGACCCCTGTCGTAGAATACATACGTGTTCGAGCGACCGAAACACGTGATATCACGGTCGTATAGCTAGGTCCGCCCTAAAAGAATATGGGCAACATCCATAGGGATGACATCACACCAAATACGGTCCTCAAATGAAGCGAGAGTGATTGTAACTAGGCGCCTCTGGGTAACTGTATAGCCGTCTTATCGACCCAAACAACTCGATAAGAATTTGTATGACGCTCAGGGGTCACCTCTATCCACTCTAATGCTCGCTGGGATACAATGTTCACACAACTTCTGCTATTAATGGCTAGCTTGCAGGGGCTGCCTGCGCTTGGAAAGTAACTATAAAAGATCGTCATACAACACCAATCCTCATCAGTATGCGGGGTATAGAGGAGATGTTGTACAACACCTAACTCTAGGGAGCGTTCAACATCGCTCTCCCAATCGTCCTCGATGGTGGAAACAACCTCCTCATTGGCAATCTCCTTAGCATCAACAATGGGTTCGCCTTCTTCAACTAACAGATTTCTTGTAGGGAATTGGGCCGCTACATGACTCCTACCCGAGCAACGATAACACTGGATGTTCCTTGACTTGTGGGCCGTTGAAGGTCCAGTGGTGACAGCCTTGCAGTTTGTGTATGTGGGAACACGAAAGGACCCTACATGGGTGGGAGTGGTCGGTGGTGGCCTCCTAATTGCGGACCCTTCTAACCAGGCAGAAGTCTGACAGTTATTGCTCATACTCGAGGGCCATCTAATAAACTTGCTCTACCATCTCCAACCGGTGGGGAATAAGCTTTCTGCGTAACTCCTATCTCAGCCTAACGAAATCGGGAAGCAGTGACACTAGTCTCCTCTCGTAGATTACTCTCACCACTAGCTCATCAAATCAAGACATGTACTCCGCTACGGATTGCGTGCCCTGGCGCAATGCAAAAAGCTGATCTAGCAACTGATCCCGATAGGAGGCGGGAAGGTATTTCTCCTTCAGTCGACATTTCTTGTCTTCCCAATGGATAATAGGACGATTCCCATCTCATTGCAGAGAACTCTCTAGGTTGATCCAGAAAATATTTGCTAGACCGACTAGCTTCATTTTTGCATACCTAACGCATCTCTCGTCACTCATATTATACCACTCAAAGTAATGGTTCATCTTCTGAAGCCAATTGCTAAAAGTATTTGGGTCAAGCTGACCATCGTTGATGGGGGCATTAATGCGTATGTGACAGGTAATATCATACTCAACGTGTGATGCTCGACTAACAGTCCTATGCTCTATCCGGTGGAGCTAGACGCTGTGGGGGAGCGGGTGCAGGCTGACGGACTCGAACATAATCAAGAGGTCCCCTTCGGTGTGGAGCAAGCTCTCGAAGTGGAGTGACCTCTCGTGGTGGTCGATTTCTAACACACGTCTTGTGGTGGGAGGGCAACCCATCCTTCCTCAAAGGGAACATCAGGTGCTGTGGGTGAATTATCCCTGCTTTTGGAAGTGGATTGTTCTTGCTTAATCTGAAGGGCGTCGACGCGGGTGCGAAGATCGCCATATAGTGCAGTCATTTGATCAAATCGATCTAACATCAATGATTGGAATTCCGCCATTGTCATCTCCGAATTGGAGTTGGTGGCCCTCTCGACGGTGAGGTTCGGGTCAGACATAGTTTGATGGTACGACCTACCACTACGTAACATGAAAGTGCCCTAATCCGAGCTCTAATACCAAATTTGATGCAGCGTAGGTCGTGTGACAAGGGTGTGCCGATGCTAATGGAATTATACGTGAATGTTACAAGACAGACTCAATGACCTCAACCCAAAACGACGCATGAACAATTTTAATTTAAGCCAAAAATAAAATATAGCAATGATGATTTTACAAACTCGACAAATTAGCTACGAAATGAATTTCTATTTTAGTAATTTAGGCAAATCACAATCAATTTTGCTAGAAGTATTTCCACTACAACCTTCATGAATTAAGACTTATAAGAAATAAAGAATCACAACAACAACACCATGAGTTCAATTACCAAACAAATACAACAAATTCATCAAAATATTCAATACAAAAAAGCCAAACAATTACTCACATAGTAATAAAGATCTGGTAGCAGTGGGGAGGATACCCTTTGCAGTAAACGACATAGTTCTTGGTTCTGGAGGTAATGAGGTTTTGTGGAGTAAGGCGGATATGGAATTGAAGGTGGGAATGTTGTTGGTGGTGGGTTGTTGAATGATTAATGGTTTGGAGTAGGGGCCGGGTGCAAGAACAAAGGGGTGGTTGGCTCTGGAATGTGGAGAGGAAGGAATGTCGTCACTGGAAAGATAGGAGAGGGAAGGTGGCTGATAGGACTGTGAGGCTTTATAACAGAAGGAGAACATGGCTTAGGAAGGAGGAAGATGAATAATGCGTCGACTATTGATGGAAAGGGTTGGTAACTAGCGGTGAATGCTAGTGGTTCCACGCGACAACGGAAACGGGGGCAAGGAAAACGACGTCGAGCTTTATAGGAGGGGTCGAGGAGATCTCAGAAATATCGAGCCTTGACATTGATTAAAGCCAGCGATCGGATCTGGGGGTGTTGCCCTGCTCGTCGAAGGATGAGGGGAATCAATCTGCTGGAATCGAGCAACTATTTCTCGTTCCCGTCGAGGAAGAAGCCTGTGAACAGGGATGAATTGCACGGTTTACTGATGAATAGTGGCTGTTTAGATAGGGGATCGTGGGATTAGAGGGGAAACATTGAAGGTTCACTTGCAAAGACAAAATAACTGAAATGAAAACGAGAAAATGAAAAAGGAAGCCGGGATGTCGCACCTTGTGGTCTCGCAGCGCTGCACCACAGATGATTGCCTGTCTTGAATCTCTCACAAATCAACAATGCCTCTAAACTGCAGAATCCACCCCTATTTATAACAAGAGGGGGCAGTTGGGCATCGGGCGTGAACGGTTATGATTGGACGTTACATTTGAGGCTCTAAATCACTGAAAACAAATCCAAAAAAATAAAATAAAATACATAAAAATAAGAAAATGACGAGCCGAATGCCCTCGTGGTCTCTGATCGTTGATCCGTTCACCGCCTCCTGCGTGAATATACAAATGTGGGCCTCGTCGACTGGTGACCCGTAGTCTGGTGTCGATCTACATCACACACCCAGATCGCTTATAAGACTCTCCAACCATATGAGTTCTGAAATGACAGTAGCCATTGATCGATACCCAACTTCTGCAGATGATTGTGCAACCACAATTTGCTTCTTGCCTTGCCAAGTGACAAAATGTCCGCCAAAGTATGCACGATACTCACTTGTGGAATGACAATCATAAAAAAAACTAGCATAGTCAGGATCAGAGTACACAATAAGTGATAGAAAGGAGGAGGGTTTATATATTCTGGAGCAATCTATCTTCAGATACTGGAGGATGCACTCAACAATGCAAGATGTGTCGCAGACTACCTCAAATATATTTGGAATATTGTCCACAAGATTCCTGATTTGAAGGTCTCAAGATGACAATAAACATCTTGTATTTGATGGATGATTTAGTTTTGTTATGACAGGATCAACTAAAGTGCATGACTAATGTATTGTTAGATTCATGGTCATCCAAACAGGGTTTTGCCCTTGTAATCCCCCAAATAACAAAACTCATGTTGGCTTCTGTCCTAATCATATATTGACATGTCACTATCATGGAGAAAGCCAGTAAAAGTTACGGGATTTGAAGGGAAGGAATAAAAAAAATCTAAGTAAAAAATCGGGTGCATAAGTTAGAAGACTAAATGTTTTATCGACTGCATCGACTTAATGCTTCAAGGTAAATGTCGAGTGCATCAACTACATGACTAAAGAAAAGTTTGACTGCATCGGTTTCAAGCTAAGTCATTTATCGATTGCATCGACTGCAGACTTCATGAACTTTATCAATTGCATCGACTGCATAACCAAAGAATAGTTCGACTGCATCGTTTTCATGTTAAGTATTTTAACGAGTGCATCGACTGCATCGTTGTGAAATTTACCAACTGCATCGACAACATTAATGAGATATTTACCGACTGCATTGACTGCACTGTGACAAAGTTTTCAGCAGAGTTAGAAGGCTAAGTGCTGAGTGTTTCCAAACAAGTCCTTGTGATGAATCATGCTGACTAAATATATATCACTAAAGTTAAAAGACTTTGTCGATTGCATCAATTCAAGTTTACTTAGAGCTTTTGTCGGCCTGACGCGTGATGTAACGGCTCTCTCCTGACTTTAAGCCACAGATTGCTCAATCAGTTTGAATTATTTTAAAAAGCTATAGTTGCTGCAAAAGTCATGACACTGATAGGGGAAAAGCAATATTCTCATTAATTCCTTTTCCCGGATCTTTCCCTAAGTAAAAATCTCTAGCTTTTAGAGGATTCCTAATTCAGAAAAATCCTAAGGAGGACTGAGTAGCCGTTGAGAATTTCCTTATTAGTCTTCATGCCTTCTGCCGACCAAAGTCTAATATAAAAAGGGGACTTCAAAAGATAGAAAAAGACATGAATGCACAAGCAATACGTAAAGAAAGATCTTTTTCCAAGTTTAATTTCTGCACCATTTCTTCTGAAGAGTTCTTCTTTCTGTCATGGTGCTCTTGATCAAGCCCTCATTCTTTCCAAGACAACATATTCAAGTGTTGATCAAGGAAAAAGAAGCCTACTCAGTGCTTCTATTTGAAGACTCAAGCCTTGTTTGTTGAGTCAAATCTTGTAACTCCCTTTTCATTTTTAGGATCATTGTGATTTGAGTTGTAAGACTGTGATTAGCCTGAGTTGTAGGACTGTGTTTCTCCTGAGTTGTAGGATCTGCAAAAAGATTTGAGTGTAGATCTCTACCTGTAGAGATTGAGGTGGGCTGTGTTTGGCCTGAGCTGTAAGATCTTTTGATAGAAGATCTGAGTGGTAGGACCTGTGTATAGGCTCTGAGGTAGGGGATTGCTGTCCCTGAGTTATAAGATATGAGGATCTGAGAAACTTTGGAGAAGTTTGACCTAAGCTAGCTCTCTACTAGATAGATGGGGGGGGGGGGGAGTGGATGTACCATCTTAGGGAACCACTATAAATTCTGATGTCCCATGCTGTGCTGTGATTTGAGTGTGCTGTGCTCTAAACAAGAAATTTAAAAGAAAAACATAAAATTAGTAAAACACCTATTTACCTCCTCTAGGTGAGTAGCAACCCTTATCTTTCGAGTGGTATCAGAGGGAGGTTGTTTAAAAAAACTTAACAACTGAACAAGATCCTAAAAAGATAAGAAGATCTACAACACCATGAGTTCTAGAGAAAGATATAATGAACTGAGCTTCATCAAACTTCCTATCTGTAGAAATGAGAACTTTGACATATAGAGACAGAGTTAAACTCTTTATATAAGCATCTGATCCTAAGATATACACCACCATTGAAGAGGGACCTTATATCTCCTTGAAGGTCTCAACTATTGATGAGAATCTGAAAGTTCCCAAGAAACTTTCAGAAATGACTAAGGACGAGATCATCTTGGCCACCATGGATAAAAGAGCTAAGAATATCAGTCAGTGCCATTGATGACTATAAATTTCAAAATCTTATACACTATCAAACAACTAAAAAAATGTGAGATATCTTGATTGTGTATATGAAAGGTACAAAAGAAGTCAGGGATGACATGAAATCCCCATTGAATCAAGAATGTGAAGCTTTCAGGCAAGAGAAGAAGGACAACATTACTGATTCTTATGAGAAATTCTTCAAAATAGTGAATGAACTAAAGAGTTATGGAAGATCCTTCACCAATTTTAAACTAAATGACAAATTCTTGAGATCCCTTAGCACAGAATGAGACATTAAGATTTGTGTCATCATAGAAATGAGAAATCTGGAGGACATCCAGCCTCAAAACCTGTATGGAAAATTGCTGTCACATGAATTGCACCTGAACACTAGGAAAAGTGAGGAAGGATACAACAAAGAAAAACCAATTGCTTTGAAAGCTGAGAGCTCCAGAAGAGGTAACGAGAAGACCTCATCCCCTCCTGACAGACCAGCTGAGTCAGAGGAATCTGAACCCAACATCTCTAGGGAAGACCAGTCTAGTGGAGACATAGTCTTGTTCACAAGGCAATTAAAAAAGATGCTGAGAAGGAGGAAGTAATGGAACAACAATAAATTCTCCTCATCTAGCTCCAAAAAACACAACAATATTTTAGAGAGATCCAAAAAAGACCTTGTTGAAACCGAGAACCGGATTCTGTGGAGTTCGGACCCTAGAAAGGGGAGGTTGTACACTTCTCTTAGTAAACCTGCTTGACTGAGAACTTAGGATTTGGAACTGACCCAAGACTGCATCATGGAGGTCTCACCACACACCCAGAAGATCTTAGAGCGCTTCCCCTCTTTAGCCAGTGCTGAGCTAAGGATATCTCTGAAAGCGTTACAAGACTAGAGAATGAGAAAACTTGTCTTCTGAGGTACCCCCTTGGATCTATTTATAGATTTCAAAATCTGGTCTGCCAACAACGTAACTCCGCTGTTCTGAGAGGCTATATGCAGCCCAACTGGATCTGCCAATAGCGTAACTCCGCTGTTCTAAAAGGCTATATGCAGACCTCTTAGGGCATCCAGGTAATCTTACCTCTGGACCCCATCGGACTAGTGGTCCATGAAGGCAGCACTCGCCTAAAGGGGCGATTGCTGGGAGAGTCATGCATTCGCCCACTAAGCGAGAACCTACTCTCACGCGCAATGAGGCGCGAGCTTTGGGCGAGTGCGTGATGAAGACTGCACTCGCATGAAGGCCTGACTGCTCTCCTAGGCTTGGGCGAATGGCCCTTGCGGCACTGGGTAGTGTTGGTAAGCCTACCCCACTCGCCACTTCTGAAACTCTCGGACTTGAGCCTGCCGGAAGGGCCTACTCAGCGAATACATGGTTTTACAGACCCCAAGACAGACAAGTATGATTCTAAGCAAAATAAATTTAATTCTAATGACGTCATTTGCTTTGGATGCAGAAAAGCAGGTCACATGGTTGCTGACTGCCCTTCCAAAAGGAAAAATATCAGCAGATCTAAAGAGAAGAAACATCACTCCGAAAAGAAGTCTGAAAGAACCTTTCTGGCCAAAAAGGAAATGACCTGAAGTGATGGTGAATCAAGTTCTTCTAAATCTGAAGAGGAGGAAACTTATATTAGGCTGTCAGCACTGTCAGAAGAACTGCTACCTGCTGCTACTATGACAGGCATTATGACCCCACTGTCATCAGTTGATAGTGACATTGAAGATGAAGAAGACTATCATGGACTCATGACTCTGAATAAAGGGGAAGTTCAGGATGACTCCCATCCTGATGAGCTACAAATCAAAACTCTTCTTTCAGGTTCTAATTATGAGACCAGTACTGAGCCAGAGGAAGACTCATCTAATGGTGAGGATGACTCTGAGTCAGAGAACAATTGTGAGAAAATGGTTGAGAAGTATGATGCTCTACTTGAGACATTAGGGAAGAGCAAAAAGCTTGTTAAGAAGCAAGCCGAAGAGCTTGTGCTCCTTAAACCTCTTAAATGTCAACTTGATGAAAAGTGAACAAGGTCTATTATATATACAATAAAATAATCGAGCTCAAGCAAATCATAGATGAGCAAGCAGAACTGTTGATTCAAAAAGAAAGAATCATCAAGAAATTGGGAAGGGAACTTCTCAAAGAGAGGGAGCTGGTGGCTAAATTCTCCAAGCCCCAGGCAGTTCTTCCAATAATTGACAACTTCTGTTCACCATATAAAGGTGGTGTAGGGTATGGGAGGAAGGGTAGAAGAAGGACCAATGCAAAAGGGAAGACACCTATACAACCTACTATTTTCCAAAAGGTTCTCCTAACATCAAATAACTATGACCAGGATAATGTCTATGGACACCGGAAGAATGAGTGTTCCACTAGTGGAACTAAGGATGTGCATCATGGGAAGAATGCTCTTAAGAGAGCTCATGAAGTGAGTCAAATGAAGGATTATGGTCCTTTTGTGTTTGATACCAACACCAACACTAAAGACAAAGATAAGACTTCTGAATGAAGAACTGCCAAGAAGGGCAAGACAGTGGCTGTGTAGACCAAGTTTCATCCAGCACACCCCCCATGCCCTGCAGAGATTCCTTTGCAGTACCCCTCAAAAACCCTCTTAATCATATGAAGAATAATCCTATACCTGTTGTGAGCCCCAAAAGGAGGTACAACAGTTATGAATGCTGATGCTGTGGGAAGATTGATCATTTTGCCATTGACTGTTGTTTCAACCCAACTATCTCAAGAGCAATCATTGGCAAGCCAACATTCACATCCGGACTGTTCCATAATGCACATATGAATGGTCAAAAGCTAAATCAATCTATCAATGCTAACAAGACTCTAGGATCTAACAAGATTTTGGTACCTAAGTAGTAGTAATTTCTTTTGCAGGAATCTCCAAAAACCAATTAAACTCCTATCTGGTATTTGGATAGTGGATGTTCCAAATACATGATTGGAACAAGAAGCCTGTTGACAGACTACTCCTCAGTAGAAGATGGAATAAAAGTCATCTTTGGAGGATCTGACAGATGAAAAACAAAAAGCTATAGTAAGATCTATAATGACATAGCCACCATCACAAGTGTAACTTATGTTGAAAGAGTGCAACACAATCTAATTAACATAAGACAACTATGTGATCTTGGCTATGTGGTTGTCTTTCACAAGGATGAATGTCTGATTAAGAAATCTGAAGAGGTCATATTAACTGACACTAGGAGTGAAAATATTTATTGCTTAAATTTCTTATGTACTAGCTTAGATTCTTCTATATGTCTTATGACTGAGAATAGAACATCTCACTGTGTGTAATGACACAAAAGGCTTGCTCACATCAACTATAAGACTATCAGTAAGTTCTTATAAAAAAATCTAGTTAAAGCTGACCCAAAGTGGAAATGTTTCCAGGAAAACCCTTGTCATGCATGCCAATTGACAAACAAACAAAGACTTATTCAAACCCATAAGGGTTAAGGGCTCCACTAGATGTTTGCACATGCTGCATATGGATTTGTTTGGTCCTATGTCAATTTATAGCTTAGAAGGAAAAGTCTATACTTTTGTGATTGTTGATGATTATTCTAGGTTTACTTGAGTGTTCTTCCTTAAACAAAAGTCAGATACACTAGATACATTCACCAACTTTGTCAGGCAAATTCAGAATGAAATTGACAGTTTTATTACCAAGATCAGAAGTGATCATGGAACTGAATTTCAGTCAAGAATCATGACCAAGTTTTGTGAAAGACTCGGTATATTTCAGGAATTTTCCTCTCGTAGTACTCCACAAGAAAATGGAGTTGCAGAAAGAAGGAATAGAACCATGATTGAAGCTTGTAGAACCATGCTGTGTGACTCTTCACTCCCAGAATACTTCTGGGCTGAGGCTATCAACACAGCTTGCCATATACAAAACATGGCCTCAATCAGCAAGAATCACAATAAGAATCCCTATGAGCTTGTGAAAGACCGAAAACCAAGCTTAGCTTACTTCAAGATCTTTGGAAGTAAGTGTTATGTGTTGAACAAAAAAAAAGTGCTGTGTTGAACAATGAGAAACACTATCTGACCAAATTTGCTGAAAAAGCTTATGAAAGGATTTTTGTTGGATATAGTTCTCATAGTAGAGCTTATAGGATATTCAACAAACAGATCAAAGTAGTAGAAGAAGCAATTAATGTTGTATTTGATGAGACCAACTTGATCTATAAAGACTGGTCTAGTTCTTCTAGTGTTGAAGGTATTGAGAGAAGGTTGGGAAATGTTTCCATCAATGAACAAGAAGAGAAGGGTGAACTGACTTCACCAGATGAATTGATCAATGATGGAAGCCTCCCCAGAGAAGATGTCTTGGATACTGATGAAAGGATACAACATGCTGAGACTCAAATTGAACTTAAAGTACCAGAAAATAGAGACAGGCTGCCAACTGCCACAAGGCATCTAAAGGATCACCCATAGAGTCAAATCATTGGTAACTTGGGTCAAGGAGTTCAGACCAGAAGAAGTACAATGAATGAAGTGCTTCACCTGAGCTTTCTCTCACAAATATAGCTATAGAAGTTTGAAGCCAACTCTGATCCATCCTGGATTTTGGCCATGCAAGAGAAATTGAATCGATTCAAAAGATGCAAGATCTGGAAACTGGTCCATAGGTCTCATGACCAAAATGTCATTGAGACAAAATGGGTATTCAGAAACAAACTGGATGAACAAGGAGTTATAATAAAGAATAAAACAAGACTGGTTGCAATGGGGTACATACAACAAGAAGGAATAGACTTTGATCAAACATTTACACCAGTGACCAGATTAGATGTAATAAGATTGTTTCTAACATATGCAGCTCATAAAGGATTTAAAGTATCAAATGGATGTGAAGTCTGCTTTCATCAATGGAGACTTAAAATAGTAAGTATATGTAGAACAACCCCCAGTTCTTATAAACCCCTTTCACCCTAACTATGTATATTATCTAAAGAAAGCATTGTATGGTCTCAAACAGACACCTAGATAAGGATAACAAAGGGAAACCTTTTAATGAAACCATGTACAAATATATTATTGGCCCCCGCTCTAACTGCTAGTAGATCAGACATTATGTTTCCACATGTGTTTGTGCTAGGTATAAAGTCAACCCTAAAGAATCTCATTACTCATCTGTCAAGAGAATTCTATGATATCTTAAGGGCACACCTAATCTTTTCTTATGGTACCATATGAGTAATAATTTTGAGTTAACATGATTTTCAGATACAGACATTGCAGGATGCAAGGAAGACATGAAAAGTGCTTTAGGGACATGTCAATTCCTTGAAAGAAGGCTGATTTATTATAGCAGTAAGAAACAAATCAGTGTGACCATTTAAACTGCAGAATCCGAATATATATCAGCTACAAGTTGATGTGCCCAACTACTCTAGATACAACATCAACTACACATTACAATATCCAGCTAAGCAGACCTTTATTTTGTGATTCATCTAGTGCTATCTCAATTGCCAAAAATCCTGTGTCACACAGTATGACCAAGCTTATTGAGATAAAGTATCACATCATCAGAGATCATGTTGAGAAAGAAGATATCTGCCTTGAGTTCTTCACTGACATACCAGTGACAGACATCTTTACTAAGCCTTTAGATGAAGTGAAGTTCAATTACTTTAAAATTGAACTGGACATGTTGAATTTAGAGTAAAATTCATGCCTAGCCTATCCACTAGATAACCTGCTCTTGCTATTTTATTATTTTTCAAATATTATGTCATGCAAGTAGAAACTAGGCTCCTAACAAAGATGCATGCGATAAGCTGAAAATGGTAAGATGTCGACTTCACAGGGAGACAATGAAGGAATTAATCCTCTATCGGGAAGGATATCCGCACACTTCATTCAAATATATTCTAAAGGGTTATTTCTTAATAAAGGTACGTGCCCCTTGGACTTCCTTTTATAAATAATTAAATTAGAAATAAACGAAAACATTAGGTTAAATAGCGAAAAACCTCAAACGTCGGCACCAAGGTTTTCGCGCTCTTGCTCCCGTTCCACCTAGAAGCTTTCTCTCCTCCGAATTTTCAACATCTTCAATGGCGCCCACAGAAAGCTCGTCGAACAAGATAAACACTGGAAGTGAAGTTGTGCGAGGCAGATTCAAGAACATAAAAAAATTTGTGGACAATCAATGGAAGAACATAAAAAATTTTGTGGACAGGACTGTGCAAGGGTTAAGGAATGAGATGAAAGAGAAAATCTCAGCAGTGTAAAAGAAATGCACCACCTGAATGCCCAGACAATGTACTTCTTCATGAAGACTGTAAAAGCTATTGACTATACTGCCCAGCAAAATCAAATGACTATCCAAAGGGATTCAGGAAGTAATTGTCAATCAATAGGCTACTGCTGCAAACCTCAATCAAACCTTCCAGGTCACTACCAGCAACATGGCTGATCATAGGATGACTGTGATGGAAAGAATGGATTTCTGCAATCTGCTTCAGACCAAAAACACCATGGTAGCAGAAGTCAACATGCTGGAACAAAAGATTGCTGAATCTCAAGCAGAAATCTGCCAAGCAATATTTGAAGAAATCAGAAAGAGGAAGAGATCAATAACTCATCAATCTGCCCAACAAGCAATATGGACATCCAATACAATCAGGGACGGCCTGCATCTGGAACCCATACACTACTCTCCACAACCAGCAGCAGAAGACTATGACAACATTTCACAGTCTGATCCAACAACAAAACATTATGATTACATTCCTCCTGAGAATTATGAAGAAACTTGGGATGATTATCATCACTCTCTGGCAGCTGAAAAAGGAGAGACTTCTTCATCAAGGAATATGAGAGCTGATCAGAGTCAAGAGGAGATCATGCTAGCCATACAGAGGAGGATTGAAATTTAGAACATGCCAGGCTATGAAGAGTAGCCCCATATCTAAAAATAACATTTTATATACATGGGATAACATTGGAAAGCATGACAAACATTTCAAGGTATTACAGTTAAGTGGAATGACAAAAGCATGAGAAGCAGAAAACTAAGAGCGGGATTCACAAAAAAGTCATCTAAATGGACCTCCTCCTAAATATATTCCCAAGCCATTGGGCTATTTTTAAAGACAAAAGAGGAAAGCTGAAGGAGAAGAGTTTTGAATGTTGTAAAACCTTGGGGATGACTGACTTTTATTTTGGGATCTTTTACTTTATTTAACTTAATGTAGATTACCACTATTTCTAGTTATTTATATATATCTGTAATGATTTTCTCCGTGCAAGTCTATTTCTGTTTCATTTTATATATCTATGGTTATTGTCATATGAGATTCTGACTTCTTCAAATAAGGATAAATTGTTTGGAATATTGTGCACAAGATTCCTACTTTGAAGAAGGACCCAAGATGACAATAAACATCTTGTATTCGGTAGATGATTTAGTTTTGTTGTGACAGGATCAACTAAAATGCCTGGCAAATGTATTGTTAAACTTATGGTCACCCAAACAAGGTTTTACCCGTGTAATCCATTAAGAAGCAAAACTCAAGTTGAAATCTGTCCTAATTATATATTAAAAATGTCACCATCATGGGGAAAGCCACTAAAAGTTAGAGGATTTTAAAGGAATGGATCAAAATTATCTAAGTAAAAAATCGAGTTCATATTTTAGAAGACTAAGTGTTTTGTCGACTGCATTGACTTAATGCTTCAAGGAAATGTCAAGTGTATCGACTGCATGACTAAAGAAAAGTTTGACTGTATCGGTTTCAAGCTAAGTCATTTATCGACTGCATGCTTCATGAACTTTATCGATTGCATCGATTGCATAGCCAAAGAACAGTTCGACTGCATCGTTTTCAAGCTAAGTGTTTTATCAATTGCATCGACTGCATTGTTGAAAAATTTACCGATTGCATCGATTGCATCGATGAGATATTTATCGACTGCACTGTGACCAAAATTCTTCAGCAAAGTTAGAAGGCTAAGTGCTAAGTGTTTCCAAATAAGTGAGCATGATGAATCATGCTCACTAAATATATATCACTAAAGTTAAAGGGTTTTGTCGATTGCATCAATTCAAGTTTACTTAAAAGAGCTTTTGTCGGCCTGACGCGTGACGTAACAACTCTCTCCTGACTTTAAGCCGCAGATTGCTCAATCACTTTGAATTATTTTAAAAAGTGATAGTTGCTGCAGAAATCAAGGCGCTGACAGGGGAAAGAAATATTCTCATTAATTCCTTTTCCAGGATCTTTCCATAAGTAAAAATCTCTAGCAGTTAGAGGATTCCTAATTCAGAAAATTCCTAAGGAGGATTGACTAGCCGTTGGGGATTTTCTTATCAGTCTTCATGCCTTATGCCGACCAAAGTCTACTATAAAGAGGGGACTTCAAAAGATAAAAAAGACATGAATGCACAAGCAATACACAAAGAAGGATCATCTTCCAAGTCTAATCCCTGCACCATTTTTTCTGAAGAATTCTTCTTTCTGTCATGGTGCTCTTGATCAAGCCTTCATTCTTTCCAAGCCAACATATTCAAGTGCCGATAAAGGAAGAAAAAGAAGCCTACTCAGTGCTCCTATTTGATGACTCAAGCCTTGTCTGTTGAGTCAAATCTTGTAACTCCCTTTTCATTTGTAGGATCATTGTAATTTGAGTTGTAGGGTTTTGATTAGTTTGAGTTGTAGTGTTGTGTTTAGCCTGAGTTGTAGGATCAACAAAAAGAGGTCGCAAACTTGTGAAGTGCAGGCAATAAGTGATGCAAAGAGACATAATTTGAAAGAGGGTGAGCGGTTGAGGCTGATGCTTGATCTGCCTCTTGTGAAGCATCAGTAGGCAGGGAGAATATCGTAGGGCCTCAGGCTGAGGACTTCGGCGTGTGTAGACATGAAGAGGAGAGAACGACGGGTGAGCCATAGTCAGAGGAGTGAGCAACAAAGGAGGAGTATCAGTGAAGGTAGACACATAAGGATGTGGAAGGCCTGATGATGTGAACTATAATATCAATATTGAATTTTAAATATTAAATTTGAGATCGATTTAGATTATGCAATGCTAGCGAGATGTCCACAAATGTTATCCTTTGACAATGAATCTAAGGTTTACAAATGTGCCGAAAGAGCCAACAAATGCACGTAGATTAAATATGATTTAGTATTCACAGACATGCACTTAGAGAAATGAAAAATGCGAGAACAAGCAACATTTCAAATTAACAACAAATAGGTAAATGATAATTAAGGGGCAAGCTCTGAAATTAAAGATCAAATAAATAAAACATCAAATTAAGCTAAAGAATTTATCAAATTCTTGAAAGAGTTATACCATGGGTTCATTAATGCAGTGAAGGAATGGTTGCAGGGTTCACTGGATTCAGAGGGGAAGGATTGGAAAGGCTCAGGTTAAATTGGGCTAACTGGAACGCCAGATCTGGGAGAAGTGTAAAAATGGCTTGGAATGCACGTTGGGTTGGAATGGCCTAATATCGCCGGAAGAGGGCAGGGATGGAGTTGTCGAAGGTTGTTCTGCCCCTAAAAGGTCAGGGCGAGGTTGTAGCGGATGGAGCTGGGAGTACAATTGGACAGGAGATTGGAATAGGCGAGGGCTGAGCCTGGATTCCGAGACAGAATTAATTTCTCTGTTTTGAATTCTCCCAGGCGTACTTTTCCATGGGGGAAGTGTTGTTTCTTTATAGAGAAAGGGCTGTTTATATATATTTTTTCTTTTGACCAAGAGGTCTGGGTGGATAGAATTAGGCAGTAGCTTTGATTTCCTTTGCTTTTTGACCACGTGGGATGGATGGGTAGAAGTAGGCAGTAATTTGGGTTTTCTTTGCTTTTGCCCTGGTGGGCTAGGTGATCAGAAGTAGGCAACATTTTTATACACCTTTTCAATATTGCTTTTTTAAAGTTTTCTTGCTGACAACCTATTTCTACTCATTTTACTTTTTGCTTGCTTTATTTAAATTTAAAAAACTATCATTTTCAAAGATTGCCTAATTTTCACTTAACCTAATTTGACCGAGCTTCTCATTCAAGATCTTATTGGTTGTTCATGCCAATAAGCCGAACAACTTGTGCGAGGGCATGCGCGAAACAAAACGTATAAGATTTAATAACGTGCATAAAATAATCCACGTGAAAATAAACAAGATAAACTGTGCAAAGACAAACGCGATAGATATGCGAATAAAATAAAATTAAAATATAATGGTGCGACGCAAGTTGCATCACCTGGGGAGGTGGTGATAGGAGTTTCAGATTGGTTGATTATCAAGGAAGGTGATATCAACGGAGGTGACAAATTTCCGATGTAGCGTCCCAGAATTTCCAGTGATCTTAGAAGTTTGATGCTCATGTTAGGAAGACCCAAGATCTCCAAGGATCCTTGTAGGTGTGGAGGTAAAACCCTAAGATGACAAAAGGCTTGATCATTACCTTAACCTTAGTCTGAGGGTGGTGATGATCTTATTCACACCCTCTGAGGTTTGTTTAACTAAGTCGAGGAAAATAGGTCACCACCATACCTCAATGGACCTACGCAAGCTTTGGAGAGCACCTTGTAACCTACTTCAACCAAGAGGCATCTGCAAACCCTAATGGGCCCATGGTGGATTGCATGGAACCCTAAGAATTGGTCACCACACTCTAGTGACTGAGCAAGTCTGCCTTAGGGGACCCTAGCTCTGCACTGGGCCTAATGGTGCCCTAGAGACCAAATTGTGAGTCCAACTCATATCATGACTTGGGTTCAAGGGCATCAAATGCGCAACATAAATATAGAAAATTCTCGACAGGATTCATATGCTTGAGTCAAGCGCTGAATAGTATCCGTGTCTCTAGAGGTATCCCTGTCTTATGTGCGATTGAGTCAAGAATAACTTTATACTTGCGTCAAAATTAAATTTCGAGAAGAATAATTGGCGTTTGAGTCCAAGCGCATAATAGTATCCGTGTCTGTAGAGGTATCCACACGAACGCCAAAAACACCACACAGTTCTGCCAACGAACTCGGGTCGAAAGATGATTGTTTCTCTCCTTCAAAATGCTAGTTCTGATTTGATAGAGATATGCTCTTGGTGATTTTACCTTTTACGGTATGAAAAAATCCGAATCAAGTCATGTTTCTTTAGGATAAGTTGGTCTATTTATAAGTACGAACACATACATGAAATTTGAGGTGCACTTGCCCTTGGCACATGGGCGTGCGCCCCAAAAATCACGTCTGTTCATGCATACTCGACACCTTGTGAATTTGGAACTAAAAACCGCACACTCCCTTGGCACACGGACTTGTGCTTTCGAAAGTCACGTCTTTTGGTCCAGAACTGCCGCCAACCATTATCCCCCTATTTCGAGCACACATGCCCTTGGCATACATGGGTGTGCTTCGGGCCATGTGTCTCAAATGTCGTACAACATATCATATATGCCCATTCAGAACTTGGTTTCATAAACAAATACGATCAAACACTCCAATTTTCGCATGTTCTTATGTGCGATTCTTTATGTTGGTATTACGTTGATAGTAAGACTAAATCTGGACTATTTCTTGATCACAATAATCCAACATCGAGATTTACCCTTCTTAGCCCATATTACCCTAATATTAACCCCCAAGAGGTAGGTTAGTCAATCCCATGTCAACCCCTAGTGTTGACTTGGTCAACTTGACGTATGTTTTGAATTAAAGGATTCCCTAACTAACCCATGCACCTTCAAGTCATGAGATGACTTTGCCTAGCCTTATCACATCTTCTCACACCCACCCATGACCTGCCACCTCACCAAAGAGGTCAATCATTAGTCAACTAACATGAAACCTATCGAATTGAACCCTTAAGACCTTGAATTGACCAAGCTATGGTTCACCCTATCTTGACCTTGACTCACCAGCCACATCACCTCCCTCTCAGCCTTGCCAAGTCAGCACGGGGTCAAGGATTGACCAAAATGCTCAAACCTAACCCTTTGGGGCTTCGACCGACACCTCTTTTGTATTTTAATACAAGTGGTGGTGGGCCCTGGCATCTCCATTAAATATGAGTCACCACTCTTCAATGGAAAGCCAGTTGGGAACACCAAAAGGTGTTAGAGAAGCCCAATCGACCACCTCCACCATTATTGATCTCAATCATGGGGGATGAACCCCCTCCACTTTATTTAAAACCCCCAAAACGTCTGTTTTAGGGCTTTACCATCCCCGTGAGCCCGAACGAAACGAGAGAACCCCTTGGAGATCACCGCCGATGACTAGAGAAGGCAAGAGAGTTTTCGCTATGACATCTCCACTATGCCGCCACGCCGTCGTTCAACACAACCAGTGCCCACTCATGCCACCATCTGAACTCTTTCAACGCCTAGATCTTGTTGGAACCTAGTGCTCCCATCTCCAGCTGTCGGAGAGGTGGTTCCCGACCACCATAGCCTCGGACCACCACACAGAGGAATGACATTCTAGACCCTTTAGGATTCACTGAAGGGCATTCCTGAGGCAGTGAGGGACTCCTAGCCCTCCCTAGAGGCCATTGAGGCATCTGTTGTCGTGGAGAAGACTGTTTCGATGGCAGCCGACAAGAGATAAAAGAATAATCCAATTTCCGTCTACTGCCGGTGGAGGTCGGCCACCGGACTGCCACTCAGAGGACCGCATTCCACCGGTGAGTAGACTGGTGATAGTGCCCCGGTTTGGGCGTCACCAGAGAGGAGTGGCGGCTGCTCGCAAAGTCTCTGTCGTTTGATTCAACGGCGAGAAATGTTGGTCATTGGATCGATCTGGATGATCAAACCCTGGCCGTTCGAATCCTCGACAATGATTGGCCTCTCCCACAATGGATCTAGCGGTTCGATCCGCTGTGGCCACTATTGGCTGGCCATAAAATGATTAAAGAAATGGAGGCCTTCCTTACATTATCTTGGAAATTGTTGAACATAAACTTTGTAGAGGATAGAAAGACCTTTCCATGAAGTGGTGACACCACTTCTGGTGAGACCTACAGCCTTAAGAAATCATGTTTAAATATAGGGTTGTCCAAACCTAGAGTTTTTATATAAATGAAATCTTTCTCTGTTTAATGATCAAAATGAGCCAAAAATTGGTGAGTGAAGTCTTTTTATCCTTAGGAAGTCTCTGTAAAAGTTTGGGAATTTTTGGACACACTTACCCCTAAGTTTTGGTGATTATTCAATAATTATACACATGGCATATTAATGAAATAAAATTTAACACACTGAGGTTCTTGGCACAAAATTTTTGTGGTTACTAGGGCTTGTGGACCTTTGTGACCAAAATTTGGTGGCATTTGAACTTCAATTTTTGTGCTCTCAACTAAATCAGGTTTTAGCCTTTCTTGTCACACCAAATTATATGCAAAATTAATAAATGGAATCTTTCCAAGTTATGAGAAATTTAACTTGCGATTTTTACAGAGCCTTAATTATAGGGTGTTGTTATTAGCAAATTGCATTTGGCTTTTAGCAAATTAGTTCTATTACCAAACCATAAAATTTGAAAATGATTATTTAAAAACTATTTTGTTATTATCTGTAGAAAAAGATGCAAAGAACCTTGCAGACTGTATTTCTTGTATAAACAGTAAGTATGAATACACTTATATAGGAGGAGAGGAGGAGAAAAATCCCAAGACTAACAATGTGGGACTAAACCTAAGACACAAGTGGGCTCATAAATGAGCCACAATTACAATGTGCTTTTACACAGTTTTCCAGTATCTTCTAACACTCCCCCGCAAGCTGGAGCATACAAATCGTAAGCACCAAGCTTGGATAGAAACTGCTGGTCCAGTGGCCGAGGTAGAGCCTTGGTAAAGATGTCAGCAACTTGCCCGAAAGCTGGAACATGTTCCAATTCAAGTTTCTTCAGTTGCACCTTCTCCCGAACAAAGTGACAGTCAAGCTCAATGTGTTTTGTTCGCTCGTGAAACACATGATTCTTTGCCATATGTATAGATGCCTGACTAACGCAAAATAGAGTAGCAGGTGAGGAGAGTTTGACACCCAAGTCACAAAGAAGACTTTCTAACCAGGTAAGTTCAGACACGACAACAGCCATAGCACGATTCTCTGCTGCAGCAGAAGAACGAGCAACAACTGATTTCTTCTTGCTGTGTCATGTGATGAGATTTCCTCCAAAATAGGTACAGAAACCAGTGGTGGATCGTCGATCGTCAAGAGAACTCGCATAGTCAGCAAGTATATGCAACAAGGGATAAAGAGGAGGATGACATGTATACCAGCCCTCATCCCGGGGCAACTTTCAAGTACCTGAGGATTCGTTCGACAGCCTGTAGATGAGATGTTCTCGGTGAATGCATAAAGCGGCTTACCACTCCAACAACAAATGAGATATCAGGTCTGGTGACAGTTAGGTATATCAGTTTTCCCACAAGCTGCCGATAATATTCAGGATTTGTAAGTAGAGAATCTGATTTGGCTCCATGGGCACTCAGCTTGTGGTTGACATGCATAGGAGTTTTTGCGGGTTTACATCCAGAATAACCAGCATCCTGAAGAAAGTCAAGACAGTATTTCCGTTGAGATATGACCAGACCATCCGGTCTTCGAGCAACCTCAAGTTCAAGGAAGTACCGAAGGTTTCCCAGATCTTTTGTTTGGAAGACAGAGTTTAGGTGCTTTTTGATCTGTTGTATCCCGGTTGAGTCATCGTCAGTTATCAGAATATCATCCACATAAACTAGGAGAATTACCGTCCCTATTGTTCGATGTCGTGTAAAGAGAGAGAAGTCAGCAGAGCTCCACTGAAAACCAATATCACGAACAACCTTGCTAAATTTTTCAAACCAAGTTTGAGGGGACTGTTTGAGACCATAGATAGCTTTCCACAGTGAGTGACAACCGTCTTTTTATCCAAGTGATCTTTGATGAAGTGTCGATCAACCTCCACATGCTTTGTCTTGTCATGTTGGACTGGGTTATGAGCTATACTAATAGTTGCCTTATTGTCACAGAACAAAGAGAAAAGTGTTGTCGGAAGCCTGAATCTTGTAGCACAGTACACAACCATAGACCCTCACATAAGCCTTGAAACATAACACGATATTCTGCCTCTGCATTTGATCTAGCCTCCACATTCTACTTCTTACTATGCCATGTCACAAGGTTCCCACCAATGAAGGAGCATTATCCCGTTGTTGACTTCCTTTCATCACGATAAGCAGCCCAATTAGCATCAGTGAAAATTTCAATCTTCAGGTTATTGTTTTTGGAGAATAGGAGACCACGACCAGGGGATTTCTTTAAATATCGTAGCACGCGATACGCTGCTTCTTAATGTCTGATTCTCGGAGAATACATATATCTGCTCAAGATACCAACCACAATGGTAATATCAGGACGAGTGTGGGATAGGTTTATAAGTTTCTCAACCAACCTTTGATAACGTGATACATCAGTGCGATCACCATCACTATCTCCATCTATTTTGTGATTTTCCTCCATAGGGGTGTTCGCAGGAACACAACCAAACATACCAGTCTCCTTTAGGAGATCCAATATATACTTCCGTTGGGATATGGTGATACCCTGATCAGATCTAGCCACCTCGATACCTAGAAAGTATCATAATCTTCCCAAGTCCTTTACCTCAAATTCAACTGATAAAAGGGTCTTAAGATTAGCAATCTCCTCTGTATCATTTCCGATAATCACAATGTCATCCATATAGACAATGAGAACCACAAGTCTCTATTCATGTCTCCGGATAAACATGGTATGGTCAGAGTGATCCTGCTTGTTCCAAAACTTGAGTATAGTCGTGAGAAATCTCCCGTACCAGGCCTTGGGAGATTGCTTCAGGCCATATAAGGATCGTCTTAGGCGGTAGACAAGTCCTTCATCCCTTTTTCTTTACGAAACCAGGAGGGAACTTCATGTACACCTCTTCATCAAGCTCATCGTGAAGGAACGCATTCTTCACGTCCCGTTGATGGAAATCCCAATCCAGGTAAGCAGCGCAAGATAATAATACCGGAATTGAATCCATCTTTGCAACAAGAGTAAAGGTCTCTTGGTAGTCAACTCCCTGAGTCTGGGTATATCCTTGAGCGACCAGACAAGCCTTGTACCGTTTCACCTTACCATATTGGTTCTGCTTAACAGAGAAGATTCACCGTGAACCAATGACTTTCTTGCTAGGAGGAAGGGAAGAGACATCCCATGTGTGATTTTTTTCTGAGGCAGACATCTCATCTTGCATTGCCTGAGACCATAAAGGTACCCCCAAAGCTTCCTGACAGGTATTAGGAATAACGATTAGAGAAAGAAACAACAAAATCCTAATGGATCGGGGTAAGATGGTGGTACGCCATATTGTTAGAAATAGGATGTTGCGTACAAGTAACTTTACTTTTCAACAATGCGAGGGGGATGTGCAGATCATCATCATCAGAATCTGAGTTTGAAGTAGGCATTGGTAGAGGTGAAACTTTAGTAGCCTACGTACCTGAACGATGTGATAAACATGAGGAAACAAAGAGATTATAGTAGAGGGGTCCGGTATCGGGTAGGGGCTATTGATACCGAAATGGGAGGTTGTAAAGTAATAGGAGAACCTGAAAGAGGAAGAGGAATGGGAACATGAGTAACATCTGTATCGCCACAACTCTCCCCCTGATGAATAGAGTGAGTCGAGAGTAGAAAATACGATTCCCCTTCTCGGAAGGTGATATCCAGTGTACAAAACATATGCCAGGAAGGAGGGTGATAACAACGATACCCTTTGGTGGTAGACGAATAGCCAAGAAAGACGCAACGGTTAGCCCGGGGGTCATGTTTTTCTCGACGAGGTTGGTGAATATGCATAAAACAGACACACTCGAAGACCCGGGGTGACAAATGAGAAGTATGAACCACAGTGGTGGTAGAGAGACGAGCTAGAGGGGTAGTGTAGGCGAGTACTCGAGAGAGAGAAGGCGGTTGATAAGATGAGCCGCAGTGAGAACTGCATAACCCCAATAGGATTTAGGAAGATGCATCGTTGCAAGACGACAACAAGCAACATCAAGAAGGTGCCGATTTTTAGGTTCGGCCACTCCGTTTTGGGTAGAGGCATGAACACATTTTTGGTGGTTGATGCTGTGAGAGATGAGGTAAGAGCCGAAGGCACTACGATCGTCATTCCCCCCATTATCACTTCGAAGAACACGAATAAAGACGTCAAAAATTGAGTTTGCACCATTTTATGAAAAGCTTGAAAGTAAGGGAACACTTCATTTTTCCCTTTTAACAGATAAAATCATATAGTGCGAGAGAAGCAATCAATAAAAGTAACAAATCATCAAAATTAGATAAAGATACAATTGGGAAAGGCCCCCAAACATCTGAATGTATAACAATAAAAAAGATGCTACTAGGAGAAGAAATATGTGAAGAAGTATGTCGCACATGCTGAGACAGATCGCATACATCTCAAGCAAAGTTCTGAAGAAAAGACAAAAGCAGGAAATAATTTTTGCAGATACGCGAGAGACGGATGACCTAAGAGTAGATGCCAGCGACGAACATCCTCAACAGTAAAAGTGGAACTGGAAAGATCCTGAGAGGGAAACTTGGTGTCCAGGTAGTACAAGCCACCACGGTTGCTACCACTGCCATTATTCTGCTTCGTACCAAGTTCCTGAAAGACACAAGAGTCAGGAAAAAAGGTTACCGAGCAGTTAAGGGATTTGATAATATTGCTAATAGAGAGTAAATTGCGAGTAAAAGATGGAACATGAAGAACAGAGGGAAGAGAAATGAAGGGAAAACAAGAGATGTTGCCTTTATCCGCAATGGAGGATAAAGAATTGTTTTCAAAAATTACCTTGCCCTTACCAAACAAGGGGTTATAAGAGAGAAAATTTGAGAAAGCCCCAGTCATGTGGTGGGTAGCGCCGGAGTCGAGCACCCGTTCAGACGGTGAGGTGGTGACAGTATGAGCACTGGACATAACAATAGTGGCAAGGGAAGTAGAGCTTCCGGTGATAGGATCATACTGAGAGTGAAGCAGATGACGAAAGACATCCAACTCCTGAGCTGAAAGAGAGGCTGAACAGGGACACTGAGATTCATTATAGACCTCTGTATTGTAAGCAGTATCATGAGGTTGGGAACCACTGTGTCTATGGACTCCACGACCAAGGCCACGACCACGACCACGACCGGAAGGGGAAAGATGCGGACGAAGTTTGAAACAGTGAGTGGCCTCTTCGACTACAGTAATCACAAGTGGGCACTGAAGATCCAGGAATGAGAGTAAGGCCACAGCCAACACTTGTCAAGGCAGAGCGATCAGAAGGAGCCATAACTCTGATGGTCTTGCGACGGTCGTCATTTCCCAGAACTATGCTGAAAGCTTCCCGAAGAGATGGAAGAGGGGAGCGGTGGAGGATATGCGTTCGCACCATATCGGAATCCATGTTTAAGCCCATCAGGAAGACATGGAGACGAAAACGATTCTCATTTTACTTTATCTGAATGACATCAACAGTACAAGAAGGAGAAAAATGCGCAAAATAGGCCAACTCTTGATACAGACTCTCAAACTCAGAGAAGAACGATGAAACGTTCATTGATTCTTGCCGCAACTCCAAAATGCGTCTAGTGAGCTCTTAAACCTAAGTGAAACTACCGATATGATAGTACGTTTCGTGAGCACGGGTCCAAATCTCGAATGCCGAGTCCATCAACATATAGCTCCGATGACCCTAGGAGACATCAAATGCAGGAGTCGGGAGACAACCAGAGAGTTGTCAGAATCCCAACGCTTCCAGGTGGGATCGGTCTTCGAAGGCTCCTTAATCGTGCCATCGATATACCCAAACATCTGTTGGCTACGAATGACATGTTGGGCAGCGCGAGACCATTCAAGGTAATTCGTGTCATCCAACTATCCAAGGAAACCGTGGTAATTTTCAAGGACCCAGAGTGACCATGAAGACGTTGAGAGTCGCTCACTTGAGGCTGAAGCACACCCAGAAAGGATGTCGAGGAATCAGGATCATTCATAATGGCAAAGAGGGGGAGAGAGATCAAACGACACCGATGAAAATCAAGACAGGAGCGGCATTACAGAACAAAAACAAGAGAAAACACAACAGTAGCGACATTACAGCAGCAGGGGCAAGAGAAACAACAAGGGGAATCATGAGCACAGAGCAACAACGACATTAGCACAGAAAAAGCACAACAATAGCATCAGCAAAAAAACAGGCGGCGCAACACTGAGTAGCAGCGGTCGCATCAACACGATCGACGCAACACTGAGTAGCACAACAACATCAGCGGAAGGATAGCGACGGGATCACGGGAGCAGCATCAATGGAGCAGTAGCGGCGGCGGTACGATCGGCGGCGGCATCACAGGAGAACAACGACGGTCTCCTATGCAACTGTCGACAACATCGAGCATGCCAGGAGACTGCAAACGCGGGACAAGCACCGGCGGCCGCTCAAAACGGCAAAACGGGAGGCATGCAAGGCAGCGGCTAGGGTTTGCGAGTTTCCTTTGATACCAAGTAGAAAGGAATAATGTTCTGTAATCAAACCGTCAAAAAATAATGTTCTGTTGGCCACTTTCCAATAGCTGATTCCTCAACCCTTTGTTGCAAAATCCTGATTTCTTCATTAGAGCTTACGACAGGGTTAACTCCATACGGTTACAAAGGAATTTTTTGCAATTTCCATTTTTTGATTATTTTGTTATCTCATTTGTATGTGTCCATCTGCACACTATTAAAACTTGAAATTGACATTAGTAATAACCAATCAGTATTTGTTTTTTTTAAACCAAAAGAGTGTTGAATCATGTTCCAACTGTTCATGAAGTTAAATTTTTTTGTTTGCCACTGTACATATTAGCAATGCATCTTTTCTCAATATGATGGCACTTCTGTGATCTCCAAATAATTGACATTCCTCACATATCATAAAATATGTCAAGTCTTCACTTCTTTATTCTAGGTTGGCCGAAAAGCAAGCACCTCCCTTATGGAGATGAAGAGGAGCTGCCCGAGAAGATATTTACTGCTAACTTTGGCGGGCAACAATCTTTCACATGGTCTTTTAATACATGGGAAAGCACCAAGTGTCAAAACTCAACTGCTGGTTTCGAATGGAAAGATGAGCTAAAATCTGAGAAGTACAGGGGAAGATTCTTGAACGAAAGCGATATCGAAGAAGACGAAGTAAATGATGTAGACCAGCACTCCAATAGAATTGCCCTTGGGTTGCCATCTTCGGGACCTTTATGTTTGGACGATGTCAAAAGAGCGTACGTTTTTTCTAACTATTACATGCTCTCTCTCTTTATATCTATCTATCTGTATATATATCGGGCTAATTATCGGGATATCCCCTGCGAGTTTGAATAATTACAGGTGCCTCCCTTCTATATTTTGAAATTATGCGGACTTCCCCTACAAGTTTGCTAAGTTTACAAACTTCTCCTTCCATCTAAAATTTGGAAGAAGTGTCACATTCAGCAAAAATAATCTTATATTCCAACTGTACCCTTTCAACATATTCCTACGATATCATTTCGATTTATGATTACAAAGGGTAAAATTGGAATATAAGTAATATTTTTTTGCTAATTTTGACACTTTTCATCGAGATGTTAGATAGAAGGGGAGTTTGTAAACTTGTAGGGGTGGTCCACGCAATTTCAAGACAGATGGGAGGTACCTGTAATTGTGCAAACTCGCAGGGGAGGTACCTGTAATTGTGCAAACTCGCAGGGGAGGTCCCAGCAATTAACACCCCCCCCCCCCCCCTCGCTCTCTATATAAAACACTTTGGATCTCATAATTCTTTAACAAAGTGCAGATTTCACGAGTCTGCTCTTAAGTGGCACCCTGACAAACATTGCGGCCTTGCACAGGTGAAGTGATTAATCTTGTTTAATCATTTGATAGAATTTATCAAGATTTATAATTGGATTTCTGTTCTTGTATAATAGGCTGCATTTTCTACTCAATATTGTGCATGTCCAGACCTCAAGCCATCTTATCCTATTTTCAGTATCGTTTATAGATTCACTGTAACAATTCTTTTAATTCACCTATCGTTTGCTAAATTACAGGTTGTGCTCTTAGATAATTTATTTGTAGCACATTAAGTCACACACATCTAATGAAGATTGTTGAATGATATATGTAAAAGTCCATTAGTAAAGACCCATTTAGCCTCTTACCTAGATTGTTTAGTCCCACATCTTGTAATAGGGATTTCTCTCTCTTCCTATATATTTGTATTCACACTTGTAATTTGACATTAAAGAAGTATATACAAGGTTTTCTCAACATTTTCTACATGGTATCAGAGTCAAAGATCCGACCTGCTTTTTTTCAAACCGCCCACCACCTTACTAGTCTGCCCGACGGTCTCGACCTTCCTTAACCGCACCGTGCTGCGGTCTCTTTTTTCCTACCCGCATCTTTCCCTCTCCGTGAATCCACTTCCCCCTCTTCCCTACCTCTCTCTCTCTTCTTTTATACCCTCTCAAGTCTGGTCTGCGGACCACCTTGCTGCGCGGTGTTCTCCCCCTTGCCGCGCGATCTGACCGCAGGTTGCTTCTCAAATATGCTCCGTGGGCCACCTTGCGGCGCTATCCTCGCCTCTTGCCGCGCGGTCCTCGCTCCTTGTCGCGGGATCTGACCATGGATTGCTTCTCCTTGCCGCTGCGAATAGTTCTCTTACCCTAGGGTTTGTCTTCTCTCCCTAACCGCGTGGACTGTTCGTCCGATCTTCTCTCCCCAACCGCGCGGACTGGTTTCTCTTGTCCCTGCGGTCGTCTCTCCCTCACCGTGCGGTCTCCTCATTCCTTCGGCCTTCTCCCTTGATAGTGCGGTCTGGCCTTACACCATTGCGGACTGCCCTTTGGCCTCTCTTGTGCTAGGTACTGCTTTTGTCCGTTGAGACCTTCTCTAACCGTTGCGGGCTCTGTTTCTGGTCGTGATCCTTCTTGCCGCTAGTGTGTTGCCACCGTGACCGCTGTGGGTTCCGTTTCTGGTCGCTGCAGTCTCTCTGTTAGTCTCTTGTGTTGTGCAGGATCACAAGACGCAGTCTATCATTGGAAAAGAGCATCTCTCGAATATTCTCTACGTCCTTGATCCCTCTCCTCCAACAGTTTTGTCCTCTATTTGCTCTTCTGAGTGGCATCGCCGTCTTGGATACCCTCCTGTAAACATACTTCGCTAAGCTCTTCCCGATGTCTCCATCCTGGAAAACACTTGTGAGCCCTGTATCTATGGAAAACACCATCGGTCTACGTTCTCGCCTCATCCCACTCGGAGTGCTACTCCCTTTGTTCTTGTTCACTCTGATATCTGGGGACCATACAAAATCACCAGTGTTTTTGGCTATCGTTACTTTGCTACTTTTTTCATTGATTACTCTCGCGTGACATGACAGTATCTCCTTCGTAATCGCTCTGAACTGCCGGGTGTTTTCCGTGCCTTTATCACTGAAAGCAACCAGTTCTCCACTACTATGAAAACTCTTCGTTCTGACAATGCCCATGAATACATTAGTCATGCGTTTACCAACCTATGTGCTGAGTTTGGCATCATCCACAAAACCTTATGTGCCTATACCCCCCCCCCCCACAAAATGACGTTGCTGAACACAAGAATCGTCACCGCCTTGAGGTTACCCGCTCTCTTATGTTTCAAATGAATGTTCCCAAACAATACTGGAATTTCACGGTCTCTACTGCATGTTCTCTTATTAACTGTATGTCTTCCTCTGTTCTCAATTTTGCGGTTCCCTTCAACCTTCTCTTTCCCTCCACACCTCCCTTTTCAGCCACCCCTCGCTTGTTTGGCTGTGTGTGCTATGCTAATAATCTTGGCCCGTCCACAGACAAGCTCGCTCCTCGTGCCACGAAATATATGTTCGTTGGTTACTCCCTTACTCAGAAGGGTTATGTCTGCTTCTCTCCTAAAGATCACAAGGTTGTTACTTCTGCTGATGCCACCTTTCTCAAAGATCAGCCATATCATTCTCAACCAACTGGTTCTCTCCTTCCACCACTCCTTCCGTGGTCTGATGTCCCTGTTACTTCCAACCTTCCGCCTCTCCTTCCTATACCACTCCCACCAAACCCACCTCCTCTTACTACGCCTCTTCCTCACAAACCACCTATCACTCGTGTGTATACTCGTCTCCCTCCTTCATCCACTACCATACGAGAGATGCCCTCCTCTGATGATATTTTGCAGCTTGCAGATTCAACAACTACTTCTACTGCACACCCAATGTTGAATTATGTCTCCTTCCACCACCTCACTCCGGAACTTTGCCAGTTTGCCCTTTCTTTATTGTTTTTTACCATCCCTACTTCTGTGCAGGAGGCTCTCCAACATCCGGGATGGCAAGCGGCTCTGGATGAGGAAATGTCTGCTCTTTGGGCAAACCACACTTGGGATCTTGTCCCTCTTTCTCCTGGACATACTTGCGTAGGTTGTAAATGGGTGTTTGCCCTCAAACATGGCCCAATGGGAAAGTTCAACGTTTGAAAGCTCATTTGGTGGCTCGTGGTTTTACTCAACAACAAGGACTAGATTATGATGAGACCTTTTCTTCAGTTTCCAAACTGAATACTGTTCGTTTGTTGATCTCCCTCGCTGTTTATCGGCACTGGCAGTTGCACAAGTTGGATGTCAAAAATGATTTTCTTAATGGTGATTTGCAGGAAATCGTCTATATGCAACAACCTCCCGGGTTTGAGACCACGAGGAAGTCTCTTGTTTGTTATCTGAAGAAGTCACTTTATGGTCTCAAACAGTCGCCTTGTGCATGGTTTGACAAATTCAATCAGACTATTAGTGCGATTGGGTTCACTCGGAGTTCAGCCGACTTCTCATTATTCACCCGACATCGTCCAACAGGTACATTGATTCTCTTGGTATATGTTGATGATATTCTGATTACGGGAGATGATCTTACAAAAATACATATGATCAAATAACATCTGACAATCGTGTTTCAAGCAAAGGACCTGAGAAGTCTTCGTTACTTTCTTGGTCTCGAGATGGCTCGACGACCTGATGGACTGGTATTATCTCAAAAGAAGTACTGTCTTGACTTGCTGCATGATGCGGGCTACTCTGGATACAAACCTGCCAACACTCCCATTGATAATAATCACAAGCTCTGGTCTCATGCCTCAGACTCTGATCTACTTTTTCCAAACCCCGAGTATTATCGTCATCTTGTGGGAAAACTGATATATCTCACTGTTACGAGACCTGATATATCATTTGCTATTGGGGTTGTCAGTCAATTCATGCATGAGCCACATATCTCTCATCTCCAGGCAGTTGTGCGCATTCCTCGATACTTGAAGACTGCTCCTGGACAGGGACTTGTATACAAGCCCTCTTCGTCTCCTTTATCTCTGAATGCTTATTGTGACGCTGATTATGCTGGTTCATTGGATGATCGACATTCCACAAGTGGATACTGCACTTATTTTGGAGGACATCTCATTACTTGGCGTAGCAAGAAACAGTCTGTTGTTGCCTGTTCATCCGTTGAGGCCGAGTATCGTTCAATGACAGCTGGTGTGTCTGAGCTCACTTGGCTTGAGGGTCTCCTTGATGATTTAGGAGTCAAGCTTTCCGCATCGGCCTCTCTATTTTGCGACAGTCAGGCTGCCATACACATTGCCAAAAATCCTGTTTTCCATGAACGGACGAAGCACATTGAGGTTGATTGTCAGTTCATTCGAGAAAAGGTTAAATTAAAGAAGGTAGAGTTAATACATGTTCCAGCTACCGAGCAAGTTGTTGACATCCTCACCAAGGCCTTACCACGACTTCTGTACTATCAGTTCTTGTCCAAGCTCAGTGCCTACGATTTGTACGCTCCAGCTTGTGGGGGAGTGTTGAATGATATATATAAAGGCCCATTAGTAAAGACCCATTTAGCCTCTTAACTAGGATGCTTAGTCTCACATCTTGTAATAGAGATTTCTCTCTCTCTCTCCCTATATATTTGTATTCACACTTGTAATTTAACATTAAAGAAGTATATACATGGTTTTCTCGACATTTCTACAAAGATGAATAATAAAAATTATATAATGCTTTGTGGCCTTCACGAATAGGATTGTCATGAACATAGTTAATCAATTCCTACACATTGGTGTAATCAATTCTAATTTTTATTACTTATTAATTTATGTGAACTCAATACTTATGAAATGGAGGTAATTAAAATGAAGTATGCTATAAAATTAAGTGCGGAAAACAAAATGCGTACTGTTCTTTGATTCGGCATCGTGTTGCATAATAGTTGTCATTCTCAGGAGTGCGCTTGAATTCCTTCGGATAAAATTTGTTTTGCTCAATGAAGAATCGGACATGCACCTCAATTTGGAATACTCAAATAAAGATCTCCTCTAATTGGTTTGGAGAAGAAAATCATAAAGAGATTTGATTTCTGATATGCAGCAATGTAGACTATTCGGACCAATGAAATCCTAGATCCAGATTTAAAAGCTAACACTGTTTATCTTTTCCTTGATAGGAGAAATGGAGAGCCCACGTTTTCTTTTTTTTTTCCACTCAAATATCTTTCTTGCTGAAGAAGAAGATTGTGCCTCCTTTGTTTCCACTTCTGATCAGCAATGGAGGTCTGTTGGCGTGAAAACTGAGCAAGTAATGGCAGACTAACTTTATGTCTTCTGACAAGGGCATAGGCAGAGAACCGCAAATCCTTTTCTCCCTTATTCGGCAAGATCAAACCCGGAACCTGAGGAGGAAAATATAGAAGCTACTAGATCTGAAAGACAGCAAACTTGACTTCTTCCTTGATTTGCACTGTTGTCAGGATTGGAGATCAGCAGATGGATAGGGAAGGCGTCGACCACCAAATATCAGCGATGGATTTCTCGGATAGGGGAGAAGACACGAGGGAAGGATGAATAACTGCCAGCCACACTTCATGTATGTTCACGTACGGATTTCACTTGTGAAGTAACCGGCTTAATTTTGATCCCTTAATAGGAGCGGGATTGAGAGTGGAGAATTACTAAAAGCACCCCAAACTCTTAATCTAAAATTCGCGCGTACATAAAATGAATCAAACACACGAATTAGAATCGATCGATCTGAACGTGCCAAAGGAAGACCAAGCTCGCGTAATGAAAGTTGGAATTAGTCTTGCCCTCCTATTACAGGTTTCGACAATTCGCGTAAACCAAATTTGACGCACACTAAAGAGTTCTAAATAAACTATAATTGATGCACATGTTTCATCGAGACGACTCAATTGATTTAGTCCACTCAAAATCTCGGGAAAACTTACATATCCCCCTCTTATTTTTGTAATTACAAAAACCTTCCAAGTAAAAGTACATTTCATAACATCCATTCACCAAAAAAACCCCTGAAAATGTACTCCAAGGGAATATTTTTGTGCATGGATGTTATGATATGCAAACTTATAGGGGAGGTATTTGTAATTTCAAATGTAAGGGGTGCAACCTATAATTATTCTAACTTCTAGGGGAAGTTTTGGCATATATATATATATAATATACTATTAATTACACACGTGATACTTAAATTTGACATAACTAAGTTTCACTTTATATTGTAATAATATTGAATGATCATTACTAATATTACATGTGCTAAAATCATATATAAATGCTTGATTTGTTCTACTGTTATAAGTTTTTTGATTTTCTAAACATTTTCTTCGGTTGGTATTTTTCTCATAAAACTCGAATAAATTCAGTTTACCTTCAAGCCAAATTTATTTGTGGATACATTTGTCATCAACCCACACTGCAATTTAAATAAGTCTTAATCTATATAAAGTATATAGTAAAGAACGGACAGGTAAAAAGTAAATGGTAGATGACACTTGAAATCTTCATTTCAATATTTGTTTACTATGTAAAATTTCTTTTATTTATATGGACGAAATTGCATCCCATACCATCTAATCGGCCAAATATAATCCATATCATTCATTTCTAGTTGTTCCGTTCTTTCTATAGTTATTATACAGAATAAAATTATTAATATTTTAATTGTTAATATACAAATTAAATGCCCATAGTTATAATAATAATATTTATTATTGTCCTATATATGATCTGGGGTTGGTTTAAACTCTAAACCCTAATAATATTTATAATTAAATACAAGGTATGAATGCACATTTATAGGAGGGAGAAAGAGAGAATAGATCCCTATACATGATGTGGGAATAAAGAGGAGAGAAGAAGAAAAATAAACAAATGGGCTCCATGTTGGAAAAACCCATGTAAAGAGGCCCATGATGGAGCCAATTTGTTTATTTTTCTTCTTCTCTCCTTTTTAGTCCCACATCATGTATAAGGATCTCTTCTCTCTTTCTCCCTTCTATAAATGTGTATTCATACCTTGTATTTGATTATTGAGAAAGTATATACAAGTTTGAGGTTTTTTCCACATGGTATCAGAGCGAAGAGGTCCTCCGTGCGGTTAAGTTTCTCTAACCGCTGCTTCCCGTGCGGTTAAGCGCGTCTCTAACCGCTGCTTCCCGCGCGGTTATGTTTCTCTAACTGCTCCTTCCGCTCTCTCTCTCTCTCGTGGCTTCCACCTCCCGTTCTTCCTCTTCCTTTTGGCCCTTTTATAACTCTCTCTCTCTGTCAGGTTGGGCCATTTCCCCTTTCCCCATCTAACCGCGCGGTTTCTTCCCGTCTACTCGCTCCTCTTTCTACTCGCTATGGTCTCTTTACGCGATCTCCTTGCCTTCTCGCCGCGTGCTCTTTCTACCCGCCTTCTCGCTACAGTCTTCTCTTTCTTCTCGTTGTGACTTCTCTAGTCGCTGCAGCCTCTCTAACCGCTGCGGGCTCCGCATTTTGGTCGCGACCTCTTTCCTTGCTGCTGATGTGTTGTCACCGTGACTGTGCGGTCTTCTCGCGTGGTTTCTTCGCTTCTTGGTCGCTGCGACTTCTCTAATCGTTGCGGCTTCTCCTCTCTGCTGCGGTCTCCGCATGTTGGTCGCGACATATTCCTTGCCGCTGGTGTGTTGTCACCGTGACCGTGCGACTTCTCTTCACTAGTCGCAACGGCTTCTCCTCTCTAACCGCTCCGCATTTTGGCCGCGGTCTCTTCCTTGCCTTGCCGTTGGTGTGTTGTCACTGTGACCGTGCGGCTTCTCCTCTTCGCTAGTCGCAGCGGCTTCTCCTCTCTAACTGCTCCGCATTTTGGTCGCGACTTCTTCCTTGACTTGCCGCTGGTGCGTTGTCACCAAGACCATGCGGGCTTCTCACGCTGTTTACCGTGCGGCCTCTCGCTGTTCTGATCGCCCGATCTGCTAGCGCGGTCTCCTCTCTAGTCGCTGATCTTCTTGCCGCCGATCTAGCCTCCTGACCGCCTTGCCATGGGGTCCTCTCTTAATTCTACCAGACAGGCGGCTTCCTCTCCTGCAGACCGCCGACCCTTCTCCCTGAGCTCCGAGATGAATTGCGGATCACCACTATTTCTTTAGCCGGGAAGAAGAACTTTGTGCAGTGAGTGCACTCTGTTCGCCGAGTTCTCTAGTCCAAGGGCTTTCTACATCACTTGACCCAAGTTGTTCCCGCTGCTCCTACTGAAGATTGGTTGCGCAACGATGGTCGAGTTCAAACATTGGTCCTCAACTCCCTTGATGACAAATCTTATCGCATGGCCATATATCACGAGTCGGCTAAATCCATGTGGGATGAGCTCCATTTTCTCTATTCTGACAAAGATAGTCTCCAGCACCTGTATGACATCATAACAGATTTTCAGACTCTTGACGGTGGCGGGGCCGCCGACCTCACCTCCTTTGTTGCTCGGGCCAAGGCTCTGGTTGAAGCCTGGATTCAACATCAGCCCCCTACGGTGGATCTTGCTGCCCAACGTGCCCAAAAATAAGCCGTCGGTGTGGCCATGATGATGGCTCGTGTACTGCCTCATCTTCAGAGTGTTCGGGCTCAGATCCTCTCCTCTGCTGCTACTCCGTCACTATCTGATGTGTGCTCCATGTTGCTCAAGGTCTTACCACCTCCTGACAGTTCTGGACCTCCGTCACCGGCCCTCCTTTAGCAGACTTCTGCGCCCTTCCTCCCTCTCCCTCCTCCTGCTCGTGGGGGACGTTTAAGTTCTCGGGGCAGAGGTCGGGGTGGCCTGCCACGACCTAAGTGTTCCTTCTGCGGAAAGGAAGACCACCTTGAGGCTACTTGCTACCGCAGGCATGGGCTTCCTCCTCGTCCGCTTGCCGCTGTTGTTGCCAACGACTCATCTGTCACTGGTACTGACCTTGAAGAGGTCCGGCTTCAACTCCAACAACTTCAGGGTTTGCTCAGCCGCCCACCTGCCTCCGTTGCCTCCATCTCAAATGAAGGTATCGCTTGTCTCTCCACTAGTCCGCGCTGGATAGTGGATTCAGGTGCCACTCATCACATAACCTCCCTGCGGCCACATCAGTACTTGGATTCTCCTCATCCTAAGTGTATTACAGTTGCCAATGGGGACACTGTTCCGGTCTCCGGCTCTGGTGATATCCCTCTCACTTCTTCTCTTTCTCTACGCTCGGCTCTTCATGTTCCGAGCTCCCTGTTTAATTTACTTTCTGTTGGTCGCCTCACTGCCGATTTAAACTGCTCTGTTACATTTACATCTCCTTCTTTTCTGATACATGATCGACAGACGCGGAATATCATTGGTAAGGGACGACTGCAGAATAGGCTCTACCTTTTTGATGACTCACCTACTATCCTCACCTCTGTCTCTTCCGTCGACTGGTATCGGCGTCTTGGGCATGCCCTTTTACCGGTTCTCCAGAAGGCTCTACCAGATGTATCTCTTCTTTTCAGTGCGAATCTTGTATTTTCGGCAAACAACCCCGTTCATCTTTTTCATCTTATTGTACTCGGAGTTCTGCCCCTTTTATTTTAGTACACTCCGATATTTGGAGTCCGTACAAAATCACTAGCATTTCTGGGTATCGCTATTTTGTAACTTTTATTGATGATTATTCTCGGATGACGTGACTATATTTAATTTGTGATCGCTCCAAGCTTCCCCGTGTCTTTCGGGCATTCCTCTTTGCGCCACGCAATTCTCCACGAACATCAAAACTCTACACACCGATAATGCTCGCGAATACACTAGCCACTAATTTGCGAATCTTTGCTCTGAATTTGGGGTCATTCACCAAACATCGTGTGCCTATACCCCCCAACAAAACGGAGTCGCGGAACGTAAGAATCGACATCTGCTTGATGTTGCCCGCTCTCTCATGCTTCACACGCATGTTCTCAAAGCTTATTGGAACTTTGCGCTTTCAACGACATGCTATCTGATTAACCATCTCCCTCCCCTCATACTCCACAATGCCACTCCGTTCAACCTCCTATTCCCCTCTACTTCAACATTCTCTCTCACACCCCACATCTTTGGTTATACTTGCTACGTTCACATTCTTGGTCCATCCACGGACAAGTTGGATCCCCGGGCTGCCAAACACATCTCCGTTGGCTATTTTCGAATTCAGAAAGGCTACATGTGCTAGCTACTCTCCTGCTACCCGCAAGGTGACTTTTTCTACTAATGTTATCTTTCGGGAGGATCTTCCTTTCTTCTCCGCTCCAGATCCAACTCCTCTACCACCACCCGTCCTACGACCTGTCATTCCCGTTACCACTCATCCACCACCACAAATTCCTGACCGGGCTCCCACTCTTTCCAAGCCGCCTCTTATACATGTCTACACTCGTCGCCATCCTGCCTCCGTTGCCCCAATACAGTCGGCTTCGACCTCTGACGCTCCGCGTCCTGCTGGTCCGGCACCAGAATCAACCGCTCATCCCATGGCGAACTATGTATCCTTACATCGCCTATCCCCACAAATTCAAACATTTACTACTTCATTATCCTCGATTTTTGTACCTAACTCTGTGTAGGAGACTCTCTAACATCCTGGTTGGCGGGCAGCCATGGAAGAAGAAATAACTGCTCTCTGGGCTAACCAGACATGAGACCTGATACCTGTACCTAACGACCAGACACCGATTGGGTGTAAATGGGTCTTTGTCATCAAACATGCTCCTTATTGGACAATTGACCATTTGAAAGCCCGCCTGGTGGCTCGTGGCTTCACCCGACAGCAAGGCCTCGATTATGAGGAAACTTTCTCTCCAATAGCCAAGCTCAACACCGTTCGTGTCCTCCTTTCCGTGGCTGTGCATCACTGGCCCTTACATTAACTGGATATCAATAATGCGTTTCTGAATGGCGTCCTCCAGGAAACAATCTACATGCAACAACCTCCCGGGTTTGAGACCACGGGGGAGTCCCGAGTCTGTCATCTTAAGAAGTCCATCTATGGTCTCAAACAATGCCCTCGGGCATGGTTCGACAGGTTCAGTAAGGCAGTTCGGGAAGTCGGCTTTACTCGAAGCTCTGCAGACTTCTTTCTGTTCACTTGACACCGGGCAATAAAAACGGTTCTTCTGTTAGTATATGTTGATAACATCTTAATCACTGGAGACGATTGAAAAGGAATCCAAGCGGTCAAACAACACCTTAGCTCCGTCTTTCAAACAAAAGATCTGGGGCACCTTCAATACTTCCTTGGTCTGAGGTCGCGAGACGTCCGAATGGACTTGTCCTCTCCCAACGGAAGTACTGCCTTGATCTTCTTCAAGATGCTAGCTACTCTGGATGCAAGCCGACTACTGCAATGGATGCAAATCATAAGCTGTGTGCACATGCTTCCGATACAGATCTTCCTCTCCAAAATCCTGAATACTTTCGACGATTTGTTGGAAAATTGATCTACCATAACGGTCACAAGACCGGATATATCCTTTGCTGTTGGGGTGGTCAGCTGGTTTATGCATGCCCCTCGAATATCTCACATTCAAGCCATCAAACACATCCTAAGATATTTTAAAACAGCTCTGGGTCAAGGGATGGTATACAAAACCTCATCCTCTACTCCAACGTTGGTTGCGTATTCTGATGTAGATTATGCTGGGTTCTTGGATGATCGACGATCAACCAGTGGTTTTTGTACTTATTTTGGAGGTCATCTTGTTACCCGGCGGAGTAAGAAACAAGCCGTGGTTACTCGATCTTCAGCTGAAGCAGAATACCGATCGATGACATCAGTTGTCTATGAGCTCACATGACTTGAATGTTTCCTCGCCGATTTAGGAGTAAACTTCCATCACCAACCATCCTGTTATGTGACAGCCAAGCTGTTATACATATAACAAAGAATCCAGTTTTCCATGAAAGTACGAAACATATTGAAGTGGACTATCACTTTATCCAGGAGAAAGTTCAAATGAAGAAGATACAATTGAAGCATGTTCCGGGTACTGAACAAGTTGCTGATATCCTCACAAAGACCCTACCAAGTACCCTATTTTATCAATTTCTGTCCAAGCTGGGTTCCTATGACTTGTATGCTCCAGCTTGCGGGAGAGTGTTGGAAAAGCCCATGTAAAGAGGCTCATGATGGAACCCATTTGTTTATTTTTCTTCTTCTCTACTCTTTAATCTCACATCATGTATATGGATCTCTTCTCTCGTTCTCTTTCCTATAAATGTGTATTCATACCTTGTATTTGATTATTGAGAAAGTATATACAAGTTTGAGGTTTTCTGCGCTGTTATTATACAGAATAAAATTATTAATATTTTAATAGTTAATATACAAATTAAATTCCCATAGTTATTATAATAATATTTATTATTGTCTTATATATTGCTTGAGGTTACACCCTCTTGTATTCTTATTAGTGCCATTGTTTATTTGTTTTTTATTAACATTACAACAACAACAACATTCAAGTCTTTATCCCACTATAGTGGGGTCGGCTATATGGATCCTTTGTCGCCATTGTTCCTTATCTTTTGTCATAATCTCACTAATGCCCAAGTACATCATGTCTTACCTTACAATTGCATTCCAAGTCTTTATTGTTGTACCCCTCCCTCGTTTAACATGTCTAGTGACTAGACTCTCACAACGCTTAACATGTGCCTCTAATGATCTCCTTTGTACGTGTCCAAACCAAATTGGGATGGAAATCCCAAGCAAAAACATAGATTACACCTCACCAAAAGAAGCAAAGTTTGTTCGTTATATCTGAACTATTTTGTCGGTATTAGTATGGTATTCTAGCTAGTTCTACTGCCATTGAAAATTCATATTATGCCATACCAAATCTACTGATCATCGAGATTTGTTGAAATGTCTTGGATCTTTTAATCTATTTCAAGCATGTTCAATTGATCACATTTCAATTAGTCTCTCAAAGGACGGTGTAAGCTGCAATATATTTGTTCTTTAGTTATTGTGAAATATTACATTCTGGTATATTTTGGAAAATTCTTCTGTATCACGAAATGTTATGTAAACTCTGCTAGCTGTAGGATTTGAAGGTGCAAACTGATAGCTCTCTCTCTCTCTCTCTCTGCTTCTCTATGACATTGTTTCTATACAGTGAAAGTAGCTCTAATTTTAGTGTGAAACATGTATATCTTTTTCTTTCTTTGTTCAATTATCGGTAACAAATATTATTCATATGAACAACCAAATTGATCAATGATCCAGTGTCAAAGATTATATTTTTAATATCAAATTGTAACAAAAATTAGCTGTAATGCAGGCTGCGGCTGCAGAGAAGTTCAAGCTATGCGTTGATGCTTACAACCACCTTTTGGATGCTCTCAAGTCTTCCTAAATCTGGCTTCTCTGTCCTCCAATATTTAGGAGTAAACTCTTTTTAATGTTATACCAAAGCTTTGTGTACTTCTCTAAGCACGATTTACACCTAGCTCAGAGAAAATTTACCACCGCCTTTAATTTTTGCCGTCACTATGTAAAATTTTTTCTTTTATTTTAATCATTTGGTCTTCTGATTTCTTTAATTTGTATGTTACCTACAAATTTATTTGTTTCATTTACGTTCTTTAGATGGCAATATGAGCATTATAGCTTCTCTAGTTATGGATATATTTGAAGTCTGCTTGGACAAAATCATGAGGCTTCACCATTGATGTAGGCTATGATATGAACTCTACATCTTTCAATATTACTTCAAAATATTTAGAATTCTTTGCTGCATAATTTTCAGATTTATTTTCTTGAACTATTCTGAATATTTTTTTTAGTGCATGCCCTAAAACACAAGTGAACTCGTTATTTCATGAAAATCTGAGTCAAGATATCTTGAAGTGGAGATGAGAGCATTTCGAAGGCTCGTGACGTTTGAAGATGGGGGTGTTTGGAGATGAATATGGAATGACTTGAATGTGCTCACATTTCAGCATATGGAATGCGTAAGAAATCCTTCATTGCTTATCATCTCGTTAATTACAACCTTTCGGGTTGAGGGTGTGACAGTATGGTATCAGAGTGATTTGAAAACTAGATCCCAAAATATTAATAAGAGAGTTGGGCATAAATTATATATTGAGATACACTCATAATTAGTGTAGTATTTGAATGCAAATTTGATGCGTTAATTTGTTGGAATATGTTTTCTGCATCTCTCGGGTTATGATAATAATAAATTCTTAAATGTATTTGATCATATTTATATTGGGTATGATGTGCAGGTTTACTGGTGTGCAGTCGTATGAAAACTACACTCTGTGAGTTACAACTGGTGCAACTCCGTTTGATGTTGACTGGACTTGCTCATATTAAGGCAAAACTTGACTAGACATTTGACATCATATAAACATGTTGGTGAGCATTTTATATAGCCCATTTCATACTCATTTAGGCTTGTTTTTGTGGCTAGTTGCTTCACTTTTATAGAATTAACGTTCATATTTCATTAAAACACAATTTACACATGCATATTTCTAGCTGATTGTTGTGTGCAATTGCATGCTTGATCGCTTCGGGAGAGCGTGTTGCTTTTTCCATTATCTTGCTTATGCACATGACAATATTGCAGCTCATTCCGGCGGCTTCTCTCCACAGAATTCACATATGTCGTGCGATTTACCTTTTTTTCGTGCGAGAAGACAAGGGGGAAGAACATCCCTCCACGACACGTCCAAGACATCAACACGGACGGCCAGAATTAACCAAGTGGATATTTCATGCCGCAAACAAAAAAAACTTATGGCACGCGCTTATTGAAAAAATCTTAAGTCTGTGACCCCCAAGACAAAGTAATCAAGACAAAAAAATTTTCGGGCTCGTTGCTTTGCGGATCATGACCCATAGATATTTAAGGGCATTTGATGGTGTTCCCCCTAGAGATTACAGAGCCAAACTAGTAGCACTTCAACCGAAGCATGCAAGAAAGCCAACCCATTTGAGCGAGTTGTGCACAAGAATCTTGCTCGCCTGAAGGAGCCCAAAATTCCCCTTAAGGCACTCACACGTTAGCGCATTGCCCAAGCACATGTCGAACCCGAGCATGCGTGTGTGCTACTGCCTCATTGCGAGCGTGCAACTCGTTGGCGTGTGTGCCAGCGGTGCCGCCAGCCATCGAAGCCGCCTCCGTCCTCCTCCGCTGCAACTACTTCCTCCGGCCACTGCCACTATAGGGCACCCTTCTTATGCTGGAGCATACGTTCTGACTCCTTGGTTTGACAAAAACAAATCTCGATTGTATTTTATCATAGTGTGTTTATATTGTGTAGATATCACAGCTATAACTCTTTGATATTTTTGGATTGGTGGCGTAAAGCAAAAATTACAAAGAAGAGATATCGCTGGTGATATTCACCTATCGCCAGGCAATAACTTGATGACTCGACACCATGTTATCGACGCCTCGACGGTTTCGGCACGCAGCGTATAACTCAACGATATCGTCGCGCGATATCCCGCTACCATGGCGCAATAGCTCTACGTTCTGTATGCGATCTCCCTTTCTGTGGCGTGGTTTGCAGAGTGGGACACGTGGCAGCAAATGGAGATATCATAGGCGATACCTACGTATTGCCGATAGCGCAAAAACTATATAAGGGCTGGATTTTGGGAAATTGATGTTACACACCTCCAGGAACCTTCATTTTGTGCATCTCCAGCCTGATAACTTCGTGAAACCAAAAAAACTCCTTGGTGCCCAAGTAAGTTCAAGATCAAAGAAGGGACCGTTCGTGCTTTTCATCTCTGGTGATCTTTGAAAGGATTTGTCGTCTTCTTCAGCGCTCAAGACAAGAGGGAGTTTTCATTTCAGATTTCTTTTTCTTTCCATTCATTTTGTAAACGATTGAGAAATTGCCGTCGTGTGAGTGGAGACTAGACCCTTGTGTAGTTTTGGGGAAATTGTCGTCTTGTGTGCAGTGACTAGGTCGTGGAGAGATCTAGGGGAGTCTATTAGATATATCTAGGGAGAGATAGACTTTAGCTGTCCGGTCCTTGGGAGAAGGACCGGTGAATTCTAAAAAAAAAATTCATCTTAGTCTTGATTTCAAGCTTCATTGGAATCACTTGTTCTTGTTTTACACCACTTATGAAATAAAGTTCATTTCAATTCTCTTATGAATTTCGAAGTGTTTGTTATCTATTTTTAGTTGTGTAAAATGTTTGCTTGATTTTCATTCATATTCTGTTAAGTAAAAAAGTAAAGTAAAAAAATATTGTTTGCCCTTATTCACCACCCCCCTCTAAGGGTGCCTCAAGATCCAACACTTGGTTTTAGAGTTAGGTTATTCCAAAACGGTTTCACCACCGGGAGTAATGGTGCATAACGATCACCGATTTTCTGAGGGGCAAGAGATTAGCAAACCTCCCTTATTCACTAGCACGGGTTACAATTATTGGAAAACTCGAATGCATTGTTTTCTAATTGTGTTAGATATTGGTGTATGTGGTATGGTAGAAAAATATTACACTCCAACTATAATGGTAGTTGACAATGTCTCTATGGAAAAATCGAAGGACAAATAGGACAATACTAATAAACTTAGATGCAAAAATAACAATAATGCAATAAAGGCTTTATTTCATGCAGTGGATAGAACTGAATTTAATAGGGTTTGTGCTTATGAAATTGCATATGATATTTGGAATTTACTGGAAATTACTCATCAAGGTACATCGCAGGTAAAGGACTTAAAGCTGTTCCAACTTGAGTCATAATTTGAAAAGTTTAGAATGGAAGTTGACGAAGACGTGGATTCTATGTGCACAAGGTTTACTATGATCGTCAATGATTCCAAAGTCCTTGGAAAGAATTTCTCCAATGGTGATTTGGTGAGAAATATTCTTAGATGACTTCTCCTAAAGTTTAATCCAAAGGTGACCGTCATCTCAAAATCACATGATCTTAAGACTCTTCAAATTGAGAGCCTCAATGGATTCTCAAAACTCATGAAGTGGTATTGAAAATTCAACAAGAGTATAACTTGGAGCCAAAAAAGAAAGCGTTGGCATTGAAATCCAAGAAGGAGGTAGAGAGTGAAACTGATGAAGAGGATGACGAGAGCCTATTTGTACAGAAATTCAAGAGATTTATGAGGAAACTGGAGAGGAGAAATTCATTCAAGAAGTATTTTAAAAGGAGTCTAGTTTTAGGAAAGGGAAAGGAAAAGTTTATATTGGTGATGATGAGGAATGTCCACCACCAGAGTGCAATCATTGTAGAAAAATTGGTCATATTTGAAGCAAGTGCCTGAAATACCTGAAAGAGCAAAAAAAAGAAGTGGCAAGGTCTAAAGGCATATACTTGGGATGATTCTTCATCTGAAGATTTGAGCAGTTCAAGTTCAGAAGATAATGAGGAGGCTAATATGTGCTTGATAGGAAAAAGTGTTTCACCATCCGATGATGAATGTAGTGTCCAAAGCCACATTGAGGTAACTCCTGTAACTTATGATAAATTGTATTCTAAATTCTTACAAACTTGTAATTTTTTTGATAAAAGTTTAAAAGATATTGATTTACTAAAATTTGAAAATAAAATTTTGATGAAAGAAAATAAAAATTATATATTGAATTGAAAGCACTTGAGAAGGAGAAGGTTACTTATCAAGAGTGCAATCACACTTTGGCAAGGGTAAAGGAATTAGAAGAAGCTCTTGCTAAGTCCCAATCTGATATTAACTCTCTTACAAAAGAAAAAAGGACTTAGAAAGATCTCTGAAATCTTCTCAATCTCAAGTAGAAGATGACAAAAACGTTTTTACAAATCGGTGTGTCATATTAGTCACAGAAAACACCGCTTTGAAAGCTCGGATCCATGATTTAAATATGGCTAGTAAAAAATTTGGAATTAGACAAAAAACCCTGGATATGATTTTAGTCAATCAATGTCATGGATCTGCTAAGTACGTACACGGATATGTCACTGGAAGCTATCGTCCCGCGATAGTCAGTATCACTGGTGATATTGAAAAGTCTAGAAAAATGAATTTTAAAAATAAAAATAATTTTTCTACTAATAACCCATCTTCCAATAAGAGTCCAAATTTAATTATAAAAAATGCTTCATCTCCTTTTATCATTTGTGCCAAATGCAATAGGTTTGGACACACTACTGACTCTTGTAAAAAGAAAGGACGTAATCTATTTAAATAAGTCTGGGTACCTAAGGCGTCCACCTATTCTATGGGAGAAACCACTTGGGTAAGAAGATCTTTACTCTCATTTTTTCTAGGTGTGTTGGCAAGCTAAGGACAAGGAAGACATGTGGTACTTGGACTCAGGATGTTCAAAATACATGACGGGCAACAAATCAAAGTTCCTTAGCCTAGAATTGAAGAAAGGAGGAGTAGTGACTTTTTGTAACATCCCTAACCCTTCTAGACCCCATGCTGGTGTTAGGGTTTGGGTGGCGAGTTAGGGCAAGGAGACGACCCTAGAACTACTTGAGCTAAGGAAAATTGTTATGTGCACCCCCAATGTGCACAAGTCAACCTATACCGATTTACACCCAAATGAACTCACCACCTGAAAGGAAGCTCCCTAACACCTCCCTAACCCTAAAGGGGAGGCAATTGACCAATGGATTCATGACTAGGTCAACCAAGTTGGACAAATTGACCAAAGTCAACCTTAGCTTTACATAGGTCAATTCAACCCGATTTGGCTCCATTAGACTTCTTATGGTCAAATTGACCTCACCCCTAGACTTATAATAACATTAGGGGCCAAGTGGACTCAAAAGCCCCATCTTGATAGTTTTACTTTCAAGACTACCTAAACACCTAGAGGGGGGGGGGGGTGAATAGGTTCTAATACTTGCTCTCACTTTTAGGCAGAATATAACAACTGAATTAAACCACACAACACAGCAATCACAGAAATTCATACAACACAGATTGCACACAGTTTTATAGTGGTTCCCCAAGGCCTGGGTACATCCACTTTTCCCCTTCACCTATCTAGCAGTGTGCTAGATTCGGCCAAACTTCCTCTTTAACTCAGATCAGCAGATCCTACAGCTCAGAACCCGGAAAGGTTCCTACAACTTAGAACCCAGAATGGTTCCTACAACTCAGGCTCAACAGCCCTACCTCAGCCTTAACACAAGGCCTACAACTCAGAGAAAAACTTTCTCCTACACTCAGGCAACAGCCCTACCACTCAGAGATCAACTCTCCTACACTCAGCCTTTATAATATAGGCTTACAACTCAGATCTATATAGATAGACCCTACAGAAATTAGATTATCTTGCCTTTGATGAGAGAGAAAGGACAAGACAATTCTTGATCAGCTGATGAATGAAATCAACTGAATCTGAGCTTTCTTCAAAGCTTCTTGAATCTGAACTTAGCTGAGTTGATTTCCCAAACAGCTTCTTAAGAAACCAGTGATGGCTTCCTTCTTCTTCTTCAAGTGGCTGGATCCCTCTCTATCCAACACCTTTGATGATACTTCTGAATTCTTGATAGAACTCTTCTTAGACAGATCCTGAGATCGTCTTCTTAGATCTTCTGATGAAGATCTTCTTCCGAGCCTTGCACTTTCTTGATTCGATTCTTCAATCAGTTTGTATGTTTGTTGCTCACAAAATCAAATCCTTAATCTCGCCTTTTGAATCTGTCTATTTATAGACCTTCTTCATGGTAACCGGCTGATCCGATTTCTAACTGTCTTCTGACAAGTCTGACAGCTTCAGTTAACCTGTTGCAACCCACAGCTGTCAAATCTTCAAACAGATCCTGTGCCTTTGTCTTGGACAGCAAAGTGTCGAGACTGACTGTCAGAAAGTGTCGAGACCAACTGTCTATATGTGTCGACATAAGTAACTTAGGTGTCGACACAGCCTTTGATGATGTCGACTGGTTTGCCTTTAAGTCGACTCAGCTTCTTCAGAACTTCATCTTGAGAATGAGTTGACACTGAATATTTGTGTCGACTCAAGCACTTCATCATTCTTCATAAAATAACTTGGTCTAGACATTGCAGTGTGTCGACCCAAGTCCTGTGTGTCGACACAGTTGTTATAGATTTAGAACATAGTATGTGTCGACACTGCCTTCAGGTGTCGACACAGCTTTTGTCGACTCTGCCAATATGTGTCGACTCTGTCTTCTGGTGTCGACACTACTATCGTCGACCCTGCCAATATGTGTCGACTCTGCCTCAATGTGTTGACACTGCCTTCTGGTGTCGACTCTGCCTCAATGTGTCTACACAGTTGAGATCGACTATACTTCTGTGAGTCGACACTGCTTCCCAGTATCGACATAGTTGAGATCGACTACATTTCTGTGAGTCGACACTGCTTCCCAGTGTCGACATAGTTGAGATCGACTACACTTCTGTGAGTCGACACTGCTTCCCAGTGTCAACATAAATGTGGTCGACTATCTTTCTCTGTGTCGACACAGCCTTCTTCAAGTGTCGACACAATTATTCTGAAGTGTTGACATAGCTTTTTCTGGTGTCGACACATGGACTTAGAATAATTTCCTGTACTTTTAGTACTTTCTTAATCTGCATATGTCAACTCAAAATAACATCAAATACACCTTGATGTATATCATAAAGCTAAGTTAGGCTTCTTCAAATCAGGTACACATTTTCCAATGTACCCAACAATCTCCCCCTATTTGGAGAAGTCATAACCCTTTTAGCTAATGATATACACCATTTAAAAAATATAATATGATGATGTATATACGCATGACATTACAGGAATACTTTAATAAACAAAACATACAGCAAATTCATCACAGAATAAAGATGAACATTAATAAATGATTACAGAACAATGTTTTGTTTATAACTTGGAAATGTTTGTTACAGATGTTTACATTGAATGACTTAACAAAACATTACAAAACAATTGAAAGGACTGGTAAGTTTAAGCTAAGACTGATCATGCTCTCTTATGACAATTCCTTTGCCAGATTGAATTTGAGCCTTCACAGCTGGTTCAGCAACCTCAGCAGACTTCTTGCCTTTCAGATCAGCTTTCTTCTGAGCTTCTTCCTTGAGCCTTTGCCTCTCAAAGTAGTGAAAGGGCTTTGGAAAATATTTGCTTGGCTCCTGAGCATCTGGTGGTAGCCTCCCCATCTTGTCTTTTCTTCTATATTGAACTATAGCCTCCTGCCTAGCTTCATACTTTTGCGATTCAATCTCATTATACCACTTTCCTTTTTCCTGGACTTGATCCTTTACAGCCTTCCATGCTGTTAGTATAATGTTTCTTGAAGTAGGACTCCATTGCTCAAAGTCAGGCCTAAGTTCAGCTTGCTCTCTAAATCTTTTCTTGGACAGTAGAGCATCTTGTTGTTCTTTCAAACTTACATCAGGCTTATCAACTTTCTCAATAACAACATTTGTAACCTCCTGTGGAGGACTATACATAGCCTGTACTTGCTGATTAATCATATCAAAATCTGCAGGGGGGTAAATGACTTGGGCAACCTCATGTTGATTGCCTTCAAGTAAACCTTGTTGAATTTCTGACTCAGCCACCATATCATCATCACATAAAGGTGGATATCCCAATGTGGCTCGAATACTATTAGTCACCAATTTGGTGTGTTCTGAGCCAGCATGAACTAATAATCTCTCCCCCTTTAGGACTTCTTTTCAATATGGTCTCTGAGATCTTCCTTCTGAAATCTGATCTGGCCATCAAGATAATTCACACCTTCTTTAAAATATGGTTTCAACTTTTGAAGCTTAATAGATATCTCTGTTTGAGAGGTTGTGATTGCAGTTTGAACTGAAGTGATAGCCTCCTTGAGTTTCTGATCATACCCTTCCATTTCTTTAGCTCTTGCAGCAGACAGTCCTGCAGCAGTATCTACTACCTTATTGAGAATCTCATGGTGAGATTCAGCCAGATTATCATTCATCCTCAGCTGATTTTGCAAAACATAACCTTGCTTCAAAGCAATATCATCTACTTTAGTAAGAATGGACTGCTGTTGTTTAGCCAAAAATACTACAGCATTACCTCCCTTATGGAAGCAATCTGTCATTTCCTTTTTATTCATATTCACCTCAAATCTGATAGATTTAATATCTTGAGCCAAGTCAAACCGAAGTGACTTATTATTCTCATCAACATATTTCTCTAAAGCTACTCTTTGTTCATCCAGCTTCACCTGCAAATCTACCATGAACTTGTTGTAATTAAATTCAGATGGAGATTGGTGAGCTGTGGTCTGTAGTGTTTGCTTATAGCTTTTGCTCTTTCTTTTGAGACTATAAGTTTCCTCTTCTTAGCCATTCTGGCTTCTTCATTCTCAGAATCTGATGAGCTTTCTATCTGAACTCTTTCAGGAGGAGGAGGAGGTTTATCTGTCTTAGTGACATGTTGATCAGCCTCAACATTCACAGGCTCCCCCTCAATAACTGGCTCCTCCTCAACAACTAGCTCTTTCTCAAGTTCTGGTTCTACCTCAATTTCTTGCTCTACCTCAATTTCATCAGCAATTTTATCATCAGCAATTCCATCAGTAGCAATTCCATCATTAAGAAACAACTCATCTAGAGTGAATTTCTTTTGGGCCTGAGCAGAAGATGGGGCATCTAGATCAGCTATATTTAGATCTTCTGGTAGGATTTCCCTTTCTACCTCATGGACTTGTTCAGAAATTTTCTCCCCCTGCACCTGTTCAGTATGGGGAATGTCCTGGGCAGGAGAATAACCTTGCTCCCCCTGCACCTGTGCAGGTAATGTTTATTTCTGAGCTGGAGTAGATCTAGCCAGGTCCTCAGCTGGTTCTCTAACTTGTTCTTCTTGATGCTGCTCTGTACCTTGTTCATGACCTGGGGATTTCTCAGGTAAATCCTGCCTGTCCACCTCAGGCATCTCTTTGGATAGAACTCTATCCCATCTTGAGAATAATCTCATATCCATCTTTCTCATGTGATTAATCTTAGTCCCAGGAAGTTGTTGCATAACTTCTGGGATGACTCCAATCAGGTATAAACTCACAATCCTAGCCAGATTTGGCTTCTTAAGTCCTTCCTTGATCTTATCAAATACAACTGCTGACCAGTCAGTTGGAATTTTGAAAACAATTCTTGTCATAAGGCAGAACATATAGGCTGAGACCCTATCATGTCCTCCAGGTTTGCACAAAATCACCTTTCCAACTATCTCAGATAGAAATTTGCCCTGGTGATTCATTCCTTTTCTATTGATGGCTGCTCCAATCTTTATGGTTGGATCCAATCCACACCATTGGAGAGCCTCCCTTGTCTTAGAGGCTGGAACCTCTTCTTCATTCTCAATGCTTGGCAATTGAAGAATTTTTCTTAAACTCCGTAGAGTAAGTTTGACCTTGGTGCCATGAACTGTGGATTTGATCTTGAGTCCAGAAGAATCCACTGATGCAGAAGTGTAAAATTCAAGTACCTCCTTCTTCCAGATCTTCGTTGGTTCAGAAACCAGAAATTCCAATCCATTTTCAGCAATAAGGGAAATCACTTGCTTGAATTCTGGTGCGGCGGTGTCGAACGCAGCCCTAACCAGCTCATATCCTTCATTCACGTTATCTTCAACCTTAGGCGCCATTGAATCAGTTGAGAAGGCTTGAGAGAAGGAGAGAGAATGTCGACACAGGGTTTTAGTCTCGAAAACCTTGTGAGCGTGTCGACAGAATACGTTGTTGACCTATTTATACCCTCTAAAGAAAGAAGATCAAAAGTCGGGCAAAACAATCTAAATGTGTCGACACAGATGGAATGTGTCGACACAAACTTCTATTGTCTCGACAAACAATTCTGTCTACTATGTGTCGACACCAAGTAAGGATATGTCGACACCTGAGATACATAGTAGAGCATCAGAAATTCTGTGTCGACTCTTTGTTCAAGTGTCGACACGAAATCTGTAAGTGTCGACACCAATGTTCTGGTGAAGTCGACACTATATTTCTGGATGAGTCAACTATTTGACCCTTAAGTGTCGACACATATTCTCTGTGTCGACACAATTTCTCTGAATAGTCGACCAGACTTCACTGAGTCGACACTTTATCACTATAAGTGTCGACACCATTTTACTTAGCCAATATTTGTTTGTTGATACCACTTGAAAGTTTATTGATATACTAGTCAATGGTCAGCATTCCTAATTCAATTTTAAATTTATTGAATTTTGTTTCATCCAGTGGCTTTGTAAATACATCTGATATTTGATAATCTGTTTTAACAAATTCCAATGAGATGTCTTCTCTTTCTACATGCTCTCTAAGAAAATGATATTTGATTTCTATATGCTTAGTTCTACTATGAGAAATAGGATTGTTAGCAATAGAAATAGCACTCTTAGAATCATACAATAAAGGTGTTCTACTTACTTGAATACTATAATCCTTCAATTGATGCTGTATCCACAATAACTGTGCACAACAGCTTCCAGCAGCAACATATTCTGACTCAGCTGTGGATATTGCCACACCGGTCTGCTTCTTACTGCTCCATGATATCAGTCTTCCTCCCAAGAATTGACAAGTACCTGTAGTACTCTTTCTATCCTCTCTACATCCTGCAAAATCTGCATCTGAATAACCTATTAGTAGAAAATCTCTATTCCTAGGGTACCAAAGGCCTAGATTAGTTGTGCCCTTAAGATATCTCAGAATTCTTTTGACAGCAGTATAATGAGATTCTTTAGGGCAGGCTTGGTACCTAGCACAGACACATGTAGCATACATAATATCTGGTCTACTAGCAGTGAGATATAGTAGAGAACCAACTATTCCTCTATACAAAGATTCATCAACAGGTTTACCTGCATCATCTTTGCATATAGGCATACTTGTTCCCATAGGAGTTCTCATGGTGGAGGATGACTCCATACCATACTTCTTAATTAATTCCTTGGTGAACTTAGACTGGGATATGGACAAGCCATCTTCAGTCTGTCTTACTTGGAGTCCCAAGAAGAACATAAGTTCCCCCATACTGCTCATCTCAAACTTCCCTTGCATAAGTTTGGCAAACTTTTTACAAAGGTTGTTCTCAGTAGATCTAAAGATTATGTCATCTACATAGATCTGTACTAAGATGATCTTACCTTTAGATTCCCTAAGGAATAGAGTTTTATCTATTTTTCCTCTTGAGAATTTGTTCTCAATAAGGAAAGTAGACAGGGTTTCATACCAAGCCATTGGGGCTTGCTTTAACCCATACAAAGTTTTCCTAAGCCTATAAACATAATCAGGTTTAAGAGGATCTACAAAACCTGATGGCTGCTCTACATAGACTTCCTTTTTTAAATTACCATTCAGGAATGCTGATTTCACATCCATCTGGTACACTTTAAAGTCTTGATATGCTGCATAGGCAAGGAACATTCTGATTGCCTCCAGCCTTGCTACTGGGGCAAATGTTTGATCAAAGTCAATCCCTTCTTCCTGCCTGTATCCTTTAGCAACCAACCTAGCTTTGTTCTTCACAATTATTCCACTCTCATTCAACTTGTTCCTATAGATCCATTTTGTGCCAATTATATTGTGGCCTTTTGGTTTAGGAACAAGCTCCCAGACATTGCACCTTCTGAATTGATTCAGCTCCTCTTGCATAGCATCAATCCAGTGTTGGTCTTGGATGGCTTCTTCAAACTTTTTAGGCTCCATTTGAGATATGAAACTTGAATGCAGAGCTGTGCTCAGATTTCTGCTTCTATTCTGCACTCCCTGTCTTGGATCAGCTATAATCTGATTAGCTGGATGATCTTTAAGATGTCTTGTAGCTGGAGGAAAGTTTCCTTCAGGTTGAACATCTCCAGCTCCTTCATTATGCTGTACCTCCTGGTTTTCATCAGCTTCTAAAGAGTCTTGTACTCCCCCTGGACAGTAGCCTTCATTTTCCAATGCTCCATCTTCCTTTGATGTTTCTGCAATGGAAAGCTTGTCCATCCTTTGGCTTATACCTGTTGAATCATTTGATCTACAAGACAACTCACAATTGATTAATCTTGTTTCATCAAATACAACATGAACAGACTCCTCTACAACTTGAGTAGTCAAGTTGAAGACTCTATAGGCTTTATTATTTATGCTGTACCCAATAAATATCCCTTTCTGGGATTTGGCAGCAAACTTAGTCAAATATGATTTGCCATTGTTAAGTATATAGCACTTGCAACCAAAGATCCTGAAGTAGGATAGATTTGGTTTTCTACCTTTCATAATCTCATAGGGAGTCATTTTGTGGCTCTTGGTGATAGAAGCCCTATTGATTACATGACATGCAGTGTTTACTGCCTTAGCCCAGAAATATTCTGGAAGAGAGGTGTCACTCAATAGTGTTCTACCACCTTCAATTAATGTTCTATTCTTTCTTTCAGCAATTCCATTTTGCTGAGGTGTTCTAGGTGAGGAGAACTCTTGGAGAATCCCAAAGTCTTCACATAATTTTGTCATACTTTCAGATTGAAATTCAGTGCCATGGTCACTTCTGATTTTGACCACTGTACTGTTCAGTTCATTCTGAATTTGCTTTACAAAACTAAGTAAGACACTTGGGGTTTCTGATTTCTGTCTCAGAAAGAACACCCATATAAATCTAGAATAGTCATCTACAATCACAAAAGTGTAGACCTTCCTACCTAGACTATGAACTGGCATAGGACCAAAAAGATCCATATGCAAGAGGTATAAGCACCTCACAGAATCCTTGTTTTCAAGGCTATGAAAGGAGGATTTAGTCTGCTTGCCCTTTTGACAAGCTGAACATATCCCTTCCTTTATGCACTTAACTTGAGAACTATTCCTCACTAACTCTTTGCTAAAGAGTTGGCCAATTGTCTTGTAATTAAGATGAGCCAACCTCTTGTGCCACTTGACACAATGAGATGCATTATCATCAGCTACAAGACATATGAGAGAAGCCTTATTCTCACATACACAATTAAGACAATATACATTTCTCTTCTTATACCCAGTCAAAATGATCTCTTGATCTTTTGATATGACATCCATCTTTAACAAATGAAATGTCATATCCTAAATCACTCAGCTGGCTTATGCTTATCAGATTGTGTTTCAAACCTTGTACATAAGCCACTTGGGTAATAGTAATTAGGTTAGAAGAAATGTTACCAAACCCTTTGATGACTCCTCTTTCAGATCCACCAAAGATTACTTTAGGTCCATCTTTGACAGATGTGTACTCCTTCAGTAGCCCCTTTGTTCCAGTCATGTGCCTGGAACATCCACTGTCCAAGTACCATATAGGGGCATGACAACTTGGACTCACCTGCAATACAGATTTACTTTCCCTTAGAACCCAAGTAAGTCTTGGGTCCTTGGTTCAGGTTAGCACCAACAAAACTACCAGCAACTCTTCTAATTGGTAGACTATTATTCTTCCTAACACTTGTGTTATACCAGCAGTCAAAGGAAAAATTGTCTCTCTTGCCATAACACCAACATTCAAACTTATTGTATCTAGATCTAGATACACCCTTGACAAAAGAATTTCTGTCCAATGCTGGTGCTGCTGCAGCTTCACTCACAGATTTCTTATAACCATGAGGTTTATGAACATGGGTAGACCTGTTGGCATTTACACCCTTGTTTATCAGAACATTAGCCTTAATATGACCATGAATATTCTCAAGATCATATTGGTTAGAAGGCACTTGCACCTTTCTAAACTTAATAGGGACTGAAAGGTTTAGTGGCTGGGCAGGAGCTTTGCCTTTTTTCTTGAATAAGGCAGCCCTGGGGTTACCTTTGAACCCTAATCCTGCCTTACCCTTTTGAGCCACAAACTCATCTATCAAGGGTAAGACAGATTTTGGCTTTGAGTAACTAGCCATTAAATCTTTTTTTATTCTTAGTCTGGCCTCCAGACTCTTAATTTGATCATTGTTATATTTGATTGTCCCCATCTAAATATAGGTTATATTTTTCAGTTTGGCAATCTCATTTAACTTTTGATCCATTACTTTTTCAAACTTAGTTGCAGCAACCTTAAGATCAGCAATTTCCTGAGCCTGAATTTTGACTAGGTTCTTGCTTTTCTTAAAAGCCTGCAACAAGTCCCCATACTTATCTATCAACTGATAGACATCACCTTCAGATTCAGATCCATCTACATCACTTGATGCAGATGTAGCTGATTCTGCACTAGTACTACAAACTGAATTTATAGAAGGACAATGTACCTTACTAGGACCAGACTGATTCTGGCACATGTCTTCTTCTGATCCAGCCATCAGTCCCATGCACTGATGATCCTCTTGTTCATAGATGGAGTCTAGCAATTGCATGAACTCCTCTTCTTCAGTAGCAGCATATAGTCCAATATATGCTTCAGCTTCAGATTCTGACTCTGAAGTTGATTGATCTGTTAGGCTCTTTTCCTTCTTTGCAACAAAGGATTTCTCCTTCTTGCCTTTCCGATGAGTCTTCTTCTTGTCTAATGACTCCTTTCTCTTATCAGGACAATCAGCCACTACATGTCCAGGCCTATTGCAGCAATAGCAGACTATCTTTGATGTAGTGGCCTTGCTGGGCTTTGTTCTGCTCTTCTTTTTCTTTGATGACCTTTTCTTCTGATAATAGTCATCAACTTGCTGTGATGTGGAGGGCCTAGACTTCCACTGCTTATTCTTTAAGAATCTCTGAAACTGTCTTGTAAATGCAGCAAAATCTGCATCTGAGTCACTACTTTCTTAAACCTGATTGTCTGAAATATCTGAGTTAACTTCAACAACCTCTTTAGGAGGAGATGGAGATATCCTCCTATTCTTTTTAGTGGCTTCTGCCTTGAAGGCCACTGACTTCTCTCTATGCTCACCTTTTGAATTCTTCTCTTCCTCCTTCCTAACCATTAGTTGCATTTCATAAGATAACAACTTTCCAAACAAGGTTGGAGGAGATATCTCTGCCAGCTTAGCCACTTCTCTTATGACACGGATCTTAGTGTCTCAATCCTTTGTCAAGGATCTTAAGAATTTGTCATTCAGTTCATAGGTACTGAAGACTCTTCCATAGGACATTAATTCATTCACTATTCTGTAGAATTTCTTATAGTATTCAGTTATGCTATCGGATTTTCCTTGTCTGAAACTTTCATACTCTTGGTTGAGCATAGACTTCCTATCCTATCTTACTTCTTCAGAACCCTCCATGTAGACAATCAAAGTGTCCTATATTTCTTTGGAGGTTTTGCAGTGAATCAAATTTTGGAATGTAGAATCATCTATGGCACTTACAATAATGTTCTGTGCTCTTTTATCCATGGTTGCCAAAATGATTTCATCCTTTGTCATTTCTGAATAACTCTTTGGAGTTTGGATATCTGCATCAAGAACTGATACCTTCATTGGAATGAAGGGGCCTTCCTGTACTGTAATGTATATCCTTGGGTCAGAAGCCTCCATGAACAATCTCACCCTTTCTTTCCAAATTCCAAAGATTTCTTTTCTACAGATTGGTAATTTCATTGACCCTAACTCCTTGTGATTCTCTCTAGAACCCATTTTCTTGAATCTTGATTCTGCCTTAGGGATCTTACTCAGACTGTTAAGTCCTTATTTGAGTAACCTCCCTCTGATACCACTTGATAGTTTTACTTTCAAGACTACCTAAACACCTAGAGGGGGGGGGGGGGGGGTGAATAGGTTCTAATGCTTGTTCTCACTTTTAAGCAGAATATAACAACTGAATTAAATCACACAGCACATCAATCACAGAAATTCATACAACACAGATTGCACACAGTTTTATAGTGGTTCCCCAAGGTCTGGGTACATCCACTTTCCCCCTTCACCTATCTAGCAGTGTGCTAGATTCGGCCAAACTTCCTCTTTAACTCAGATCAGCAGATCCTACAACTCAGAACCTGGAAAGGTTCCTACAACTCAGAACCCAGAATGATTCCTACAACTCAGGCTCAACAGCCCTACCTCAGCCTTGACACAAGGCCTACAACTCAGAGAAAAACTTTCTCCTACACTCAGGCAACAGCCCTACCACTCAGAGATCAACTCTCCTACACTCAGCCTTTATAACATAAGCTTACAACTCAGATCTATATAGATAGACCCTACAGAAATTAGAAAAGAGTTTGTATTATCTTGCCTTTGATGAGAGAGAAAAGGACAAGACAATTCTTGATCAGCTGATGAATGAAATCAACTGAATCTGAGCTTTCTTCAAAGCTTCTTGAATCTGAACTTAGCTGAGTTGATTTCCCAAACAGCTTCTTAAGAAACCAGTGATGGCTTCCTTCTTCTTCTTCAAGTGGCTGGATCCCTCTCTATCCAACACCTTTGATGATACTTCTGAATTCTTAATAGAACTCTTCTTAGACAGATCCTGAGATCGTCTTCTTAGATCTTCTGATGAAGATCTTCTTCCGAGCCTTGCACTTTCTTGATTCGATTCTTCAATCAGTTTGTATGTTTGTTGCTCACAAAATCAAATCCTTAATCTCGCCTTCTGAATCTGTCTATTTATAGACATTCTTCATGGTAACCGACTGATCCGGTTTCTAACTATCTTCTGACAAGTCTGACAGCTTCAGTTAACCTGTTGCAACCCACAGCTGTCAAATCTTCAAACAGATCCTGTGCCTTTGTCTTGGACAGCAAAGTATCGAGACTGACTGTCAGAAAGTGTCGAGACCAACTGTCTATATGTGTCGACACAAGTAACTTAGGTGTCGACACAGCCTTTGATAATGTCGACTGGTTTGCCTTTAAGTCGACTCAGCTTCTTCAGAACTTCATCTTGAGAATGAGTCGACACTGAATATTTGTGTTGACTCAAGCACTTCATCATTCTTCAGAAAATGACTTGGTCTAGACATTGCAGTGTGTCGACACAAGTCCTGTGTGTCGACACAGTTGTTATAGATTCAGAACATAGTATGTGTCGACACTGCCTTCAGGTGTCGACACAGCTTTTGTCGACTCTGCCAATATGTGTCGACTCTGTCTTCTGGTGTCGACACTACTATCGTCGACCCTGCCAATATATGTCGACTCTGCCTCAATGTGTTGACACTGCCTTCTGGTGTCGACTCTGCCTCAATGTGTCGACACAGTTGAGATCGACTATACTTCTGTGAGTCGACACTGCTTCCCAGTGTCGACACAGTTGAGATCGACTACACTTCTGTGAGTCGACACTGCTTCCCAGTGTCGATATAGTTGAGATCGACTACACTTCTGTGAGTCGACACTGCTTCCCAGTGTCAACATAAATGTGGTCGACTATCTTTCTCTGTGTCGACACAGCCTTCTTCAAGTGTCGACACAATTATTCTGAAGTGTCGACATAGCTTTTTCTGGTGTCGACACATGGACTTAGAATAATTTCCTATACTTTTAGTACTTTCTTAATCTGCACATGTCAACTCAAAATAACATCAAATACACCTTGATGTATATCATAAAGCTAAGTTAGGCTTCTTCAAATCAGGTACACATTTTCCAATGTACCCAACAATGAGGGTGTTAATTTTTCTGATTTGACCAAGGTCAAATCTAGGCTAATTTTTGTCAAACGTACACCTTTTGGACAAATTGGCCCAAATGGGGTCCCACCTTGGCCCAAATAGTACAAGAAGGTGTCATAAGACTCAAGACTAACCCATAGGACCAGTCAACCCATTGGTTGACCAAGTCAACACCTCAAGTCAATCATGGTCAAAGTGGAGCCCAAATAAGAGAAATAAAGACTCACCTCATTTCCTATGGGCTAAGGCTTGGACCTAGGCCCATCCTACATCCAACTAACTTATTTTATTTAATATATTCTGATTTGGTAGTTTCATGGGATTAATGTGGTGAAATTTGGAAAAACCCCCAAAAATATTAATGGTGGAGGAAGAAATAAATGGAGGGAGGCCATGGTTGTACAACCCCGTATTCGCGGAGTAGGGTCCCTTCGGCAGGCGCAGGGCCAGTTTTAAGCTTTTAAGCTTTTTGGATATTTTGGACTCTTGGTGACCAATTTTGGCTTTAGCTTGGAAATATACTAGTAGGGGGGAGGAAAAATCTACCTCTCCCCCCGGCCCCTTTTGGAGGGAGGGTGCGGCAAGTTGGCCGGCACCCGCCCCGGCTTGATAGGCGTGAGGTCGGAGCGGCCTGCGGCCAGGTCTCGGCCCGAGCGGCCAGGTCTCGCCCCGAGCGGCCTGCTCGCATGGGCGAGAGCAGCCTGTGGCCTGGCTCTCGCCCCGAGCGGCCTGCTCGCGCGGGCGAGAGCGTCCTGCGGCCGGGCTCTCGGCCCGAGCGGCCTGCTCGCGCGGGCGAGAGCGGCCTGCGACCAGGTCTCACCCCGAGCGGCCTGCTCGCGCGAGCGAGAGCGGTATGCGGCCGGGCTCTCACCCCGAGCGGCCTGCTCGCGCGGGAGAGAGCAGCCTGCGGCCAGGCTCTCGCCCCGAGCGGCCTATTCGCACGGGCAAGAGCGGCCTGTGACAGTGCTCTCGCCCTGAGCGGCCTGCTCGCGCGGCGAGAGCGGCCTGTATCCAGGTGGGGGGGATGGCTTAGCCTCCATTCCTCCTAGGCCTCTTTGGGTCGTTCTTTTACCCTTTTTACCCCCGGGTGGGAATTTCCTTCTTTGCCCCCCGGTGTGGAGGTTTGCTATTGGCTTGAGGCATATTTGCCCTAGGGGTATTTTGGTCTTTTTCCCCCCAAGACTTGGAAAAACTATAAATAGACCCTTGAGGGTGCCTTGGAGAGCATTGATTCATTCCTTAGCCACAAAAATCTCTTTGGATTTCTTCCTCCAAGGCACCTAGCTCAAGCATTGGCTAGGGAGGGGGAGACCTCAAAGGTCTTCCGGGTGTGAGGTGGGACCTCCACGCTAGAGCCAAGGGTCTGTCCCATAGCTTCCTAAGTCTTCAGTCCGTGACGTTCTTCCGAGCATAATAGGTGTGAGGTCACCCCTTTCCCCAAGGGTCGAACTCCACAGAAGTCAATTTTGGCTTCGGTCATTTTTGGCTTCAACAGTTTTGGTGCGGTGAGCGTGGAGAGTGACCAGCACAGAAAATCTCGGGAGAGTGTCATGGCTGGAGATCAGAGAGATAGTGATGACCTCGGTGGTCTCCCCAACCCAGGACCCTTCGTAGGAAGGGAAGAGTTCATGGCTTTCATCTCAGGCATCATGGATATGCTGAGAAGCATTGCCCCACGGGCTGACGGCTCAACCCCCACCCCTAGGGACTAGCTCCCAGGGGTCTCGGCGAGCTAACCCACAGTGGTCTCGGCGAGCTGGCTCCTAGGGGGCAAGGCGAGATCACCCCGGCAGGGGGAGAAGTGAGTGTGCCGGATAGGAGACTTGGGAAGGAGAGGATGGGAGAGGGGGTCGAGCGAGACCTCCTCGGCCGGGAACTGTTCCCCAGCCCGGCGAGAGCTAGCCCTCCTGGAGAGCAGGTTGCGCAGATAGAGGTGGCGAGAACTCCCCTTAGGGGGTCACCCTTCAGCGAGCTGATCATCTCAGCTCCCGTTCCCGAGGAGTTCAGAGAGCCAGACATGGCTTACTATACCGGGAAGGATGACCCCGTCCAGCACCTGCAGTGGTTCGAGGATGCCGTCTCCATCAGGCCGATGACGGGCGCCTTCAAGTGCCGTCTATTTGTGATCACCTTGAAGGAGAAGGCGAGGGACTGGTTCCATCAACTCCCTCCAAGGTCCATCTTCGGGTTCGAAGACTTGAGCCGGAGCTTTCAGCTTCGCTTCTCCACCTCCAAGAAGAGGAAGAAGGGTCCTGAGTCCCTCTTCCTAATAAAGCAAAGGGCTGAGGAGTCGCTGGCCCACTACGTTGACAGGTTCCAGGAGGAGGTCCTTGACATCCAAGAGGTGCCAGGGTATGCCCTCCAGATGGCGTTCACGGTGGGGTTGCGCGAAGGGTTCTTCAAGATGGGCTTGACTCGGAAGGCTCCCCTTTCCTTCGAGGAGCTGATGGAAAGGGCGGCAGAGGAGATAGCCATGGAGGCAGCCAACCCGGCCTTTGTGAAGAAGTTGGCAAAGTTGACGGAGGTGGAGTCAAAAGAGCAAGGTGGCTCGAGGCACTAGGAAGGAAGGAGGAGAGAAGAGCAGAGAGCTCACGGGTTCCAGAGATAGGAGGGTCCGGAGCCAGGCTGGAGGCCGCAGGGAGGACCTGCCCATGGTCCAGGAAGAGCTCTCATCCAGGATGGGGGGAACTTTCATGGGGGCCAAGGGAGGTTCAACTTCCAGAGGCAAGCCCCAAGACAGCTCCTGTCCCCACCCCAGCAAGCAATGGCGATTGGCCGAAGGGAGAGGAAGAATCGCAGAGGGAAGGGGGGAGTCAGAGTGGAGCTACCGTACTGCGACTTCCACCAGTTGGAAGGTCACGCTACGGCTACCTGCCCCGAGTTCCTGGAGGTGAGGGGGGCGAGAGATCCAGCCCAGCAGCCGCCAGAGCGGATCGAAGCTCTGCCCCAAGGAGGTGGAGGTGATGATGTGTGTGAGGACCAGGTCGATGTAGGACCCCAAGGTGGTATAGCCGTGATCCATGGGGGGGGGGGGTGGGGATCGAAGCCGCTCGGAAGGCAAGTCTCCATGTGATGTATCGACGGAGCGTTGCCTCGACATCCCAGACCCCTCCCCCGGAAGAAAGGGTCACCTTCTCGTCAAAGGACATGCCAGAGCATGAGGATCCCTTCTGCGACGCCCTGGTCATCCAGGCGGCCGTCGAAGGCTTCACCGTCTCCCGGATCTTGGTTGATAACGGAAGCTCAGTCAACGCCATTTTCAAGAAGGCTTTCGAGGAGATGAAGGTGGAGCCAAGGAGGGTAGTGGCATCGGATGGACCTCTATTTAGATTCTCAGGGGAGAGGAAGGAGGTGAAAGGTGGAGTCGTACTCCAGGTGAAGTTAGGAGGGACCTAAAGGAACTGCAGGTTCGTCATTGTCGACGCTCCAAGCAACTACAATGCCATCTTCGGAAGGCACCTCATCAGCGCCTTCCGGTGCGTGCCCTCATCCTTCCACCAGTGCCTCAAGTTCAACTCAGATGGGATCCAGGTCAGGATTAAGGGAGACTCCAGGATGGCGAGGCAGTGCTACGTCACGGCAGTCAACACCATCTCTTGGTTGGCTAAGGCGGAGGAGATGGAGAAGATCATGGAGAGCTTGAGCATGATTGAGGTGTCCAGTGGGATAGAACCTGATAGCGACCACCAGGCTCCCTGAAGAAGCCTCGTCTCGGCGGAGTCATGTATCATGTTTTTCTTTATGTTGTAATGAGTCCAACCTCCGACCGGTAGGGTTGGGAGGGTCATGTAACCCAACTATTTTCCCCTTTTGAGGATGTTGAATCTTGGCAGAGTTCAGGTGACATGCCCCGTCCCTAAGTCCTTTTGGTCCGAGATGATTCCGCTGCCAGGCTCCCACTAGCTGGCAGGGCAGGTTGATCTCTCGTGGAAGCTAAGTCCTTTTTCTCCGAGATGATTCCGCTGCCAGGCTCTCACTAGCTGGCAGGGCGGGTTGATCTCTCGTGGAAGCTAAGTCCCTTAGCTCCGAGATGATTCCGCTGCCAGGCTCTCACTAGCTGGCAGGGCAGGTTGATCTCTCGTGGAAGCTAAGTCCTTTTGCTCCGAGATGATTCCGCTGCCAGACTCTCACTAGCTGGCAGGGCAGGTTGATCTCTCGTGGAAGCTTAGTCCTTTTGCTCCGAGATGATTCCGCTGTCAGGCTCTCACTAGCTGGCAGGGCGGGTTGATCTCTCGTGGAAACTAAGTCCCTTAGCTCCGAGATGATTCCGCTGCCAGGCTCTCACTAACTGGCAGGGCAGGTTGATCTCTCGTGGAAGCTAAGTCCTTTTGCTCCGAGATGATTCTGCTGCCAGGCTCTCACTAGCTGGCAGGGCAGGTTGATCTCTCGTGGAAGCTAAGTCCTTTTGCTCCGAGATGATTCCGCTGCCAGGCTCTCACTAGCTGGCAGGGCAGGTTGATCTCTCGTGGGTGATAAGTCCTCTTGCTCCGAGATGATTCCGCTACCAGGCTCTCACTAGCTGGCAGGGCAGGTTGATCTCTTGTGGAAGCTAAGTCCTTTTGCTCCGAGATGATTCCGCTGTCAGGCTCTCACTAGCTGACAGGGCAGGTTGATCTCTCGTGGGAGCTAAGTCCTTTTGCTCCGAGATGATTCCGCTGCCAGGCTCTCACTAGCTGGCAGGGCGGGTTGATCTCTCGTGGAAACTAAGTCCCTTAGCTCCGAGATGATTCCGCTGCCAGGCTCTCACTAGCTGGCAGGGCAGGTTGATCTCTCGTGGAAGCTAAGTCCTTTTTCTCCGAGATGATTCCGTTGCCAGGCTCTCACTAGCTGGCAGGGCAGGTTGATCTCTCGTGGAAGCTAAGTCCTTTTGCTCCGAGATGATTCCGCTGCCAGGCTCTCACTAGCTGGCAGGGCAGGTTGATCTCTCGTGGGAGCTAAGTCCTTTTGCTCCGAGATGATTCCGCTGCCAGGCTCTCACTAGCTGGCAGGGCAGGTTGATCTCTCGTAGAGGTTGACTTTTTACCCTGAGGGGATCTCGCCACCCAGGCTCTCATCAGCTGGCATGACAGGTTGACCCCCCAGGAGGCTAAGTGCTTTTTACCCTGAGGGGGTCTCGCCACCCAGGCTCTCATCAGCTGGCATGGCAGGTTGACCCCCCAGGAGGTTTAAGTCTTTTTACCCTAAGGGGGTCTCACCACCCAGGCTCTCATCAGCTGGCATGGCAGGTTGACCCCCCAAGGAGGCTAAGTGCTTTTTACCCTGATGGGGTCTCGCCATTCAGGCTCTCATCAGCTGGCATGGCAGGTTGACCCCCCCAGGAGGTTTAAGTCTTTTTACCCTGAGGGGGTCTCGCCACCCAGGCTCTCATCAACTGGCATGACAGGTTGACCCCCCTAGGAGGCTAAGTGCTTTTTACCCTGAGGGGGTCTCGCCACCCAGGCTCTCATCAACTGGCATGGCAGGTTGACCCCCCAAGAGGCTAAGTGCTTTTTACCCTGAGGGGGTCTCGCCACCCAGGCTCACATCAGCTGGCATGGCAGGTTGACCCCCCAGGAGGTTTAAGTCTTTTTACCCTGAGGGGGTCTCGCCACCCAGGCTCTCATCAGCTGACATGGCAGGTTGACCCCCCCCCAGGAGGCTAAGTGTTTTTTACCCTGAGGGGGTCTCGCCACCCAGGCTCTCATTAGCTGGCATAGCAGGTTGACCCCCCAGGAGGCTAAGTGCTTTTTACCCTGAGGGGGTCTCGCCACCCAGGCTCTCATCAGCTGGTATGACAGGTTGACCCCCCCAGGAGGTTTAAGTATTTTTACCCTGAGGGGGTCTCGCCACCCAGGCTCTCATCAGCTGGCATGGCAGGTTGACCCCCCAGGAGGCTAAGTGTTTTTTACCTTGAGGGGGTCTCGCCACCCAGGCTCTCATCAGCTAGCATGGCAGGTTGACCCCCCCCAGGAGGTTTAAGTCTTTTTACCCTGAGGGGGTCTCGCCACCCAGGCTCTCATCAGCGGGCATAGCAGGTTGACCCCCCAGGAGGCTAAGTGTTTTTTACCCTGAGGGGGTCTCGCCACCCAGGCTCTCATCAGCTGGCAGGGCAGGTTGACCCCCCAGGAGGTTGTCTTTTTACCCTGAGGGGGTCTTGCCACCCAGGCTCTCATCAGCTGGCAGGGCAGGTTGAACCCCCCAGGAGGTTGTCTTTTTACCCTGAGGGGGTCTCGCCACCCAGGCTCTCATCAGCTGGTATGGCAGGTTGACCCCTCGTAAGAGGCCTCATAATCTTTCGACACCGCGAGAGCAAGCTACACTCAGCGAATACGTTGGGTTGGATGTTTCTTTCCGAGCTTGTGCCAACCTCGAAAAGAGCGGGGATTATGTACAACCCCGTATTCGCGGAGTAGGGTCCCTTTGGCAGGCGCAGGGCCAGTTTTAAGCTTTTAAGCTTTTTGGATATTTTGGACTCTTGGTGGCCAATTTTGGCTTTAGCTTGGAAATATACTAGTAGGGGGGAGGAAAAATCTACCTCTCCCCCTGACCCCTTTTGGAGGGAGGGTGCGGCAAGTTGGCCGGCACCCGCCCCGACTTGATAGGCGTGAGGTCAGAGCGGCCTGCGGCCAGGTCTCGGCCCGAGCGGCCAGGTCTCGCCCCGAGCGGCCTGCTCGCGTGGGCGAGAGCAGCCTGTGGCCTGGCTCTCGCCCCGAGCGGCCTGCTCGCGCGGGCGAGAGCGGCCTCTGGCTGGGCTCTCGCCCCGAGCGGCCTGCTCGCGCGGGCGAGAGCGGCCTGCGACCAGGTCTCGCCCCGAGCGGCCTGCTCGCGCGGGCGAGAGCGGTATGTGGCTGGGCTCTCACCCCGAGCGGCCTGCTCGCGCGGGAGAGAGCGGCCTGCGGCCAGGCTCTCGCCCAGAGCGGCCTGTTCGCGTGGGCAAGAGCGGCCTGCGACAGTGCTCTCGCCCTGAGCGGCCTGCTCGTGCGGCGAGAGCGGCCTGTGTCCAGGTGGGGGGGGGGGGATGGCTTAGCCTCCATTCCTCCTAGGCCTCTTTGGGTCGTTCTTTTACCCTTTTTGCCCCCGGGGGGGAATTTCCTTCTTTGCCCCCGGTGTGGAGGTTTGCTATTGACTTGAGGCATATTTGCCCTAGGGGCATTTTGGTCTTTTTCCCCCCAAGACTTGGAAAAATTATAAATAGACCCTTGAGGGTGCCTTGGAGAGCATTGATTCATTCCTTAGCCACAAAAATCTCTTTGGCTTTCTTCCTCCAAGGCACCTAGCTCAAGCATTGGCTAGGGAGGGGGAGACCTCAAAGGTCTTCCGGGTGTGAGGTGGGACCTCCACGCTAGAGCCAAGGGTCTGTCCCATAGCTTCCTAAGTCTTCAGTCCGTGACGTTCTTTCGAGCATAGTAGGTGTGAGGTCACCCCTTTCCCCAAGGGTCGAACTCCACAGAAGTCAATTTTGGCTTCGGTCATTTTTGGCTTCAACAATGGTGCACACCCTTCTTCTTCCCTAAGACCAACATTCATCTCCCCTGATGCTTGGGAGGAGAAGCCCATCAATTCCAATCAATCACCATCAAGGAGAGCCATTAATGGCCTTGGCCTAACCCCCCCTTTCATGGCAACTCCATAAATTTCCCTCCCTAGCACCATTTGACTCTTTCATCACCTTCAGAAGCTCTCAAGGAGTCTAAATAGTGTGTTGGATTGAAGCTTTTGGTGGAGGATAGAGGAATTAAGCAAGCTCGCCGGAAACCGCCGCCACCATGGCCACCCGCCAGAGTAGTCTCCCCCAAGCCTTTAATCAGACACCTTTCTCCTCCTCTCCCCTAGTGCTAGTATCTTAGATTGATAGGAAAAAGAATCGAGTCCAATTGGGCCAGTTTCTATTCTCAAAATCTCCCAAAAACTCCATTTTTTCTTCCCGTCGGATTCACCGGAAACCGCCCCTCCGGTGGCTGAGCCGTTGCCCAGCGATATCCACCACCTCAACGATGGTGGTGGTGGCGGTGGTCGGCCAGGGAGGTGGTCAGATCGACGACAAACGGCTTTGGAAAACCTACAGGTCGACCTATCATGGTCATTGACTCATCGGGGAAGATGAACGGATGCCATCCATTTATTTTAATATAATAATTATTATATATTTTGCCCCCTTTAATATGCACTTTTTATGCTGTAAAATTTGGCCCTTGGGGGCAGAATCATGAAAAGTGCCCAACATGAAAGTTTATCCCTCTTTCTTAACATTCATTATAGACTTGAATCAGCCCATTTGGAGAACTATAGCTCCCTGTAGGGCAGTTTTAGTGGGACTGGTCTCTAGGGGGGACAACCCATATTTCTTGAATAACTTTTAAATGGCTGGATTTATGGGGCTCAAATTTGGGTCATCTACATACCCTAGATACACCTACAGTCCAAAATGGAAATTCTTGGACAAAATTTTCTATAGTTTTGAAAAAATGTGATTTTCATAAAAGTGAAATATTTTGGTGAAACATAATTAAATTCACACCAAATTTTGGTGGGAGTCTCGATAGGGAAATATAAAGCCATGATAAAAATTTCAAGTCATTGATAGCTCTACATGTGGGTGTAATTCCAATGCATGAGGTTATGGCTTGTGATATGCGGTGTGCATTTAGCCAAAAGGTGTATCTTGTGAATTTAAGAAGATTGACTTGTTCAAATCTAGTGAACTTTTATACATGCACTTATTTAGTGAAAGTACACCTCCTCATGAAGTTTCAGAATATTTGGAGTTGATTTGTTTAGCAAATGAATTAATTAGTATTTTTGTTATGCATGTGTAATAATTAAGTTAGGGTGACTAAAATAGTTGAAAAATTATAAAATCATGCCAATAGCAATGATTTAGTAAGATACAAACTAGATAAATTAATTGGAATTTTTGAAAATCAGAATCTTAGGCTTGCAGTTATAATTACCATTTTTGCCCATTCTATATTATTGAGATAATTGTGCTCAAATAGAGTTATAAAATTATACATTTCTGAAATAAATAATTATTTACCATTTGTAACCTCCAGTAATTTTTCTGGAATTATTTGATGAATATTTATAGTACTTCATGTGTAACATGACCTAGTGAATTAGATTTTTGTAATTAGAAATTAAATGCCAAATATTGGAATGATGTGAAATTTTGTCCAGACATTTTATTTATCATTTTAATCTTGTGGAAATTATTTAGTACTTTTTGGACCCTTGGAAGTGATACTTCGTGTTCAAATCCACTAGTGACTTATTTTAGGAAAATTCAATTATGGTCAATTTAATTTAGAAAATTGTGAAACTTTAGAATTTCATCATAACTGAGTATTCATACCCTTGTAATTAATCATATGTCATTTGGATAAAATATTTGGTGGTTACAACCCTTAAACTCATATCGATCATTTGGGATATTGCAAAGTCAAAGGAGTGATGGTTAAAGGTGATACAAATTGGTTCTAGTTAGGTTGAGGTATTTTTAGGACCTTGATGTGATGTTGGTTGGAGTCCTAAGGGATTTACCCAAGGGTGGTGTGAGTTAGTGTACATGGACCCTAAGGGGCGTAGTTAAGTTCGGGATAAACGAAAGATCGTCGTTCCCCTATATGAAGCATAAATCATCATAGACTTTCTAAGAGTAACTATGTGAGAGGGTTTGATAAATGGCAGTCACTAACAAAACTAAATATCTTGAGAAAGAGAATGATGGGGTTAATCCCATCATAATTCCTAGTACCACTACGAGCCCTTCACCGGATAGACCTCGGGAAGTCCAAGATCTACCTTAAATCGCTATGTACATCTAAAAGTTAAATAAGAGTAGTATAATAGGTTGAAGGGATAACTTAACAACCTCACATGTGTATGGGTTGGAGGGATTCAGGACTCGTTCATCCTGCGAGCTAGAGGCTTGAGCTAGAGATAAATTATGGACGTGTTAGTCCTGCGAGCTGAATGCTCGATGACGTATAAGTCTTAAGGATGGGAAGGTCCTGCGAGCTGGAGACTCGGGTAAGTATTCTCATACCTAGATTGTGCTTGTTGTGGTGAGTCATTTGGTACTGGTCCAGTCGGCACACTGACAGAAGTACGTTGGCTCTAGTGAGGTGTGCAGGTCTTTGGAGGGGACTTTTAGGTTGTTTATACGGAGGTCTGGGGGACTAACCCCCTAAACGCACACCCGACCATAAAGTCTGAAGGATTTCCAGCAAGAGTATGCATAGGCTCCGCTGTTGTGTTCTTAGCATTGAGGCGTATGCATGGTCTAGGCCTGATAGTGTGCCTGCCCGCCTAGGAGTGGAGATGCCCGCTCCATTTCCACCGTAAGCCACGACGGTTGGTACTTGAGAGGCTAGCTACCTCCAAAAAGTGGGGAATGTTTGAAAGGTCTGTGCGCATAGAGGCGGGTGAGTGAGTTGCATTATAATAATTGTATTGCATCGCATAGTATGACATATATAGATAGTATAGTTTAGCTTATGTTTTTAGACGTTCATCATATAAATTAGTATGGGCTCTTTTATATGATGAGTTACCTGGAAACCATAACTTATACGTTTGTATGGATATTCATATAAGTTAAGGTATGCTTCTATGATTGTAGAACAGCTGCTTTTACTTTCCTAGATTATACGGCTCTTCCTTATTGCTTTTGTATTGTACTTTGTTACTGCTCATTACTATTGTTTTTTGTTGATGCTCATATTGGTATAGAACTTCTAGAATTATATATAAATACCACTGTCACCTGTTTGTATATTTTGCTACTATTGGACCTCCACTTTCTTCCTCTTGCGTAGTGCCTAGGAGTGGCGGGTGTGAGGCGAGGATGATAATGGCTTAGTCTTTTGACTAACGGTCAGTAGACTAGATCATTTTAGGGACGCATGGAGACGCCGCACCAGTTCGACCAGGTAGAGCCATAGATTGAGTTACCAGGATCGAAGGAGCAGTTGTCGCGTACTGCTACTACTACCTGATGACAGGTTGATGAGTATTTGGTTTAGCTTCCGTATGTAGTTATCTCATTATGGGGTTTTCCCTTCATTTGATATTTATATATCTATGGTGTGATGTTGTGGACTGGTTTTCATTACTTCTTTTCTCGTTGGTCATGTGTATGATCGTACTTCCCGAAAGGGTCACCGTCTTGTGCTGGCAGCTAACTCGTAAGTTGGCGTCATTGTAAAGAGACGATCCTGGGCATAAAATCTCTCCGAGGTCGTGCAAAATTATCGGGAGGAGGGATTTTACACTTTTGGCGATAACGGGAAAGGAATGGTCATGGGCATCAATGTAGTAGGTAACGATTCCTTTACTATTTTGAATATTTATTTATGGATGATTTGAAACATAACTTAATTTCAATAAGTCAACTATGTGATAAATGCTTAAATATTTTATTTGAACATATATAAACTTGTGCAAAATTATTGATTCAAAATCACTAAAAATTATTTTTACAGCACCTAGAATTCGCAATGTTTATATGATGACATTTCATTATCTTTCTCAATCTTCACTAAAATGTTGTATTTCAAAGAATGATGAATTAGAATTATGGAGTAGGCGTCTTGGTCATTCAAGTGCAAAACTAGTAGTAAAACTTTCAAAAAATAAATTAATAAAAGGTTTACCTTTACTAAATGAAAAACTATCTTCTTTATGTACGCCATGTATAAAAAGAAAATCTTCAAAATCATCTTTCAAAAGTAAAAAATGTTATTTCTACTGCTAGACCTCTACAATTAATTCACATGGGTTTATTTGGTCCAGTTACTACATAAAATCTAGGAGGTAGAAAATATACTTTTGTTTTGATATATGATTATTCACGTTTTTGTTGGACTATATTTTTAATTTCAAAATCCGATGCGTATTTTGAATTTATAAAATTATGCATATGTATTCAAAATGAGCTTGATTTAAAAATTAAATGCATACAGTCCAGGAGGCACTTTCGTCATTTCACTAAATTTGGAGATCTAGGTGACTGAAACGGAGTGACACTATTCACCAACACAAATTTTGTCCCAGCACAATTACCAGCATATCCCTTCAAAAAATTATAAATAGGCCCTCAGGCTTTTATTTGAAGACAAGTAACTCTAGAGGCTAGAGAGATATTTGAGGTTTTCAGGCGAGGTCGTGTGACTTAGATTATTTCCTTCACTCGGAATTCGCTCTTCTCCCTCTAAAGTGTGAATACATCTCAAGGCTTCAAAGACATGGCATCCTTCTCCACATGAGCGCTCTCATCAAGGCTTCGGCTCAGCATGAGTGCTACCATTGAGGCTCCGGGGACTTAACAATTTTTACACTGAAACGTTTCCACCCGTGCTATAAGGACTTAGTTTATCTTCTATTGTTTTCATATTTTTAAACTTATAACAGAGAGGTGGTCTGTCACCCTCTGAGGAAATCTCTCAATTCTTGTAAACTCAAACAAATTAGTGGATTTTGGCCCAGTATAGATCCAACCACGTGGTTTTCACTCTTTCCGTGTTTTCCACATAAAAAAAAACATTTTATCATTTGATGTTTTTTCATTGACTGTTTGCACGTCCGTTCCAATTCCGAGCTAATGTGGTCTGATTCTCCAGATCAGGCAAATCATACAGTTTATAATGCTACATCAGCTGGTATAGTAAGCATAATAATACGTATCAACGCCCTAATGAAGTGCTAAAGGATTGCGATCGGGTGACCCGCAACAAAAGTTTTGTAAAATAATAGATAAATAATAATTATTATTATAAGAAATAATAATAATAAATAAATATTTGCTTCATCCTGTTTTATCTAATGCAATGAGTATAGGTGAAATGGTTATGTTGAACTTATACATTGTACTTACCATTTCTATTGAAAAACATAATGTTCTAAAAGCCTTGAATTACATTATTTTGCCCAATAAATAATATAAGCATACATTAAATTGGTCATTCTTTGGGTTATGACAGTGGGCACTTTAATGGTCATCTGCATCCCTTGATTTTTGTGAAGGTTATTAGGGTTCATTCTGAATCCCAAAGTCACAGCCTGATGACTACCCCCACAAAAGTAACGTCTCTTATAGGAGGCTTCACATAATCCCACATTGAGAAACTCGTGTAGCTTTGTGCATCTAATATATATATATATATAAATATACATATATACATATATACATATGTATATGTATATACAGATTAATGCAAAAACGCGCAGCGCGTTTTGCTCTAAAAAATGCGCTCCCCGGAAATACGGAAAAAACATCCCCTAAACAGCATTTTTAGAAAAAGTGGTCAACATGAAAGTTGTAGATCTCGACGAGATCTACAACTTTCATGTTGACCACGTTTTCTAAAAATGCTGTTTAGGGGGTCTATTTTCAAAAGGCGTGAATGGGGTTCCGCCCGGTAAATATTACGATTTTTTTTTTTGCGCGGACCTCCATTCGCGCCTTTTGAAAATAGACCCCCTAAACAACATTTTTAGAAAAAGTGGTCAACATGAAAGTTGTAGATCTCGTCGAGATCTACAACTTTCATGTTGACCACTTTTTCTAAAAATGCTGTTTAGGGGGTGTTTTTTTCATTTTTCCGAGGAGCACGTTTTTTTGTCCAAAAAGCGCTGCGCGGAAATTCAGTGCCCCCATGTATATATATATATATGTATATACATATATATGTATATCTCTAACACTTATAAAGATTTATGAAATGATTTTTTAAACCATGCTTTTAAAATCCATGGGAGCATTTAAGACCGTCCGATATGAATGCTTTATTCAATGACCGTTAGATATTTTTATATTTAAAAAATGAAAATCTCTAGCTCTCCTAAACCTAAACCGGCTGAAGGATAGAGAGAGAAAGAGACAGAAGGAGAGGGGGAGAGAGGGTGACCACACTTATATTATTATATACATATTATTTAATCTTATAAGGCAGAGAGAGAAATAAAGATGAGAGAGATGTAGGGAGTATGTGGGAGAGAGAGGGAGAGAAAAAGAGAGCGAAAATAAATGTTTTTACGTTAAACAGTATTTTATTTTACAAAATAAATATTGTAATATTAATGTATATTTTTTTACGGTCATTTTGAGTACTCATATGTATATGATGCGGGCAAAATTGCCGGGGGGCGGGCGTAGCCCGCCGGGGGGGGGGGGGGGGGGGGGGGGGGGGGGGGGGGTGGCCTGCGATCGCCGATCGGATACTGTCGTGCTGGACACGCCGTCGTTGGCCGGGTACTGTCGCGCTTGGCTATTCAGGGCCGGGTACTGTGACGCGTTGTCATCGGGCCGGAGGCCCGTGCCTGTCACTCGTATGTATATATATATATGTATATATGTATATACATATATACATATATATGTATATATATATATATATTTATATATATATGTATATGTGTATATATATGTATATGTAATTATGTATATATCTCTACTAATATGCGAAAACTATTCTTTGATGAAACATTGTCTGATGTCCCTATATTGTCCTTATAGTTGTATTCATAATTACACAATTATACCAAACTTTATATTACTATATTATAAAGTCAATATCCTTTTAGGTAATTACACAACTTTACAATATTAAAATACAAAAAATAAAAACACTAGATACCCTAAAACTATTGTCTATAGCTAGGAATTACAAGAGAAAAATTAATGTTTTAACGTTAAAATATAATTTGTTTTACAAAATAAAAATTGTATTCTTGATATATATTTTTTACGGTCATTTTGAGTACTCATATGTACATGTTGCGGGTCGAGGGGAGCCCGTCGGGAGCGGGCGGAGCCCGCCGTCGTCGATCGGGTACTGTCGCGCGAGGCCATAAGGGCAGGTACTGTCCACGACAAATGTTGCCGCCCACGACAAATGTCGCGCCCACGACAATTGTCGCCGCCCACGACAAATGTCATCCCCACCCACGACAAATGTCGTCCCCACGACAAATGTCGCACCACCGGCGAATGTCGCATCCCGGCGAATGTCGCACCCCGCCGAATGTCGCACCCCGCCGATTGTCGCACCCCCGCAGAATGCCCCCAGGGCCGAAGGCCCGTGGCTGTCACTTGTATATGTATATGTAATTATGTATATATGTATATTTATATGTATATATATATATATATGTATATGTAATTATGTATGTATATATATATGTATGTATATATATATATATATGTATATATGTATATACGTATATATATCTTAGTCTCCTCTCCTTGCAAATAATTAGATTTGAGTTGGATTATTATTTTCTAACACCTTGGTTCTATCATAGACTAACATCATAACAAACTAGAAAACTTGCACATGTAGTATTAAAACTTATGTATGTTAGAATATTATAATGAGAATTCCAAATAATATATATTTTTCGTTTCGATAAATACAGTATATATTAATAGTAGATTTTGAATGTCAAGATTATAAAAACGTGTAAAGCATATGGATGAGAAATAAAGAAAAATTAGAATAGTAATGTTGCGCATCACTCGAGGCTCCGATAGATCAGACTAAATTGGACCGATTTATCCTGGGAGTGATCGAGCGTGCAAACAGCCACAGAACAAAGAGAAAGCTGGCAAGACAAGTCCCACGAAATCGCCATTTTCGCACATCAAATCAAACTTCTCCGAAACAAGCACTATCGCCTGGCGATATCGATGTCGCGGGGGGACAATGACAGAAACCGTCATTCCTCTTGTCATGGGCCAGCTATCACTTTAGCTGTCACCGAATGGCGATACGGGCTGTCGTCGGCGACAACGCCTTAGCTCTTTTTTTTGTTCCGAATCAAAGCTCTAATGTCACTTTGGTTAGCCCTATGTTATTTTTACACCAAACACCCAATAATAAAATACAAACGAGATTTGTTATTAGCAAACCAAGAAGCGTGGAACGCATGCTCCAACACAAACAACATCAGAGACGCTTTAGGACATCCTCCCCTATGGTATGATGCAGACCAAACTGCTGAGTCTGGTTGTCAACCAGTATAATTTGAAGCTATTCATGCTGTTGAGCAGTCCATGTACAATCCTCCTACACAAATTCCATTTGAGACTATCCAAACTGCTGTTCAAACCATGTACATTCCTCCACCACAAGTTCAAAATGTTGTACGTGAAGAGGTGGAGATGTCTGCATCTGGTTTGCTGAATGAAAAAGAAGCTCAGCTGTCAAAGAAAAGGTTTAAGGAACAAGCTGAAGCTAGGCCAGACTTTGAACTGTGGAGCCCAACATACAAATCAATTATCCTCACTGCATGGAAAGTAGTTAATACTAATGCTACTGATAGGGTAAAGTGGTACACATAGCAAGAATGGGCTAAATATTTAAAGCAGCAAGAAGTCATCCATAAATTCAAACATGATCTGAAGAAAGGGAAGATCCCTGCTAATTCTGTTGATCCCAATAAATACTTTTCTAAGCCTTATCACTATTTTGAGAGGTAAAGGCTCAAGGAGAAAAAGATTTCTAAAACCAAGATTGATAAAGGCAAAGAGTTAGCAGATGACAAGGTGCCTGAAGTAAAAGGAAAGATACAATCTGGAAAGGCATAGTCATCAAAGAACTAGAGGATTCTTAGAATATGTTTTCTATACGTTATGTTACTTCACTTTTAGATCAGTGTAACAAATCGAACAAATGTAATCCTTGAACAAATTTAAATGAAAGATTTGGTTGCACTTAGTGTTATCTGTGTTATTATAATTGTGTACCTTTTATATTTTGCTCAGCATTCTTTTCCCATATATTTTAATTATCATATTTTGGTATTGAAGTGTATATCATTGAATTGGGGTTATGACTTCTCCAAACATGGGGAGATTGTTGGGTACAGTGGACATAATATACTTGATTTGAAGAAGCTCTTTCAACTCAATGATATACACATATTTGTATTCGATGTATATTTAAGTTTATGTATGCAGGTTTTCTATTTCATATTGATTGGACATGTGGACACAAGAAGCTAACCAGATTTTGAAGAAAAATTGTCCAAGTACCAAAAGCATCGAGTGGAGTCAGCAAAGTGCTGAGTGAAGTCAGCACAGTCTACATTCAGCAACTTGTTGTGCAGAAAAATTGCTAAGTACAAAAGTGTCGACACACTTTAACTATGTCGGCGCCTTTGCAGAAGCTGTGTCAAGACAAGTCAGTTAACTCGACACATAGAAGATTCAAGACAGCTGTGTCAAGACAAGTCAGTTGTCTCGACACCATGAAGACTTAAGTCAGCTTACTTGACACTATAAAGCTTAAAGCAGTTATGTTGAGACAATACAACTGTCTCAACACAAAGAAGACAGGAAATTTTACTAAGTAAAATTGTGTCGAGACAAATCAATTATCTTGGCACAATGAAGAATTAAAGCATAGACGTTCCGACATCAGGCAGACAGTTGTGTCGAGATAATCCAACTTTCTCAACACAAGGCAGAATTAAAAGATGTCAATACAGACAACGCTTGTGTCGAGACAAGTCAACTGTCTCGACAATTTCAAGTTTCAGATAAAAATTCTTCCAAGTAGAATTGTGTCGAGACTTCTAAGATGTCTCGATACAAGTGTCGAGACACTTTGGACATCTCGACACTTATATTTCAGAAAATTTGCAGAGTCAACACAGAAGTGTCAAGACAAGTCAGAACTGTCACATTAGCTACAGGAATAAGAAATTTCAACGGAAACAGTCTGAGGGAGAATTTAAAGTATGATGCCAGATGTTGATGTCATCATTCAGTAACCAGCCATCCATGAAGGCTATAGATAGAGGGGTTGTCTACACCAACATAGAAGAGGCAGAATCGATCAAGCAAATATAAATTCTCATTTTTATTACAATCCTGAGGAGGAGGAAGAAGACGATGGTCTTCAAGAAAATCTTCAAATCCATTCACCAAGTTGATCTGAAGATTAAGGAGGATCTGATCTACAATTTCTTCAAGGAAATCAAGCCGATCAACATCAAGAAGATTTTAGATCCAGAGAAGTAACTTTTCAGCAAGTCAATTTATCAAGAAGAAATCCATTGCTGCTGATTTGAAGAATCTGTGCTAACAGATAAGTCAGATTATAGAATTCCTATTTTCTGAAGATTATTATTTACATCCTTACCTCTTAATTGTGTAAAATCTCCTTGAGATCTGAGTGGATATGAGATCTAATCTCTGAGTTGTAAGCTTAATTTATAAAAACTGAGGTAGGGTTCTTGAGGGACCTAAGGTAGGTGGTTTGAGTGAATCACTGAGTTGTCAGCCTAATTTATAAAGGCTGAGGTAGGGTTCTTGAGGGACCTGAGGTAGGAGATTGGGAGAATCTCTGAGGTAGGACTTGTTGGTCTGAGTGTAGGTTTCTTAACAGAAACTGAGACTGTAGGATCTTTGGATCCTAGTTAAAGAGGAGGAGCTATAACCTTATCTAGCACATTGCTAGTGAGGAAGAAGGGGGAAAGTGGATATACCCTAGATAGGGGAACCACTATAAATTCTTTGTGTACAGTATGTTGTGGATGCTTTTGCTTGTGTTGTGATCTGATTTTTGTAATTGATAAAATAGTTAAATGATAAATAATTGTTAAAGTATTTTAAAAAGTCACATATTCAACCCCTCTCTAGGTGATTATCTACTCATAGGATTATCTTTCAATGGATTGATATGATTTAAGTAGAATTGCTAGAATAGTGTTGATAATAATATTATGCATCGCTGCTATTACTACTCATGATATGATATATATTCTCCACCTTCTTGTACTACTGCTTACATATATATATTTTACCCTTGTTCCTTCTACCGCCCGGTGCCTAAGAGCCGTTGGAGTGAGAAAATGTGATAGCCACTTAGTCTTTATGACTAACGGTTGCTACGTCTTCCATTTTAGGAGGAAACCCAGCTGATAGAGTAGCAGTTACAGGTTTTGCAGGAGGGCAGTCAGGCCAGGGTGACAGGGCCTGATACGACGATACCATCACTGCCATTAGTTACGGATATGAGTTTTTGGAGAGACTCATATCGTATCCCTTGGAGCAATTTTTGTGTACTATGACATTATAGAAGCTGTTGTTGCTTCTTATTTATATTGTACTGTGTTTGGACTATATATTTGTGTAGATTTTGACTTCTGTACTTTTTTTATGTTGGGTTGGCATGGATGATATTGGTTCTAGCCGGCAGGATAGATGTCTTGTAGTCTCAGTCAACCCGTGTGTTGGAGTTACCGTAAGGCAGCTATTCTGGGCATAAGACCACCTTTGGTCGTGTGTTACGTTCTGGGAGGGGGGTCTTACATCCCCTTGGGATTTTTAGGAGAATTGGGTTGGAGGCACTTTATCCCACCTTAGAAACGACAGAGACACGCCCTACTTTATAGGATAAACAGTCGCTCAGAGCGGGTCTTCTAGTCTTCTTAAAGACCGATGACGCCTTTATACAAGGTATTACTTTGTGAGGTCGATCATTTATCGAGTTTAGGAGGTTATAGTCCAAACCTGTTCCTGATAGTTCCTTTAGTCGGAGGAGAGGTGCAATCAGGGGTAGCTAGGCCGACATTCAAGGGGGGAGCTGATCGCGGTCGTCAATGCAGGGGGTCGGTCTTACAAGGATGCTTAAATAGGGGTGCAAGTTGAGTTGAGCCGGCTCGAAAGCTCGATGAGCCGGCTCTAAAAAAGCTCGACTCGAGCTCGAGCTCGATTACGAGTCGAGCTCGAGCTCATCTAATGTTGTTCATGAGCTCGCGAGCCGGCTCGCGAGCTTTTTATTTATAGATTTTTAAAAAAAAGTAAAAAAAAATAAAAAAAAATGAAAATAAGGCTCATGAGCAAAAAAGCTCGCGAGCAGCTCGAGCTCGAGCTCGAGCTTGATAAGTTGGCCTTGAGCTCGAGCTCGAGTTGGGATAATTGAGCTCGTCGAGCTCGAGCTCGAGCTCGAAATGAAAAGCTCGAGCTCGAGCTCGAGCTTGGAAATTTTTCCAAGCTCGACTCGAGCTCGACTCGTTTGCACCCCTATGCTTAAATCCTGACATGTCGTCCTTTCGTCTGCCTAGGGATTTTTAAGAGAATCATGTCAGATGCAAGTTTCTCAAACCGATCATGGAGATTGACTTCACTGCTTTTAGCTAACTTGAGACGATTATAACAAAAAAGACAACTCGCATCCACCCATGCCTCCGTGGGCGAGGAAATGTATAAACAAAATAGAATAATTCTTATATATATGCAGTCATTACATGTTACCATTATGGATAGAACTTTTCCAAGTCATCCACGCTCTAGGTACTTCCCAGCAGCTCTCCTTATTGATTTTGTAGGTGATAGCCTCCAGAGGCTAGAGCCTCTTGGACGATCAAGGGTCCTACCCAGTTAGGATTCAGCTTGCCAATGACAGCTGCCCTTTCTGCTACATCCACCTTTTTCATGACATGTTCTCCTACAAGGAAATGCTTGAGGCGAACATTTTTGTCGAAGTGCTTCTCCATTAGCCTCTTAATCTCCTCTTAGAGAATGGAGGCTAGGTCGCGAAGCTCCTTGATGTAGTCCAATGAAACCTTCTCAGTATATTCATTCTCTAGGCATCATTCATCACTGCCTTCTCCTACCACCACAACCCTCGGGCAACTAGTGGAACTAATCTCTTGCATTCCCCTTGAAGTTAATGGAGAAGAACCTGCACTTCAAAGCATCAGTCATGTTGTGGATGGACACCACGTCCTCAAACTATTGGAGATGCCTAGTCAGGTAATGTCTGTCGGAGTAGTAGTTCAGGACAGATCGACTCTTTGAAGCCTTCGGGAACTGGGGTCGCTAGTATCTCGTCATAGAAGGGGCTCCTCCAACCTTGGGGTGGAAACTTTCATACTCGCAAGTATCTTGGTCATACTCGCTGCCCTGGAATGTATCACGGTATCTCACCGACTATTCCGCATCTTGGAACCTGATCCCTTAGCTGCTCTCTGGATGGTGCCACAACTACATCAGTCGCTGTTCTCCTTCCCTAGCTCGCTCCTTCCCTGGTCGCCTAGGTGGCGCTTCTTCCTCCGACGGTTTCACGAGGCGAGGCGAGGTCGTCGTGACATCGAGGCGTGGAGGGTACCCTGCTAGAATACCCATCTATATCCTCCTTATAAACTCTTAAAATGCCGCCACTGTCAAAAAATCGATTCCTCGCGCAGAGTTGCTCACTCCTGCCAAGTTACCGACTATCTCCTCACGCTCGCCTCCATTCTCCATCTCGCCTACTCGCAAAAATTTCCTCATCGGCTGCGATCCACACTCACCGCACCAAAGTGTTGAAGCCGGGAAAATCTCTACTCCAAAATTCAAATCAATGCATTCTAAGGTTACCGGTTCCGCGGTTGGGCTCGACAGCTAACGGGCTAGGATATAGAAATAGACTGTTAAAAAATTTGATATAGCAAAAGACGGGAAACCAGGCGCAGGAACACTCAACCCATCCGGACCCAAATAAACTAGATGCAAACCAAAATAACAAGATCTTGTACTAAACAATCTTTACTATGTGAGACATACATGGCGAGGCATAATTCGCCAAAGTAACCAATGGAAAAACAGAAACAATTACAAGGCAAACCTAATCGCGCTGACTCAAAGTGTTAGTTGCTGGTTCTACTGCTGCACTACGGAGTCCTCACAAACTGCCAGGTTGTTAGACCGTAAACCAAGCCATGTGGACTTCCCGTTATTCCAATGCAAGAAGAAACTCTACTCGCCGATCAGCAAGCCGCCTAACTGCAAGGTCTCCTAGCTGCCTAACCGCACGATCTGCTATTGTCGAACTGAACAAACTGCCAGAAGGGGATAACTTATTAAACTGGGAAACTAGTTGTAGAAGAGAGACAGCTTAGCCGCAACCCGCGACCTGCTGTTAACCGCTGGTTGCTATCCGCAGAGTCCGCATTATCCCTGACCGCAGTCAGAACCAAGTCTTAGCCTTCCAGCGCTATCCACACAACCTTCACAGCATAGCCTGGGAAATCATCAAACCTCGCGAATACAATATCCAGTCCGCAGCAACTATCTACGAGTTCACTTACTGTTCATTCACTCTCTATTAATGTGACAGGGGGTCCTATTTATAGGCACGGTGAGGAGTGTGGTCACTGGCCTAGTCGATAGGATAACCGCCTCATTGCGCGACAAGAACCAAGTGTATCCGCAGGCCGCGGATACACCACCAGTTCGCCGCGACCTGTGCCAGATAGCCAGCCCGCCAAGTAGCAACACCAAGGCCAGATAGCAACCTATATCTGCCTTGTCGCCAAGGGACAAGCTAGGATGCTGCCATCAGCAGAACTCTGCAGCAACACCTTGTCTGCCTATCAGCGAACACCGCTCCTATCTGTGCGCCCTACGGACACAGCACCAGTCTGCACCACTAAGTTTGTAACCAAGGCATGACAACTAATTGTCAAACTTAGCGAACACTGCATCAGTCTGCATGCCTTGCAGACACCTCTCCAGTCTGCGTACCCCGAGCCCGCAGTTAAGGCACCAAGCTGACAACTGCCGGAATCGGCGAACAAGGAGAAAAGTCTGCATGCCCAAGCGGACACTGCTCAAGTCCGCACTCACCTAGCTCGCAACCAAACCAAAAAAGGCAACTGATGCCGAGCTTGGCGGACTGAGGATCAATCCAAGCTTAACCGCACGATCACCCGGACTGAGCCATCCTGGACTTGTCTCAAAACCAACCAAGTCCACACCACCGACAACAAGGGCCAGTCTGTACTTACTGGTGGACACTGGACCCAGTTCACCAATCCCGACGAACTCCAGCACATGTCCGCTCTAACCGACGAAACCTATGGCTAGCACCAGCCGCACCACCAGAGCTAGACTAAGGCATATACCATGTTGGTATGCCGAGCTCTAGCCCAGTCCGCATCTTGCCAAACTCCGTGGATAGAGAAGCTATCCACCCTGTTACCTTCTGGGATCCAACTGTCTGCTGAGCATTATACTTTCTCTGGCTGGCCGCCGCCTCTGTCAACTCAAATCACGCGAACAAACATCCCAGACCGCCAAAGAACAAGTTATCTACAATAGCTCTGTCGAACTGTCTAACCGCCAGTCCTATCCGCATAAACCACGCGGATAGGTCGTCAAGGTCGCTAAATCACCCACTTTCACTTCACCATTTTCAACACTCTCCCTTGAAGTGAGAAATGGTGAACAACCCCAGTAGTTCCTGTAACCTTACACCTGGTCCCTCCGATAGCTTTTTCGAGAAGATGTTCGAGACATAGTCCCCGCCCCGCATATCCTTGACCATGAGGGATCCCTCCAGCATCTCCTAAAGGGAGTCATGTTTCCCTCCACCTTCTTCTTCAGCTTCGACCTCCACTTATGTGTCACAGGAGTATCATCAATGATCTTGGACATAATACCCCAAGCCTCATTTCCTCTGAGGGTAGTCACCTCCTCAACCTTGGGGTCATTCACCTCCTTAACTCTAGTGGTATCACCACAGCTAGAAGGTACTCGCTCGATCTGAGGGCCTGTGTGAAAACATGAGACCAAGCTCAAGCTCATCGTGTTTCCTCTACTATATCGACCTGGTGGGTTGGTGACCCTCTTCGACCTCCGAAGAACCTGATCACGGATAACCACCTTGAAAGTGATGATAGATACAATTCTAGAGGGGGGGGGGGTGAATAGAGTATTCAAAAATTAGGACACCCTACTCAACTCCCTTAGAGTTAATTTGCAGAATGAGTTTATAGATATTGATAACCCTAGAGCCTAACACAAAGTGTAGTGCACAAGAGAGAGAGCTAATTGTAATTACAGTTAAGCTTGGGATCCTATCACAGCAACTAGCAATCCTAGTTATTTCTACTCACATCCACAGTACAATAAATGAAATAAGCAGCACAGATGACACAAGAAATTTTATAGTGGTTCCCTCTAAATAGGTACGTCCGCTCTTCTACCACCCTGGTAGGAATCCACTACAGGTTTTTGTTCAGGTGCCCTGCCACCAACTGATCTGCTTCAGGTAGATCAAGTAGACCCTTTGAGCTTTTGATCAGGTGCTCAAAATCCAACACAGGTTTTTGATCAAGTGCCCTGCCACCAAGGGTTCACTTTTGAAGGGAGTAATAACCCTTTGTACAGGAGGTTGAGAGAGTTAAGGTTTCTTCTCTATTGTTAAACAGATTAGAGAAGCTAGTGGATTGCACAGAGCTAGATAGCTCTAAAGAATCAAGGCTCCCCCTGGCTTAGAGAATATCCAGGAAGGAGTCTTGCTTCAGGGTGCAGGAACTCTTTTGAACTAAGACAAAGAACTGTCTTGAGGTTCTGAAGGAGAAGCTTGAAGAAGACTCTTGATTTGGAAAAGGTGTTCTTCTTCAAACAGCTTCCTTTCTTCTTCTTCTTCTTCTAAAGGCCTCTGAGTGAAAGTCTTCCTGTAAGCAGGATGAACTCAGGATGAAGAAGAATGCTGAAGAGATTTGATCTTCTCAGTTGAATGTGAATTTCTGAGAGCTGTAGAACTTTCTTGCTTTCTCTCTTTCTCTATGCTGCTATGTAAACTTCTTGTATATTTTCTTGTATCTTTTGTGTGTTTTCTTCTTTCAAAAGAAGCTCTTTATATATGAGCCTTTGCAACGGCTCTAATTTGAGTTTGAATCTTGTCTTCTTCTGGAATCTGCAATCTGAGCTGCAAAAAGCATAAAGCAAAAGCAAATCCTGCAGACAGACATACTATAAGGGGATAAAGCTTTCTAAGAAGCTGCATAACCAATCTGATAAAAAGGGTGCAAGAAAAAGGTCACATCAGAAAGAATTCTTTATGGCCAGAAAAGACTTTCTGAGTCTAACGGCTATAAAGGACAGCCTGACAGATAAAGCAGAAAAATATATTTCAACTAATAAGACAAAATACTTTGTCAGATAAAGATTGGCTCATGCATAAGGAATGGAGCAGAGATTGCCTAGAAATAATAGCATAAATTTACTGAAATAATATGCCAAATAAATATGAAATAAATCATAGAATAGAAGAGGACAAAATTACTAAAGACATACAGTAGAACGTCGAACGACCCTCGGAGATCGTCGAACGAAGCACAGAGATCGTCGACCTATCAAACAGATAGTCGAACGATACAGATAGTCGAACTACCAAAGCAGATAGTCGAACTACCACAGCAGATAGTCGACCTATCAGAACAGATAGTCGAGCTATCAGATAGTCGACCTATCAAGATAGATAGTCGAACTATCAAAGAAAACAGATAGTCGACCTATCAAACAGATAGTCGAACTATCAAAGAAAATAGATAGTCGACCTATCAAACAGATAGTCGAACTATCAAAGAAAACAGATAGTCGACCTATCAAACAGATAGTCGAACTATCAAAGAAAACAGATAGTCGACCTATCAAACAGATAGTCGAACTATCAAAGAAAACAGATAGTCGACCTATCAAACAGATAGTCGAACTATCAAAGAAAACAGATAGTCGACCTATCAAACAGATAGTCGAACTATCAAAGAAAACAGATAGTCGACCTATCAAACAGATAGTCGAATTATCAAAGAAAATAGATAGTCGACCTATCAAACAGATAGTCGAACTATCAGATAGTTGAACTATCCAAGCAACACAGATAGTCGACCTATCAAACAGATAGTCGAACTATCAGATAGTTGAACTATCCAAGCAGATAGTTGAACTATCCAAGCAGATAGTTGAACTATCAAGAAATCTGTCTGGTCAAAAGACGTCGAGCGGGGTTCGACGATCGGCGAGGCAGATTTCACAGAACGTCGAGCTAACAAGAGTTGAACTAACTCAGAGATAGACGATCTGCTGACAGACAAACGTCGACCAACTGATAGACGATCGTCGAACAGTCGATAGACGATAGTCGAGCGGCGTTCGACCATAGTCGAACAAAAAACAACTTAACCAAATTTTCATCTGGATAAGTGACAACTCTAAAACTAGAGCAAACTAACTAAACAACTAACCTTTGACCATAGATAAATCTTGGGTCAAGAGACTAAAAGAGAGGACTGAACTCAAATCCAAACTAGGGTACCAACAATCTTCCCCTATTTGAGTTAAGTCTCTCAACAACAAAAAAAACACAAAACAAACTACTGGAAATAAATAAAATACAGGAAGGGAAATATCTAAGCAGCAGATAACATCAATCAAACAGACAAATAAATAACTGTCAATCAATGAAATTTAAGAAGCTTCAAAATTTGGTTTAGATTCAGAGGAACTAGGAATAAAAGTAATTTTCCTGAAAGGGTCTAGAGCTTCTTTCTTTGATAGCTTTAGATCTTGCTCTCCAATAATTTTAGATTCTGATGTCCTTGAAACAACTGCTTCAGGATGCTTTTCCATATATTTTGAAGGGTCAAATACCTCAGGTCTAACCTGGAATTTATCAAGCTCCTTCTTTCTGAATTTAGACATAGTTGTTAATCCTGTAGTATCTTTACCTTCAGCTTTGGCTTTCCTAATCTGGGCTGATCCAACTAGCTCAAGAAATCTAGCCATCCTGAAATCAGGATCAAGCTCTTGACTTTCATACACATTTTCACAAGTTGGATCCACAGGTTTCACAGCTTTAAATTTAATTGACAGATCTAATAGGCTTTCAGCTGGCTCTTTATTTTCCTGAGTAACTTTTGACACAGTTTTCTTTGCATGATCTGGCTTTGAAGAAGATATGCTCTTGGTTTCTTTGGAAGGAGGAGGAGAAAAGGTTGGTTTCTGATAAACTACCTCCTTCACTTGTTCTTTTGCATCAGCATCATGCCTTTGGTATCCAGATTGCGATCTGCCTTGATATTCTTGATTGCTTTTCCTTTGAGAAGATTGGGATGGAGTAAACCTATCAGACGGAGCAGAAGGATTTAAGTAGACAAGTTGCCATCCTGCACTTGGAGGTGGAGGAGGACCTCTAGGGGTCCATCTTGGAGCAGGACTGTCATACCTTTTAGATTTCTTCCTTAACTTTTGCTGATTCTTTGAGAATCCCATCCAATGCTGAAACTCTTTGGACTTGGGATCAATACCTTTCAAGATATAATAAGGGATATCATTGTCAGGGTTTGGAGGAGGAGGAGCCACAGCTTTTCTTTTCTTTTTGGCAGATTTCTTTTTCTTGGATTCTTCAGATTCATCAGAATCATCCTCATCCTCAGAGTTTGATGAAGGGGGATGATCATAAGGATCAAACACTTCTTGCACAGCTTTTTCTTTCTCTTTTAAGGCAGCTTTTTCTAACTCTTCTTCAAGGGCATCCTGTGCTAGAAGAGTGTCTAGATCTAATCCAGGGATGTCATCCCAGACTGTAGACTTTTCCACTTGAATTTCTGAAACCTTCTCTTGTTCATCAGTAACTATCATGGAGACCAGTTCTTCTTGCACAGCTAACTGAGCTGGTTGAGCAGCCTCAGGATCTTGAACAAGTGGTTCTGGATCAGGTTGAACTTCTAGAGCAGGTTGATGATCAAGTTCTTGGACAACTAACACTTCTTCCACTATATCTGTAGTATTATGAACACAAATTTGCTAAATGAAATTGTATCATTCCTTCTAGGTATTCCCATACTAACATGTCAGTTATCAAGTCTAGAAAATGAGTAAAAGAATTACCTTCAGGATTTTCCTTAGAATGTCCTAACTCCCATAATTCATCTAGAAAGGAGGTAATGACTCCTTCTAAGTAGAGGGCAACTAGGGGAGTGGAGAATTCTTCTAGGCAGACTTTGACAACAAATTCAGTTTTCATTATAGCATCAGAAATATCTTTTTCAGACAGTGGAGGTACTGTTTCTTCTATCTCTTTTTCTGTATCTGCTGGAGGATCTGCTGGACGAGAGGCCAGGGGCAGTTCAGAGGCATCTTCATAGAGCATCTCCCCCTGCCTGATTTCAGTGGAAACTGAAACCAGGCCCCTAGATGAAGAGGGCTTGGATGGAGGCAGTCAGGGAAGAGATGGAGGATACAAGGGGAGCAATTGCCTCTTCAATCATTATTTTGATTGAAGGAGTAATTAACTCCAGGATGTTTGAAATGAGGGCTGGGGTAATTTCAAATGAAGGTGGGGGAATCACAGTAGATGGATGAACAGCAGGGATGGTGTATTCTTGATGAGATGGAGAGTGAACTGGAGAATGATGGGTGGATGCAAGAAGATCAATATGATCTGAATGAAGAATTGGTGACTGAGGAGGAGTGGATAGCTCAGAAGCCAATAAATCAAAACTAGGATGAGATATCCTAGCAAGATGAGAAGGGAGTGGAGATGCTGGAGGTGATGCATGGAGAATTGTGGAGGAATCAAAAAGATGAGATGCAGAAGATGGAACTTCAACTGAAGTAGATGGAACTGAAGTAGAAGGTGGCACTTCAGTAGAGGGTAATGCAGAAGAAGTGGATGGAAAGGAGAGATTGGCTGAGCCTGCTTCTTGAAGGAGGGGAGTGACTGAAGCAGTCCTTGTGCTCTCAGATGCAACTGGAGCTACCCCTGCTGGAGCGGGCTTCAGAAAGCTCCTTTTCCACTTGACAAACAGGGTTGGGTCCATCTTTTTGCTGGCATTGATTGATGTAGAAGCTGAGACCAACAGATGGGGATATTTCTCTTTTAGAAATATCCCAAGCACCCTACCCAGGGTGACTTCCTTCTTGCTATTCTTTTTCCTTATCAAATCAAACAAAACTCCTGCCCAGTTAATCTGCTTCTTGTTCACGATGGCACACATCAGGGCAAACTGTTTCCTGGTTATATTATCATGGGCAGAGTGCTTTCCCAGAAGCACTTTTCCGACTAGTTCAGCAAGGAACTTTATCTTCAACGGAAAATTCACCTTTAGCAGCTTAGAAGGAATGCCGTCGGCATGTCCTAGTTCAGTCAACATTCTCCCAAACTCAGGGGTATCTTGCTCATAATCCTCTTCCCCATTCAATAATCCAAAAATTTCAGTTAAAATGGCGGGAGTCAAAATTACCTCTTCTCCCCCTATCGTTCCGGTCATAGAGTCGTCATTGGAGGACGAAGTGAATGCCCATTCTTTAATCTCCTGGATGTTTATCTTTATTCTTGTGGACATGAACTTTTCCAATCCTTGGTCTTTGCAGAGGTTGAGGATTTCCACTATCGCAGACTCACAGCAGCTGAAAGAATCAAAGTCCATGCTGAAACTAGCAACGAACTTCACCATGGACAGGAGGGCTGAAGCAATCGCCATCGAAGGGGTTGGAGAAGGCGAGAGAGACGGCGAAGGCGAAACGACAGAAATCGCGAGACAGGGAGCAAGCAGAAAGACGGAATGCGAGAAGACGCTCTCCGTCGACGATAAAAAGAACGATCTCTTAACCTAGGTCGACCATCGGTTTTATATTAAATTAGCAATCATCGATCTATTTTAAAAGATACTGGAGACGATGGTCGAACGATCGTTCCTGAAGCAGAGTAGTCGATCAATCGTTCGACAATTTCTGTCTTCACAAACAACAAGTTGTCGTCAACCATAGATCGATGATAGGCTCGACCTGTTCGATGATCTGCGAACGTCGGTCGACGATCTTCAAGCAGATAAGCCATCATCAACCATAGGTCGACGATAGGCTTGATCCGATCGACTATCTTCGAACGTCGTTCGACGATCTTCAAACAGGTTTCAACAAAGGCAGACGTCACACTTAGTCTTTTCCATTAATCATGCCTAGTTGAACCAAAAAGAATAGATGCTTCTGTTCATCTAAAGGCTTGGTGAAAATATCACCTCTCTGAAGGTCAGTGGATATGAACTCAAGGCTGATCTTGTTCTTTTCCACACAATCTCTCAGGAAATGGTGTCTAATCTCAATGTGCTTGGTTCTAGAGTGGTGCACAGGATTTTGTGCAATGGAGATAGCACGGGTACTATCACACATGATTTTTGTGTTTTTGTGTGTGTACCCATAATCCAAAAGCTGGTTTTGAATCCACAGGATCTGTGAACAACAACTAGCAGCTGCTATATATTCAGCCTCTGCAGTTGAAGTTGAGACAGAAGCCTGCTTCTTACAGAACCAAGAGACCAATCTCTCTCCCAAGAACTGACAAGTTCCTGAGGTACTTTTCCTGTCAACTCTACAACCAGCATAATCAGAATCAGAGTATCCAATTAACTCAAATTCTGATTCAGCTGGGTACCATAGTCCTAGATTTGGACATCCCTTCAGGTATCTCAAGATTCTCTTGAGAAGAATCAGATGAGATTCCTTGGGGTTGACCTGGAACCTAGCACATAGGCATGTAGCAAACATTATATCTGGCCTACTTGCAGTTAAATACAATAGGGAACCAACAATGGCCCTATAATTCTTTTGATCAACTGGCTTGCCCTGATCATCAGAATCTATAACTACATTAGTAGCCATAGGTGTATGCATTGCTGAAGCATCAGCCATCCCAAACTTCTTTACCAATTCCTTGGCATATTTGGATTGGGAGATGAAGATGCCATCAGCATCTTGCTTTACTTGGAGACCAAGAAGGTAAGACAACTCACCCATACTACTCATCTCAAACTTAGAATGCATCAAGTCAGAGAACTTTTTGCACAGTTTGGGATCAGTGGAACCAAAACTAATATCATCCACATACACTTGAACTAATAGGATTGTGTCCTTGTGGTGCTTGACGAAAAGGGTTCTATCAACTACTCCCCTAACAAAGTTGTGCTCTAACAGGAAACTAGCTAGAGTCTCATACCAGGCTCTGGGTGCTTGTTTAAGTCCATAAAAAGCTTTTTGCAACTTGAAAACATGTGAGGGCTGAGTTGAAGAAACAAACCCAAGTGGTTGTTCAACAAATACCTCTTCCTTTAGCTCACCATTTAGAAAGGCACTTTTGACATCCATCTGAAAGACCTTAAACTTCATATAGGCTGCATAGGCTAGAAAGATCCTTATTGCCTCTAGCCTTGCAACAGGAGCAAAGGTTTGGTCATAATCTATACCTTCCTTCTGTCTGTAGCCCTGAGCTACAAGCCTAGATTTGTTCCTTACAATAATTCCATTTGCATCCAACTTATTTCTAAACACCCACTTGGTGCCTATGATCAGTTGGCCTTTAGGTCTTGGAACCAAAGTTCATACTTTATATCTTTCAAACTGATTGAGTTCCTCTTGCATAGCAATGATCCAGTGGGGATCTAGCTCAGCATCTTTAATGGTGAGGGGCTCAATCTGTGAAAGGAAACAAGCATGCATCACATCCTGTCTTAATTGATGTCTTGTTTGAACACCAGCTGATATGTCTCCAATCACTTGAGATGTAGGATGATCTCTAAGTGTGACAACATCAGCAGGTGGGATGTGATCTTCAGGCAATAGTTGGGATTAATTCCTCAGGAGGAATTGGATCTACTATTGGTGGTACAGCAACTGCTTCTACAAAGTCTTCATCACTGTCTGAATCAGTGATATGAAGAGTTGATAGATGGAGAATCTCTTGAGTGACATCTTTACTAGATTCTGGTACCTGCAATGAACTTGAGGAAGGAGAAGTTTCCTTCTCCTTGTAAAACATCTGAGATTCATCAAAGGACACATGCACAGATTCCTCAATTTTAGAAGTTGATTTATTAAATACCCTATAAGCTTTGCTTACTTGGGAATATCCAAGAAAAATTCTCATTGAAGCTTTTGCTTCAAACTTTCTAAGGTATTCTTTATTATTGTTATGAATGTATATTACACAACCAAATACTCTAAAATAATTTATTTTAGGTTTCTTTCCTTTAAGCAACTCATAAGGAGTTTTACACTTAAGCTTGTGTATAAGACTTCTGTTCAAGACATAATTAGCTGTGCTAACAGCTTCTGCCCAATAGGAAAGAGGCATGTTAGCATCTGCCAATAATGTACCAGCAGCTTCAATCAGGGTTCTATTTTTCCTTTCCACTACCCCATTTTGTTGGGGAGTTCTAGGAGCAGAGAAGCTATGTTTGATACCTTCTTTCTCACAGAATTCTTGCATGAGAAGAGACTCAAACTCAGTACCATGATCACTTCTGATCAAGGCTACATGAGTAGAATACTCAGTCTGCACACACAGTAGAAAATCTGTAAGAACTTTGAAGTTATCAGCCTTAGTTCTCAAGAAGAACACCCAAGTGAACCTAGAGAAGTCGTCTACAATTACTAAAGTGTAATACTTCCCTCCTAGACTCTGTACATTTATTGGGCCAAAAAGGTCCAAATGTAATAGATACAGGATTCTAGGTGAATCACTTTTATTTACAGATTTAAAGGAATTTTTGGTTTGCTTGCCTAATTGACAAGCCTTGCATATGCTCTCCTTCTTGTAGGGGCAAGAAGGTAAACCTCTAACAAGGTTGTATTTAGATAACCTAGATATGTTCTTGAGGTTAACATGGCTAAGCCTTTTATGCCATAAGGTGTTGTTATTTGTTACTTCATTAAATAAGCAGATTTCAGAATGGGTTGAATTAAAATCTACTAAATAAATATTACCTTGTCTAATACCTACTAACACAACATTACTATTTAAAGTAATATTACAAAGAGTGTTAGTGAACGATACCTGATATCCTGCATCACATAACTGACTTACTGAGATAAGGTTATGCTTCAGTCCAGTTACATATGCAACCCTTTTGAAAGTTACTGCTCCAATGGTAATCCTACCATATCCTTCAGTTTGACCACAACTAGAATCCCCAAAGATCACCTTTGGTCCAAGCTTGGCCTTGAACTTTGACAGATTTTCTTTGTTCCCTGTCATATGTTTGGAGCAACCACTATCCAAATACCACTTGTCCTTGAGTGATAGGATAGGTCTTCACCTGCAGTGAGATAAGTTAAACATTGTGGACCCAGGTAACCTTTGGGTCCATTATTCTTCACATAATGAAAACTAGAAATAAAAAATAAGCAGGTTGGGGTTTATAACCTAAAGGGTAAGATCTCCTAGGTGGGATGCTCCATGCAGTTAATGGGTCCACAAACCTAGGGTTTCTATTCATATTAAGGTTTCTAAGGTTCTGGTTATAATTTTGAAATTCATATTGAAAACATCGATCAACGTTCGATGATGGATGCTCAGATCGTCGAGCTTCGTTTGACCACTGAGCCTGCGATCGTCGAGCAGCGTTCGACGCTTTTTGTATTTCCTTAAACTTTTGTTTTCTCTTTTCTCTCTTAGCTTTGTTTAAGGCTTGATTAACTTGTCTTACTTGCTCAGTGTTCTTTATCCCATCAGCTGAAATAAAGTTCACTAGAGTTGAAAGATGATTTTTAAGAATAATTGGGGGTTCACATGAAGAAGCTCCTAAGCCTAGCTTATTATTGCCTGACCTAGTGTTTGTCATGCTGGTGATTTCTAGCAACTTAAGGCTTCTATCATTTAATGATTCTTCCAATCTCTTGGACTTTGCTAGTTCATTTTTAAGAAACTTTATTTCATCACTAGATTTAGTGAGTTCTGCTTCTAACCTAGCATTTTCAATGGAGATAGATTCTGATTCAGCTAACTTATTTCTAAGTTCTTTAATCTCCTTTTCTGAACTAATTAAATCTAAGCAAAGGGATTTAAACTCAGTTTTAAATTCAGAAGAAGAAAAGTCATATGAAGATAATACCTGATCTTCTGTAGGCATCTCTTCATCATCATCAGAACTCTCTGCAGCTGAGTGATTGCTGCAGGCATCAATAGCCATAAGGCAGATTTCCTTTGCCTTCTTCTCTTCCTCATCCTCACTGGAGCTTGAGGAGGAAGATTCCTCATCTGAAATCACTCCAAGTTTCAGCAACAAATCCCTTCTCCTTTTTCTTATTTTTGTAGGAGGAGGACTTGGAGTGTTTCCTGTGATGTTCCTTTTCCTTTCTCTTTTCTTTGCTCTTTTCCTCTGGACACTCTGGTAGAATGTGTCCAGGTTTCCTGCAACCATAACAAATGATTTTTTTAGCAGGAGATCTATCATACCTTGGTTTATCTTCATATCTTGAAGATTTCTTTCTGAAGTCTTTTCTTCCCATCTTAAGAAACCTTTTGGCAAAGAGTGCCATCAGCTCCTCATTAGATTGGCTTCCTTCAGAAGCATCAGCAGCTTTGAGAGCAAGAGTTTGCTCTTTTCTTGCTGGAGTTGGAGTCTTTGCTTCAGCCTCAGCTTCCCTGGTCTTCAGCACTTGCTCAAAAGACTTGAGCTTGCCAAGGAGAGCTTCTGTTGAGATTTCAGTTGTACTTCTGGCCTCCTTGATAGGCCAGATCCTAAGATCCCATGTGCTGGGGAAGCACATCAGTATCTTATCATTGACCTCTGTCAATGTAATTTCCTTATCAAGAGTTCTCAGCTCATTGATGATTGAGCTGAGTCTGGTGTACATGGCTTCAACTGATTCAGTTTCAGTTTTCTTGAAGTTTTCATACTGGGATATAAGGTTGGACCTTCTGTCCTTCCTTTCATCAGCTAAACCAGCTACAATCTGGTTCAGTGAGTCCCACATGGCTTTTGTAGAGGTGCAATCAGCCACTTTCTGGAAAATTTCATCAGACATAGTCTGAGCCAGAATGTTCATAGCTTTGGCATCAGCTATCTTTGCCTTCTTGTAGGTATCATTGTAATCTGGAGGAGGCACTGCACTTAGATTTGTAGATGTTGTAGCAGTGGTTGCAGTAGGAGGTACTGGAGGTCCTGTCAAAATAGAGGAGAAAATGTCTTCATCAATAGAGTTCATATATAATCTTATTCTTGCCTTCCAGATGCTAAACTTAGCTAAGTTGCATGCTGGAGGTCTGGTGCTTGAGTAATCCTTGGACTGGGCCATGAAGTGAATATCTATAAGCTTGGTATCTATCAGGATCTTGTGACTCAGGTGTTAGCCTGTACAGTCAGTCAACCTCCCTCTGATACCAATTGAAAGTGATGATAGATACAACTCTAGAGGGGGGGGGGGTGAATAGAGTATTCAAAAATTAGGACACCCTACTCAACTCCCTTAGAGTTAATTTGCGGAATGAGTTTATAGATATTGATAACCCTAGATCCTAACACAAAGTGTAGTGCACAAGAGAGAGAGCTAACTGTAATTACAGTTAAGCTTGGGATCCTATCACAGCAACTAGCAATCCTAGTTATTTCTACTCACATCCATAGTGCAATAAATGAAATAAGCAGCACAGACGACACAAGAAATTTTATAGTGGTTCCCTCTAAATAGGTACGTCCACTCTTCTACCACCCTGGTAGGAATCCACTACAGGTTTTTGTTCAGGTGCCCTGCCACCAACTGATCTGCTTCAGGTAGATCAAGTAGACCCTTTGAGCTTTTGATCAGGAGCTCAAAATCCAACACAGGTTTTTGATCAGGTGCCCTGCCACCAAAGGTTCACTTTTGAAGGGAGTAATAACCCTTTGTACAGGAGGTTGAGAGAGTTAAGGTTTCTTCTCTATTGTTAAACAGATTAGAGAAGCTAGTGGATTGCATAGAGCTAGATAGCTCTAAAGAATCAAGGCTCCCCCTGGCTTAGAGAATATCTAGGAAGGAGTCTTGCTTCAGGGTACAGGAACTCTTTTGAACTAAGACAAAGAACTGTCTTGAGGTTCTGAAGGAGAAGCTTGAAGAAGACTCTTGATTTGGAAAAGGTGTTCTTCTTCAAACAGCTTCCTTTCTTCTTCTTCTTCTTCTAAAGGCCTCTGAGTGAAAGTCTTCCTGTAAGCAGGATGAACTCAGGATGAAGAAGAATGCTGAAGAGATTTGATCTTCTCAGTTGAATGTGAATTTCTGAGAGCTGTAGAACTTTCTTGCTTTCTCTCTTTCTCTATGCTGCTATGTAAACTTCTTGTATATTTTCTTGTATCTTTTGTGTGTTTTCTTCTTTCAAAAGAAGCTCTTTATATATGAGCCTTTGCAACGGCTCTAATTTGAGTTTGAATCTTGTCTTCTTCTGGAATCTGCAATCTGGGCTGCAAAAAGCATAAAGCAAAAGCAAATCCTGCAGACAGACATGCTATAAGGGGATAAAGCTTTCTAAGAAGCTGCATAACCAATCTGATAAAAAGGGTGCAAGAAAAAGGTCACATCAGAAAAACTCTTTACGACCAGAAAAGACTTTCTGAGTCTAACGGCTATAAAGGACAGCCTGGCAGATAAAGCAGAAAAATATATTTCAACTAATAAGACAAAACACTTTGTCAGATAAAGATTGGCTCATGCATAAGAAATAGAGCAGAGATTGCCTGGAAATAATAGCATAAATTTACTGAAATAATATGCCAAATAAATATGAAATAAATCATAGAATAGAAGAGGACAAAATTACTAAAGACATACAACAGAACATCGAACGACCCTCGGAGATCGTCGAACGAAGCACAGAGATCGTCGGCCTATCAAACAGATAGTCGAACGATACAGATAGTCGAACTACCAAAGCAGGTAGTCGAACTACCACATCAGATAGTCGACCTATCAGAACAGATAGTCGAGCTATCAGATAGTCGACCTATCAAGACAGATAGTCGAACTATCAAAGAAAACAGATAGTCAACCTATCAAATAGATAGTCGAACTATCAAAGAAAATAGATAGTCGACCTATCAAACAGATAGTCGAACTATCAAAGAAAACAGATAGTCGACCTATCAAACAGATAGTCGAACTATCAAAGAAAACAGATAGTCGACCTATCAAACAGATAGTCGAACTATCAAAGAAAACAGATAGTCGACCTATCAAACAGATAGTCGAACTATCAAAGAAAACAGATAGTCGACCTATCAAACAGATAGTCAAACTATCAAAGAAAACAGATAGTCGACCTATCAAACAGATAGTCGAACTATCAAAGAAAACAGATAGTCGACCTATCAAATAGATAGTCGAACTATCAGATAGTCGAACTATCAGATAGTCGAACTATCAGATAGTCGAACTATCCAAACAACACAGATAGTCGACCTATCAAACAGATAGTCAAACTATCAGATAGTTGAACTATCTAATCAGATAGTTGAACTATCAAGAAATCTGTCTGGTCAAAAGACGTCGAGCGGGGTTCGACGATCGGCGAGGTAGATTTCACAGAACGTCGAGCTAACAAGAGTTGAACTAACTCAGAGATAGACGATCTGTTGACAGACAAACGTCGACCAACTGATAGACGATCGTCGAACAGTCGATAGACGATAGTTGAGCGACGTTCGACCATAGTTGAACAAAAAACAACTTAACCAAATTTTCATCTGGATAAGTGATAACTCTAAAACTAGAGCAAACTAACTAAACAACTAACCTTTGACCATAGATAAATCTTGGGTCAAGAGACTAAAAGAGAGGACTGAACTCAAATCCAAACTAGGGTACCAACACACCTCCACTGCTACTTCTGAACCAACTCCATTCCCAGGCAAACCCGTAACAATGCTCCTCTTGCTTTCTGAATAAGAAGCCACCGTACTGGAACCAGAAGCACTTGGAGAAATGCTCCCCCTGCTACCTGAACTAGAAGCCCCCGCTCTTGAACAAGAACTGTCTGGAACATCGCTCCCCTTGCTACCTGAACCAGAAGCACTTAGAGTATTACTACCTTTGCTCCCTGAACCAGAAGCAACCATCTTCAAACTAGAAGCACCTGGAGCATCGCTCCTCTTCTTATAGAACCAGACGCCTCTGCCCCAGAGCTATAACAACCTGGAGCTCCTTGTGACACAGGCAGTTTCATCTGAACCTTAGCAGCAGCCTTCTCTAGCCCACCATCTGACCTGCTCACCTCTAGCTCTACAGATGAGCTACCCCAATATGACGTCAGCTCATCGAAGACAACATCTCTCGACACGATGAACCTCTTCGTCATAGGATCCATACACCTCCATCTCCTTTTCTGCTCATCATACCCAACGAAGATTAGCTTCGTCTTGAGAGCATCTAGAGCATGTACATAGCACACAGATCAGAACACCTGAAGGTGCTTCACGCTGGGATTTATCCTGAACATCAGCTCATAGAGAGTCTTTGTGTTGATCGGACTCAGAGGCATCCGATTGATGACATGAGCTGCGCAGGCCATCCCTTTCGCCCAAAAGGCCTTAGGAATGCCTTTGCATTGAAGCCAATAGTTACAGGTCTCCATCAAAAGACGGATCTTCTAATCTGCTACTCCACTTTTTTTTGTAGTATGTCCACAAGAGAGCTCCCTTCGGATTCTATGCTTCCTGCAAAAGTTAGAGAACATGGTTGAGCCAAACTCACCTTCGTTGCCCGTTCTCAACTTCTTGATCTATAGACCAAGCTGGACCTCCACAAGCTTCTTGAATTCCATAAATAAACGGAATGCATTTGACTTCTCCTTCATGAAGTACACCCAAGTATACCTCGAGTAGTCATCAACCAATATCAGCATAGACCTGCTACCTCCAAGACTAGCGTGACGGTCGATCCTACCAGATCACCATGGATAATCTCTAATGGTGCCTTACACCTGGACTGCGCCTTATCAAACGTAAAGATATAAGCATCACAGTGTTGACATCCCGCACAAGCTTTACCATCACCGAAGAATGACATCCTAAGAAAGCCTCTCATAATGCTTCTCACCGCCATTGTGTTGGAACCCCGGTTTGGATTAGGGCAAGGACTACTATTAGGATTGCTTAGAATGACCCAACATGTATAGTCTAGGGTCATAGGTTATTTCCAAAGTCAAAGTCAGCAACACCTACTTAGACTGTCAGTAACCTTCAGAAGACTTTAGAGACAAAATACTTCAATGGAAAAGCAGTTAAATTGATTGTAGGAAAGTCGTTCGATGATAGCTGAAATCAGCTCGACGATCGTCAATCTCAGATCGATGAACTCAAAGTTCCTTCTCTGAGTTGAGTTCGACGAAAGTCTAGCTGAGATCGATGAACTATGATCTCATATCAGAAGTTCAGCTCGACGAAGGACTATCTCAGTTCGGCGAACTTGGAGCTCAGATTGGCAAGTATATTTTCAGTTCGACGATCTTGGAGCTCAGCTCGATGAAGGAGAATTCTTAGCTTGACAAACTTGGAGTTTGGGTCGACGAAATCATAGCTGAGTTCGACTAACTCTTTCCAGGTTTTGTTAGATTATCCTTCTCTGTAGTTTCTCAGTTTTACTATACCAGTTTGATTTCAAATTCTATTGTATTAAGACAGTAATGCTCTGATAATTAATGCTCAATATTCTCAAGAATATAGCCATTCTGAGCAACATTAATTATGGTTTTCACAGAGTTATTACTCTACCATATTTACTGGGACAGTTAGGAAAATACATTCAAGACAAAAATTAACCGTTCAGGAATCCAGAATTTCTGCAGCGAATTTCAAAGGAAACAATTTAAAAATTCAAATGGTCTTGAATCTGAAAAAATATAAAATGATTTTCCTTTAGAAGATAATATAGAGAGAATACACAGATACAGACACATCAAGAGAAATAACAATCACAAGAGAAAGTGAATCAGTATTAGCAGATAGTGAATAAAAATACAGCTTTCATACACTCAGTGTTCTTAATCTGCGTCAGACTTTCTAGAGACAAACAATCAAAATTAGTCTAAAAGCTTGAAGAGCAATATCTTTTTTGAAGGCCTACACCCTAAAGCAAAGCTTCCACTCCTGATCAGACTCAAACAACTCAGGGGGAGCTTTGACGACATCAGATCCACTAGTCTTCACTTAAATTATTGACAGAGAATAACATCTTCAACCTTTTTGCTTATTTCATCCAACTGTGTGTAGGGTTTTAATTCCCTTCAAAAGTTAGACTTTTGGTTGTTAAGACTCCTGATCAAAAGACTTTGATTGGTTTTTGGGCACTTGATCAAAAGCTCAAAGGGTTGCTAGATCTCCCTTAGAAAAATAGATCTTGTGATGATAGGGCACCTGAGCAAAAACCTGTGATGGCAGGGCACCTGATCATAAACCTGCAGTGGATTCCTACCAGAGTGGTAGAGGAGTGGATGTACCCAGGTTTATTGGGGAACCACTATAATTCTTGTGTCATCTGTGTTGATTATTTTTGTGCTTATGTGCTGTGATATTTCCTTTTTATACTTATATATATCACTTTATTTTAATCCGCTATAAAAACTAATAAATCATTTTAATACTCTATTCGCCCCCTCCCCCCCCCCCCCCTCGCTCTAGAATAATCATAAGATCTATCCCTCACTTTTAATTGGTATCAGAGGGTCATTTCTTGGTTGTACATGCTAACACCTAAACCAAAAGATCTGGTAGATCTTATTCTTATCTAGATTTTCTATCATGGCACAAAACAAGGAATTTTCAAGCACTAGACCTGCAGTGTGCAACTTAAGTAAGTTTGCACTTTGGAAGTCAAGAATTAAACTTTATATGAATTCCATTGATGAAGACATATACAATTCTATTTTGTCAGGTCCCCCTACTCCATCTACAATAGCCACTACAAGCACCAGTGTTATTCCACCACCTGAGTGGACAGAGGCTTAGAAGAAGCTGAAAGTTGCATATGTTAAAGTAATGAACATCCTGGCTCATACTATGCGTGATGACATATTCCAAAAAAGTTGTTGAATGCACTTCAGCCAAGGATATCTGTGATTCCCTAAATGGGATGGTTGCAGGATATCTAGATGAGAGAGAGGATAGAATAGCCCACTTGATTTCTCAATATGAGAATTTCAAGAAGGGTGAATCTGAATCAGTTGCTGAGATATACACCAGACTCAGCCTCATCATCAATGAGCTGAAAACCCTAGAGAAGGACATCTCATTGACAGAAGTCAATGACAAGATCCTTATGTGCTTCCCTAGCATATGAGACTCTAGTATCTGGCCAATCAAGGAAGCTAGAAGCTTGAATGAGATCTCAACAGAGACCTTGTTGGGAAAGCTCAAGTCTTATGAGAAGCTTATCAAGATAAGGGAAGCTGAACAAGTGGCTTCACCTTCAGTAAGGAAAGAGAAAAGCATAGCTTTTCAGGCTATAGTTGAAGAAGAATTTCTTCCAGCAAATAAAGACCTCATGAGTCTTCTGGCCAAAAGATTCTATAAAATGGCCAAGAAGGACTTCAGGAGAAGGTCTTCTAGAAATGAAGACAAACCCAGGTATGATAAAACCCACACTAAAGAAAATGTTTGTTATGGATGCAGGAAACCTGGACACATATTGCCAGAATGTCCTGAGAAGAAGAAAGAAAAGAAGAAGAAGATAGACTCCAGAAAGCACTCCAACAAATCCTCTTCCAACAAATACAGGAAGAAAGAGAGAGGATTTGTAGCTGAGTCATGGAGTGACTCGGATTCAGACTCTTCATCCAGCTCCAGTGAGGTTGAAGAAGAAGCAAAAGCTAAAGAGATCTGTATAATGGCAATCAATGCATCATGCAGCAACTCTGAGTCAGAATCAGAATCAGAGGAAGACCATGTAATCTCTACCTTTGATTTTACTTCTGATCAATTCAAATTAGACTTTAAATTATTACGTAAGATTTAATTAAATCTGAGAAGTAAATCAAACTTCTCAGAGAAAAATTAATTGAACTTGATAATTTTTCTTCAGAAAATTCAAAACTTAAAGAAAACTTTAAAACTGCTTCAGAACAAATATTATCTTTAGAAAGTAAACTAAATGAGGCTAAAATATTTGAAGAATCTCTTAATGGGAGAAGTATCAAATTGATGGACATCATAAGCACAGTGAATATTAGATTAAATAGCAAACTGGGCTTGGGTGCTTCATCAAGTCATCCTTATATTTTTGAGAAAAATATATTATCTAAACCCATGAATTTCATTTCTGCAAAAGAAAAAGGAAAAGAAGTTTTATAACCTACAAATAAAAATACTGAAATCTTACCAAAGAATAAATCAAAGAAAAATAAAAAATCTCATAAAAGTAATTTTCAACAAAATTTATCAAACCGAGATCGACGAAATCAGTATTATGCGTCGAACGGAGATCGACGAACTCTGACCCAAAATTTGGGTATGATTACTCAACAAAGGGTGCTTGACAGAATCAATATGTTTCGTCGAATAGAGATCGACAATCGTAGAATGCAGAAAATGAGTATTATCATTCTGTGAACCGAGATCGACGAAATCAATACTTTTCGTCAAACTCAGCTCGACGAACTCAACTTAATTCGTCGAACTCAAATTTTCAAAAGAGAAATTTTAATTTTTATCAAACTAATAATCAGAAACCAAAACTTGTTAATCCTTTTACTCAGTGGATAATCCCTCCTAGGAGATATCACCCATTAGGTTATAAGGATCAACCTGGTTGTTCTTATATTTCCAGTTATAATTTTGAAAGAAATCAAGGACCCAAGATAACCTGGGTCAAAAACACCTAACTTATTTTTATGCAGGTGAAGAACTATCCTACCATAGAGGAATAGTGGTATTTGGATAGTGGTTACTCAAAACATATGATAGGTTCAAAGGCCAACCTAAGTGACTTTAAAGCAAAGCTTGGAACAAAGTGATCATTGGAGACTCCAATTGTGGACAAACAGAAGGATATGGAAATGCCAAGATTGGAGCAGTCACATTCAAAAAGATAGCTTATGTGAATGGACTGAAGCATAACCTTATATCCATAAGTCAACTATGTGATGAAGGTTATCAGATAACTTTTAACAAGTTCTTATGCTCTATTATATCTGATAAGAACAAAATTATTTCAACTGGTATTAGACAAGGAAACATATACTTAGTTAATTTTAATTCAGCTAAATCAGAAATTTGCTTATTTAACCAGATTAGTAAAGCTAGTGAATTATGGCATAAGAGACTAGATCATGTAAACCTTAGGACAATAGCTAAATTATCTAAGGATAACCTTGTTAGGACTATCTTCTGGCTCCTATAAGAAGGAAGGACTCTACAGGGCTTGTCAATTAGGCAAGCAAACTAAAAATAGTTTTAAATCCATTAATAAAAGTGATTCACCCAGAATCTTGTACTTACTACATATGGACCTTTTTGGACTTATTGCAGTACAGAGCTTGGGAGGGAAGTCATATACCTTAGTGATTGTTGATGATTTCTCTAGATTCACTTGGGTTTTCTTTCTAAAAAACAAGTCAGATAACTTTAAAGTTCTTACAGACTTTCTTAATTGTACAACCTCGGACTCGTAGGCGAACGAGAGGGCCCAGACAACGAAAGCCGAGCGAGAGAGCTCAGGCGAGGGGTACTAAGAAAGAGGCGACAGGAGAGGGCACCAGGCGAAAGGCGCCAGGAGACAGGGTAAGGAGCGAGATTCATTGTATCGAGCGAGACGGCCTAAGTGGAGCGTGGCTTTCGATAGGTGAATGCCGAGACAGGAAGCTTTTCTGGCGAGTGGCCAGCTCCCCGCGCGAGAAGGCTCCAGGAGAGGAGCTCTCGCCCGGGGTCGCCCTCTCGTCATGCGAGAGGACCTCATGCGAGAGGACCTTATGGAAGAGCACTCGTCAAGTGCCACTTTGGTTCAGGGCCGATTCAGGTAGGGTCGGGCCCACTTTTTGGGCCCCAGGGAGGTTCTACCCTTTTTTACCCCGGGTGGTCTGCATTTAGCCCTTGCAAACAGCGGAGTTTGGCTATTGGCAGGCCTATCCTGGGATATTCTGGTAATTTCAGGGCGGTGTAAATTGGTTATTTGCAGTCCCAGTTCGGAGGCCTATAAATAGACCGGTAAGGTGCCTTAGAAGGGAAAGCTTTCTTGACTCCTTCCATTTCTTCTAAGGCACCTAGCTCAGCATTGGCTAGGGAGGGGAAGAGCTTTAGTCTCTTCCGGGTACGAGGTGGAACCTCCTCGCTGGGTCCTCCAGTCTAGTTCTTCGCCTCGAGCGTAATCCTAAGGGAGTAAGCGTGAGCTGCCCCAGTAGTTCCGAGCTTTAGGAGGAATCGACCTTGTTGGTTCCAACATTTTTGGTGCGGTGAGCGTGGAGCAACAGCTTGTGCGGAAGAACGAAGGGTTACCTCATGGCGGGAGATGTAGGAGGAGAAGACGAGGGGTCCCCGAGCCAGGGGGGTTACGTCGGGAGGGCAGAGTTCATGTTGTCCATCGGAGGGATCATGGACATGCTGAAGCAGCTCGCACAAAGAGGGGAGTGCGAGACCCCCCCCCCCCGCCCTAGGTGCCGGACCACGCGCTCCGCGAGGGGGTCGAGCCGGCACAGATAGGTGAGGATGCACCTGGGAGGCGACCAGGAAAGGAGGTGGCGGCGGAAGGAAGCCGACGAGAGGTGGAAGGAAGGAGGCTCTTCCCCAGCCCGACGAGTGTCGTCGCGCCCGCGGGGCTAGTCGCGCGAGTGGACCTGGCGAGACCACCGGCGAGAGGATCCCTCTTCTGCGAGTTGGTCCTCTCGGCACCCGTTCCGGAAGGGTTCCGCGAGCCGGAGATGACCTACTACGTGGGGAAGGATGACCCCCTCCAACACCTGCAATGGTTTGAAGATGCGGTCTCCATCAGACCTATGACCGACGCCTTCAAATGTCGCCTCTTCGCCATCACTTTGAAGGATAAGGCCAGGGACTGGTTCCATCAACTCCCGGCGGGTTCTATTTATTGCTTCGAAGACCTGAGCAGAAGCTTCCAGCTGCGCTTCTCGACCTCAAAGAAGAGGAAGAAGAACCCGGAGTCCATCTTCCTGATCAAGCAGAAGACGGATGAGTCTTTGGCTCAGTATGTGGATCGTTTCCAGGAAGAGATCTTAGACATCCAGGAGGTGCCCGGTTTCGCCCTCCAGATGGCCTTCACCGTGGGGTTGAGGGAAGGCTTCTTCAAGATGAGACTAACCCGGAAGGCGCCATTGTCCTTTGAGGGATTGATGGAGAAGGCAGCAAAGGAGATAGCCATGGAGGCGGCAAACCAAGAATTTGCAAGGAAGTTAGCAAGGCTGACGGAGGGGGAGCAAAGAGAGTCAGGAGGAACAAGGAAACAAGAGGGAAGGAGAAGGGAGGAGCCAAGGGGACCAGTGCACCCAGATTTTGGCTGGAGGCAACCAGGAGGCCCAGTTCAAGGACAAGGAAGGGGTCCTCCACAGGGGGGAAGGAACTTTTATCCGGGACCAGGGAGATTTCATCCTCTAGGGTGGGGGCATGGCCCAAGGCCACTCCCACCTCTGCCTCAGCAAGCTATGGCCATTGGCCGAGGAAGAGGAAGAGGAAGAGAGCGTGGGAGGGCGATTGGGGGGAGGAGGAACCCCCAAGATGGGAGATGTGGGGGAGGAGTTCTGCCATATTGCGACTTCCATGAGGAAGAGGGCCATGCGACGGCCACGTGCCCGGAGTTCTTAGATTTGAGGAGGGGCAGAGGAGGAGAAGACCAACGGCCACTAGTGCAGATAGTGGAGATGCCAGGAGCCGCGGAGGAGGATCGATGTGTGGATCGGTCGGACACAGGAGATCGAGGAGGGATCGGGGTGATTCATGGGGGGTGGGGATCGAGGCCACCCACAAGGCCAGTCTTCACACAATGTATCATCGGAGCGTTGCCTCGACGTCACAAGCCCCACCCTCGGATGAGAAAATCACCTTTTCTAGAAGGGACCTACCAGATCATGAGGACCCATTCTGCGACGCGCTGGTAATCCGGACCGCCATTGAGAACTTCACGGTGTCCCGAATTTTGGTGGACAACGGGAGTTCCGTCAATGTAATCTTCAAGAAGGCATTCAATGAGATGAGGGTGGAGGCACGAAGGGTGTTGGCGGCGGATGGACCATTGTTTGGATTCTCGGGGGAGAGGAAGGAGGTCGAGGGAGGAGTGGGACTTTAGGTGACGCTGGGGGGGTTGTCCAGGAACTGTCGTTTCGTGATAGTGGATGCCCCCAGCAGCTATAATGCGATCTTCGGGCGCCCTTTGATCAGCGCCTTTAGGTGTGTACCATCCTCGTTCCATCAGTGCTTGAAGCTTAATTCAGGAGTAACCCAGATCAGGGTAAGGGGGATCCAATGGCGGCTCGGGAGTGCTACGTGACGGCGGTCAACACCATCTCATGGAAGGGGGATGCAGAGGAGCTGGAGAAAAGGATGGAATGGGAGGAGTTGGGGAAAGAAGGAGGAGGTGAGAGAGGCATTGCGGTGGAACCAGCAATGGCAGGAGAGCAGGTGGCTGGAGGAGAGGAGCTGGTGAGAGAGGAAGCAAGGGTGGGGTAAAGTCTTGTAGCAGAGGTAGAGATGGCTGGAGGAGAGGAGTTGGAGAAAGAAGGAGGAGGTGAGAGAGGCATTGCGGTGGAGCCAGCAATGGAAGGAGAGCAGGTGGCTAGAGGAGAGGAGCTGGTGAGAGAGGAAGCAAGGGTGGGGGAAAGTCTTGTAGCAGAGGTGGAGATGGCTGGAGGAGAGGAGTTAGAGAAAGAAGGAGGAGGTGACAGAGGCATTGCGGTGGAGCCAGCAAGGGCGGGAGAGCAAGTGGCTAGGAAGCGGGAGCGTAGGGGGAATGAAGGAAGTATTGGGGAAAAGAAGAGAAAGAGGGCATCACCTGAGGGGGACCTTGGAAGAGAGAAAGGGAGGGTTCAGGATAGGGTAGCTGCCGTGGAAGGTCTGGGAGTTTAGTACGGGGCAAAATACCTGGAAGAGGATCTGAGGGAGCCAGAAGAAGAAGAACCTTCAAGGTTGAGGGCGGCTGTGGAAGTTCTAGAAGTGGAGATCCTCACAAAGGACGAAAGGAGGGAAAAGATAAAGATCAGCGGATAGCTCACTCCCAAAGACCAGGAGGAGATCCGGAGGTGCGTGCAAGAGAACATTGACGTCTTCGCCTGGTGCGCGGCAGACATGCCAAGGATCGACGCGGACGTGGCTTGCCACCGTCTCAACCTTGACCCCAAGGTCCGTCCCATCCAACAGAAAAAGAGGGCCATCGCCTCCAAGATGGCCAGGCCTATCAGAGAAGAGGTGGAGAAGCTGCTCCAGGCAGGATTCATATCTGCCAACAGGTATCCGGGGTGAGTGAGTAATGTTGTAATGGTGAAAAAGGGGGAGGGGAAATGGAGGATGTGTATTGACTTCTCTCTTTTAAATAAAGCCTGCCCTAAGGATTTTTACCCCCTGCCTCGAATCGACGCGCTGGTTGACTCAGCCGTCGGCTTCTCACTGATGAGCTTTTTAGATGCTTTTTCAGGATACCATCAGATTCGCATGCACCCACCGGACGTCAAGGATGTCACCTTCGTCACGGAGGATGGGTGCTTCAGTTACAACATGATGCCCTTCGGGCTAAAGAATGCGGGAGCAATATATCAAAGGATGATGGAACAGATTTTTCGAGAGCATAAAGGGCGGAACCTCGAGGTCTATGTAGATGACTTGATGGTTAAGAGTCGGAACCTAGGGTCCCATGTCCTGGACCTGCAGGAGACATTTATAACTGTAAGGAAGTATAAGATGAGGCTTAACCCTCTGAAATGTGCGTTCGGGGCCAGCAGGGGGAAGTTTTTGGGACATCTCCTTACTCCCGCAGGGGTGGAACCCAATCCGGACAAGGTAAAAGTGATACTAGAGCTGAAATCTCCTCGGAATGCCAAGGAGGTTCAACGTCTTACTGGCAAGCTAGCAGGGTTGAGCAGGTTCCTCTCTAGGGCAGGAGAGAGATGCTCCTCTTTCTTCCGAACTCTAAGGGGAGGAAGGGAGTTCGAATGTACATTAGAATGCGAAAAGGCCTTTGAGGCTCTGAAGCAGCATCTTAACCAGACGCCGCTACTTCAAGGGCCGAGGGAAGGGGAGAGTTTGTTCCTCTATTTAGGGGTAGGGACGGGGGCGGTTAGCTCGGTCCTCGTCCGAGAGGAGGGAAAGAAGCAATTCTCTATTTATTATGTAAGCAGGGTCCTCAAAAAGGCTGAGCTGAAGTAACCTATCCTGGAAAAGCTGGCCTTCGCTCTCATCATGTCGGCCCGGAAGCTTAGGCCATACTTTCAAGCCCATGCAATTCAGGTTGTGACGGACCACCCCCTTCGCCGCATCCTCGAGGGGGTCGAGCACTCGGGAAGATTGGCCAAGTGGTCAATAGAGCTCAGCGAATTCGACCTCTCCTACATCCCTCGAGAGGCTATTAAGGCGCAGGTAGTGGCGGATTTCTTGGCGGACTATGTGGTAGAGGCTGAGGAGGTGGAGGTATCTCCCGCGGCGGATTAGAAGATGTTGGTTGATGGAGCTTCTGGTAAGAATTCTTTTGGGGGAGGAGTCATCTTGACAAGTCCCGAGGGGACTAGGATCGAGATAGCCTTGAAGATACGCTTCACCCTCACGAACAATCAAGCCGAGTACGAAGCAATCATCGCCGGGCTTCGGCTGGCTAGGGAGTTGGACATACAGGATATCAGGGTCTTCATGGACTCCTTGGTGGTGGCAAGACACATCAACAGAGAATTCGAGGTGAGGGAACCGACCCTCCAGTTGTACCTGGTAAAGATAAAGGGTATCGTTGGGCAGTTTCATAGCTTCTCCGTCCAGCACGTTCCTCGGGAAGAGAGTGCTAGGGAAGACTCGCTCGCAAAGCATGGTCCTCAGGCCGGAGGGACTATGACCTAACTCTTCAGGCCTTCCATAGAAGAAGGGGAGATAATGGAGGTCGACCAGGAGGTGTCCTGGATGGACCCTTTTGTGACCTTCTTGGTGACGGGATGTCTACCCGAGGGGGATCTCGAGAGGAAGCGGATTAGGTACAAGTCGTCTTATTACCTGTTGGAGGAAGGAGTTCTTTACCGAAAGACATTGTCCGGATTGCTAGCCCGGTGTGTATCCGAGAAGGAAGTATCAAAGGTATTAGAGGAGGTCCATTCGGGGGAATGCGGAAGCCACTCAGGGAGTCGGACTTTGGAAGGGAGGGTACTAAGGCAAGGCTATTTCTGGCCTACCCTCCGGAAAGACGCAGAGGAGCTTGCCAAGAGGTGTAGAAAGTGTCAGGAGTTTGCTCCCTTGCAGCTCCTCCCAGCATAGAGGCTGCGAACGATCACCTCTCCATGGCCCTTCGCCATATGGGGACTGGACCTAGTGGGGCCGTTCCCTCAAGCTAGCGGTCAGAGGAAGTTCCTACTGGTCATGGTGGATTACTTTTCGAAATGGCTGGAGGTGAAGGCTTTGGCGAAGGTGACGTCGCAAGTAGTCAAGAACTTTGTGTGGGGAGAGATTATTTGCCGGCACGGGCTTCCTTTGGCCATAGTCACCGATAATGGGCCACAATTCGCCAGCAGGGAGTTTGTGGACTTTTGTGTGCAGCTTGGCATAGACCTTCGGTTTGCCTCGGTTCATCACCCTCGAAGCAACGGACAGGTGGAAGCATCAAATAAGATTATTGTGAATCTCTTAAAAAAGAAAGTGGAGAACTTGAAGGGGAGCTGGGTGGAACAACTCCCCTCCGTCCTATGGGCTCTGTGAACTACTCCGAATACGGCCACTGGAGAAACACCTTTTAAGCTCTCCCATGGCTCGGAGGCCGTCATACCTGTAGAGTTTGAGGTCGAATCTCCCAGGATAACGGCAGCGAAGGAGAGAGATGAAAGGTGGCAGGTTGACAACGGAGAGGAGCAGAGGCTTTCACTCGACCTCGTGGAGGAGCTCCGGGAGCTAGCATCAATCCGACAGGAGGAGGTCAAGCGTCGGATGTCCAGCTACTATGATAAGCACATCCGGGTCAAGCAATTTCAAAAGGGGGACTTGGTCCTCAAGAAGGTGGATGTCGCGGGTAGGGGGGCCTCGTTAGGAAAGCTCAACCCCAATTGGGAGGGTCCCTTCATTGTAAAAGAAGCTTTGAAGTCAGGAGGGTATCACCTCCAGGATGTGGACGGGGTACCCCTGGATCGAGCTCGCAGCGGTGATGATCTGAAGCGTTTCTATCCATAATGATGATTTTCCTTTGAATATGCTTGAATATAACTTTAATGATCTTACTTTTTGAATATGTCGCGATTTCCTAGCACAATGCGCCTCAGGGCGTCCTTCTTGAAAGACGGTGGTCGGAGGAGAGAGGAGAGGAGACCCCGAGCAGACCCGCTGACCAGGCTCTCATCAAGCTGGCAGGGCTGTAGGCTCACTCGGTGGTTGGGAGAAAGAGGAGAGGAGACCCCGAGCAAGCCCGCTGACCAGGCTCTCATCAAGCTGGTAGGGCTGTAGGCTCACTCGGTGGTTGGAGAAGAAAGAGGAGAGGAGACCCCGAGCAGACCCGCTGACCAGGCTCTCATCAAGCTGGCAGGGCATTAGGCTCACTCGGTGGTTGGAAGAAAGAGGAGAGGAGACCCCGAGCAGACCCGCTGACCAGGCTCTCATCAATCTGGCAGGGCTGTAGGCTCACTCGGTGGTTGGAAGAAAGAGGAGAGGAGACCCCGAGCAGATCCGCTGACCAGGCTCTCAACAAGCTGCCAGGGCTGTAGGCTCACTCGGTGGTTGTGGGAGAAAGAGGAGAGGAGACCCCGAGCAGACCCGCTGACCAGGCTTTCATCAAGCTGGCAGGGCTGTAGCCTCACTCGGTGGTTGGAGAAGAAAGAGGAGAGGAGACCCCGAGCAGACCCGCTGACCAGGCTCTCATCAAGCTGGCAGGGCTGTAGGCTCACTCGGTGGTTGGAAGAAAGAGGAGAGGAGACCCCGAGCAGACCCGCTGACCAGGCTCTCATCAAGCTGGCAGGGCTGTAGGCTCACTCGGTGGTTGGAGAAGAAAGAGGAGAGGAGACCCCGAGCAGACCCGCTAACCAGGCTCTCATCAAGCTGGCAGGGCTGTAGGCTCACTCGGTGGTTGGAAGAAAGAGGAGAGGAGACCCCGAGCAGACCCGCTGACCAGGCTCTCATCAAGCTAGCAGGGCTGTAGGCTCACTCGGTGATTGTGGGAGAAAGAGGAGAGGAGACCCCGAGCAGACCCGCTGACCAGGCTCTCATCAAGCTGGCAGGGCTGTAGGCTCACTCGGTGGTTGGAGAAGAAAGAGGAGAGGAGACCCCGAGCAGACCCGCTGACCAGGCTCTCATCAAGCTGGCAGGGCTGTAGGCTCACTCGGTGGTTGGAAGAAAGAGGAGAGGAGACCCCGAGCAGACCCGCTGACCAGGCTCTCATCAAGCTGGCAGGGCTATAGGCTCACTCGGTGGTTGGAGGAGAAAGAGGAGAGGAGAACCCGAGCAGACCCGCTGACCAGGCTCTCATCAACCTGGTAGGGCTGTAAGCTCACTCGGTGGTGTGAGGAGAAAGAGGAGAGGAGACTCCGAGCAGACCCGCTGACCAGGCTCTCATCAAGCTGGCAGGGCTGTAGGCTCACTTGGCGGTTGGAAATAATGACAAAAGGTAGATCAAGCCCCTTCTGTGGAGTGGTTACCTCCTCCCTCACCCCCGCTTACCTTCTGACTCTACCAGGCTACAGTTTTTTTGCAAGCAAGGACTTGTTTCCATTGCGGTATTGAATAGGGAATAAAAGCTGCAGTTGGAGAGCTTAAAGGCCTTACGACTGTAACCGGAGGCAGGTAACTGAGTCCTGACACAGAGGCTGATTAATCAGGGAAACACAAGGGGGGAATACTTCAAGATGATTTCCTACAAAGAAAAAGAAGAGGGGAGGGGGAGAATAATTGACCCCCCAGGTCCACTCGCACTGAGATGAGCCGGCAGGCTACGCGAGAGGAAGGAGAGGGTGTCCCCACGCTCGCGAGAGTGGCAGAGACTCGCCAGCTCGCCCCTGGGGCCAGGTCCACTGGTAACAGTCGGCGAGGGGAAAGACAACCCCCTCTCGCCGCCGATGATCTCGAGGATCTCGCGAGCTATCCAAGCGAGAGAAATAAAAAAAAAGAGAGAGGAAGAAAAGGAGGCTAGCTTCAGGCGCGAGCAAAAAATATATATATATATGAACCATATTCATGTCTTAATATAGGACTTTCCCAATTTAGGAGGCATTGTAATCGTGGCAAAAGAAAAAAGAAAAAGGAAAAACTGTTGTGCTCAAGGGCCCTCGTCCTTCTCGCCCGCCGAAGACTCCTCGTCCTCGCCAAAAATCTCGGGCACGAGGTCCCGGGCGGTAATGTCCTCACAGTCATCTTTGACCACGCCCATCTCTCGCATCATCTTCAGGATGAGCTCGGCGGTCCGTATATTAGCATCCCGGCAAAAGTCCTCGACCTCGTCATGCGTATAATGCGCGGGAGGAGGAGGGGCCCGCAAGCGAGAGGTTGAGTCCTCTTGGAGCTTTGTCTTCTCTGTTTTCAGTTCCTTCACCTCCATCTCCAGCTCCTCGACACGCGAGCGCAGTCTTTCAGCCGTCTCGGCATCCTGCAAAAAGAACGAGCTGTTAAATCTAGCGGGAGAGTGATTAAGAAGGCCGGCCCAGTATCAACTCACCACTCCGCCACTGGCCTTGGCGAGAAGATTCTCGGCCACCTCCAGTCGCTTGGTGAGATCCCCAGACTTCTCGCGCTTGGCAGCAATTTGGGTGTTTATCTCTTTCCAGCTTCGAGTGTTGTAGATTAGGCGGCGCAAAAGTCGATGAGAAAGCTCGAGGGTGCGCAGCTGCGAGTGGGCCGTCCTGAAGATGAGATCCCGTGTGGAGGCCACGTCGAGCGCGTCAGGGGCAAGACCCCCATAGAGGCCGAAGCCTAAGGAGAAGGCATGGGCAGAAGACTCCGCTTGCTCTCTCCAGGAGGGGAGGAGGGTAGAGATGGATACCCGATGTGCCCCCTTATCCCAGATGAGCGAAGGCTCATTGGCACCGTCGGGGACAGACGGGCCCGCGTTGAAGTTTAAGTGGGCGGATGGAGCAGAATACGGGAAAGGAGCCTCCCCGCGAGAAGGGGACCAGAGAGGTTGGTGAGAAGAGCTCGCAGGCGGTGCGAGAGGGGCCGCGTCTTCAGGAAACGAGACAGCCCTGTGCGGAGAGGTCAAGGGAGGCGAGTGAGGAGATTCAGATCCCAGGGATATGGGGCTCAAGGATCTCGGCGTCGTCACTGTGTCCGCAGGGACCTTGCCCTTCTCGGAAGGGAAGGAGACTACCTTCTTCAACTTCATCTTTAGTTTCTTTGAGGGGGTGAGGCGAGAGGGGGCCGAGTCCTCGGCCGCCCACTTTCGAGGAGAAAGGGCCAGCGAATCTTTGGCCGCCTCGGCTGCCATAGTAGCGAGAGTCATGTCTTTAGATGGCTTGACATTACTTCTATAGGGGGTGCACCGGCACGTTCCTCTCTCCTGGGAGAAGCGAGACAGAGTCATAGAAAAGGTTCAGCAAGAGGAAGGACCTGAAGGTGAGAAAAAGACGAGGGGGTCGAGCATACCTTCTCCAGGGAGCACGGGGAGCAGCGAGGCGAGCCCCCGCCTCAAGAACCTAACCTCGAAGTTCTTCCCAGCGAGGTACTCACAAAGGAGCTTGTCTGTGCCGCCGACCTGCGGAGTAACATAGAAGATTTCCGTGGGCGAGACGGGCGCGAGAGGAACGCCACCCAGGTTCCCTCGGATGAAGACGAAGCGGGTTAGCCAGTGATGATTTTTGTTTGGTGTCTCGCAGACTTTCAGATTCAGCCCGGTGAAGAAGGAGACCCCGTCTTGATTGGCGTGGTAGACGAACATCTTTCGGAAGACGGTGAGAATGAATTCTATTCTCTCTCGCCACATGTAGCATGCGAACGCGACGATAACTGAGATCGCGTTGGGGTTTAGCTGAGCAGGCACGACGCCGAAGTACTTGAGAACTTGCTTCACCTCGGGCCAGAAGGGAAGCCGGAGCCCCGCCTTGAAATGCGAGACGGGGAAGGCGAGCTCGCCTGGATAGAACGTATTCACACTCTCACCAACCTTGGGAGGGCGCGACTCGTAGCCCTCCGGCAAAAAGTCGCTTCGGAAGGCCTTGTATTCATCGGCAGAGAGACGATCGGGAGGAAAATCGTGGTCAGAGAATCTCTTCCCACAGCGTCTGCGGCCTTCACCATCCTCTGGCCTCCTTTTTCCCATGGAGCGCGAGACGAAAGGAAAGTCGGCGAGTAGAGGACCGGCGAGAAGACGCGAAGGACGGTGAAGGGGAAGGATGAGGGGGCTGGAGCGCGAGGCGAGCTGCGGAAAGAGGGGGAGCCGCGAGCGGAAGTCTAGGAAAACATGTTTCCAGCCGATGCAGCGGGGTATTTATAGCCCTCAAAAGTAGGAGGGTAAGCAGATAGAGGACCACGCCGGGGAAGAGCAAGCGTCGGCTGACCCTTCCCCCTCCAAACCTCGGGCGGTGGAACCCTAAGTGGGCCATCAACCCAAGAAGGCGGTGAAAAGATGGACGCAGGGAAATAAAAGTAACAAAGTTTAGAAATTAGCATAAAAGAAGATATTAGTGTTGTCGCACCGTTTAAATATGCAAATCACCAAATTAATACATTTAATCCCGCATAAAGGCAGGTGGCAAGTTCGAAAATCGCACAGCTAGCGATATATAAACAAATATTTTATTACAGAGATAAGGCGAACGAAAAGAGCGAGAGGCGAGAGGCGAAAGGAAAGAAGGCGGAGCTCTCGTCAATTCTTATCCCACCTCCATCGTCCTCCCCCGCGGCTTCTCACGCAGGCAGGACGACTGGGGAGGTGGAAGGCGCGAGCCGCCTCGACACCACTACGGGCGAGGCGGAGCTGTTGGTCGACGTCATCCAAGATTGCCTGAGGGTTCGTCTGGTCCACCTCAATGTCGGCGTCTATCTCCGAAGACAGGCGAGCGCATTCCACCTCTAGCCAGTCGATCCGGCGTTCTGCGGCTTGCTTCCCTTTTTCCAGCGCTTGAATGATGCGCGCGTGCTTCCGCAGCATCTCGGCCACCTTATGCTTCATCTCTATAGGGTCCGTGGGGTCGCCCAGGTAGTCCTCGATCTCATCTATAGGAGGAGGAGGCGAGGGGGCCAGCTGCCTGGAGTAATCGTCGACCGGCGAGTCGACAGCCAGTGAGTCGTCGACAGGGGTTCCACTCGTACCTAGGGAGGAGCCAAAGAGATAAAGCGGCGGGAAAAAGCAGGCGGCAAGAAGAAAAGAGTAGGAGTCAGGAGTAGAGCTTTTTACCAAAGCGGCGGGTGGAGCCCGATGTGGTAGAAGGATCATCCCTCCTCGTCACGGGGGTGGAGGGGGAAGTGGAGGCTTGAGGCAAGAGAGGCCGGGAAGGAAGCTCCAAAATATTGATACGAATGGTCTCAGGATGATGAGGAGGCGCCAGGATTTTCTGGAGAAAGGTAGCAAGTAAAAAATGGGTGGTGCAAAGAGATCATAGCAGGCTTGAAAGACTCGCCTCTTTTCCTTTGAGACTAGCTGGAGTGGGAGGTACGTATCCCCTCGGAAAGGAACGAGAAGGTTCTCCAGCCGAGAGGGGAGGTTCCGGAACCTTTGCCCTTTTTGAGAGCGAGGTGGACGGCGGTAGCGAAGGAGAATCGCGTGCGGGGATTTTATTCAGACCCGCCGCCGTCGCCTTATTCCATTGGCGCACGGCCGCGATGCGATCCCGAAAACTTTGACTGAGAGACATAGAGGCGGATGCAGGAAGAGGATGGCCCCTTGCAGGGAGGCGATTTCCATATTTATAGACTAGGCAAGGGGCTCACCCGAAGATTCCCCCAATAAAATTCGCCGTATTACCACGAGCCTCGATTGAACTATCTTTCCGAGCTTGTAAACAACCTCGAAAAGAGCGGGGATTGTGTACAACCTCGGACTCGCAGGCGAACGAGAGGGCCCAGGCAACAAAAGCCGAGCGAGAGGGCTCAGGCGAGGGGTACTAGGAAAGAGGCGACAAGCAAGGGCACCAGGCGAAAGGCGCCAGGAGACAGGGTAAGGAGCGAGATTCATTGTATCGAGCGAGACGGCCTAAGTGGAGCGTGGATTTCGATAGGTGAATGCCGAGACGGGAAGCTTTTCCGGCGAGTGGCCAGCTCCCTGCACGAGAAGGCTCCAGGAGAGGAGCTCTCGCCCGGGGTCGCCCTCTCGCCATGCGAGAGGACCTTATGGAGGAGCACTCGCCAAGTGCCACTTTGGTTCAGGGCCGATTCAGGTAGGGTCGGGCCCACTTTTTGGGCCCTAGGGAGGTTCTACCCTTTTTACCCCGGGTGGTCTGCATTTAGCCCTTGCAAATAGCGGAGTTTGGCTGTTGGCAGGCCTAGCCTGGGATATTCTGGTAATTTCAGGGCGGTGTAAATTGGTTATTTGCAGTCCCAGTTTGGAGGCCTATAAATAGACCGGTAAGGTGCCTTAGAAGGGAAAGCTTTCTTGACTCCTTTCATTTCTTCTAAGGCACCTAGCTCAGCATTGGCTAGGGAGGGGAAGAGCTTTAGTCTCTTCCGGGTATGAGGTGGGACCTCCTCGCTGGGTCCTCCGGTCTAGTTCTTCGCCTCGAGCGTAATCCTAAGGGAGTAAGCGTGAGCTGCCCCAGTAGTTCCGAGCTTTAGGAGGAATTGACCTTGTTGGTTCCAACATTAATAGCATACAGATTGAGTACTCTACTCAAGTTGTATTGATCAGAAGTGATCATGGCATTGAGTTTGAATCTCTTCTCATGCATGAATTCTGTGAGAAGGAAGGTATATGACATTGTCTTTCTGCTCCTAGAACTCCTCAATAAAATTGAGTAGCTGAAAGGAAAAATAGAACCATGATTGAATCTGTAGGGACATTACTTGCAGATTCTCACTTGCCCCTATTCTTTTGGGCAGAGGCAGTAAGCACAGTAAATTATGTTCTGAATTGAAGTCTAATTCATAAACATAAGAGTAAGACCCCTGATAAATTACTTAAAAGGAAGAAATCTAAAATAAACTATTTTAAAGTGTTTGGTTGTATATGTTATATTCATAATAATGACAAGAAATATCTTAGAAAATTTGAAGCCAAAGTTATAGAAGGAATTTTTCTTGGATATTCCTAAGTTATCAAGGCTTATAGGGTTTATAATAAATCAATATTAAAAATAGAATAATCTGTGCATATAACTTTTGATGAGACAAACATGTTTTACTAGGTGAAGGATTCTTCTACCATAAAAAATTTGCAGGTACCAAATCTGTGTAAGAAAATGGATGATTTAATCCTAACACAAGAGGATGTATCACATCCTTATCAACAGATTACTGCTGATGACAGTGATGAAGATATTCAGGAAATTCATGCTGAAGATGTTGTGGCTAATGAAATTCCACAAGAGGAATTAATTCCACAAGTGGTTGAAGAACCAACTCTACCCACTGATCTTGTCACACTTATAGATCATCACATATCTCAAGTGATTGGATACATATCAACTGGTATGCAAACAAGGCATCAACTCAACCAAGATTTGATGCATGTTTGCTTCTTTTCTCAAAGTGAGCCTCAATCCATAAATGATGAAGAGCAAGATTCTCACTGGATTATTATAATACAAGAGGAGCTCAATCAATTTGAAAGGTGTAGAGTTTGAGATTTAGTTCCAAGACCCAAAGACTACCAGTCATTAGAACTAAATGGGTATTCAGAAATAAGTTGGATGCTCAAGGATCAATTGTGAGGAACAAAGCAAGATTGGTAGCTCAAGGCTATTCACAGGAGGAAGGCATAGATTATGACCAGACCTTTGCTCCTGTTATAAGGCTAGAGGCAATCAGAATTTTTCTTGCTTATGCAGCATATCATAAATTCAAAGTTTAACAAATGGATGTCAAAAGTGCATTTCTCAATGGAGAACTCAAAGAGGAAGTATATATTGAACAACCATCAGGTTTTATTTCTTCAACTCATGCCTCTCATGTTTTAAAATTACATAAAGCCCTTTATGGTCTAAAGAAAGCTCCAAGAGCTTGGTATGAGACCTTGGCTAGTTTTTTTATAGAGCATAAATTTTCTAGAGGCATTGTAAATAAAACTTTGTTTTTCATACATCATAAGGATAAAATTTTGCTAGTTCAAATTTATGTAGATGACATAATATTTGGATCTACTGATTCCAAACTTTGCAAAAGTTTTTCTGACCTAATGCATTCAAAGTTTGAAATGAGTAGCATGGGTGAACTATCCTACTTCCTTGGTATCCAAGTGAAGCAAAACATCAACTGTTGAAACTGAGTACATGCCAGCTGGTAGTTGCTGCTCACAGATATTGTGGATTCAAAATCAACTACTGGATTTTGGTTTCAACTTAAATAATTCAATTATCTTTTGTGATAATACCAGTGATATTTCAATTGCACAAAATCCAGTGCTTCATAGTAGAACTAAGCATATAGAGATTAGAAATAATTTCATTAGAGATTGTGTGGATAAAAATAAAATTAACCTTATCTTTATCTCTACTGATTTACAAGAGCAGACATCTTCACCAAACCACTAGATGAAAAGAAACATTTGTTTTTCCTAGATCAGCTAGGTATGATTAATGGAGAAGGTTTAATTTGATTTTTCTCTGAGGTCCAAGAATTGGTCACCTTTCGTCGAACGGAGATCGACGATCTGCGAACTCTTCTTGAGATTTTTCGTTGAATGGAGATTCACAAAATCTCTTTGAGAAACTTGTTCGTCGAACGGAGATCGATGATTTTGCTTCAGAAAATTTTTCGTTAACCGGAGAACGATGAAATGTTTTCCCCCTCTTCAAACAGAGATCGACGCTTTTATTTCTTCATGAAATTTTTCGTCGACCTGAGCTCAAAGCTTTTCTTTTGCGTCGGACGAAGTTCATCATTTCATCTTATGAAAACCTATAATTAGGCTTTCATCGAACTCCATCCCGCGCTTTCCAGTTCTCTTGCACTTGATCTTTTGTTCTTGCAGGTAATTGCGATTTCGGCGACGACCTCTCTGGAATGAAGTTTGATGCAGGATTCTACATTGACATCGACTCTTTCAACCATTCTGATCAAATCTTCAAATACATACTTCAGTTATTCGAGGCTCCTCAGTTAAGAAAGTTCATGACCCTAAGGATCAAGCTTCTAGTATAGGAAATCAAAGAATGGGTTTTCACAGTAACATTTCCAAAACAAACCTCCATCTCTGGATCAATCTCTGGTCATCAGGTTTTTCTTACCCCTGATATTCTAACAAATATTTTTGGTTTTATAAATGGGGAAGATGATTTTGAATTATTTAGCAATGAGTTTGAGGATATGCTAGTTATCATGGGTCACTCCCAAGGAATCCCTAATAAATTGTTGAAGAAGAACTTGACTGTTGAATACAAGTTCTTGGTTGATATGGTTGGAAAAGTCATCTTGGGCAAGCACTCTACCCATGACTACATTACCAAGCACCAATTCCTTTCTATGAGTGCCCTTGTTGGGTCTTGTTTCCACAATGACCTTAATTTGAAGGAGTCCTCCTAAAACTAAAATGAATTGCTGTTGTATTTGATGTACTTGTTTAGATGTGCTCGCAGGTTCTAATTGCCAAGTATAGACCAATGTCAGTCTATAATGGGTCACCAAACACAGGACCATGCAATGTAATCCCTCATTGTGTGATCCAAAGTGTTGGCTCATGTATAGCCTCTCTATTGGGATACACTTCTCATTCATGCACTTGGATTGATGGACAGAAGCATTGGAGCTAATTTCCTCAGAAAAATATTTCTAAGTCCAAAATACTCGAGTAACCCCTTTTTATACTCGAGTATCAGACTTAATACTCGAGTAGCTAGTTAGACATACTCGAGTAGTTAGTGAGACATACTCGAGTAATCAGTTAGACTTACTCGAGTAGGCTCTGAATACTCGTGTAGATAAATCTATACTCGAGTAGTTAGTTAGTCACTCGAGTAAGTTCTTTTCATACTCGAGTAAGTAACTTAATCACTCGAGTAAATCATGTATCATACTCGAGTAGATCCATTTCTTCTCTTCTCTGCAAGTTCAAGTAGTCATACTCGAGTAGTTTCTTTTCATACTCGAGTAAGTGTTTCTATACTCGAGTAATTGATTTTCATACTCGAGTAAATTATTCGATACTCGAGTAGTTGATTTTAATACTCGAGTAAGTATTTCTATACTCGAGTAATTGACTTTGATACTCGAGTAAGTGAATGTTTCCCGGATACATATTCTGATACTCGAGTAATTCCCCTTTCACTCGAGTATATCTTTCTGATACTCGAGTATATCTTTCTGATACTCGAGTATATCTTTCTGATACTCGAGTATATCTTTTCTGATACTCGAGTAGTTTATTTTTCACTCAAGTAAATTTCTCTTCTCATACTCGAGTATACTCCTCTTTGTCACTCGAGTATCTAAATTCCCATACTCGAGTATATCTTCTCTTACTCGAGTATAGCAGTTCTCTATTCCAGAATTTTTCTAAGTTCAAATTTTGCGGGTTATTTCAAATCCTCAAATGTGATTGGTCCACGTGTCAATCTTAATTAAGATTATGACCGTTGGAAATCACCTAATTAAGTCCTTTCTTATTTGACCATATATATATATAAGTTATTCCAGAGGTTATCATAAGAAAAGAAAAAAGAAATTTCGAAAACCCTAAACTTCATGCCGACGCCATTGTTGTTTTCGGAAGAAGGTCTGGATCGACGTTCTCGCATCGCTTCTTCGATCTTTGATTCTCCAGCGATCCAGACTTAAAGAAGAAGAAGAAATAAGTTTTCTGAATCTATTTTATCGCCGACATCGGGAAGCCGTAAAGTATCGCCGACAAATTACTGTTCATCTTCTTCGTCGCGGTCTTCTCCGATACAGAGATTCAGACAAGAAAAATCACTCGATCTCTCTGTGCTTCAACGATCTCTGATCTTTCTCTTGATCGAGGTGATTCAGTATTTCAGATCTGTGGATCTCCTTCAGGTCGACTTCAACAACTCTGATCAAGTCAAAATTCTCAAAGAAGAAGACAGTTGAAGATCCAGATCTAAATTATTCTGTTTGTATATTTCTTTTTACAACTCTTTATTCTTGTAGGAGTCTTGACTCCGAGATTTGTAGGAAGGCTTTTGCTTCCGAGTTTTGTAGATCCTGTTGGATCGAGTTTTTGTTGGAACGTTGTTCCGAGTTGTAGGATCGTGTTGATCCGAGATAGTGGAGTAGCCAAGTCTAGTGGTTTACTAGATTGGTGAGGTGAAAGTGGATGTACCCAGGGTTGGGGAACCACTATAAATCTTTTGTCGTCTGTGATTGCTTGGTATTGTGTGTTGTGTTAGTTTTTTATTCCGCAAATAGACGCACATCTCACCTATTCACCCCCCTCAAGGTGATTTAGGTAGACAACTAAGACCTCTCAATTGGTATCAGAGGGAGGTTGATCTTTAAAAGGTTAACACCTTGATCTGATCCCTCCTAGTTGTCTTTCTGAGTTTATCAAGCATGGACAGAGCTAAGGATTTTTCTAAGCTCCCAGTGTGCAATAAGGCAAACTTTCCCATGTGGAAAGAGAGAATAAAACTTTATATGGAAGCTGTTGACCCCCGCTTATTCATGATAGTGGAGGAAGGCCCTTATATCCCTATGATTGCCTCCACTAGTGATCCTACAAAAGAGGTGCCAAAGAAGTTGATGGATCTTGATAAGAATGAGATTGCACTTGTCTCCTTAGACAAGAAAGCCAAGAACATCATCGCAAGTGCAGTCAATGATTCTATGTTGCAAAACCTCATTCACTGCCAATCTGCCAAGGAAATGTGGAGATCTCTAATTATCTTGATGGAAGGTACAGAAGAAGTAAGGGATGATAGAAGATCCCTTCTAAATCAAAAGTATGAAGCCTTCAAGCAAGGACCAAAGGAAGCTATTGCTGACACATATGAAAATTTCTTCAAAATTGTCAATGGATTGAGGAACTATGGCAGAGTGTTCACAGATGGTGAACTAAACGACAAGTTCCTAAGATCCTTGACAAAGGATTGGGACAACAAGATATGTGCCATCAGAGAGTTTGGAAGATTAGCAGAGACTGACCCTCAGAACCTCTTCGGAAAGCTTATGTCATATGAGCTTCAAATCAATAATAGAAAAGCTGAAGAAGAGTGCAACAGGCCCTCATCCCAAGATATATCAGTTGCTCTAAGGGCAGACAGCTCAAGGAAGGCCAAAGCTGCTTCCACTCAAGGAGACTATGAAGAAGAAGAGTCCGAGCCAAGCACCTCAGGCTCAGATTCATCAGATGAAGAGTTTCATCTTCTCTCCTGACAATTCAAGAAGTTTCTTAGCAATAAGAAACAAATAAGAGAAAATGATTCCTCGTCCAGAAGATCACGTCCTGATGGTGATCATCACAACAGACATGACAGGTATAAATCTAAACCGAACAAACATGTTTCTTCTAACGTTGTTTGTTATTCCTGTAGTAAGCCAGGGCATATAAGCACTGAGTGCCCTCTGAAGAAGAAAGAAGGAAGAGGCATAGAAAAGAATTCCCCTCAAGGGAAAAGGAAGAAAGAAAGAAGCTTCATTGTCAAAAAGCCAAAGACCCTCAGTGACTCTGACTCATCTGAGTCAAGTGCGGATGAAGAAGCCTACTTCGGGCTTATGGCTTTTTCTGACCAAGAGGACAAAGACAACGGTAACTCCTCATATACCGGGAAGGTAAATTCTCACACACCTCTTTTTGCCTCAGATTCTGACTCAAATGGTCATGATGGCTACTCTTCTAGGGAGGATGATTTTGAATTGGTAAATCAGTATCAAGTCTTATTGACTGCATTTGACAAATGTCGGAAGGTAGTCAAATCGCAATCAAAAGAGATTGCATCCCTCAAAGAGGTGGAATCAAATCTGAGGGAGGAGATTGACCAAACGACCTCTCTCAGAGATGAAGTTCAATCTTTGAAGAAGGAAATCAAAGACTTTACTGAATTAGTAAATCATAAAGATTTTCTCCTGGATGAATTGGAAGCAACGCTAGTCATTGAACGAAAGCTGGTTGAAACTCTCACCATGCCTACAACTATGCTTCCAATCACTAATGGAGAAACCTCCTTTGGGAAAAATAGCAGTACAGGACATAAATCAGCCAAAGGTAAAGGCAAGGCCTTCCCAAGCCAAACCGTTGCCTTACTGAAATATGATCCTTACAATCATGGGCCAAATAAGAAGAAGACACCGAAAGCTAAAACTGGTGTAACAAAGGCCAAGGAGACAAGGAAGCCATGTACCTGTTGCAATCATGAGGCTTCCTCCTCCAAGTCAGTTGCTCTTGCTAGACCCCCCATCCATAATGTAAAGCAAGAGAACAAGAGAAGGTACAACAGGTTTAACTGTTGGTGTTGTGGCAAGGTTGGTCATTTCGCCATAGATTGCTGGTTTAATCCCAGCTATGTTTTAACTCCTCAAATTGATAATGTGAGAAAGACCACTCATAATGTTAACTCTCATAGGGGGAGGATACTAACAAAAGACCTAGGGCCCAATCTTGTTTGGGCTCCTAAGGGATTCTAATCTTGTTTATGCAGATATGTCCATAGGCCAGTAAAATTCTTATCTGGCAATTGGATAAGTAGTTGTTCCAGAAAATTCTTGGAACTAGAAGATTAAGGGGGAGTTTCTAGTAGTCCCCTATTTAAAGAGGTCAGAAAGGGGGAGAGCAAAAGGAAATGGTTTGTAGAGAGGAAAAAGGAAAAGAAAATGCAAATCCAAATGAAGATTTCAGTAAGGGGGGGAAATGCAAAGCAATTCTAGTTAAGAAATGTAAGTCAATGCATTCTCTTTTACGTCATATTGTTTTAATATCTTTGGCAATTCAATTTAGTAGATGGTGTTCTGACTTCTTCAAATAGGGGGAGATTGTTGGGTCTTGTTTCCACAATGACCTTAATTTGAAGAAGTCCTCCTAAAACTAAAATGAATTGCTGTTGTATTTGATGTACTTGTTTAGATGTGCTTGCAGGTTCTAATTGCCAAGTGTAGACCAATGTCAGTCTATAATGGGTCACCAAACACAGGACCATGCAATGTAATCCCTCATTGTGTGATCCAAAGTGTTGGCCCATGTATAGCCTCTCTATTGGGATACACTTCTCATTCATGCACTTGGATTGATGGACAGAAGCATTGGAGCTAATTTCCTCAGAAAAATATTTCTAAGTCCAAAATACTCGAGTAACCCCTTTTTATACTCGAGTATCAGACTTAATACTCGAGTAGCTAGTTAGACATACTCGAGTAGTTAGTGAGACATACTCGAGTAATCAGTTAGACTTACTCGAGTAGGCTCTGAATACTCGTGTAGATAAATCTATACTCGAGTAGTTAGTTAGTCACTCGAGTAAGTTCTTTTCATACTCGAGTAAGTAACTTAATCACTCGAGTAAATCATGTATCATACTCGAGTAGATCCATTTCTTCTCTTCTCTGTAAGTTCAAGTAGTCATACTCGAGTAGTTTCTTTTCATACTCGAGTAAGTGTTTCTATACTCGAGTAATTGATTTTCATACTCGAGTAAATTATTCGATACTCGAGTAGTTGATTTTAATACTCGAGTAAGTATTTCTATACTCGAGTAATTGACTTTGATACTCGAGTAAGTGAATGTTTCCCGGATACATATTCTGATACTCGAGTAATTCCCCTTTCACTCGAGTATATCTTTCTGATACTCGAGTATATCTTTCTGATACTCGAGTATATCTTTCTGATACTCGAGTATATCTTTTCTGATACTCGAGTAGTTTATTTTTCACTCAAGTAAATTTCTCTTCTCATACTCGAGTATACTCCTCTTTGTCACTCGAGTATCTAAATTCCCATACTCGAGTATATCTTCTCTTACTCGAGTATAGCAGTTCTCTATTCCAGAATTTTTCTAAGTTCAAATTTTGCGAGTTATTTCAAATCCTCAAATGTGATTGGTCCACGTGTCAATCTTAATTAAGATTATGACCGTTGGAAATCACCTAATTAAGTCCTTTCTGATTTGACCATATATATATATAAGTTATTCCAGAGGTTATCATAAGAAAAGAAAAAATAAATTTCGAAAACCCTAAACTTCACGCCGACGCCATTGTTGTTTTCGGAAGAAGGTCTGGATCGACATTCTCGCATCGCTTCTTCGATCTTTGATTCTCCAGCGATCCAGACTTAAAGAAGAAGAAGAAATAGGTTTTCTGAATCTATTTTATCGCCGACATCGGGAAGCCGTAAAGTATCGCCGACAAATTACTGTTCATCTTCTTCGTCGCGGTCTTCTCCGATACAGAGATTCAGACAAGAAAAATCACTCGATCTCTCTGTGCTTCAACGATCTCTGATCTTTCTCTTGATCGAGGTGATTCAGTATTTCAGATCTGTGGATCTCCTTCAGGTCGACTTCAACAACTCTGATCAAGTCAAAATTCTCAAAGAAGAAGACAGTTGAAGATCCAGATCTAAATTATTCTGTTTGTATATTTCTTTTTACAACTCTTTATTCTTGTAGGAGTCTTGACTCCGAGATTTGTAGGAAGGCTTTTGCTTTCGAGTTTTGTAGATCCTGTTGGATCGAGTTTTTGTTGGAACGTTGTTCCGAGTTGTAGGATCGTGTTGATCCGAGATAGTGGAGTAGCCAAGTCTAGTGGTTTACTAGATTGGTGAGGTGAAAGTGGATGTACCCAGGGTTGGGGAACCACTATAAATCTTTTGTCGTCTGTGATTGCTTGGTATTGTGTGCTGTGTTAGTTTTTTATTCCGCAAATAGACGCACATCTCACCTATTCACCCCCCTCAAGGTGATTTAGGTAGACAACTAAGACCTCTCAATTGGTATCAGAGGGAGGTTGATCTTTAAAAGGTTAACACCTTGATCTGATCCCTCCTAGTTGTCTTTCTGAGTTTATCAAGCATGGACAGAGCCAAGGATTTTTCTAAGCTCCCAGTGTGCAATAAGGCAAACTTTCCCATGTGGAAAGAGAGAATAAAACTTTACATGGAAGCTGTTGACCCCCGCTTATTCATGATAGTGGAGGAAGGCCCTTATATCCCTATGATTGCCTCCACTAGTGATCCTACAAAAGAGGTGCCAAAGAAGTTGATGGATCTTGATAAGAATGAGATTGCACTTGTCTCCTTAGACAAGAAAGCCAAGAACATCATCGCAAGTGCAGTCAATGATTCTATGTTGCAAAACCTCATTCACTACCAATCTACCAAGGAAATGTGGAGATCTCTAATTATCTTGATGGAAGGTACAGAAGAAGTAAGGGATGATAGAAGATCCCTTCTAAATCAAAAGTATGAAGCCTTCAAGCAAGGACCAAAGGAAGCTATTGCTGACACATATGAAAATTTCTTCAAAATTGTCAATGGATTGAGGAACTATGGCAGAGTGTTCACAGTTGGTGAACTAAACGACAAGTTCCTAAGATCCTTGACAAAGGATTGGGACAACAAGATATGTGCCATCAGAGAGTTTGGAAGATTAGCAGAGACTGACCCTCAGAACCTCTTCGGAAAGCTTATGTCATATGAGCTTCAAATCAATAATAGAAAAGCTGAAGAAGAGTGCAACAGGCCCTCATCCCAAGATATATCAGTTGCTCTAAGGGCAGACAGCTCAAGGAAGGCCAAAGCTGCTTCCACTCAAGGAGACTATGAAGAAGAAGAGTCCGAGCCAAGCACCTCAGGCTCAGATTCATCAGATGAAGAGTTTCATCTTCTCTCCCGACAATTCAAGAAGTTTCTTAGCAATAAGAAACAAATAAGAGAAAATAATTCCTCGTCCAGAAGATCACGTCCTGATGGTGATCATCACAGCAGACATGACAGGTATAAATCTAAACCGAACAAACATGTTTCTTCTAACGTTGTTTGTTATTCCTGTAGTAAGCCAGGGCATATAAGCACTGAGTGCCCTCTGAAGAAGAAAGAAGGAAGAGGCATAGAAAAGAATTCCCCTCAAGGGAAAAGGAAGAAAGAAAGAAGCTTCATTGTCAAAAAGCCAAAGACCCTCAGTGACTCTGACTCATCTGAGTCAAGTGCGGATGAAGAAGCCTACTTCAGGCTTATGGCTTTTTCTGACCAAGAGGACAAAGACAACGGTAACTCCTCATATACCGGGAACGTAAATTCTCACACACCTCTTTTTGCCTCAGATTCTGACTCAAATGGTCATGATGGCTACTCTTCTAGGGAGGATGATTTTGAATTGGTAAATCAGTATCAAGTCTTATTGACTGCATTTGACAAATGCCGGAAGGTAGTCAAATCGCAATCAAAAGAGATTGCATCCCTCAAAGAGGTGGAATCAAATCTGAGGGAGGAGATTGACCAAACGACCTCTCTCAGAGATGAAGTTCAATCTTTGAAGAAGGAAATCAAAGACTTTACTGAATTAGTAAATCATAAAGATTTTCTCCTGGATGAATTGGAAGCAACGCTAGTCATTGAACGAAAGCTGGTTGAAACTCTCACCATGCCTACAACTGTGCTTCCAATCACTAATGGAGAAACCTCCTTTGGGAAAAATAGCAGTACAGGACATAAATCAGCCAAAGGTAAAGGCAAGGCCTTCCCAAGCCAAACCGTTGCCTTACTGAAATATGATCCTTACAATCATGAGCCAAATAAGAAGAAGACACCGAAAGCTAAAACTGGTGTAACAAAGGCCAAGGAGACAAGGAAGCCATGTACCTGTTGCAATCATGAGGCTTCCTCCTCCAAGTCAGTTGCTCTTGCTAGACCCCCCATCCATAATGTAAAGCAAGAGAACAAGAGAAGGTACAACAGGTTTAACTGTTGGTGTTGTGGCAAGGTTGGTCACTTCGCCATAGATTGCTGGTTTAATCCCAGCTATGTTTTAACTCCTCAAATTGATAATGTGAGAAAGACCACTCATAATGTTAACTCTCATAGGGGGAGGATACTAACAAAAGACCTAGGGCCCAATCTTGTTTGGGCTCCTAAGGGATTCTAATCTTGTTTATGCAGATATGTCCATAGGCCAGTAAAATTCTTATCTGGCAATTGGACAAGTAGGTGTTCCAGAAAATTCTTGGAACTAGAAGATTAAGGGGGAGTTTCTAGTAGTCCCCTATTTAAAGAGGTCAGAAAGGGGGAGAGCAAAAGGAAATGGTTTGTAGAGAGGAAAAAGGAAAAGAAAATGCAAATCCAAATGAAGATTTCAGTAAGGGGGAGAAATGCAAAGCAATTCTAGTTAAGAAATGTAAGTCAATGCATTCTCTTTTACGTCATATTGTTTTAATATCTCTGGCAATTCAATTTAGTAGATGGTGTTCTGACTTCTTCAAATAGGGGGAGATTGTTGGGTCTTGTTTCCACAATGACCTTAATTTGAAGAAGTCCTCCTAAAACTAAAATGAATTGCTGTTGTATTTGATGTACTTGTTTAGATGTGCTTGTAGGTTCTAATTGCCAAGTGTAGACCAATGTCAGTCTATAATGGCTCACCAAACACAGGACCATGCAATGTAATCCCTCATTGTGTGATCCAAAGTGTTGGCCCATGTATAGCCTCTCTATTGGGATACACTTCTCATTCATGCACTTGGATTGATGGACAGAAGCATTGGAGCTAATTTCCTCAGAAAAATATTTCTAAGTCCAAAATACTCGAGTAACCCCTTTTTATACTCGAGTATCAGACTTAATACTCGAGTAGCTAGTTAGACATACTCGAGTAGTTAGTGAGACATACTCGAGTAATCAGTTAGACTTACTCGAGTAGGCTCTGAATACTCGTGTAGATAAATCTATACTCGAGTAGTTAGTTAGTCACTCGAGTAAGTTCTTTTCATACTCGAGTAAGTAACTTAATCACTCGAGTAAATCATGTATCATACTCGAGTAGATCCATTTCTTCTCTTCTCTGCAAGTTCAAGTAGTCATACTCGAGTAGTTTCTTTTCATACTCGAGTAAGTGTTTCTATACTCGAGTAATTGATTTTCATACTCGAGTAAATTATTCGATACTCGAGTAGTTGATTTTAATACTCGAGTAAGTATTTCTATACTCGAGTAATTGACTTTGATACTCGAGTAAGTGAATGTTTCCCGGATACATATTCTGATACTCGAGTAATTCCCCTTTCACTCGAGTATATCTTTCTGATACTCGAGTATATCTTTCTGATACTCGAGTATATCTTTCTGATACTCGAGTATATCTTTTCTGATACTCGAGTAGTTTATTTTTCACTCAAGTAAATTTCTCTTCTCATACTCGAGTATACTCCTCTTTGTCACTCGAGTATCTAAATTCCCATACTCGAGTATATCTTCTCTTACTCGAGTATAGCAGTTCTCTATTCCAGAATTTTTCTAAGTTCAAATTTTGCGGGTTATTTCAAATCCTCAAATGTGATTGGTCCACGTGTCAATCTTAATTAAGATTATGACCGTTGGAAATCACCTAATTAAGTCCTTTCTGATTTGACCATATATATATAAGTTATTCCAGAGGTTATCATAAGAAAAGAAAAAAGAAATTTCGAAAACCCTAAACTTCACGCCGACGCCATTGTTGTTTTCGGAAGAAGGTCTGGATCGACGTTCTCGCATCGCTTCTTCGATCTTTGATTCTCCAGCGATCCAGACTTAAAGAAGAAGAAGAAATAAGTTTTCTGAATCTATTTTATCGCCGACATCGGGAAGCCGTAAAGTATCGCCGACAAATTACTGTTCATCTTCTTCGTCGCGGTCTTCTCCGATACAGAGATTCAGACAAGAAAAATCACTCGATCTCTCTGTGCTTCAATGATCTCTGATCTTTCTCTTGATCGAGGTGATTCAGTATTTCAGATCTGTGGATCTCCTTCAGGTCGACTTCAACAACTCTGATCAAGTCAAAATTCTCAAAGAAGAAGACAGTTGAAGATCCAGATCTAAATTATTCTGTTTGTATATTTCTTTTTACAACTCTTTATTCTTGTAGGAGTCTTGACTCCGAGATTTGTAGGAAGGCTTTTGCTTCCGAGTTTTGTAGATCCTGTTGGATCGAGTTTTTGTTGGAACGTTGTTCCGAGTTGTAGGATCGTGTTGATCCGAGATAGTGGAGTAGCCAAGTCTAGTGGTTTACTAGATTGGTGAGGTGAAAGTGGATGTACCCAGGGTTGGGGAACCACTATAAATCTTTTGTCGTCTGTGATTGCTTGGTATTGTGTGCTGTGTTAGTTTTTTATTCCGCAAATAGACGCACATCTCACCTATTCACCCCCCTCAAGGTGATTTAGGTAGACAACTAAGACCTCTCAGCCCTGGTTAATCAAAAATTGGTGAACTGGGATAGTATTCTATCTGATTTGATTAAAAAGAAAATTTGTAAAAAGGATGTGAATTTTGGAAGAGTTCTGGGCATCTTCCTCCAGGCAAAGGTGCCGGAAGTGTTGGTCTCCCAGACTATCTTTATCAATACCTCTAAGAGGATTACCTCTGCCCTCTTTGGCATATGGGAGAGGGTAATCCCAAAGCCCTCCAGGGCTTCCTCTTCCGGGATAGCTTTAGAGGACACCGAGGCTGAAATAGCCACTCTCTCAACCCCTGAAGAAGCTCCTGCTCCTCCCTCTCCTGCTCATATACCATCCACTATTATTAGAGACGCACCTTCTACTTCCATCCCTCTTATTTCACCATCTCAACTTCCATCTCTACCACAATCACCAATCCAGATTCCTGAGGATACACCATCTCCTCCTCAATCACCTCAACCATCACATTTTGTTGATATTCCATCCACTTCTACTCTTCCAGATCAACCTCTGTCATCCCCTACCTTCAATCTACTCTCATCTCCATCTTCTCAACCCTCTCCACAACTTTCACCTCTTCAAGATGAACTTCCCGATGCTACCCCCCCCCCACATATTCCACCAATATTCCCAACCTTCCAACATTCAGACCTACCCCAAGCACTATCCATATATTCCAACTGTGGTCATAAATCCACCTATACCCCTTCTACTCCAAATCCACTATATCTAGACTTCTTTGACATTGCTAATGATCTTCTTCAATTCATCACTCCCTCTCTGAAGAAGCACATAGTTGAGGCTGCTTCCCCTTTCACTGCTTATATTTCCCTTCTTTCTGCTCAGCTTGCTTCCTCCTCCTCTGTCCCTTCTTCTAGGGGCCTGGGTTCAGGTCTCTCTGAAATCAGGAAGGGGGAGATGTCCAATGAAGAAGCTCCTATAGCAACAATAATAGCAGTAGAAATTCCAGCAGTAGAAATAGCTGAAATTCTTGATGATGATACTGAAATGATTTGTTTAGAAGAAGAGTTAGTTGATACAACAATGATAACTGTTGGTGATTTCATCATTAATCCCACAGTTGACATTTATTCATTACTTCTTTCTTTTGATACATTTTATAGCAGAAATATACCAGCTGATACAGTATCTGATTATTCTAAAGCAATTGTTTGTTATTCTGCTCTAGTAAATTCTTCTGTATTAGAAGAAATTAGAAATAGTTTATGTATAACTTCTTCCAGCATTTCTGTTATAAAGCCAAATGATTTCTCTCCTCCAACTTATGCTTGGACTAAGTCCCCCATGCCAGATCTTGATGAAATCGTGTTTCAAGACATGGAACCAGAAAGTGATAGTGTTCAGGCTCAAGATATTACAAATATTACATCTAAAGATCAAAAAGTTCAAGCTATAAATCAAGCTGATTTGTTTAAGCAAATTGATGAGTTATATAATAATCCTGCTAGTGATTCTGAAAATGATGATGATGATTCTGATGATTCAGACAATTTTGGTTCTAAGAAGAGAAAAGCCAAGAAGAAGGCTCCAGCAAAGAATGCACCAATACAAAATCCAACAGCAAATACTCCATACTATATTCTACAAAATATTACACTCACTCCAGATTCCCCTTACTGGATGAGCCTATCTAAGAATGAGCAAAAAAGAAGAAAGAAGATGAAGAGATATAATTCTCCTCCTAAGAAGTATTGGAGAGGACCTCCTCCTCCTGCAGCAGGATCAGCAGGCAATATTTCTCAAGCTCAAAGGTATGCTTCTTATTCTTATCAATCAAGACCTACTCCTAGAAGCAAAGAAAGACCTTCTAAGTCAGAAACTCAATCAAGTAGGCAATAAAAGAAAAAACAACAGCAGTCTGATAGTCAAAGCAGCCATCAAAAAGTTCAAGATGTTTAAGAAGAAAAATCAAATCCAGAGAGACCTCCCTCTCCTGCTTATGATCCAGAATTGGATCCCAACTATAGAATGGCTAGGTTCAATGAGCTGATAGCTTTATCTCAAATAAGGAAGGCCAAGGAAGAAGGAAAGGATGCCTCTCAATTCTCTAATATGTCTTCTTACAGGAAGAAAGAACTGGACAAATATCAGGTATAAAATCTTTTCAATGTTGATATTTATATGAATTTGCATCCTGAAGCTGTAGTGCCCAGAGCTGCAACGTAAACATTCTTAGTGCACAAAACATGAAGATGACTCAAAGAGAAGCAGAGGATCCAAAAAGGAAAATGGTTTTCACAAAACCTTCTTCAGATTCTTCAAAGAAAGGCTCTTAATTTTCTGCCTATGGATTTTGAATTTTATTATTATTGTATATTTTTTCGAAGCACAATTGTATATATATCTGATGAATGTTTTGTTTCTGCTAGATATATTTTCTTGTTTTATTCTTTGTAAATAGTATCCTCACCCAAATAGGGGGAGATTGTTGGAACCTCAGTTTGGATTTGGGCAAGGACTACTATTAGGATTGCTTAGAAAGACCCAACATGTATAGTCTAGGGTCATAGATTATTTCCAGGGTCAAAGTCAGCAACACCTACTTAGACTGTCAGTACCCTTCAGAAGACTTTAGAGACAGAACACTTCAATGGAAAAGAAGATAAATTGATTGAAGGAAAGTCGTTCGACGATAGTTGAACTCAGCACGACGATCGTCGATCTCAGATCGACGAACTTAGAGTTCCTTCTCTGAGTTGAGCTCACCGAAAGTCTAGCTGAGATCGACGAACTATGATCTCATATCAGAAGTTCAGCTCGATGAAGGACTATCTCAGTTCGACGAACTTGGAGCTCAGATTGGCAAGTATATTTTCAGTTCGACAATCTTGGAGCTTGGCTCGATGAAGGAGAATTCTTAGCTCGACGAACTTGGAGTTCAGGTCGACGAAATCATTACTGAGTTCGACTAACTCTTTCTAGGTTTTGTTCGACTATTCTTCTCTGCAGTTTCTCAGTTCGACTATACCAGTTTGATTTCAAATTCTATTATATTAAGATAGTAATGCTCTGATAATTAATGCTCAATATTGTTAAGAATATAGCTGTTCTGGGCAGCATTAATTATGGTTATCACAGAGTTATTACTCTACCACATTTACTGGGACAGTTAGGGAAATACATTCAAGACAAAAATTAACCGTTCAGGATTCCAAAATTTTTACAGAGAATTTCAAAGGAAACAATTTAAAAATTCAAATAGTCTTGAATCTGAAAATATATAAAGTGATTTTCCTTCAGAAGATAATACATAGAGAATACACAGATACAGACACATCAAGAGAAATAGCAATCACAAGAGAAAGTGAATCAGTATTAGCAGACAGTGAAGAACAATACAGATATCATACACTCAGTATTCTTCATCTGCCTCAGGCTTTCCAGAGACAAACAATCAAAATCAGTCTAAAAGCTTGAAGAGTAACATCTTTTCTGAAGACCTACACCCTAAAGCAAAGTTTACACTCCTGATCAGATTCATACAACTCAGGGGGAGATTTGACGACATTAGATCCACTAGTCTTCTCTTAGATTATTGATAGAGAAGAACATCTTCAACCATTTTGTTTATTTCATCCAACTATGTACAGGGTTTTAACTCCCTTCAAAAGTTAGACTTTTGGTTGTTAAGTCTCCTGATCAAAAGACTTAGATTAGTTTTTAAGCACCTGATCAAAAGCTCAAAGAGTTGCTAGATCTTCCTTAGAAAAATAGATCTTGTGGTGACAGGGCACCTGAGCAAAAACCTGTGGTGGCAGGGCACCTGATCAAAAACCTATAGTGGATTCCTACCAGGGTAGTTGAAGAGTGGATGTACCCAAGTTTATTGGAGAACCACTATAATTCTTGTGTCATCTGTGTTGATTATTTTTGTGCTTGTGTGTTGTGATATTTCCTATTTTATACTTATATATATCACTTTATTTTAATTTGCTATAAAAACAGTAAATCATTTTAATACTATATTCACCCCCCCTCTAGAGTAATCATAAGATCTATCCCTCACTTTCAATTGGTCCTCTCCAATACTTCTTAGAATGCAGTTTCACCATGTTGAAAGCTCGCACAAGCTTGACCATCGCCGAAGGATGACATCCTAGGCAAGCCTCTCACAAGGCTTTTCACCGCCATTGCTTTCAGCTTGTCCATCCCCACGTGCCTCAGTATTTTATGCCAGATAGCTGCACTATCACTGGCCTTCATCCGATCAGCATCAGAACTTGTTGACAACCCAACCAGGCTCTTCTCCTTACTCCCTACATGAGCAATGTTCACTGAGTGCAGGACAACCTTACACTCCTTCTTGAGGTGACCAGGCTACTTGCATCTATAGCACCTTATTCCTTCCTTCCTCTTCCCATCACGCCTAGGAGAAACACTCCTCTCTTGCTGGTCAGAAGTAGAGGGACCAACCTCAGTAACCAACTTCACCTCCTTGTTGAACAACCCATCAAGGGAATTCCAAATCTCCACAGCTGACCAACATCCGCTGATGTGGTTCAAGAGTTCCAATGAGATCACCTGCTTGAGAACAACCTCCCCTTTCGCGTTTGTCTTTTTCCAAGCTCTCATCACTTCAGCATTGACAGCAGTAACCACTTGCCTTCTGTCTCCGCAAACCACCTCCCAAAGCTCCTCACAAAGAAGATAGCATTCCATACATGACTTTCACTTTCCAAAGTTAGTCCATGTAAGAAGCTCCATTCCAAGATCCCTTACTAAACCACCTTCCATTGAACTTAACCCTGATTCACTTAAACTCATAGAAACACTTAAGCAAACTGCCGGTTGATCCACTTCTCAAGCCTCTGTTCCCTCTGATACCATGTTAAAAAATTTGATATAGTGGAAGACGGGAAACCAGGCGCAGGAACACTCAACCTAACTGAGCCCAAATAAACCAGATGCAAACCAGAAGAGCAAGATCTTGTACTAAACAATCTTTACAAGGCGAGACATACATGGCGAGATATGATTCGCCAAAGTAACCAAAGGGAAAACAGAAATAATTACAAGGCAAACCTAACTGCGCAGACTCAAAGAGTTAGTCGCTGGTTCTACTACTGCACTACGGAGTCCACACAAACCGCCAGGTTGCCAGACCGCAAACCATGCTGCGCGGACTGTCCGTTATTCCAATGCAAGAAGGAACTCTACTTGCATATCAGCAAGCCACCTAACCGTAAGGTCGCCTAGCCGCCCGACCGCACGATCTGCTGCTGCCGAACTAAACCGGCCGCCAGAAGCGGACAGCTTATTGAACCGAAAAACTAGTTGTAGAAGAGAGACCGCCTAGCCGCAACCCCCAACCTGCTCTTAACCGCTGGTTTCTATACGCAGAGTCCACACTATCCCTGACCTCAGTCAGAACGAAGTTCTGGCCTTCCAGCGCTATCCGAACAACCTGCACAGCACAACCCGGTCAATCTTCAAACCACGCAGATAGAATATCCAGTCCGCAGTAACTATCTGCGAGTTCACTTACTGTTCATTCACTCTCTATTGATGTGACATGGGGTCCTATTTATCGGCACGGTGAGGAGTATAGTCACTGCCCTAGCCGATAGGATAACCGCCTCATCATGGGAGAAGAACCAAGTGTATCCGCAGGCCGCGGATACACCGCCAGTCCGCCACGACCTGTGCTGGATAGCCAGCCTGCCAAGTAGCATCACCAAAGCCGGATAGCAACCTCTATCTGTCTTGTCGCCAAGTTCCAAGCCAGGACGCTGCCATCAGTAGAGCTCTGTAACAACACCTTGTCCGCCTATCATCGGACACTGCTCTAGTCCGCGCGCCCTACAGACAAAGCACCAGTCCGTACCCCCAAGTTCGTAACCAAGGTGCGAGGTCTAAGTTGTTAGCCTAAATCACCTAGAGGGGGGTGAATAGGTGAAATGCGTGTCAAAAGCGGAATTAAAATTTAACGCAGCGCACATCAAGCAATCACAGAAGACAAGAGATTTATAGTGGTTCCCCAACCTTGGGTACGTCCACTTTCCTCACCGATCTAGCAAATCACTAGACTCGGCTACTCCACTATCTCGGATTGAAAACAATCCTACACCTCGGAACCACGTTCCTACAAATCTCGATCCAACTGGATCTACAAAACTCGGAAGAAAGATCTTCCTACAAATCTCGGAGAAAAACTCCTACAATGAAATTTAGGTTTGAGAATAAAAATCAACACAACAAATTTCAGATCTGGATCTTTGACAGTCTTCTTCTTTAGGAGCTTTGACTTGATCAGAAAAGGTTGAAGATGACTTGAGAGAAAGATCCACAAATCTGAAAACTAGAACCACCTCGATCGAGAAGATAGATCTGAAATCCTTGAGGCTCGGCGAGATCGAGTGATTCACTCTTGTCTGGATCGCTGGAGAAATAGTCCTTGAAGACGGAGATCGACGATCCAGAATTTCTTCCGTGAACAACGATGGCGGCGGCGGCGGCGTGAGAATTAGGGTTCACGGAATTTCCTTTTTCTTCAAAAGAATATCTCTGTAATCTTGTTAATTAGTCAATTCTGAAATGACCTATTTATAGGTGGACTCCAACGGTCATAATCTTAATTAAGGATGACACGTGGACCAATCAGAAATGACGGATTCAAAAATACTTAGCGAATTCGAACTTAGAAGAATTCTGGAATAGGGAACAGCTATACTCGAGTAAGAGAAGATATACTCGAGTATGGGAGTTTAGATACTCGAGTGACAAAGAGACATATACTCGAGTATGAGAATAGAAATTTACTTGATAGAGAAATGAACTACTCGAGTATAAGAAGAGATATACTCGAGTATCAGAAAAGATATACTCGAGTATCAGCAAAGATATACTCGAGTATCAGTATATGAATCCAGGAAACATTCACCTACTCGAGTATTAAAATCAACTACTCGAGTATAGAATAATTTACTCGAGTATCAAAATCAATTACTCGAGTATCAATACTTGAACTTGCAGAAAAGAGAAGAAAAGGATCTACTCGAGTATGATATATGATTTACTCGAGTGATTAACTTACTTACTCGAGTATGAAAACACCTTACCCGAGTGACTGACTAACTACTCGAGTATAGAAGTATATACACGAGTATTCAGAGCCTACTCGAGTAAGTCTAACTGATTACTCGAGTAAGTCTAATTAACTACTCGAGTATGGAAATATATACACGAGTATTAAGTCTGATACTCGAGTATAACAAAGGGGTTACTCGAGTATTTTGGACTTAGAAATTTTTTTTTTTTGAGGAAATTAGTTCCAATGCTTCTGTCCATCAATCCAAGTGCATATAGGAAGTGTATCCCAATTGAGAGGCTATACATGGGCCAACACTTTGGATCACACAATGAGGGATTACATTGTATGGTCCTGTGTTTGGTGACCCATTATAGACTGACATTGGTCTACACTTGGCAATTAGAACCTGCACACATACAACCTAAACACAGCATCAAATATACCTTAATTCATCTTAGTTCAAGGTCTGACCTCCTACAAATCTGAGGTATTGTGGAGACAAATCCCAACAATCTCCCCCTATTTGTAGATGTCAGCATCCTCTATACTAAGGTGAATTATACAGAGTAAAAAGAACAATGCACATATACTTGAAAAACAAAACATAAGTTAAAGCAGGTTAGTTAATGAAATAGCCATAACCAGAATTAAATATATATATATAGAAATGTTTTAAGCACAGAAACAAAAGTCCAATTCCACATTCTTAGTTCAACTCAAGATGGGGCATCCTTGTGCATCCTTTCTCTTTTCAAGTCTTGCCTTTCTAGGTAGCTGAAAGGTTTTGGAAAGTAAGTCCTGGGCCTAGGAGGAGCAGCTGGGTTGTTATGCCCCCAATTTCTGTCATGCAGCCTGATCTTTATCTGAGATGCTTCGTAGGCTTTCCACTCTGAATAATTGTAGTAATTATCTCTGTTCTCCCCAAGATCAGTCACTAACCTCAGAGTATCAAGAATTAGGGACTTAGAGGTAGGACTCCACACTTCAGCATGAACAACAGGTGGTCTACCTTCAGAAGCTGGCTCTTTCCTTGGTGCAGAACGGCTGGCAGAAGCGCCGTCATCATATTTTCTTTTCTACTTGGAAGGGCCTTGAGAACTGGAAGGGAAATCATCTTGCCATGCTTCAGTATAGGATAGGGGAGGCTCAGTCACATCACCCTCAGCTCTAGGTGAGAAAACTGGCACACCTCCTTGAAGGGTTGCTTGAGCTGAGACATCTGCTGGAGGCTGTTCTGCAAGAGGATTTAGATGCTGAGTAATAATGGTAGGGTCCAGTTGAAACTCAGAAAAGTTTTGATTATGCAGCCAGACAGCAGTGTCATAGGTATAGAATTTGACTGACTGGAGCTGGGAAAGAATGGATTCTTTCAATCCTTTTACTAGATCACTTATAGCCTCTTGAGATTGGGTAGACTGTTGTTTGACCTGGGCTTCAGCTTGTACAGAAAGTTTTTCAACTTGTTCTTTTACAATCTTCTCCCCCTTGCTGATATCTATGGATAGCTTGGCAATAGCTTCATCCCTGAAGGTGCTCACTTCATCACATACTTTCACAACATTGGTTTCAGCTCTCTCATCTAGCTTGAGCTGATTGTGAGCTACTGTCTCTGCTTGGTTTCTTAGCTCACCTATGCTCGTGATGGTGTGATCTATGGCCTTGCCTCCAATCTTGAACAGCTGCTTGAGAGTGTCAGTGTTTGCTTGAATTTCAGCAAAGCCTCTGCTCATCTCCTTTTCAAGAGCAGAGACCTTGGAGTTGACTGACTGCAGAGAGGCATCAAAGTAATCTCTCTGTTCTTTGAGCATGAGCTCAATCTTGCTGACTAGATCTGAAGAGGAGGAGGAAGAGGGAGCTGAGGTTAATCCAGGGACTGGTAGAGCAGTAGCAGTCCAAGGGGCGATCTCTTCCACAACCACTGAGCTTACAGCTCTCTTGGTTTGGACTAACTCAATGGAGTCACAGGGATCAGTGAAGGAGGGGAGAGAGAAATCAAGTGTCCTCAGAGGAGGGTCAACAGGGTCTGGGGAATCCTCCTCGTCATCGGACAGAATGATATCATCATGAAGATCTGTGGCACCCAAAGGGGAGAGAGCTGGAGACTGAGCAGGAGACTGGGCAGGAGACTTGGCAGCTGAATCATTTTGAAAAGGAGGAGCATCTGAGCTTAGCTCATCAATGAATCTGTCTATATCTTCAGCTGTAGACAGTAGGTGAGCTGTATCTGGAATCTCAGATTCAGGAATTTCTGATTGAAGATGAGCTGGAGTAGGGGAAACTGGAGGAGTAGCAACTCTGACTTCTTCTTGTGCTGGAATCACTGATTCAGAAGTAACTTGAAGCTGAGAAAGAGAAGAGGCAGGCTCCCCCTCAACTAAAGCACCAGAGGTAGCAATAGTTTGATGTAGAGGAGGAGATGGGATCCTGACTTCAGGTAAACTGCTGTCTTGGTGTTGTGCTGAGATGGCCTCAGCCTTGGAGGCTTGGGCAGGGTTCATGATCTTGAGGTCATACCTCTGAATGGAAGATATTGAGACTTTCTTCATGTGGTGAAGAGGAGTCCCTTTAGAGAAGTCAAACACTGTAGGATTGATCTCATGGAGGAGGAGGGAGATAATCCTGGCAAAACTGGGATGTTTGACGCTTTCTCTGATCTTATCCAGTATCATCATTCCAAACTGGAATTTCTTCCTGCAGACAATAGCTTGCATAACATCAAATAGATTTTGGGATACATCTCTAATGGAGTAAGTCTTGCACCAGAGGATTTTGGCAATGATGTCAACGAGAAACTTTCCTTCTGAATTGAACAAAGAACGATTCAGGGTTTCACCTCCACCTTCTGGATCTCGACCACAGAATAAGGAGGTGCGGTCGGCATCTGCCTTGTCTAAGTCATCTTCTTCGTCGACCACTGGCATCCGAAGCAGAGTGGCGACAGAGGTTTTATCTAACCGAATTTCAACTCCCCTGACCTTTGATTTCAGAACTGTACCATTGTGTCTAACCTTCAAATTTTTGTAGAACTCTTCAACATCAGGAAGCAAGAGGCGGCAGGGTTCTTGAAGAACGAAGGTCAATCCGGCCGTGTCCAGGAGAATCAGTAGGTTCTTGAAATCATCCGAGATATCTTCAATGCCATCTGTCACTAATTCAGAGCCGATTCCAAACTTGGAGGAGGGAGGAGCCATCAGCGATTCGGAAATCTTGCGGTGAAGGAAGACGAAGAACAGTAGTCGGGAATACGAGAAGTCGGCGGCTACTCGAGTGAATGAGAAGTGGAAAGGACTTTTTCGTTTTGAATATATATATAAATAATCCTAATTAGGTTTAAAGAGAATTAAGTATAATGGCATACCTGAACAAGGCGGTAATTTGCTGGGTGCGAGTAGAGATTTTGAAAATCCAAAATACTTCCGAATACTCGAGTAGTAGATGACAGCATACATGTGTATTAGGTTTAGTATACTCGAGTAGGCACATCATACACGAGTAATCAATCATACATACTCGAGTATGTAATCAGCATACACGAGTATTAAGTTCTTAACGAATTTTCATACTCGAGTATAAGAAGTTCATACACAAGTATCTTTTGGATTACTCGAGTATATGAACCTTTTTACTCGAGTATTAGCCGTTTACTCGTGTAAGTGTAGCGATGCTCGAGTCTCTAATACTTGAAGGAATTGCCCTGGTAGATGTCTATTTCCACTGAAAAACTATACCTCTGAGCAGCCAACATTACTGATATCTTCTTAATTTGAGAGTCCATCACTTGTCTTCTTTGTTGAGCAGTCCAAGCTCAGTTTTGAAGAACGAGAACTTGGACTCGTCCAGCGGCTTTGTAAAAATATCTGCAACTTGCCTGTCTGTGGAGACATACTGTAGATCTATATCTCCATTTTCCACATGCTCCCGGATGAAATGATAGCGAAGCTCTATATGCTTGGTCCGGCTGTGGGAGACTGGATTGTTGGCTATTGCTATAGCGCTGGAAGAGTCACAGAACAGGGGAATGTTCTAGAACTGTATGTTGTAGTCTTCAAATTGATTCTTGATCCATAAGAGCTGTGCACAACAGCTGCCTGCAGAGATGTACTCTGATTCAGCCGTTGAGATGGCTATACAGTTTTGTTTCTTACTGCTCCAGGAAATGAGTCTCCTTCCGAGAAATTGGCAAGTCCCGGAGGTACTTTTCCTGTCATCTTTGCTACCTGCAAAATCTGCATCTGAAAATCCAATTAGTTCACTATCATTACTTCTTGGGTACCATAAGCCAAGATTTGGTGTACCTTTGAGGTATCTCAAGATTCGCTTTGCAGCGATGTAGTGAGATTCCTTAGAGTTCACCTGAAATCTAGCACATACACATGTTGAGAACATTATATCTGGTCTACTTGCAGTGAGATAGAGCAAGGACCCAATTATGCTTCTGTACTTGGTTTCATCAAAAGGTTTCCCTTTCTCATCCTTGTCCAGAGACATAGCTGAGGCCATTGGAGTCCTCATAGAGGTTGCATTCTCCATTCCGAATTTCTTAAGTAGCTCTTTGGTGAACTTGGTCTGTGAGATGAAAATCCCATCTTCAGATTGTTTCACCTGAAACCCTAAGAAATACTTTAGCTCTCCCATACTGCTCATTTCAAACTTCCCTTGCATAAGTTTAGAAAACTTCTTGCAGAGGTTGTTATCCGTAGAGCCGAAAATAATATCGTCGACATAGATCTGCACTAGCAAAATCTTGCCTTTTATTTCCCTAAGAAATAATGTTTTGTCTATCTTTCCTCTTGTGAACTTGTTCTCAAGAAGAAAGGTAGACAGCGTCTCATACCAAGCTCGAGGAGCTTGTTTAAGACCATATAGTGCTTTTTGCAATAAGTACACATAATTAGGATGGGTTGAATCAACAAAACCTGGAGGTTGCTCTACGTACACCTCTTCCTTTATGTCACCATTTAGGAAGGCGGACTTAACGTCCATTTGATAGACGGTAAAGCCCTTGAGTGCAGCGTAGGCAAGAAATAACCTGATCGCTTCCAGTCTCGCTACTGGAGCATAAGTCTGGTCGAAGTCGATTCCTTCTTCTTGACGATATCCCTTGGCGACAAGTCTGGCTTTATTCTTTATAATAGTTCCATCTTCATCCATCTTGTTCCGGTAGACCCACTTTGTCCCGATGACGTTCTTACCTTTGGGTCTAGGAACAAGTGTCCAAACCTTGCATCGTTTGAACTGATTCAATTCTTCTTCCATGGCTAGAATCCAGGATGCGTCGGAGTTGGCTTCCTCAAATTTCTTTGGTTCAACCTGTGAGAGAAAGCTTAAGTGTAAATTCTCGTTAGTTGTACCTCGACGAGTTCTGACGCCATCCCGAGGATCTCCTATTATTTGGTCAACAGGATGATCCTGCAAGTATCTGAACTCTAGAGTCCTTGCATCTGGGATCTCTTCCGCCACTGGAGTTGCCTCTTCAGCTGGGATGTCTTCTTCATCTTGATCATCCACCTCTCCAATGGTGGTTGGAGAGGGGATCTTGATGAATGTCTCATCTTTATCTTCACTAGGTTCATCCAAGCTAAGTTCTTTCAACTTTGTACCTGCATCTACAATAGGCACACTAGACGAGTTGCTTTGCAACAGACTCGTCTCATCAAATACAAGATGTATCGACTCTTCCACCACCAGAGTTTTTCTATTGAATACTCTATAAGCCTTACTATGGCTACTATATCCTACGAAAATACCTTCAAAGCTTTTCTCGCTAAACTTGGTAGAGTGATACTTGCCATTGTTAAGTACGAAGCACTTACAGCCAAAGATTCTAAAGTATGAAATGGTTGGTTGCCTGCCTTTTAGAAGTTCGTAAGGAGTCTTATCATGGTTCTTGTTGATGAGTGCTCGATTTTGTACGTGACAAGCGGTGTTGACTGCTTCAGCCCAGAAATACTCCGGAAGTGAGGCATCACTCAACATAGTCCGACAAGCCTCTATGAGTGTTCTGTTCCTTCTCTCAGCTACTCCATTTTGCTGTGGAGTGCGAGGAGAGGAAAACTCATGAAAGATACCTTGACTTTCACAAAATTCTGTCATGGCTCCAGACTTGAATTCCGTTCCATTGTCACTTCTGATTTTGACTACGGAACAGTTGTATTCATTCTGGATCTGCCTCACAAAATTAGTGAAAATACCGAAGGTATCTGACTTGTGTTTCAGAAAGAACACCCACGCAAAGCGCGAGTAATCATCCACAATAACCAACGTATATTCCTTACCTCCCAAACTTCTAACCTGCAGTGGACCAAACAAGTCCATATGGAGAAGCTGCAAACTTCTATTGGAGTCCTTGCCTATTATGCTTTTAAACGAACTTCTTGTTTGCTTGCCTTTGATACAAGCGTGACAAGGACTGTCCGTAACGCACTTGACATTAGGTGCATCACGCACTAAGTTTTGAGAGAATAATTTATTAATAGTTTTGAAATTAATATGTGCTAGTCTCTTGTGCCATTGGTCAGCAAGAGATGCACTACTTTTTGCCAAAAGACACACTGGTGTCGAAGAGTCTATACAAATAAAATTCAGAAAGAAAATATTTCTGCTTCGAGTGCCTGATAAAATAGTTTTCATATTGTTAACCGATTTTATCAAACACTTGTCAGCATGAAATTCAACTACGTATCCTTTGTCGCATAGTTGGCTTATGCTAATGAGATTGTGTTCCAATCCTTCAACATAGGCTACATCCGAAAAGGATACACTACCGTTAGAGATCATACCATAGCCTTTAGTTATTCCTCGATCTGAACCTCCAAAGATGACCTTTGGTCCGTTGCAGACTGAGTTGTAATTCTGTAGTAGGCTCCTTGTCCCGGTCATATGCCGAGAACATCCACTGTCCAAGTACCAGATTGGCATTTTGGTGGCCTTTGGACATACCTGCAATTACAATCATTTAGCCTTAGGAACCCAAACAAGTTTGGGTCCTTGGTCTCGAGTTAGAATACTCCCCCTACGAGTATTAGCCTCATGAGTGGTCACTCTCACGTTGCTAACCTTAGGGGTTGCAGCGTTTTCAGGATTGAACCAACAATCACTGGCAAAATGACCAATTCTGCCACAGCACCAACAGTTGAACCTGTTGTATCTTTGCCTTGTGTAGTCCTGCTTGACTTTCTGGAATGAAGGTCTGGCAGGAGCTTTACTCTTGGAGGAGGAGGCTTCATGATGATGGCAGTTACATGAGGTCTTCTCCTTCATAGGCTTTTCTACAATGGGTTTTACTTTTGGTGTCTTTTTGAAATTATGACCATGAGCATAAGGTCCATAGCTTTGAAGCTGAATCTCCTCATAAGGTGCCTTGAAGACACTCTCGCCAAAGTTACGAGGACGAGTCCAACCTTGGTATCTTGACTTAGGCTTCTCAGGGATCGGCCTAGAAAAGTGTCCGTAGGTGGACTCATAATCGAGTTCGTTCGTGGGAAAGATAACTTTCTTGAACACAACAGGTTCCAAGGGAGCTTTCCCTTTTTCTTCAGCTAGAGCCTTCCGGGCAGCCTTATTCTTTCTCTTGGCCTTGTTTCTCCTAGAGGATTTACTAGAAGAGACAATGTGGCCTAAACCAGCACCCTTGGCCTTAGCAGAGAATTCAGCAACGATTGGAAGAACTGTCTTAGGCTTAGAAAAATTCTCAACAAGCTTCTTTTCAGCCTCGAGTTGTCGTTCCAATTCTTTGATGATTTCCTCTTTAAGGTCGATGTGCTTGAGAGCTTTATTGTATCCCTCCATAGCTGCATTGAGGTTCTCTTGAAGAGAGTTAGTCTTATCGACTTCTTCTCTCAAGCTGCTCTCAGTAGCTCGTAGAGAATTTATCTCTTTGGCTTGAGTTTTCATTAATCTACGACATTTTTCGTAAGCGGTGAGTAACTCCTTGTACTGACCCATGAGCTCAGATTCATCTTCAGAGGAATATCCCTCTTGCTCATTGTCATCATCAGAATCAGAGAGAGGAGTGTGAGATTTTACCTCCCCAGTAAACTGGGGGACTTGTTCATCATCCGAATGAGCCATGAGCCCAAAGTAAGCTTCCTCTTCTTCACTCGACTCAGATGAGTCAGAGTCGCTGAGAGTTTTGCTCTTCTTGGCTACTAAGCTTTTCTCTGTCCTCTTCTTGTGGTGTGAGGATTTCTTTTCCTCTCTTCTTCCACCCTCTTTCTTTTTGTGAGGGCAATCGGCGATGACGTGACCTGGCTTATTGCAATAATAACAAATGATGTCAGTAGAAATCTGTTTGTTCGGTTTAGAATTATACCTATCATGGCTACTTGAGCCTTTCTTCCGATGATCACTGTCATGTCGTGATCTTCTATATGAGGCATCCTTGCCTCTCCATTGCTTCTTCTTGTTCAAAAATTTCTTGAACTGCCTTGAGAGTAGGGAGAACTCTCCATCAGATAGTTCTGAGCCAGATGAGCTGGGCTCAGATGATTCTTCTTCATCAGCCTCAGGAACTGGGGCAGGAGAGCTAGCCTTTATCTTCCTTGAGCTATCTGCCTTTAGAGCGACAGATTTCTCCTTGGATGCAGACCTGCTTGTCTCTTCTTCAGCTTTTCTTGAGTTGATTTGTAGCTCGTAAAACATAAGCTTTCCGAACAGATTTTGCGGGTCCGTCTCAGCTAACCTTCCAAACTCCCGAATGGCACATACCTTATTGTCCCATTCCTTGGTTAGGGATCTTAAGAATTTGTCATTGAGTTCCCCGTTGGTGAAGACTCGGCCATAAACTCTTAGGCCGTTCACTATCTTGAAAAAGTTCTCGAATGTGTCAGCTATGGCTTCCTTGTGACCTTGCCGGAAGGCTTCATACTTTTGATTCAGAAGGGATCTCCGATCATCCCTCACTTCTTCAGTGCCTTCCATCAGAGTCACCAGGGATTGCCACATCTCCTTGGCAGACTGGCAATGAATTAGATTCTGCAGCATTGAGTCATCGACTGCACTTGCTATAATATTTTTAGCCTTCTTGTCCAGAGAGACAAGTGCAATCTCATCCTTGTCTAGATCCATCAACTTCTTGGGAACTTGCTTGTTAGGATCTATGGTGGAAGTAGTCATAGGAATGTGGGGACCTTCTTCAACAATCATGAAGATCCGGGGATCTACTGCTTCCATGAAGAACTTTACTCTTTCCTTCCACATAGGAAAGTTGTTCTTGGTGCAGATAGGGAGTTTAGCAAAATCCTTGGTCTTACTCATGCTTGATACTTTTCGGAAAACAACTTAGAAGGATAAGATCAAGGTGTTAACCTTTTAACGATCAACCTCCCTCTGATACCAATTGCGAGGTCTAAGTTGTTAGCCTAAATCACCTAGAGGGGGGTGAATAGGTGAAATGCGTGTCAAAAGCGGAATTAAAATTTAACGCAGCGCACATCAAGCAATCACAGAAGACAAGAGATTTATAGTGGTTCCCCAACCTTGGGTACGTCCACTTTCCTCACCGATCTAGCAAATCACTAGACTCGGCTACTCCACTATCTCGGATTGAAAACAATCCTACACCTCGGAACCACGTTCCTACAAATCTCGATCCAACTGGATCTACAAAACTCGGAAGAAAGATCTTCCTACAAATCTCGGAGAAAAACTCCTACAATGAAATTTAGGTTTGAGAATAAAAATCAACACAACAAATTTCAGATCTGGATCTTTGACAGTCTTCTTCTTTAGGAGCTTTGACTTGATCAGAAAAGGTTGAAGATGACTTGAGAGAAAGATCCACAAATCTGAAAACTAGAACCACCTCGATCGAGAAGATAGATCTGAAATCCTTGAGGCTCGGCGAGATCGAGTGATTCACTCTTGTCTGGATCGCTGGAGAAATAGTCCTTGAAGACGAAGATCGATGATCCAGAATTTCTTCCGTGAACAACGATGGCGGCGGCGGCGTGAGAATTAGGGTTCACGGAATTTCCTTTTTCTTCAAAAGAATATCTCTGTAATCTTGTTAATTAGTCAATTCTGAAATGACCTATTTATAGGTGGACTCCAACGGTCATAATCTTAATTAAGGATGACACGTGGACCAATCAGAAATGACGGATTCAAAAATACTTAGCGAATTCGAACTTAGAAGAATTCTGGAATAGGGAACAGCTATACTCGAGTAAGAGAAGATATACTCGAGTATGGGAGTTTAGATACTCGAGTGACAAAGAGACATATACTCGAGTATGAGAATAGAAATTTACTTGATAGAGAAATGAACTACTCGAGTATAAGAAGAGATATACTCGAGTATCAGAAAAGATATACTCGAGTATCAGCAAAGATATACTCGAGTATCAGTATATGAATCCAGGAAACATTCACCTACTCGAGTATTAAAATCAACTACTCGAGTATAGAATAATTTACTCGAGTATCAAAATCAATTACTCGAGTATCAATACTTGAACTTGCAGAAAAGAGAAGAAAAGGATCTACTCGAGTATGATATATGATTTACTCGAGTGATTAACTTACTTACTCGAGTATGAAAACACCTTACCCGAGTGACTGACTAACTACTCGAGTATAGAAGTATATACACGAGTATTCAGAGCCTACTCGAGTAAGTCTAACTGATTACTCGAGTAAGTCTAATTAACTACTCGAGTATGGAAATATATACACGAGTATTAAGTCTGATACTCGAGTATAACAAAGGGGTTACTCGAGTATTTTGGACTTAGAAATTTTTTTTTTTGAGGAAATTAGTTCCAATGCTTCTGTCCATCAATCCAAGTGCATATAGGAAGTGTATCCCAATTGAGAGGCTATACATGGGCCAACACTTTGGATCACACAATGAGGGATTACATTGTATGGTCCTGTGTTTGGTGACCCATTATAGACTGACATTGGTCTACACTTGGCAATTAGAACCTGCACACATACAACCTAAACACAGCATCAAATACACCTTAATTCATCTTAGTTCAAGGTCTGACCTCCTACAAATCTGAGGTATTGTGGAGACAAATCCCAACACAAGGCACAATAGCTAACTGCTAAACTTGGCAGACACTTCATCAGTCTACACGCCTTGCGGACACCTCTCCAGTCCGCGTACCCCGAGCTCGCAGTCAAGGCACCAAGCTGATAACTGCCGAACTCGACAGACAAGGAGAAAAGTCTGCATACCCAAGCGAACACTACTCCAGTCTGCATTCACCTAGCTCGCAACCAAACCAAAAAAGGCAACTGCTGCCGAGCTTGGCGGACTGAGGAGAAGTCCGCGCTTAACCGCGCGATCACTCTAGACTGAGCCATCCTGGACTTGGTTCAGAACCAACCAAGTCCACACCACCGGACACAAGGGACAATCTGCGCTTATTGGCGGACACTTGACCCAGTCTGCCAATCCCGGAGAACTCCAGCACCTGTCCGCTCTAACCGGGTAACCCTGCGACTACCACCAGCCGCACCACCAGAGCTAGACCAAGGCATTTGTCATGTCGGTCTGCCGAGCTCTAACCCAGTCCGCATCTTGCCGGACTCCGCGGATAGAGAAGCTATCTGCCTGATAACCTTCTGGGATCCAACTACTGCTGAGCATAAGCCGGCTTGGCTGGCCGCCGCCTCTATCCGCTCAAACTGCGTGAACAGATAGCCCAGACCGCCAAAGAACAAGCTGTCTGCAATAGCTCTGCCGACCTGGCTAACCGTTTATCCTTTAATCACCCACTTTCACCTCACAATTTTCAACATACACATGCAACAAAAAAGGATCTCAGGTGCTACGGTAGGGAGGTCCCACCACGTACTCGGATGCTTAGAAGAAAATTCCCCTCCACAATCAAAAATTATTGAGCAGGGTATGAGGTAGACTCTGGCTGGCGACCAAATCAAAGTGGCGACTAAGATCGAAAATCGGAAGCTCGTGACTTGTCTCTCTGAAGAAAGGATTCAAAGGATCGGCTTGAAGTCTAGGAAATGAGGTGCTCGAGATCTTTTGCGAGATTTCGAAGTCCGTCTCCTTGTATCCATGAGGTCATATTTATAGGCAAATTCAAAGGGAGGGGGGTCTTATTTATAGCCCCACCCCTGGCGACTAGGCGACTTCTTGGGGGAGCTCGCTCAGCTTGACAAGTAACTGACCTAGTCGTCTACCGGGCGAGTATGCGAGGGGAGTTCGCAACACTCGCCCAGACCTTCTGCTGTTTTGCGCGTTGATTCAGACTTCTGTCTTGACTTGTTGACTTTGACTCTTACTGACCTGCCTCTGGAGGGGTCCACCCTCGACGAATATGGGTTGTACAATACCTAATTCCAACATCATGGAGGAAGCTTTATTCACGAACACTATTTTACCTTAATCTACAACCAAACCACCCACCCAAACATGGCCTTGGTATGTTTTACTCATCTTGATTTCTTGGACAAAATAACTTTTGTTTTCTCAGTTCTCTGAACATCAATCATTCAGGAGCTCTAATGCTTCAGTGGCATTTATATACATATATATCACATGAGAAGGAAACTCTAGAAAACACTTTGATCTCAGGATTTGTTGAGAACTGTGTGCATGAATTGGAAGTGAAAATATTGCTTATATGAGATCAAGTTCTATCAAGGGTCAAAACCTTTAAAAATTTGGTGGGCTTCCTATCATATGATTTTTTTTCTCCATTATTAACCACTGGGAATGTATTACAGATATTCCTGTAACATTCTAAATTTGCTGAATGCTTTTGGATTTTCAGGCAATTGCGTTGCTCATAATATTGATATAATTCAAGGTTTCTAGCACATTATGTTATTCAATAGAGATGATAAGTATTAAATATAGGTTCAAGCTAATCTTTCCAATTTATACCCATTGAATTAGATATAACTAGATGAAGTAAACATTTATTTATTATTTGTTATCATTATTAAATAATAATAATTTGATAATAAGAGTTGATAATTGATAAAATATATAATAAGTGTTGATAACTGGATGAAGCAAATATTTATTTATTCAGGAGTATTGGAGACAGTTCTTCAGTTTCTTTTTGCCGGCATAAAACTGATAATAGGAGTTGATAATTGATAAAATTGATGACAAGAGTTAATAAAATTGATAACTGAAGTCATTTTATTAGTTTCTTTTATCTTTTATATCTATGCCGCCGAAAAGAAACTTAAGAAAAGTCTCCTACACCCAGGGGCGGATCTAGGATTCGAAGTAAGGGGGCCCAAAAAAATTATGAATCAAAATATAATAAGCAAAAAAAATTCTAATTTGAAATTTTAGTATTAACAATAAAAGAAAAATTACAATATGGATGTTACCTTATTTTAGTTGTGCACGACGTTTTTTCAACTCATAGAATTCATCAATGATCACATCTTTCTCGATTTTCTCTGTTATTTCTCGTTCTATGTAGAGAGTCATACAATTTGTCATAACACTTGCGAGTAATAATCCCACAAAATTTTGGCATTATAACGACACTGTGACCGTCATAACACTTGCGAGTAATAATTTAAATGGAAACAATATCACCGATCCGTGTCAATGACACGAATAAGCTTCACAAAACATGTCTAATCCGAAAATGCGCTCGGGCTTCAAATGCAAGTATCATGCCGGGGACGGACACAATTGACCCGGTAGTTCATAAAAAACAAATAAAATAAAGGTTCGCTACGTCTCTAGAGATTGAACAAGGAATATAGGTCAATGTCCGCTCAAGCAAAAAGGACCCACATGGTTCGAACGAAATGCAAATTGATTCACCCAAACGTTTCCAAAGCCACAACTAAATCTCTCCACTAAACTATTACGTATAGAAGAAAATCACACAAAAGTAGGTAAAGAAATTCGTTACCCAACCCGTTGTTGACGTCGTTGGAGCTGGAGGGAGAGACTAGAGAGGCAGAGAGCACACACGGTCAGGGCACACCCACCTTTTTCTTCGGATCTTCAAGTGGAGCTGCGGAGTGCGGAGGGCTGTCAGGGCCAAGTGGCCAACTGGAGGTCGGGCTGCTGCCTGCTGGTGGTACTGGTCGGGACTCGGGAGTCGGCCGTCGGGACAACGGCAGGGGGTCGATCGGTCGAGATGGGTCGATTGCAGAAAGCCAATGAACGGTGGTCGGTGGGAGTCGGCCGTTGGGACTCGGGAGTCGGCCGTCGGGCTGCTGCCTGCTGGTGGTCGGGATCGAGAAAGAGAGAGAGACATGGGCGAGATTGCGAGAAGACAGTCGGCCGTCGGGCTGCGCTAATCTGATCGGGAGGGAGATATGATATGGTTTAATTATTTGAAGTTATATTATATTATATAATTTATAAACATAATACATTAATTTCAAAATTCAAGGGGGAGCCCGGGCCCCCCCTTGCCTCCACCTGGATCCGCCACTGCCTACACCCATGAGTTTCTCGGGCTTTCAAAAAGGAAGAAGACGATGAAGCTGAATCACGAGTCTAGTGCAGTCTAAAATCCCATCGGGGGTATCAATACCGATCATGCGGCAAAGGTTTGATATCAATATTAAGAGCAGAACAATTGGATGCAAATCCAAAAGCATTCAGATAATTCAGATTGTTACAGAAATAAAAAAAACTGTTCAGATCTTTAATATAATGCAAAAAAGAAAGAAATAAAAATGAGGCGATCCTTAATAACACAAGAATATATGTGCTTCACTCCAAAATAAGGTTCACAAAGGTTTGGCTATGAAGAATTATGATAAAAAAAATATTCCGTGAAAAGTAAATAAAATTGATAATAAGAGTTGCTTAGGAGCTGGTTCTTTTTGGATGGAATTGAAATTTGATATTAGAATTGACTATTGAAGAATATTGTGGAGTTAAATATTGATGACTAATTCTAATTCTAGTATTTGTCTAATAAAAAATGTTGATGAATATTATGTAATTGATCAATTCTTTTGTTCATTTTTTAAATAAAATTCAATTTAAGAATTTGAAAATAGGACGAAGAAGCTAATATTTTTTACATATATTATAAAAAAAAATATGAGTTGTGGCACAAAAATGCACGGTTGGGTACAAAACGCGTGCCCGAAAAAAAAACAAATGCACGGACGCAAAAAACTCGCTCGGGCGACAAAACGTGCGCCCGGGCGAAAAAAAGTTTACCCAGGCCAAAAAAGGGCGTCCGGGCAAAAAATGACAGCTCGGACGGAAAACATGCGCTTGGACAAAAAACGCGGGCTCGGGCAATAAAACGTGTGCTTGGGCTAAAAACGTGCACTTGAGCGAAAAACACGCACCCGGGCAAAAAAATACGCGCCCGGGCAAAAAAACGCGCTCCCGGGCAAAAAAACTCTACCCCGAGCGAAAAAAATGCGCCCTGGCAAAACGCATGTTCGAGCGAAAAACGTTCAAACGGCAAACAAAACACGCGTAGGGCAAAAAACAGGCTCCCCGGCGAAAAATAGTCTCCCCGACGAAAAAACGAGCTCCCCGACAAAAAACGCACGTTCGAGCGAAAAACGGGTGTCAGGGCGGAAAACGGCCGACAGGACGAAAAATGGGTGCCCATGCGAAAAACGTGCGCCCGGGCGAAAAATGGGGGCCCGGGCAAAAAAGCGCTTCCAGGCAAAAACGCGTTCCTAGGCGAAAAATACGTGCTCAAGCGAAAAAACGTCCGCTCGGGTGAAAACGAGTCCCGACCGGAATTATCCAATTCTTATATAGATTGGAAAGAATTTTCATTGGTTCAAAATAAATTTTACGGAATTCATTAAAATTCAAATTCCAAAGTTAAGCATGCAAACGAACGACAGAATTAAAATCAGGCCTTCAATTCCAAGAGCTCAATTCCATCTAAACGAACGAACCCTAAAACAATGAAATTATCTAAAAGTTATTGCCATTACTACATAGAGAATCGTGTGCCATCACTTTATTGGGCATTTAAAGTTATTGTCATCACTTTCGACCTTACATTATTTTTATTGGGCTCCAGCTCCATAAAACATTTCTCATTACAATTTCCCCAAAAGAGACTCAACATCCAAAATCGGGTGCTTCTGCCACCAACTACTTGAACTGAGGCTATGCAATCAACAAGAGTAACCAATAATACTGAAATTATGGCGGAGGTAATCGCCACCAGCCTCCTCAAGTTCGTCTCCGATCAACTGACATCAAAAGCTCTTTCAAAATTTGTCTTACTGACCGGCGCCAACAAAGAACTCAGAAAGCTTGAAAGAACTCTTTCAACCATCCAAGATGTACGTGTTGGAAGATTCAGAGACTAGGCAAGTAAAAGATAGGGCTCTGAGGAACTGGCTGAGGAAGCTCAAGGACTTGGCCAATGATGCGGATGATGTGCTCGGCGACTTCGCAACCAAAGCTATGAAATTGAAGCCGGGAATCGAAGCCGGCATGAAGGAGATACGGACCTTTTTTTGTTTCCTGAAAAACATTGCTTTCCGGCATAAGATTTTCTTGAGGGTGAAGGAGATCAACCGCAGGCTGAATGAGCTTGCCGAAGAGAGATCAAAGTTCAATTTGAAGGAATGAGCATTAATGGGAAATAGTTCCAAGTTAGAGAGCGGCATTGTGAGGGAAGATACGAGCTCCTTTATAAACGAATCATATGTTTATGGAATGAAGGACGATAGGGAAAAGATAGTAAACTTATTACTTGAACCTTTCACTCATGGTCCGGAAATCATAGGCGTCGTGAGTATTGTTTGTGGAGATCATGTAGGAGTGGGCTATGTGCACACCAATTCCTCCATAAAAAGGGGTTCATCCCCATCAACTATTGTCATTAATAATAGAGAATTAGCTATTGTTATTAGCAATAGTAGATTTTTCTCTGTTCCATCCTTAACAAGTATGAGGGTCTACTGTCTTGGTGTTATGACCACAATTATATTAATAGTGACTAGAGGCTAAAGGTCGGGTGACGACGAATTAGTTGTGACATTTGTCATCTGCACATGAGTTTTTTTAGTCAAACTCAATGTGTATGAGATATTACGACAAATATACAACATTGTTTATTTGAGGCGATTGTTATTCACACTACAGTTTTGGTTATTCGCACTACGTTTTCTCCTAATTTTTCGCGTTTTTTGAAAATACGTCTTGTACATGCATTTTTAGGAAAAGTGTTCAACACGAAAGTTGTAGATCTCGACTAGATCTACAACTTTCGTGTTGAACCCTTTTCCTAAAAATGCATGTACAAGACGTACTTTGAAAATACACTCAGATTTTGCGCCTTTTAGAAATACGCCTTGTACATGCATTTTTAGGAAAAGTGTTCAACACGAAAGTTGTAGATCTCGATGAGATCTACAACTTTGGTGTTGAATAATTTTCTTAAAAATGCATGTATAAAACGTATTTCCAAAAGACGCGAAAAATTAAGAAAAAACATGTGCGACTAGACAAAACTGTAGTGTGGATAACAATTGCCTTATTTGATTGATCCAAAATACATTTGAAATCGCATTTATGCATTCCATACGATGATATAAGAGTAAGTCAATATATTGTCAATATATGTACTTTGATTTCAGACAAATTTTTCTTAAGCTATCTAGAGGTCTGGCAAGTCCTTGGGGGATTGGCCCGGCTCACACTCATTACCGTCAAGGGATGGCGAGCTGGTCCACTTAAAACCTGTTGATGGCCTCGTCTTCCCCAAATGGCGAGCTGTATATCTTGGCGGTAGGAGCGTGGCCTTGAAGGCGAGGTACTCCTCCTCTAACACTTTCCTATCAGGGAACAAGTGATCGATGAAGTTTTCAACGCACTTCCCACGCCCATCCAATGTCTCCGAGTCATCGGCCATTGAGAAGTAAAGGTGGTGTGTGGGGGTCGCGAGATCAAGGGAGATGGGAAAAAAAGAAAGGAGGGTTGGGGGTACAGTTATTCTGGTAGGTCAGAAAGGGGGTATTTATAGAAAAAAAATGGGCAGGGGGTCGCAGTCATTAACACGCCACACTCGCCCTCAACCTCCTCGCTCTCGCTCGCACCGCGAGACTCAGCGGCTCGCCAATAAGTGGCGAGGGCACACCCCTATCACTTAAATCCAGGTAATCTAATAAAAACAAGTATCCCTGCAAGGCGGGGTTAAACACATCAAATAATAATAATGGTGTCCGGTTGCAGGAATGAAAAAAGAGAAAGCATTTAAACACTTAAAATAGAGGAGGGCGTGAGTGGGTTCAGAGGGGATGCCACTTCTAGATGCCCCAGCCTCACGTGCGCACCCTTGGACATCGTCTGGTGCTGGCGCACTCGCGGGCGGCAACGACCTCCTACTACATGGTGCACATAGATTCCTCGATTTGCCTAAAATGGTCCTCCAAGGATGCATTGTTGCCTCATGTGCCCTGTTGCACCTCCTCGGTTAGCAGGGCGCAATCTCCCTCCAGAGTGCTCATTCGTCGCTCCAGGGGAAGGATGCGGGGGAAGGGATCAACATCGCCCGAAGCCCTCTCCCCTGGAGCTCACGAAGCATGTACCTGCATTATCGGAGGATCCCTACCTTGTGGCCATTCAGCTCGGTAACAGTGGAGGAGTCTCCAAGGAACTCGTCAATCATAGTGGGGGAGGAAGGAGCCGAGTAGATCCCTATATAATCTAAATCGTCAGCTCTCGAAAGCTCATATTGATTTGAGAAGGCTAGGAAGAGTTCAACATGTTGTTAGAAAATTATAAAGGAAGAGGTGAGTACATGTCACTTACCGCATGAGGACTCAACACCCTTCCCATTGAAATAGGAAGAGGTCTCATGGTGTCATCCCGATGGGAGTTTCGGTTGCACGCACAAAATATTTAGAGGAGGAAGTGTTATAGACTTCCCCGCACCCCCGCGAAGAAGAGCTTTATTTGGGCACGACACTATAGGAACCTCAGTAAGGGCGGGAACAATATTCGTCGGAATGATGGTTGTGGCGGTGAGCTCCTGAGCGAGATCATGAGTGGGCGACTTCCTTAGTGGGTCGGTCCCAGTGAGGTTGACAAAACGAGGCACTACAAAGGAAAACTAGGGGTAAGTGTGCTCATAAAGAGCGAGTCGAGTGTGAGGAGGTGGTTTGTTACTTACTAGGCACTATGTGGCAAGCTTCGGGGTTTACTTGAGCATTCGCGCCGTCTCCGTCAACATCCATCTGAGTCCCCGCGTCTTCCCCAGTGGCGAGGTTGGGCTGTGAGGTTTATGGTTTTGAAATGGCTGAAATATTGGAAAAGAAAATTGTAAGCGCTCAAAAAATATTCGAGGTTTATGGTTTTGAGAGAGGCTCGCACCTGATCGGATGTTTAAAGACCAAGGCTGAACACGGGTTGTTGTTTCCCGTGCGAGGTTATCGCCTCTCCTATCAACTCACGCCTTACTTGTTTGTTGGTTCATCGCCTCCCTCATGACACCTCAATAAATAGCCATCCTCAGCCCCAATGGACCCTTTCTTCACCTTCAGAACCACTCAAGGAGTCAAAATAGTGTGCTGGATCGAAGCTTTTGGTGGAGGATAAAGGAATTGAGCAAGCTCGCCGGAAAACATCTCAACCATGGCCACCCGTCGAAGTAACCTCCTCCAAGCCCGATTACAAGTTCGTTTCTCCTCCTCTCCCCTTGTACTAGCATCCTAGATCCTTTTGGAGAGAAATCAGGCTCAATTGAGCCTGGTTTCATGAGAGAAAATGAAGAAATTTCAGACATGTGGAGTGGCGGTGGGTTCGCCAAAAACTGCCACCTCCGGCGGCCAAACTACCGCCAACTGATAGCCATCACCTCAACGGAGGTGGTGGTGGCAGTGGCCGGTCGGGGAGGTGTCTGGATGGTCGGGAAATTGCATTGGAGTTTGATCCAGGTCGGAGCAATCTGAGCCCTTGGCTGGAGGTTGAAGACAACTCCAGAGCCGCCAGATTTGCTTCAAGATTCGTGCTGGAACAAAAATATTTATACACTATAGTTTGTTTTATTTTGTCACATTTTTACATAGTTTGTTAAATAGAAATTAAGTGCTCTTAGAAGCCAAATTAGGAAACGTTGTCTTAGACAACTTTTGTAGCCCTTGAGGTCTAATTTCTGTAGGAATTAAAATTAACTCATTTGAAGTCCTACATCACTCTATAAGATAGTTTTAGTGAGACTGATCCTTGGGAAGGACAAAAATTTGATTGTGAATAACTTTCACATTGTTGCATGGATGAAGCTAAAATTTTGAACTTACCTATATGTACCCTAGATACACCATGTGACCAAAAATCAGAATTTTGGGGCACATATTTCTATAGTATTGTCCAGTATATTATTTATTGAATTATTAGAATAAAAGTGGTACACAACTCATATAGACCCAAATTTTGGGCGAAAGGTTCATTAGATCTTTATAAGACCCTAGTAAAATTTTGAGGTCATTTGGAACTCTGCAGGTGGGAGTATTTCAATGCATGAGGATATGGCTTAAGGTGTGTTGTGTGCATTTAACCAAAAAAGGTGTATCTTGTGTATTTTGCAAATTGGCTTGGTCAAATCGTCTCTTTACGTTGAAGATGGATGTCAAGGATACGACATGCCTCGCAAGAACTAAAGAGGAAGAAGAAGCTTGGTTATGGCACCATAGGATGGGTCACTTAGGCTTAGTGGTCTGAAGCTTCTATCACATGCAAAGATGGTGGAAGGTTTTCCTAAGAACTTACCACCATAGAAGATCTGTGAAGCTTGTACGAAGGGAAAACAGAAGCAACAGACGTTTGAAGGTGTAAAGTTTCGTAGAGCAAGTAGACAGCTTGAATTGGTTCATTCGGACATTGCTGGTCCGTTTAATATTGCCTCAGTTGGTGGTAGAAAATACTACATTACCTTCACTAATGAATTTAATCAGAAGTGTTGGGTTTACTTCTTGAAGGAGAAGTCTGAGGACCTTGACAAGTTCAAGGAGTTCAAGGCAATGGCAGAGAAGGAGAGTGGATAGTATCTGAAGGTACTTAAAACTGATCGAGGTAGGGAGTACACATCAAAGTTGTTTGATTCGTTCTGCAAAGAGCATGGGATTGCTCATCAATTGACTGCAGCATACTTGCCTCAGCAGAATAGAATTGCTGAGAGAAATAACTTGACGATTCAGAACATGGTAAGGAGTATGGTAAAGGGCAAGAAGTTGTCAAAAAATTTCTGGGCTCTGACAGTACAATGTGTTGCGTACTTGCTGAATAGATGTCCGACAAAGAGTGTGAAGTTCAAGACTACATATGAGGCATGGAGTGGATGGAAGCCTAGTGTTCAACATTTTAGGGTGTTTGGATGTGTGGTTTATGCTAACATCCCTGATCAGAAGAGGAGGAAGTTTGATGATAAGAGCGAGAAGTGTATATTTGTAGGCTACGCTCCGATGAGTAAAGCTTACAAGTTATACAATCCTGTGACGAAGAAGACAATCATCTCTAGATATGTGTTGTTTGAAGAAGATAGTTGTTGGAGTTGGGATGATAAGGATAAAAGCATCAAAGGAATGTTCTATGACGATGATGAAGAAGAAGGTGTTCATGAAGCTGAGGATGGTGGAACTGATCCACCGTCACCACCGAGTAGAGACTCGTGGAGAGCTTCTACTCCTTACTCAAGTGGAGTAAGCACCAACAGAAGCAGTTCTAATAGAGCAAGAACTAGTAGGAGAAGCTCTGAAAGTACTCAACCTAGGATGAGAAGGTTGGAAGAGATCTACAAGGAGACGGAGCCGATTCATGCTAATTTTTCTTTATATTGTCTTTTAGCAGATTGTGAGTCATACTCGTATGATGAATCTGCTTAAGAGAAGACATGGAGGAAGACGATGGATGAAGAGATAACATCCATCAAGAAGAATGATACTTGGGATTTAGTCACTCTGTCGACATGTCACAAGCACATTGGAGTGAAATGGGTGTACAGTGTGAAGACAAACAAGAATGGAGAAGTGGAGAAGCACAAAGCAAGACTCAACATGAAAGACTATTGAAAAGTCCAAGGTGTGGGATACGATGAGGTCTTTGCTCCAGTGGTGCGGATTGATACTATCAAACTAATCATTACACTAGCCGCTCAGTATAAGTGGAAGATCATGGTTTGGTTTACTCTACTACGAAAGAGTCGAAGCTGGTCGGGTACTCCGACAGTGACTAGGGTGGTGATGTGAATGACCGGAACAACACTTACGGATACGCTTTTCATGTAGGAATAGTTGTGCTCTTATGGTGTTCAAAGAAGCAGGCAACCATTGCCTTATCTACTTATGAAGCCAAGTACATTGCAGTGGCAACTTGTACTTGTCAGGCTATTTGACTGAGAAATCTCTTGCAGGAGTTACATCATTCACAGGAGGAGCCTGTGACTGTGTATTTTTATAACAAGTCTACGATTCAACTTGCGAAGAATCCTGTGTTACATGAGCGCAACAAGCATATAAAGACGAAATATCATTTTCTTCGTGAACAGGTGCAATAGAAGGTGGTGGAGTTAATCTATTGCCTCACTGGAGAGCAAATTGCAGACATCTTTACGAAGGCATTGAAGGCAGATACGTTTGTAAAATGTAAATTCAAACTCGGCATGTGCTGTCATGTTTGAGGGGGAGATTGTTGGAAGTGGCAAACCTTTCGTTGAGATTTTGGCCGGATGATTTGCCGGAGGATATAGTAACAAAGGAGATGACACGCATTTGAATAAGATGCGTTGAGCTAGATTTTATATAAAAAATTTGACCGAAGTCAAAGGCATTAATGACTTAGTAAATAATATAATATATATATATATATATATTATTTGCAAAGTAGGTGGAATTATTAATGCAAAGGTGGCGCCACTTCATGAAGGGCGTGAAGGGTGGGCCACGTGGTTGACTTTTATTAGAGATTAATAACTATAAATAGGTAATAATCATTTGCAATCTGTAGTAGCGGAAGTCTGGCAAAGTGTGCAACAGGATGTGGAGCAGAGAAGCAATTTGAGAATAATTTTTTGCAGCCCACAGCAGCGCGTGAATAGCTTTCAAAAGCCTCTCGCGGACTGATTTTTGCTTGTAATCGCAGACTGATTTTTGCGGACACCAACCCGGAGGCTAACAAAAGAGAGCAACAAACAGCTCTTTGTCCAAAGATCTCTCACGAATAGCTTTATCTGAACAGGAGAAGTTGATGGAAATTTGGCGGACAATCCTGCGTTGCGGACAACAGCTCCCACAGTGATTCTTTTGCTTGTATTAATGTGTTGTGTTGTTGAGTTGTAATTTGTGAAAATATGTTGTTTGGGTTTGTCTGTTTTGTAACCTTTGTTGGCAATAATAGAAGTTATTTTGCTCCTTCAAATTGTGTGATCTCATTGCATTCTCTTTCAACAGTGGTATCAGAGGAAGGTTTCGAACCTTGGTTGTAACTCAGAAGAGTTGAAGAGAGAGAAACAATGGGGATGGTAAATGCTCTGTCGGGTCAAGTTCCCAAGTTGACAAATACGAACTATGGGAACTAGAGCATCCAAATGAGAGTGCTCCTAGCCTCAAAGGAACTATGGGAGATAATGGAAGATGGATATGAAGAGCAAACTGTTGAAGCAGAGGCGGGGTTGACTAACACACAGATAACAACACTGAGAGAGGCAAGGAAAAGAGACAAGAAGGCTTTGTTCTTATTATATCAAGGGATTGACGAAGTAACATTTGAGAAGATCTCGGATGCTAGAAGTTTAAAGAACCATGGGAGACCTTGCAATGCTTCTTGCAAGGTGTTGACAAGGCAAAGAAGGTGAAGGTGCAATCTCTTCGGGCAGAGTATGAAGTTATCAGGATGCAGAACTATGAGAAGGTTGGTGACTATGTGACTCGTCTGCGGATGCTTTCAAATGAAATGAAGCGCAACGGAGAGACGATTGATGATTTGATTTACATGGAGAAACTTCTGCGATCGATGTCAAGGAAGTTCAACTATGTAGTGGTAGCGATAGAAGAGCCGAAGGATCTCACTCAGATGTCAATCGATGAACTCATAGGCTATTTGCAAGCCCATGAATATCGCATGTTACAATTTGAAGAGTCAAGTGGCTTAGAAAAAGCACTTTAGACTCAATTGAATTTTGGAGAGAGCTTTGGAAGAGGTGGACAGCAGGGCCGAGGCAGAGGTAGAGGAAGAAGAAGAGGAATAGATCAAGGAAGAAATCAGAATTTTTAGAAAGAGGAGCAACCTCAAGTAAGAGAACAAGAAGGAAGAGGAAGAGGTCGTGGTGGAATGGCCCAAGTCCAGTGTTACAACAATAACCGATTTGGGCACATGAGTTATGACAGCATACTTCCGAGGAGGAAAGAAGAGACCAACCACTATGCTGAAGCAATCAACACTAATGGTGATAAAATGATGCTCTTGACTTATAGAGGAGCTGAAGGTGGTAAAAATGAAGTCTGGTACTTGGACATAGGAGCGAGCAATCATGTGTGGTGAAAAGGGGTTGTTCACCAACCATGAACCAAGTGCTGGTGAGGTTAGCTTTGGAGATGTTTCGAAGATCTCGATAGAAGGTAAAGGGTTGATAGTGGTCACCCTAAATGATGAGAAGATGCATCTCAACGACGTGTTCTATGTTCCCGACTTGAAGAGTAACATCTTAAGCCTTGGACAGTTGGTGGAGAAAGGCTACTGCATTCAGTTGAAGGATTGTCTGTTGGCTATGCAGAACCATCAAAGAAAAGAGGTTAAGAAAGTAAAGATGACAACGAATAGTCACTTTACGTTGAAGATGGATGCCGAGGAGACGGCATGCCTAGCAAGAACTAAAGAGGAAGAAGAAGTTTGTTGTGGCACCATAGGATGGGTCACTTAGGTTTCAGTGGTCTGAATCTTCTATCACATGTAAAGATGGTGGAAGGTTTGCCTAAGATCTTACCACCACAAAAGATTTGTGAAGCTTGTACGAAGGGAAAGCAGAAGCCACAAATGTTTGAAGGTGGCAAGTCTCGTAGAGTAAGGGGACAACTTGAATTGGTTCATTCAGACATTGCTGGTCCATTTGATACTGCCTTAGTTGGGGGAAGAAAATACTACATTACCTTCACCGATGACTTTAGTCGGAAGTGTTGGGTTTACTTATTGAAGGAGAAGTCTGAGGCCCTTAACAGATTCATGGCAAGGATTATGGTAAAGGGGAAGAAGTTGCCAAAAATTTTATGGGCTGAGGCAGTACAATATGCTTTGTACTTGCTAAATAGATGTCTAACGAAGAGTGTGAAGTTCAAGACTACATATGAGGTATGGAGTGGATGGAAGCCTAGTGTTCAACATTTGAGAGTGTTTGGGTGTGTGGCTTTCACATCCCTGATCAGAAGAGGAAGAAGCTTGATGATAAGAGCGGGAAGTGTATATTTGTAAGCTACGCTCCGATGAGTAAAGCTTACAAGTTATACAAACCTGTGACGAAGAAGGCAATCATCTTTAGAGATGTGTTGTTTGAAGAAGATTGTTTTTGTAGCTTGGATGAGAATGATAGAAGCGTCAAAGGAATGTTCTATGATGATGATGAAGAAGAAGGTGGTCATGAATCTGAAGTTGAGCATGGTGGAGTTGAACCACCGTCACCACCGAGCAGAGACTCAGGGAGAGATTCTACTCCTTACTCAAGTGGAGTAAGCGCCAACAGAAGAAGTTCTGATAGAGCAAGCACTAGTAGGAGAGGCTCTGAAAGTACTCAACCTAGGATGAGAAGGTTGGAAGAGATCTACGAGGAGACGGAGCCGATTCATGCTAATTTTTCTTTATATTGTCTTTTAGCAGATTGTGAGCCATACTCATGTAACATCCCATTTTCTTCTAGACTCCTTAACTTAGATTAGGGTATGACATGCAGTGAGTGAATGGAGTAGGCTATGTTTGACCCAAGGAGTAAGGGTGGATTCACATAGGGCCCACTATAGGGTTCAAGTCAACTTAGGTCAAACTAGCCCAAATTGAAACCATGGTTACAAGTTGACCTCACCACTATGTCCCTAACCCTAAAAGAAATCTAAGTGACCCAAAAGCCCCATCATAGGGTCACCCATTTACCCAATTTGACCAAAGTCAACTCTAACCCTAATCTGGTCAAATCCACACCCATAGGCCCAATTAGCCACATGGGGCTCCACCATGGCCCAACCCATGTTGGGTGGTGCCATAGGGTCCATAACCATCAAGTGGGGTCATCCCACTCATCAAGTTGATCAAGTCAACCCAAAAGGTCAACTTGGTCAACATAAGATCTATAGGGGAAAAATGAAAGCCAAGCCCATTCCCAATAGGATAAGCCCATGAGCCAAGGCCCATGAATAGCCCAAGTGCCCAATTACAACCCCTACCCTCTGGTTTTTGAGGGTATTGACATGCATGGGGGTATTTCGGGAAATTACCCAAGTAGAGAGAGGAAGAGGAAAATAAGGAGTGGAGGTCACATGGCCCTCCTTCTCTCTGCCTAAGCACTTGGCTGAGCTCCCAAGCATCTTTCTAGCAAATTTTAGGGGATGGTGGACACTTGGCAGTAAGGAAGAGCAACTAATGCTTAAGGCCGACCACCCCCCTTAAGCAAAACCCCACAACCAGCCAAACCTACCCTAATTTGACCACACCATCAGCTTCAGAACATCCAGAGGAGTGGAAAACGACTGCTGGAGTTAAGGTTTTACTAGAGAAATAGGGAATTGAGCTAGATCGCCGAAGCTAAGATCGGCCTTGGCACACAACCACCACACCTGCCGCCAAGCTCGCATCCATGTCCGTTTCTCCTCCCCTCCCTCGGTGCTAGCCTTCTAGATCCACTAGGAGAGATATCGGGCTCAATTGAGCCCGATGCCATTAGAGAAAGAGGGAAAAATTCTGAGCTTTTCTTCTTGCTCGGGTTTGCCGGAGGAGCTGCCTCCAGTGGCCATGTCGCTGGTAAATTCTAGCCAACACCTCAACGGAGGTGGTGACGACAATCGCCGGCGGTGGCGGTGGCACAGGTGGCCAGAATCAAGGGATCAATGCTGCCCAGTACGGTTTGATCTAGACCGTTGGCTATCGGGGAAGACGACCTGATGTCGTCCAAATTTTAATATATTAAACTATATATTATGTTAATTTATTTCATTTTCTGTCACAGTTTGTGTTGGAACCCTAGTTTTGATTTGGGCAAGGATCACTATTAGGATGTTTAGATTGACCCAAAATATATAGTCACGGGTCATAGGATTATTTCCAGGTTTGCTTTTTCAGAAAAATTTCAGAGAAGTTCAGTTTTGAAGTTCAGAAATTCAGTCCAGAAATTCTCCGAGCTCAGTTCAACGAACTTTGAGCTCAGTTCAATGAACTCTTAGCTCAGCTCAAAGAAAACCGTGAAACTCAGTTCAACAATTTTATAGTTCATATTCTCTGAGCTCAGCTCGACGAACTCCGAACTGAGCTCGACGAACTCTGAGCTGAGATCAACGAACTCCGAGCCCAGTTTGAAGAAAGCTTTAAAATTGAGATCAACGATTCCTGTGCAGTTTTTCAGACAGATTTATTTACAGCTGGCAGAATTTATTAAGGCTTAACAGCAAACATTTATAACTCTTAGATTTATTGTTATATATTCTTATGAATATAGCCGTTTGGAGGCAACATTAAATATGGAGTTAATTACAGAGATTAAATGTCAATTGTTTTCTCAAGGCAGATTCCATTCTTGGAAATTGATTCAGCCATTCCATAGACAAAAAGAATTCAAATGTTTGAATTCTCCAGGCAATAAATATACAGAGAATTATATCTCACAGATAAGAAGAAGAGTAATACAACACTCGATAGAATAGAAGAGATAGAGAGAGAAAATTCAAGAAGGCTTTTTCTCTCACAAAAGAAGAACTCAGCTACAAGTTTTCTTACAGCAAAAACTCTTCATCTTCTTCATCTGCTCCAAGCTTTTAAGAGACAATCAATCAATATCAGTCTAAAAGCTTGTTGGAGAGCAACATCAATTTGAAGGCCTACACCCTGAAGCAAAGCTCTCATCTTCCTGAACCATTCAAGTTCTCAGGGGGAGCTTTGACAACACCTCTGAATCCACAGTCTTCTCAGTTGTACTTTTAGAAAGAGAAGACAAAATCAATCTCTCATCCCCACCTCTGTACAGGGTTTTAAATCCCTTCAAAATTATTCCTGGTTGCAAGTCTCCTAACAAAAAGACTTGAGATTTAGTTTCTGAGCACCTGATCAAAAGCTTTTTGGTGTCAGGCACCTGATCAAAAATCTGAGTGGATTCCTACTAGGGTGGTAGAAGAGTGGATTTACTCAGGTTGGGGAACCACTATAAAATCTTTGTGTCGTCTGGATTGCTTGCTTTCTTTCTTTTTATTTGTGTTGTGACTTTTTATTTCTTAACTCTAACTTAAAATAAATTAAGATATAACCCTAACTTTCAATTGGTATCAGAGGAGGTTCCTTTGGTTGTACAGGCTAACACCTGAACCAAAACGATCTGATAGATCTTATTTTTCTTAAGAGTCTTTCATAACACAAAATGAAGAGTTTTCAAGCACCAGAACTCCTATGTGCAATCTAGATAAGCTTGCACTATGGAAGGCAAAGATTAGGCTTTTTATGAACTTTATTGATGAAGAAATTTTCAATTCCATTTTGACAGGTCCTTATCAACTATTGGAAACAACAAGCATGAATGTTGTTCCAACATCTCAATGGACAGAAGCCCAAAAAAGGCTAAAGATGGCTGATGCACAAGCAATGAACATTCTTACTCAATCAATGTCTGATGACATTTTTTAGGAAATTACTGAATGCATCTCAGCAAAGGACATTTAGGACTCCCTCACAGCAATGGCTGCTGGATTAGCTAAAAAGAGAAAATATGATGCTGATACTTGGAGTGATTCTGAAGCTTCATCATGTACTACTGAGGATGAAGAAGAAATAAGAGCAGGAGAATTCTGCTTGATGGCAATCAATGCATCTTGCAGCAACCATGATGAAGAATCAGTCTCTGATGAATCAGAATGTGAATCAGAAGAGGGTCAGGTTATCTCTTCCCTTGATTTTGACAACATAACTGAATTTTTACCAAAACAAATTAAAAATTTTCAGAAAATTTATGTTCAACATAGTTCGTCGAACGGAGCTCGACGAAAACTACACTCTTCGTCGAACTCAGGTCGACGATCTCTAAACAGAGATTTCTGGTCAGAAAATCTTGATCGACGAAATAAATACCCTTTGTCGAACCGAGAACGACGAACTTCGAACTCAAATCAACGAAAATATTTTTCATCAAACTCAGAATTTCAAAACAGAAATTTTTATTCTTTTATTTCAAATTATTATTGTGAAAGAAAAATAGGACCCAAGGTAATCTGGGTCCAGAACCTCTAACCTCTCTTTTCAGGTAAAGAACTTGACAAGTTGTCAAGATCTAAGGCTGAGCAAAAAGGAAAGCTGAAGATACTATCAGAGAGCTTACTCTCACCAAATTTCTCCAATTCTTTCGTCAGCAGTTCCTTAGAAAGATTCTTTATTTCTTTTCATATTCTTGAATCTTTGTTGTCATCTTTATTTCTCAAAGCACCTTTGTAAATCTGTTGAAAAATTATAATTCAGGAAGATTATTTTTGCTTTGTGTTTTGTTTTTCTATGAATAGTGTCCTCACCCAAATAGGGGGAGATTGTTGGAACCCTAGTTTTGATTTGGGCAAGGATCACTATTAGGATGTTTAGATTGACCCAAAATGTATAGTCATGGGTCATAGGATTATTTCCAGGTTTGCTCCTTCAGAAAAATTCCAGAGAAGTTCAGTTTTGAAGTTCAGAAATTCAGTCCAAAAATTCTTCGAGCTCAGTTCAACGAACTCTGAGCTCAGTTGAACGAACTCTGAGCTTAGCTCAAAGAAAGCTGTGAAACTCAGTTCAACGATTTTATAGTTCATATTCTCTGAGCTCAGCTCGACGAACTCCGAACTGAGCTTGACGAACTCTGAGCTGAGATCAACGAACTCCGAGCCCAGTTTGAAGAAAGCTTTAAAATTGAGATCAACGATTCCTGTGCAGTTTTTCAGACAGATTTATTTACAGCTGACAGAATTTATTAAGGCTTAACAGCAGGCATTTATAGCTCTCAGATTTAATGTTATATATTCTTATGAATATAGCCGTTTGGAGGTAGCATTAAATATGGAGTTAATTACAGAGATTAAATGCCAATTGTTTTCTCAAGGCAGATTCCATTCTTGGAAATTGATTCAGCCATTCCATAGACAAAAAGAATTCAAATATTTGAATTCTCCAGGCAATAAATATACAGAGAATTATATCTCACAGATAAGAAGAAGAGTAATACAACACTCGATAGAATAGAAGAGATAGAGAGAGAAAATTCAAGAAGGCTTTTTCTCTCACAAAAGAAGAACTCAGCTACAAGTTTTCTTACAGCAAAAACTCTTCATCTTCTTCATCTGCTCCAAGCTTTCAAGAGACAATCAATCAATATCAGTCTAAAAGCTTGTTGGAGATCAACATCAATTTGAAGGCCTACACCCTGAAGTAAAGCTCTCATCTTCCTGAACCATTCAAGTTCTCAGGGGGAGCTTTGACAATATCTCTGAATCCACAGTCTTCTCAGTTGTACTTTGAGAAAGAGAAGACAAAATCAATCTCTCATCCCCACCTCTGTACAGGGTTTTAAATCCCTTCAAAATTATTCTTGGTTGCAAGTCTCCTAACCAAAAGACTTGAGGTTTGGTTTTTGAGCACCTGATCAAAAGCTCTTTGGTGTCAGGCACCTGATCAAAAATCTGAGTGGATTCCTACCAGGGTGGTAGAAGAGTGGATGTACCCAGGTTGGGGAACCACTATAAAAATCTTTGTGTTGTCTTGATTGCTTGTTTTCTTTCTTTTTATTTGTGCTGTGACTTTTTATTTCTTAACTCTAACTTAAAATAAATTAAGATCTAACCCTAACTTTCAGTTTGTATAGATATTTGCATGTTAAATTTAGGCCTTGTAGAGGCATATTCAGAGAAAGTCATCAACATGAAAAATGTATATCTAGGGCTTAAAGTTTTTTTGACAGCCTAAACATGCAGTTTGAAGCACTATAGCTTCTTGTAGTGTCATTCTCCTAGGACTGCTCCTAGGCTAGAGCAGAACTTCAAATGAATGCCTAGGTTAAACCATAAGGCCACATGCAGTGAAATTCATGTCATGCATGTGTATACACTAGAATTAGACTATGCCCAAAAATTATAATTTTTGGAGGATAAATTTCTATAGTTTTTGTAGAAATATGATTATTTAAATAAATGGAAATTAGGGTGATTCCCTATTCCAAATGCCCCCAAATTTGGGTGGCATGGCTCCAAGGTCTTCCTAAGGTCTTGATAAAAACTTACAGCCATTTGGACCTCTGCATGTTAGAGGATCCAACATGCATGGTGAAGGTAGAATAGTGAATGTCGTGCAAGTAGTAAAAATTAAAAAAATGAGAATTTAGCTCATTTGACCCAATGCATGTCCATGAAATTTTTGACAGAGGCTTATGGAGGTAAAATACTCCTTTCATAAGATAATTGGGATTTTTGGAATCAAAAATCCCATAAGTTGGAATTATTTTAAAAATAACACATTTATGTGTTAAAATGAACAAGTATGGCTACTAAACTCAGTAAATTCCAAATTGTTGACACAAGCCTTAATAGGTCATTTCACTTATCTGGAAAAAATTTTGAGCATTTTTGAGAATTATTCCATGTATAAATAGTGTAATTACTTTTTTACCCATATGGGGCTTTGATTAAAAACATGATTAATAGTTCATGGAAAATTATGAGAAAATGTCCAGGCCCTTATTTCTGTATTGTGAACTCCTGTAAATTTTATTAAGGTTTTTGGATGATTATTTATGGTGAATACTTTAATAGTGGCATTCTTGTAATTATTTTAACATGTGGATATCTTAGGTCAAATCACTAGATAGAAATATAAAAATTTGTTTTTAGCATTATCCTGTCAATATTAGTGAGTAGGAATTTTCTCTGAATTTTTACATGATTATTTTTATTACTTCATTTAAAAATTGGAAGATAATGAGATTTTAATCATAAATGGAAAATAATGGTCAAATCAAGTTGGAAAATTAGGATTTTTGGTGAACAGATATTTTTAACATAATGGATCACTGGTTAGAGTAGTTCATGTTCATTGTGACCTAGGTCACTTTATTAAATAATTTTAATTATGGTCCAAAAATGATTAAGAAAATTATGAAATTTTGAATTACCTATAATAATCACATGATAAACCCATGATAATAATTTGGAGGCCTTTGGCCAAAGAAATTGAAAGTCATCTCATATGGGTTAGAATTAGGTCATGGGTTGCATTTAGTAAAAGTGACATGTAGCTTTTGGGCATCAAGGGTAATGGGATATAGTAGGGCCTAGTGATGTGTTGGGAAGTTGGAGACTTGGTTGGAATTATTAGTATGTCACTTCTTAGTAGCGAGTGTTAGAGTGCAAGTCACCCAAAAGTATAGTAAGGGCGGGGTCCGGCGAAAGATCATCATTCTCCTAATAAGTACTTCAAGTCATTAGGTTTACTCAAGAGTAACAACAAGATTGTGGTATTAATCACGGGTAGACACTAATAAAAATAAGTGTCCTAGAAAGGGGGATTTGGGCTTCAGCCCATCGTATTCCCTAGTACCGTTGCGAGCCCTTCACCGGGTTGACCTCGGGAAGTCCAGGATTAATCCTAAACTATTGAGTATAACAATACTTAGACAAGAGTAGTCTAATAGGTTAAGGAAACAATGTGGAAAACTCACGCCTATAGGGTTAGAGAGATACATGACAGGTTTAGTCCTGCGAGCTGAGGCTCGAGATTTGTATATCAAGACGGGTTAAACCTGCGAGCTAGAAGCTCGGCAGAAATTATATCAGGACGGGTTAGTCCTGCGAGCTAGAGGCTCAGGTTGATATAACTTGCATGTGCATAGAAACAAACTAGTGGCGGGTCATGCGGTACTGGGCCAATCGTCACACCGATGGCAGTACAATGACTCTGGTGAGGTGTGAGGGTTTGAGGGGTAAGTAGGTTGTTTATACCGCAATCTGGAGGATAATCCCCGAAAACCCACACCCGACCAAAAAGACTTGTGGGGATAACCAGCAAATTAGTACATAGAGACTCTAGAGTACACATCGGACGTGTACATAAGAGTATAAAAGGTCTAGGCCTAGTAGTGTGTATACCATCCTAGGAAGTGGAGACGCCCGATCCACTGTTGCCTAGCCACAATGGTGGTACCAAAGAGTTCAGCTAACTCAAAAAATTGGAACTAAAAGTCTGTGATCACAGAGTCGCGTGAGTAAGTTGCACTGTATGAAACATAACATGCATAGCATATCATACCATACAAATACATACTAGGACATTCTCACTATAGATCCTTATCATATAAATTAGTGTGGGCTCTTTTATACGGTAAGTTACAATTCCTGAAACCATAACTTATAAGTTTGTATGGGCAATCATATAGTTAAGATACTCCTGTAATGATAGAATAGTTGTAGTTAGTTACTTTCTGCTCAGTACCTTCTTTACCTTTCTTTACTCTACTGCTCTTCTTATAGTACTACTGTTCTTTCTTTACTTACTTTACTTGTACTATATAGAACTGCTAGTTTACTTACTGTCACGATAGAGTAGAATCATTGTCACCTTCTTCCATTTTGTACTGCTTTGTTGTCCTCCACTTTCGTCCTCCCGCTCGGTGCCTAGGAGTTAGGGGGGCGAGGCGAGGACAAAATTGCTTAGTCTTTGTTACTAATGGTCGGTTATGATCGTATCTTTTTAGGAGCCCGAGGAGCTGGAGCACTAGTCCGACCAGCAGGACGAGGTGGCAAGACTTGAGGAGCAGATACGATGAACTACTACTACAGCTCAGCGTCAGGTGATGACGAGTGTACTTATTTTAAAGTTTGCTTCCGCTCAGTGTTGTAGTGTGAGAGAGAGATCTATGATTCATTTTGGCATGTACCGGGCAAAAGCCCTAACTCTCTTTTGTTGTACTCATTGTGGACTATGTCATTTTCATTATATATATATGATGTTATTTTTGTGATGTGGACTTTCTTTTACTCTTTTATACATTGCTTCTTTTCTCAATTTGGCCTACATGTTAATGATCGTACTAGCCGGTAGGATTGGCGTATTGCAATGTCGACTATCTTATGTGTTAGTGTCACCATAAGACGGCAGTTCTGGGCATAAGACCTAGGTAACTCCTTGGTAATGGGAGGGGTCTTACAACTTGTTTGTTGAAGCTGCTCAATTGAAGACATGGAGGAAGGCAATGGATGAAGAGATAGCATCCATCAAGAAGAATGATACTTGGGAGTTAGTCATTCTGCCGGCAGGTCACAAGCCCATTAGTGTGAAATGGGTGTACAGAGTGAAGACAAACAAGGATGGAGAAGTGGAGAAGCACAAAGCAAGACTCGTCGTGAAAGGCTGCCGACAAGTCCAAGGTGTGGACTACGACGAGGTCTTTGCTCTAGTGGCGCGGATTGATACTATCAGATTGATCATTGCACTATCCGCTCAGTATTAGTGGAAGATCTGTCAGATGGATGTCAAGTCCGCATTTCTGAACGGTTATCTGGAAGAGGATGTGTATGTACAGCAGCCTCCGGGATATGAAGTGAAAGGTCAAGATAAGAAGGTTTACAAGCAAAATAAGGCATTGTACTGGCTGAAGCAAGCGCCTCGTGTGTGGAATGAAAGAATAGACACATACTTTCAGAAGAACGGGTATATGAAGAGACCGTATGAGTATGCACTCTACACGACGGTTGAGAAGAATGGAGATATCATGGTCGTGTGTTTGTATGTTGATGACATGATATTCATCGGCAACAACCCTCTTATGTTTGAAGAGTTCAAGAAGACGATGAAGAAGGAGTTTGACATGATTGATTTGGGAGAACTCATATACTTCTTGGGCATTGAGGTAGAGTGGAGTGAAGATGGGATCTTCATTTCTCAGAAGAAGTATGCGGAGGAGATTTTGAAGAAGTTCCGGATGGAGAATAGCAAGGCTATCTCTACTCCTGCAGATCTAGGGGTGAAGTTGAGGATGGATTTGAAGAAGGAAGCAGTTGACTCTAAGTTGTTCAAGAGTCTAGTTGGAATTCTACGCTACCTGAATTTCACTAGGCCCGATATCATGTATGCGATTGGAGTGGTCAGTAGATATATGGAGGAGCTGAAGCAAGATCACTTCACAGCTGCGAAGAGGATCTTGAGGTATGTCAACGGCACAAGAGATCATGGTTTGGTTTACTCTACTGTAGAAGAGTTGAAGCTGGCCGAGTACTCCTACAGTGAGTATGGTGGTGATGTGAATGATCGGAAGAGCACTTATGGATACGCTTTTCATGTATGAATAGTTGTGTTCTTATGGTGATCAAAGAAGCAAGCAATAATTGCCTTATCTACTTGTGAAGCTGAGTATATTGCAGCGACAGCTTGTACTTGTCAGGAGATTTGGCTGAGAAATCTCTTGCAGGAGTTACATCATTCACATGAGGAGTCCGTGACTGTGTATGTTGATAACATGTCTACGATTCAACTTGCGAAGAATCCTGTGTTACATGGGAGCATCAAGCATATAGAGACAAAATATTATTTTTTTCGTGAATAGGTGCAACAGAAGGTGGTAGAGTTAGTCTACTGCCCCACTAGTGAGCAGATTGCTGACATCTTTACGAAAGCGTTGAAGGAAGATAAGTTTGTAAAATGTAAATTCAGACTCGACATGTGCAGTCATGTTTGAGGGGGAGATTGTTAAAAGTGACAAACCCTTCGTTGAGATTTTGGCCGGGTGGTTTGTCGGAGGATGTAGTAACAAAGGAGATGGCATGCATTTGAAGAAGATGAGTTGAGTTGAATTTTATATATAAAGTTTGATCAAAGTCAAAGGCATTAATGACTTAGTAAATAAAATAATATATATATTATTTGCAAAGTAGGTGGAATTATTAATGCAAAGGTGGCGCCGCGTCATGAAGGGGCGTGAAACTGAATGTTGTTATTAATGGCGTGAATGGTGGGCCACGTGGTTGATTTTTATTGGAGATTAATACCTATAAATAGGTAATAATTGTTTGAAATCTGTAGTAGCGGAAGTCTGACAAAGTGTGTAGCAGCACTTGGAGCAGAGAAGCAAATTGCGAATAAATTTTTGCAGACCGCAGGAGCGCGTGAATAGCTGTCGAAAGCTTCTCGCGGACTGATTTTTTCTTGTATTCGCAGACTGATTTTTGCGAACACCAACCCGGCGGCTAACAAAAGAGAGCAGCGAACAGCTCTTTGTCCAAAGCCTCTCGCGGATAGCTTTCTGCGAACAGGAGAAGTTGACGGAAATTTGGCGGACAGTCTTGCATTGCGGACAGCAGCTCCCGCAGTGATTCTTTTGCTTGTATTAATGTGTTGTGTTGTGGAGTTGTAATTTGTGAACACAAGTTGTTTGGGTTCGTCTGTTTTGTAACCTTTGTTGGTAATCAGGGGCGGACCAAAGAGGAGACACATCCGGGCAAGTGGCCGGGTGTAAATTTTGAGAAAAATAGGCTAGGTAGTACTAGACTTGTATGGAAGCTGTACCAAAACGCTGAAAAAAATGCCGAAAGTGGAGGGATTGCTAGTCCTTAGTCTGAATGCTCCTATGCCTGTATCAAAAAGAAAAGTACGCCTATTACTGTGTTGTCTAATAAACTCCAGGCACTTTTCTGCGAGGGTCTTCCACCTCTTTTTGTTGGAAGCGAGAACGGTTGAGCACCCACACGTCAATGTTACTAAATCCACAACAGCCCAGCGAAAAACACTGTTCCGGCGAGATCCTGATTTGCTTCAGCGAGTACTGCCGGCGAGATCAACTTCGGCAAGCACACCAGCGAGACAGATCGGTGAGAGGAGAATCCCCAGGCGACACCTCCAGCGAATGCAAGTTGCTTCGATGGCGAGTTCCCCTGTTGGCGAGATATTTGCGAGTGAGTAGCTCCCTCCGGCGACAGGCTGCTGCGAGGTTGGCGGCGAGAAAACCAGCTCCGGCGAGACCTCCCTCAGGAAGTTGGCGAGAGCATTTCCTGCGGGAAATTCCTCTCGCTATCTCTCTCTAACTCTCTCGCCTCACTCTCTCTAACTCTCTCTCTATCTCTCTCTAACTCTCTCGCCTCACTCTCTCTCTCTGTTTTAACACTCCCTCTCTCTCTCTATTTTAACACTCCCTCTCTCTCTCTCTATTCCTGTTCACAGGAAATAGACAAAAGATGCTATAGCTTTTCTCTCCCTCTCGCCACTCTCAACTTTATCTCTCGCATATATATATATATATAACACTCTCCTTCTCTCTCTCTCTCTCGCTCCTGTTCACAGGAGACCACCAAAATAAACAAAGTAGAAATTTTTCATAATACTTCAACACCTTTAAACTACAAATTACAAGCCTATATATAAGCAAGGATAATAAATAAGAAACCGCCACCTGGCACCCACATTAAATGTCATATTCTCACTCCTCCGTAATAAATAAAACACATAAAAAAATCATTCCTAGTTGACTGGTCAACCTACAGAAGCGCCAACAAACTCCCCCTCAAACTTGACAACACATGCCGAGTTTGCCTTTGAGCCTCTCGAACGTCTCCACCTTCAAAGCCTTAGTGAAGATATCCGCGATCTGCTCTCTTGTAGGGCAATACACAACTTCCACCGTCTTCTGCTCCACCTGCTCGCGAAGGAAGTGGTACCTCGTCTCGATATGCTTGCTGCGCCCATGCAACACAGGATTCTTCGCGAGCTGGATGGCGGACATGTTATCCACTAACAATGTCGTTGGGCCATCCTGCCCATGATGTAACTCTTCCAGAAGATTTCTCAGCCAGATAGCTTGGCAAGCACATGCCGCAGCTGCAATGTCCTCTGCCTCACATGATGATAAGGCTATAGTAGCCTGCTTCTTAGAACTCCATGAGAATGCCGCGGTTCCCATGTTGAACGCATACCCGGAAGTGCTCTTCCGGTCATTCACATCTCCTCCATAGTCGCTATCCGAGTAGCCGACTAGCTTCAACTCTCCCGCAGATGAATACATCAAGCCATGGTCCCGAGTCCCGTTCACATACCTCAGGATCCTCTTCGCTGCTGTGAAGTTGTCCTGCTTGGGTTCCTCCATGTGCCTGCTTACTACCCCGACAGCATACATGATGTCCGGCCTAGTGAAAGTCAAGTACCTTAGACTTCCGACTAGGCTCTTGAACATAGTTGGGTCCACTCCTTCCTCTTCAGAATCCTTCCTCAGCTTTGTTCCAGGGTCCGCAGGAGTGGAGATAGCCTTGCTACCCTCCATCCTGAACTTCTTCAGAATCTCTTCTGCGTACTTCTTCTGAGAAATGAAGATCCCATCTTCTCTCTGTTGTACCTCAACTCCCAAGAAGTAGCTCAACTTTCCCAAGTCCGTCATCTCGAACTCCTCCTTCATCAGCCTCTTGAATTCTTCGAACATCGCAGGGTTGCTCCCGGTGAATATCATGTCATCCACGTATAGGCATAGGATCATGATATTCCCGTTCTTCTCCACCTTCATGTAGAGAGCATACTCATATGGGCACTTCACGTAGCCATGCTTTTGGAGGAATGTATCTATCCTCCCATTCCAAGCTCTTGCCCCTTGCTTCAGCCCGTATAGTGCTTTTCTCAACTTGCACACCTTCTTCTCCTGGCCCTTTACAACATACCCCGGAGGCTGCTCAATATACACATCTTCTTCCAAGTATCCATTCAAGTACGCCGTCACCGCATCCATTTGCATGATTGTCCACCCATAATGAGCTGTCAGTGCGATGATCAACCTGATGGTGTCAATCCTCGCCACTGGGCCATAGACCTCGTCGTAGTCCACTCCTTGAACTTGCCTGTAGCACTTCACCACGAGCCTAGCCTTGTGCTTCTCCACAGCTCCATCCTTGTTCTTCTTCACTTTGTAAACCCACTTCACCCCGAGGGGTTTGTGGCCTGCGGGTGGATCAACCAGCCTCCAAGTGTCATTCTTCTTTATGGAAGCTATCTCGGCATCCATCGCCGTCCTCCAAGATTTCTCCTGGGCAGCTTCCTCATAGGAGTGCGGCTCGCAATCTGCCAACAAACAATATAAAGAAAAATTGTTAAGTGTCGGTGCCGTCTCCTCGTAGATCTCCTCCAACCTCCTCATCCTAAGTTGAGGACCATCAGAGTTTCTTCTGCTAGTGCTCGTTCCACTAGAACTTCCTCCACTCGTGCTTGCTCCTCTTGAGTAGGGAGTAGAAGCTCCCCCTGAACTTCCACTCAGTGGTGATGGTGGCTCAGCTCCACCAACCTCAGCTTCCGCTTCATGACCACCTTCTTCCTCATCTTCAAAGAACATCCCCTTCATGTTCCTTGTCTCCTCATCCCAGCTCCAGCAGCTGTCTTCTTCAAACACCACATCTCTTGAGACTATGGCCTTCCCAGTCACCGGGTTATAAAACTTGTACGCCTTGCTCTCCGGAGCATAGCCCACGAAGATGCACTTCTCGCTCCTGTCATCGAGCTTCTTCCTCCTCTGGTCCGGGATGTGAGCATGAGCTACACACCCGAATACACTTAGGTGCTTCACACTCGGCTTCCAGCCACTCCATGCTTCAAACGGCATCATGAACTTCACACTCTTTGTGGGGCATCTGTTTAGTAGATACACCGCACATTGCACTGCCTCCGCCTAGAACATCTTTGGCAACCCATTCTCCTTCACCATGCTACTTGCCATGTTCATGATGGTGAGATTCTTCCTCTCTGCCACTCCGTTCTGCTGCGGTGAGTACGCCGCCGTCAGTTGGTGTGATATTCCATTCTCCTTGCAGAAACTATCGAACAGCCTCGAGGTGTACTCCCCTCCTCGATCTGTCCTCAGCACCTTCAATGGTTGCCCACTCTCCTTCTCGGCCATCGCCTTGAACTCCCTGAACTTGTCAAGGGCCTCAGACTTCTCTTTCAGAAAATACACCTAACACTTCCGACTATAGTCATCCGTGAAGGTGATGTAGTACTTGCTTCTGCCTATTGAGGTGGTCTCAAATGGACCCGCGATGTCCGAGTGAACCAGTTTGTTGAAGTGGTGACCGGGCGGTCTGGCGGTCTAGCTTGGCGGGTTGATGACCGGGCGGTCTGGCGGTTTCCCTTCAGCGGTTTGGTTGCTGTGTGGTGTTGTCTGTGGTCCAAGCGGTCTAGCGGCTTATATCTAGCGACTTGGAGACCGGGCGGTCTGGCAGTCTCACATGGCGGTCTCTCTCTCTCTCACTCAGGCAATTGCCGAGCGGTTAGCCCCTCTGTCTAACCGCTCGGCTTGTGCGGTTTGTTTATGTACAGTCCGCTTGTGTATTGTAATTTTTTAGTCTCACATCTCTTATTTGTATTCTCTCTTCTCTCCTCCATTCTATATAAGGGAGGCCATACCTTTGTAATATATATCTTTTTTTGATAATAAACTTTCAGTTTAAACCGTTCTGGCTTATTTTAGTTCGTTTCTCACATGGTATCAGAGGACTCGATCTTTTCCTCCTGATTCTGTGCGCCATCTCTGTCCGCGCGGTTTGCTTCGCCGGCTTGCGCCCTGTCCGCGCGGTCTCCTTCTTCCTCCTTGTTGTTGCCCTCTGTGTGCGTGACCTCCCTCTTCTTGTGCTTAGTCGCCGCTAGGCCTGTTGCCTTGGTTGCTCTTGCTCTGCTCTCTGCGACCTGTTTCCCTGTTCGCCGCGACCTGTCGCCGTGTGCCTTGTTTTTCTCGTGCTTCTGTTCGAGCGGACTGTCTGCTTGCCGCTCGACTTCTACCCCTCTGCTTGATTCTGAGGCTTGGTCGTGGTCTTTCTGGCCGTTGGTGTTTGACATCGTGACCGCTGCCGATTTCTTCTTCCTATCCGCGCGGCTTGTTTCCTAACCGCACGGCTTCCTTGTGTTTGCTCCTATGGCTCTTTCTGAGGCTTCTACTGCCACCACTCCTGCCACCACCACTGTTGCCAATCTGGCTCCGCCTCTTCCTCTAACTCCTTCCGGGAACCTTGGCACCGTTTCCAAGCTTGTCGGCTCCAATTACCCGGATTGGAGCGTCTCTTTCACCTTTCTCCTTCGCTCACAACGGAAACGCCACCATCTTGTTAATGACCCTCCTCCTACCACTTCACCTCTCTTTGATGACTGGGATGCGAGTGACGCACTTGTGCGTACTTGGCTCGCTAACAGCCTGTCTGATGAGTGCCTTCCCGTCATCCGTCATGATGAGACGGTGAAGGCCGCTTGGCTTCATCTTGCTGCTCTGTACTCCAAAGGGGCTCAGACGTCCCGAATCTATACGTTATATGCGGACCTCTTTTCCCGGCCTACCTTGTCTCATGCTGCTGCCTACCAGCAAGTTCAAGCTCTTGGGGCTGAGATTCTTCAGAATCGCCCCTTTTCTGCGGATTTGGCTCAACAACACAAGCACTTCCAGGAGCTTCTGGTTGTGTGTTATCTGCTCCGTCTTCCAGACACTTATGACATGATCTGCCAGCAAATTCTGGGTGAGGCGGAATCCCCTACTTTAGATGCCACCGCTGCTCGCATCGCCGCTGTCACCTCTCTTCTTCAGCGCCGGCTTCTGCCCGCTCCTTCTCCACCGGATAACTATGCTCATCAAACTCAGTGGAGTGGCTCTGGTAGCCGCAGTCATCAGTCTGGCGGACGTCCTTCTTCCCGCTACCTCTGCTTTCACTGTGGCCGCACCGGCCATACTTCAGACCACCGCTGGACGAAGCATCCCCATCTTCGCCCCTCGGGTGACTCTTCCGCCCCCTCTTCCAAGCCGTCTGCTTCCATGGTCACATCATCAGGTAGTGCCCACGTGGTCACTCAAGGTAAATGACTTATCGAATCCGGTGCAACTAATCACAAGACGGGCAATCCTCAGTGCTTCTCTCTCCTTGAACAGCATGATCGGTTGCCCCCGGTCCTCGTTGCAGACGGTTCCCCCTCCCCGGTTCATGGGTCGGGTGTGGTTCATGTTACTCCGTCCCTTCGGCTAGCGGACACTCTCTATGTGCCCAAGTTTCCGTGCAATCTATTGTCGGTTACTTCTTTGTGCAAGCAGCTTCAATGTTCTGTAACGTTTACTCCCACTTCTTGTTCTTTTCAGGATCCGAGCTCCCAGCGGACGATTGCTACTGGGACTGAGAGCGGCGGCCTCTACTTCCTCGACAACATTTCTGCCTTGTCCGCCTTCTCTTCTTCGTGTACGGATCTTCTCCAGTGGCATCTCCGTCTCGGTCATCCTCCACCACGGCTTCTACATCAGCTTCTACCCCACCTCCCTCCCTCCAGTACTCCTCTCAACTGCGACGCTTGTCAACTTGGCAAGCATCACCGTTCCTCCTTCCCGCCGAAGCAAGATCGCGGCTCTTGTCGTCCGTTTGATCTAGTCCACTCCGACATCTGGGGGCTACTCCTACCCTTACCATTGGTCGGGGTAGTTCTTATTTTGTAACCTTTATTGATGATTTTTCTAGATGTACTTGGGTGTATCTCTTACGAGATCGCTCTGAACTTTTTAATGTATGGCTCTCCTTTTATCATTTAATTCAAAATCAGTTTGGTGTTGGTATTAAAACTTTTCGCTCTGATAATGCTAAAGAATACTTAAGCCATGATTTTACTTTTTTCTGTGTGCAACATGACATCATTCATCAGACAAGCTGTGTCTATACATCCCAACAAAATGGGGTGGCGGAACGCAAAAACCGTCACCTCCTCGATGTCGCTCGCACATTGATGACCCAGATGCATGTCCCTCGCTCATATTGGGGCTATGTTGTTCTCCTTGCCTGCTACCTCATCAATCGTATTCCTTCCTCCGTTCTCCACGGAAAAACCCCTTTTTCCATACTTCATCCAGGCAAGGAGCCGTTTCCTCTCCCTCTCCGAATCTTTGGGTACACTGCTTTTGTGCATGCCCCCTCTGCACCCCGTGATAAGCTCTCCCCTCGCTCCACCAAATGTGTCTTTCTGGGGTACTCCACCACTCAGAAAGGCTACTGCTGCTTTGACCCTGTTCTTCGTAAGCATTTCGTCTCTGCTGACGTTACCTTCTTCGAGAATGCCTCCTACTTCTCGGATGCCTCCTCTTCTCTTCCCCCCACCTCTGAGTCTCCTATTATTCCCTTCATTCCCTCGTCTCCTATTGCGATATCCACCCCTCCTACCTCTCCGTCCCTTCCGCTCCCTCCGCCTCTCTCTCCGCCACCATCTCCTTCATCTCCGCTGCCGTCGCTCTCTCCTCCCGGGCCAGCTCTATCTGCCACGGATGCTCTGGATGCCGAGCAGCCCGCCGACCTGGATCTTCCTGTAGCTCTTCTTAAAGGGGTGCGAACGTGTACCCTACACCCCCTTGCTGTTGTTGTTTCATATGATCGTCTTACCTCTTCTCACAGGACCTTTGCGCTGGCTATCTCTGCCACTACCACACCTCGTTCCTACCAAGAGGCCCTTGCTATTCCTCACTGGAAGATGGCCATGGATGAGGAAATGGTGACTCTAACGGAGCGGGGTACATGGACTCTTGTTCCTCCTCCATTTGATACTGATGTTGTTGGCTATCGCTGGGTCTTTGTGGTCAAATTTGGCCCGGATGGCACTGTGGACCGTTATAAAACTCGCCTGGTGGCTAAGGGCTTTACTCAGACCTATGGAGTTGATTACTTTGATACCTTCTCTCCCGTGGCTCGTCTCAGCACTATACGGGTCCTTCTCTCTGTGGCAGTCAATAAAAACTGGCCAATTTCCCAGCTGGATGTAAAGAATGCCTTCCTTTATGGTGACCTTTAGGAAGCCGTCTACATGAAGCAACCTCCTGGGTATGTTGCTCAGAGGGAGACGCGCGTATGCCGACTGCAGAAGGCAATCTATGGCCTCAAGCAGAGCCCTCGAGCTTGGTTTGACAAGTTCAGCGGCATCGTGGCGGCTGTTGGTTTTGCGCGCAGCTCTGCCGATCACTCTCTATTTATTCGCAAAACCTCCTCGGGACTGGTGGTTCTTGCTGTGTATGTTGATGATATTCTTCTCACTAGCGATGACCAGGAAGGGGTAGCCCTGACAAAGCGGCATCTTCGTCAACATCTGGTCACGAAAGACATGGGCTCTCTGAAGTACTTTTTGGGGATCGAGATCTCTCGAAAGCCCAACTCATTGGTCCTTTCCCAACGTAAGTATGCCCTTGATCTTCTAAAAGAAGCAGGATTGACTGGGGCCAAACCTGCCCCGTGCCCTATGACTATTGGAGAGGATAAAACCTTGACAGATGATTCGCCTCTTCTTTCAGATACTACGCGGTACAGGCGTCTTGTTGGTAAGCTCATATACCTCACAGTGACCAGGCCCGACATTTCCTATGCTATGGGTAAGGTGAGTCAATTCATGCAAGCTCCCAGGGATTGCCATCTACAGTCCGCCTTGCGGATCTTGGAGTACGTCAAAGCAGCCCCTGGGAAAGGATTGCTCTTTTAGAAGAATGGTCATGTGAGGGTTGAAGCATACTCAGATGCGAGTTACGTTGATGACAAAGGGGACCGCAAGTCCACCTCCGATTTCTGTACTTTTGTTGGGGGAAATCTGGTGAGCTGGAAGAGCAAGAAGCAGTCGGTTGTCTCCAGGTCCAGTGCTGAAGCAGAATATCGGAGTATGGCATCGACTACTTGTGAGTTAAAATGGCTACGGGCTCTCATGCTGGATTTAGGAGAGGTCTACAACCATCCTCTACCTATGTTCTATGATAACAAGGCTGCTATATACATCTCCAAAAATCCAGTCTTCCATGAAAGAACCAAGTACATTGAAGTCGACTGTCATTTCATTCGTGAAGAGATTTTGAAGGAGCAAATTTGCACTCCCTTCATCACTTCTGAGAAGGAGTTGGCTGACATCTTCACCAAGCCAGTATCCGCCTCGTTTCTCCATATTTGTGACAAGCTGGGCATGATCGATATATATGCTCCAGCTTGAGGGGGAGTGTTGAAGTGGTGACCGGGCGGTCTGGCGGTCTAGCTTGGCGGGTTGATGACCGGGCGGTCTAGCGGTTTCCCTTCAGCGGTTTGGTTGCTGTGTGGTGCTGTCTGTGGTCCAAGAGGTCTAGCGGCTTGTATCTGGCGACTTGGAGACCGGGCAGTCTGGCAGTCTCACATGGCGGTCTCTCTCTCTCACTCTGGCAGTTGCCGAGCGGTTAGCCCCTCTGTCTAACTGCTCGGCTTGTGCGGTTTGTTTATGTACAGTCCGCTTGTGTATTGTAATTTTTTAGTCTCACATCTCTTATTTGTGTTCTCTCTTCTCTCCTCCATTCAATATAAGGGAGGTCATACCTTTGTAATATATATCTTTTTCTGATAATAAACTTTCAGTTTAAACCGTTCCGGCTTGTTTTAGTTCGTTTCTCACAAAGTTCAAGTTGTCGCCTTGCTCTCCAAGACTTCCCCCCTTCGAATGTCTGCCTCTTGAGCTTCCCCTTCGTGCACGCCTCACACACCTTCTGCGGAGGGGAGATCATAGGCAGATCTGCCACCATCTTGGAGTGGGATAGTAGCTTCAACCCTATGAAGCCCAAATGCCCCATCCTATGGTGCCATAGCCATGCTTCTTCTTCTTCTTTTGTTCTCGCGAGACAAGCCGTCTCTTGAGCATCCATCCTTAGCGTGAAGAGACGGTTTGTCGTCATCTTCACCTTCACTACCTCCTTCCCTTGATCATTCTTCATTGCTAGAGACCCATCCTTCAACTGCACGCAGTAGCCTCTCTCCACTAACTGCCCAATGCTTAAGATGTTGGTCTTCAACCCTGGTACGTAGTACACATCATTCAAGTGTACTCTCTCCCCGTTCAGTTTCACGACAACCAGGCCCTTTCCTTCCAAGGAAATCTTTGAAGCATCCCCGAAGCTAACCTCACCCCCACTGGGTTCAAGGTTAGAGAACATCTCCTTATCTCCACACATGTGGTTGCTCGCCCCTGTGTCCAGGTACCACACTTCATTCCTTCCTTCTTCTGCACCTCGGTAGGTTAGAAACATCATTGGGTCTCCACCCCCAACATCGTTCCCCTTGCTCCTAGCCTCCGCATAATGGTTGGCTTCTTCTGTCTTCCTCGGAGCCCAACAGTCATAGCTCATGTGCCCAAACTTGTTGCAGTTGTAACACTGAACTTGGGCTCTTACTCCTCGGCCTCTTCCTTGGCCTCTTCCTTCTTTCCAACTTCCTTTAGATCGCTCCGCCTCTCTTTGGAAACCTTGGTTCCTTCCTTGATATCTACCTCCTCTTCTACCTCGGCCTCTACCTTGGTGACCTCGGCCACGCTGGCCGCTTCCTCTTCCTGAGCTTTCCCCAAAGTTCAACTGGGTCTGGAGTGCTTTTCCCAAGCCACTCGCTTCTTCATCATCCTGCTGCATTCTGTACTCATGAGCTTGCAATGAGCCTACAAGCTCGTCTACGGTCATCTGGGTGAGGTCCTTCGATTCTTCGATCGCCACCACCACATGATGGAACTTTCGCGACATCGATCTCAGCAGCTTCTCCATGAGACTCACATCATCTATCGTCTCCCCGTTTCTCTTCATCTGGTTTGTGAGCGTCCGCTGACGGGTCACAAAGTCTCCGACCTTCTCCGTGGCCTGCATCCTCAAAATTTCATATTCACCCCGGAGAGACTGCAGCTTCACTTTCTTCGCCTTGTCAACTCCTTGCATGGAGAGTTGCAACACTTCCCATGCTTCTTTTGATCTCACAGCCTCCGAGATCTTCTCAAAAGTGGCTTCATCCACTCCTTGGTATAATGTGAACAACGCCTTCTTATCCTTCTTTCTCGCTTCCCTCAACGCCGTCTTCTGCGCGTTGGTCAATGCCGCTTCTGCCTCAGCATCAGGCTCTTCATAGCCGTCCTCGACTACTTCCCATAGCTCCTTCGAGGCGAGCAACACCTTCATCTGGATACTCCAATTGTAGTAGTTGGTCTTCGTCAACTTGGGGACTTGCCCCGGCATCGCTCCTCCTGTCTCCATCTCTTCTCACTTCAAACCTTCCGAGTCACCGCAAAGGTTTGCAACCTCCCTCTGATACAAGTTGTTGGAAGCGAAAACGGTTGAGCACCCACACGTCAATGTTACTAAATCCACAACAGCCCAGCGAAAAACACTGTTCCGGCGAGATCCTTCTTTGCTTCAGCGAGTACTGCCGGCGAGATCAACTTCGGCAAGCACACCAGCGAGACAGATCGGTGAGAGGTTGATCCCCAGGCGACACCTCTAGCGAATGCAAGTTGCTTCGATGGCGAGTTCCCCTGTTGGCGAGATATTTGCGAGTGAGTAACTCCCTCCGGCGACAGGCTGCTGCGAGGTTGGCGGCGAGAAAACCAGCTTCGGCGAGACCTCCCTCAGGAAGTTGGCGAGAGCATTTCCTGCGGGAAATTCCTCTCGCTATCTCTCTCTAACTCTCTCGCCTCACTCTCTCTCTCTCTTTGTTTTAACACTCCCTCTCTCTCTCTATTTTAACACTCCCTCTCTCTCTCTATTCCTGTTCACAGGAAATAGACAAAAACTGCTATAGCTTTTCTCTCCCTCTCGCCACTCTCAACTTTATCTCTCGCCTATATATATATAACACTCTCCTTCTCTCTCTCTCTCTCTCGCTCCTGTTCACAGGAGACCATCAAAATAAACAAAGGAGAAATTTTTCATAATACTTCAACACCTTTAAACTACAAATTACAAGCCTATATATAAGCAAGGATAACAAATTAGAAACCGTCACCTGGCACTCACATTAAATGTCATATTCTCACTCCTCCGCAATAAATAAAACACATAAAAAAAACCATTCCTAGTTGACTGGTCAACCTACAGAAGCGCCAACACTTTTGCGGGATTTCCAATTTCCTAGTTTCAATATTTCTATTGCAGATTTCCAATTTCCAAATCATTTCTACTATTGTAGTTCCAAAAACTGAAAACTCTCGTGGTTAATAGCCGGCTACATTCGAGATTTTCAAATTAATACCTGAAGTTTTCCTAATAAAATATTCAATTTTCCAAATTAATTCAAGGTTTCTGATAGTGCAATTGTGCAAGTGACAGAGCTTCTCCCTTGTTTGGATAAGGAGCGAGTTATTCTTTTTTGTGGGGCGCGAATGTGTGATTTTTGGTTTACTAGTATTGCATGGATTTCATTTGCTTTTTATTCAAGGATTCAAACATTTCCAAATCAATTCAGAGTTCATATTGTACTGTTAATTGTTGTTTCTTATAGTGCAAAAACCGGTGATTTATACTTTCCTATATTACAATTATCATTTTATTACTTTGGTGCCCGAGTCATACAAAAATCCTAGTTCCGCCACTGTTGGTAATAATAAAAGTTATTTTGCGCCTTCAAATTGTGTGAGCCCATTGCATTCACTTCCAACACATTTTACCTTCATCAACAACCGCAACAACACACCCAAACATGACCTTGGTATGTTTTACTCATTTACTGATTTCTTGGAAAAGCTAACTTTTATTTTCTCACTTCTCTAAACATCAATCATTCAGGAGCTCTAATGCTTCAGTGGTACATATATATCACATGAGAAGGAAACTCTAGAAAACACTTTGATCTCAGGATTTGTTGAGAACTGTGTGCATGAATTGGAAGTGAAAAATATTGCTTATATGAGATCAAGTTCTATCAAGGGTCAAAACCTTTAAAAATTTGGTGGGCTTCCTGCCATACGATTTTTTTCTCCATTATTAATCACTGGGAACATATTAAAGTTCTGGATGAGTTTTGTACTCCTGTAATATTCTAGATTTGTTGAATGCTTTTGGATTTTCAGGCAATTGTGTTGCTCATAACATTGATATAATTTAAGGCTTCTAGCACATTATGTTCTTCAATAGAGATGATAAGTACTAAATATAGGTTCAAGATAATCATTCCACTTATACCCATTGAATTAGATATAACTGGATGATGTAAACATTAATTTATTATTTGTTATTATTGTTTAATAATAATAATTTGATAATAAGAGTTGATAATTGATAAAATTGATAATAAGTGTTGATAACTGGATGATGCAGATATTTATTTATTCAGGAGTATTGAAGACACTTCTTCAGTTTCTTTTCGCCGGCATAAAACTGATAATAGGAGTTGATAATTGATAAAATTGATAACAAGAGTTAATAAAATTGATAACTGAAGTCATTTTACTAGTTTGTTTTATCTTTTATATCTATGCTGTTGAATTTTCTCAAGTTGATCAACAAGGTAGTCCAAACACCAAATTAATATCTTCGGCACTACCCAGATCACAACTTGAACCGCGGAAAGTAGGAAGCAACTTAGATAACCAAACACACAGACAGAAGCAAGCAGATCAAAATTTTATTCAACTTCTTTACAAGGCGAGGCATACGTGGCGAGACATGATTTCGCCAGTATGAAAAAGCAGAAAAAACAAGCCGGGAGGATAGAACACTGAGACCGCCGAAACCGCCGAGACCGCCGAAACCGCCGAGCTCGCCCAGTTCACACCCCGCCAAACTGCTGAAGCCGAACAACAACAAGGAGTCCGCGAAGACCTCGAGGTCGCGCGGACAACCCGTTATTCACCTAACTGCTGCTGAACAGAGGAACAAGCCGCCTATCCACCGAGACCGCGAGGTCGCGCGGACAGAGAAGAAACTTGAGATAAAGCTGATGCTGGTAACCGCCAATGCAGCCCGCTAACTCCAGCGGTCAGAACCAAACTCCTGGTTTGACACTGCTAGCCGCGCCACCTGCAGACAGAAACCGGTTAAGCAAACAGCCCGCGCGGATACAGAAAATCGAGTCCGCAGCCAACACTCAAGCCCAACTTACTGTTCACTTGATCTGCTACCAAATGAGGTGTCGGGGGGTCCTATTTATAGGCCGGGTGAGGAGTGCGGTCACCACCCTATGAGATAGAGACACCGCCCCTTGGTCGCAACTAGCAATGCCATCTCACCGAGTCCGCTCGATAAAGGTCAACCAACCCGCCAACCCGCAAGCACCAGACCGCATCCACAGGCAACCCGCCCGGTCACAGCGGATACTGCGGAAACCGAATTCATCTCGCGCAGTCCGCGACCACTGGCACAAGCCCAGTCACAGCGGAAACTGAGGAAACCAACTCCACAAGCGCAAGACAAGAAGGCGCGAGCTCGGCGGATACAAAGTCCAGTCCGCCAGCTCCAAGCCCAGACCGCGCAGCCTGCGCACACTTCCTTGCAGAGCTCTAACCCACTGCCGGACACGACCAGTCCGCGCAGTCCGTAAAGCCAGCTCGCAGCTTGCTACCCAGGTCGCCACCCAACTACCCGCCGGACAAGAGCCAGTCCGCGCGGTCAGTCCGCCCAGGTCGCCCGGACTGCCGATCACCCCCACTTTCACTTCACCAATTTCAACACTCCCCCTTGAAGTGAGAAGTGGTGATCAAACCAAGCAGACCTCGAAGCCGCTGAAAAGGCCCCTTCGACAGCGACTTGGTGAAGATGTCAGCAAGGTTATCTTCACTCCGAACATGACCAACCACAAGAGATCCTTCCAACACCTTCTCCCTTATGAAGTGGTGATCGATCTCAATATGCTTAGTCCTGGCATGACAAACTGGATTGTTCATCAGCTTGAGAGCACTCTCATTATCCCCTCGGAGCAAAGTAGGGCATTGCACTTCCTCATGGACATCATCTACTAGCCGCCTTAGCCAAATGGCTTCCCGAGCTGCCAAGACAGACGCCTTGTACTCAGCTTCCGTAGTAGAGACAGATACCGAGTCCTACTTCTTGCTACACCACGAAATGCCCGCTGATCCACAAGTGAACACATAACCAGAAGTTGACCTTCGATCATCCGAATCACCACCATAGTCAGCATCTGTGTAACCTAGCAGAGAGAAACTCGCATCCCTTCTATAAAGAAGTCCCATGTCAGAAGTTGCCTTGACATACTTCAGAATGTTCTTTGCCGCTACAAGATGAGACTTCCTTGGCTCTGCCATAAACCAACTTACTCGACCAACAACATAAGTTATATCTGGTCTAGTAATCGTCAGGTAGATCAAGCTCCCAATAAGGGCCCTGAACACCAAAGGATCAGGAAGAACCCTTCCTTCATCTCGTCGAAGCTTCAGCCCTTGATCCATAGGAGTAGAGCAAGTCTTTCCTTCAATCAAGCCAAACCGGTTCACTATGCGCTCAACATATCCCTTCTGGCAGATAAGGATCCCGCTCTCATTCCTCTCCACTTCGAGACCAAGAAAGTGATGAAGCTCTCTCAGGTCTTTCATCTCGAAGCGAATGGCTAGCTCAGCTCTGAGCCTAGCAACCTCCTCCTCAGAATTCCCTGTGATGATCATATCATTAACATACAGCAGGACCAAGACAGAAAGCTCCCCCTTCTTCTTGATGAACAAGCTAGAGTCCGAGTTTGAAGCAAGGTATCCACAGAATTGCAGATATTCTGCTATCTTCCCATACCAAGCTCTAGGAGCTTGCTTCAACCCGTAGAGAGCCTTCCTGAGCTTGCAGACGTAATCAGGATGAACTTCAGAAACGAAACCAAGTGGCTGATCCATAAAGATGTATTTGTCAATCTCACCGTAAAGAAAAGCATTCTTTACATCAAGCTGCCACATCCTCCATCCTTGGCAAGCAGCCAATGCAATCACCATCCGAACTGAAGTCATCTTTGCAACAGGGCTGAACATCTCCTCATAGTCTTCTCCATACTGTTGAGAGAACCCCCGAGCCACCAGGCGAGCCTTGAGTCTCTCAATACTCCCATATGCCTTCTTCTTCAACTTAAACACCCACTTGCATGTCACCGGAGTAATGCCATCAACTTTGGGAACAAGATCCCAAGTTTCATTCTTCTTGAGAGCATCCATCTCCTCTCTCATGGCATCTTCCCACTCTTTGACACCAGTGGCCTCATTGAAGCTAGCAGGCTCTCGCTCATCCAGAGGACCTGCAAAGAAGCATGAGACATAGCTCACAGTATTTCCTTCGCAGTAGCGAGCTGGAGGCTTGATAACCCTCTTTGATCTCCGAAGAGGCTGCTCCTTGCTAATCACCTCCGCTGCTTCTTCTGGTTCACCTCTGCTCTCTGGCAAGCTTGGAGCAATGCTCCCTCTGCTTCCTGACCCAGAAGCTTCTCCTCCAGAACTTGAAGCAACTGGAGCTGCTGGTGACACAGCCAGCTCCACTTGATCAGCTACCTCAGCCACCTCCTGACCTTCATCAACCTTGCTCTCTGGCAGCTCAACCGAGCTTCCTCCATATGACGTCAGTTCGTCAAAGACAACGTCTCTTGACACCACGAACTTCTTCGTCACCGGATCCATGCATCTCCATCCCTTCTTCTGCTCATCATAGCCAACAAAGACAAGCTTCCTTGCCTTTGCATCAAGCTTAGTCCTTAGCGCATCAGGGATATGCACATAGCAAGTTAATCCAAACACCCGAAGGTGTTCCACACTAGGCTTCTCCTTCAGCAACATCTCGAAGGGAGACTTCATGTTGATCGGACTCAGAGGCATCCGATTGATGACATAGGCAGCACAAGACATTCCCTCCGCCCAGAAAGACCTTGGGATACTCTTGGCATGAAGCCAACATTTGCAAGTCTCCGTCAGATGACGGATCTTCCGCTCCGCTACTCCGTTTTGTTGTGGAGTATGAGCACAAGTGAGCTCCCTCTGGATTCCATGCTTCCTACAAAAGTTAGAAAACTCGGAGGAGACAAACTCTCCGCCGTTATCAGTTCTAAGTTTTTTGATCTTCAGGTTAAGCCTTCCCTCCACCAGCTCCTTGAACTCCACAAACAATCGGAAGGCTTCAGACTTCTCCTTCAAGAAATACACCCAAGTGTATCTTGAGTAGTCATCAATCAAGACTAGCATATACCTGCTTCCACCAAGGCTAGCAGTCGCGGTTGGTCCCATCAGATCACCATGGATAACCTCCAATGATGCTTTGCTTCTTATTTGTGACTTATCAAATGGAAGACGATGAGACTTCCCATATTGACATCCAGCACAAACATGATCCTCACCGAAAGATGATAGCTTAGGCAAGCCTCTCACCAGGCTCCTACTTGACATAACATTCAGCTTATCCATCCCGACATGCCCCAGCCTCTCATGCAAAATAGCAACGCTATCATTGGCCCTCATACGATCAACATAGGAGCTTGTTGATAAGACAAACAAGTCCTTTACTCTCCTTCCTACATGAGCAACATCAGCTTTAACCGTTGATACGTTGCGAAGGAACTTCACTTCTGTTGGCCCAAACAGAACGGGATAACCAGCATCAACCGCATTGGTCACAGAGAAGAGGTTTTTCTTCATACCCGGTACGTGATAAACACTCCTTAACGTGAGTGGCCCCTTATCACTGCCCACCATTACTATACCCTCCTTCTCTACTGCATGAATGGTATTATCAGCAGTTATGATAGCTTCGTTACCTGAGTATGCCTGCAGCGAAGAGAACTTTGACAAATCTCCGGTGAGGTGATGACCACATCCGGAGTCAACAATCCAGTCGTCCTCCATGTCACTGGTGGACAAAGCACGAACACAAGTGCCCGTCATGAACGCTCCACCCCAGCCAGCTTCCTCCTTGCTTGAGGAGGCTTCCTCCTTGCCTGCAGCATGCCCAGACTGCAGCTTGACCTTGCAGTCTCGCTTGAAGTGGCCTGGTTGATGACACCTGAAGCACTTCAGGTTCTTCTTTCAATCCTTCTTAGGAGCAAGGCTCCCCTCCTGCTATTTAGAAGATGAAGATTCATCTCCAGCCGAAGTCTGCTTCTTCTTCCCTTCCCATCTCTTCTTCTTCTTCTCAGTGAAGAGAGCATCACTAGCTCCTTCAAAGACCGTCACCCCGGTCATCTGCCTTGCCAAGCTCTCCTGCGAGGCAAGCAGATTCTCCAGCTCCAGAAGAGAGGGCTGAGTAGCCCAGCCTTGAACAGAAGTAACGAAGGCCACATACTCCTTCCGCAAACCGCGGATTATGTGCCTCTTTAGCTTAGCCTCGGAGATCGGCTCATCAGGATCAAGAGCAAAGAGCTCAGCACACAAGCTCTTTATCTTCAAGAAGAATTTGGAGATAGAAAGATCTCCCTGAGTTGCCTTAGCCAACTCATTCTCTAAGAACTGTAGCCTTGCTACATTCTTCCTATTGAACAACCCATCAAGGGAAGTCCAAATCTCAGCAGCAGACTCACATCCTAAGATGTGATCAAAGAGTTCAGGTGACACCGCCCGCTTGAGAGCAAACTCAGCCTTGGCATTTGTCTTCCTCCACACTCTCACCTGCTCGGCTGTACCAAACTCAGCAGTTATTTCTACTTGATCATCTCCACCGACGACCTCCCATAACTCCTCACCCAGAAGATAGTTCTTCATGCACGACTTCCACTTCTTGAAGTTAGTCGGCGTCAGAAGCTCAATACCAAGACCTCTTGCAAAACCACCATCCATGGCGCTAACTTGGTTATCCTTCAGAAGCACACAGAGCAACAACAAAGCCTGTTGATCACCGCTCAAGCAACTGAACCTTCCTCTGATACCATGTTGAATTTTCTCAAGTTGATCAACAAGGTAGCCCAAACACCAAATTAATATCTTCGGCACTACCCAGATCACAACTTGAACCGCGGAAAGTAGGAAGCAACTTAGATAACCAAACACACAGACAGAAGCAAGCAGATCAAAATTTTATTCAACTTCTTTACAAGGTGAGGCATACGTGGCGAGACATGATTTCGCCAGTATGAAAAAGCAGAAAAAACAAGCCGGGCGGATAGAACACTGAGACCGCCGAAACCGCCGAAACCGCCGAGCTCGCCCAGTTCACACCCCGCCAAACTGCTGAAGCCGAACAACAACAAGGAGTCCGCGAAGACCGCGCGGTCGCGCGGACAACCCGTTATTCACCTAACTGCTGCTGAACAGAGGAACAAGCCGCCTATCCGCCGAGACCGCGAGGTCGCGCAGACAGAGAAGAAACTTGAGATAAAGCTGATGCTGGTAACCGCCAATGCAGCCCGCTAACTCCAGCGGTCAGAACCAAACTCCTGGTTTGACACTGCTAGCCGCGCCACCTGCACACAGAAACCGGTTAAGCAAACAGCCCGCGCGGATACAGAAAATCGAGTCCGCAGCCAACACTCAAGCCCAACTTACTGTTCACTTGATCTGCTACCAAATGAGGTGCCGGGGGGGTCCTATTTATAGGCCGGGTGAGGAGTGCGGTCACCACCCTATGAGATAGAGACACCGCCCCTTGGTCGCAACTAGCAATGTCATCTCGCCGAGTCCGCTCGATAAAGGTCAACCAACCCGCCAACCCGCAAGCACCAGACCGCATCCACAGGCAACCCGCCCGGTCACAGCGGATACTGCGGAAACCGAATTCATCTCGCGCAGTCCGCGACTACTGGCACAAGCCCAGTCACAACGGAAACTGAGGAAACCAACTCCACAAGCGCAAGACAAGAAGGCGCGAGCTCGGCGGATACAAAGTCCAGTCCGCCAGCTCCAAGCCCAGACCGCGCATCCTGCGCACACTTCCTGCAGAGCTCTAACCCACTGCCGGACACGACCAGTCCGCGCAGTCCGCAAAGCCAGCCCGCAGCTTGCTACCCAGGTCGCCACCCAACTACCCGCCGGACAAGAGCCAGTCCGCGCGGTCAGTCCGCCCAGGTCGCCCGGACTGCCGATCACCCCCACTTTCACTTCACCAATTTCAACATATGCCGCCGAAAAGAAACTTAAGAAAAGTCGCCTAATTTCTCGGGCTTTCAAAAAGGAAGAAGGCGATGAAGCTGAATCACGAGTCTAGTGCGGTCTAAAATCCCAACGGGGGTATCAATACCCATCATGCGGCAAAGGTCTGATATCAATATTAAGAGCAGAACAATTGGATGCAAATCCAAAAGCATTCAGATAATTCAGAATGTTGCTGGAATATATGTGGTTCACTCCAAAATAAGGTTTAGAGAGGTTTCGCTATGAAGAATTATGATAAAAAAATATTCATTGAAAAATAAAATAAAATTGATAATAAGAGTTACTTACAAGAAATGAAATTATCTAAAAGTTATTGCCATTACTACATTCATAAGCATGTGTCATCACTTTATTGGGAATTAAAGTTATCGCCATCACTTTCGATATTACATTATGTTTTATTGGGCTCCAGCTTCATTAAACATTTCCCATTATAATTTCCTCAAAAGAGACTCAACAACAAAAATCTGGTGCTTCTGTCACCAACTACTTCAACTGAGGCTATGCAATTAACAAGAGTAACCAATAATACTGAAATTATGGCGGAGGTAGTCCCCACTAGCCTCCCCAAGTTCGTCTCTGATCTACTGTAATCAAAAGCTCCTACAGAATTTGCGCTGTTGGCTGACGCCGACAAAGAACTGAGAAAGCTTGAAAGAACTCTTTCAACCGTCCAAGATGTGCTCGAAGATGTAGAGACTAAGCAGTTGAAGGACAGGGTTTTGAGTGTAGGAAAACCGGAGCGCCGAGAAGCAGAAATCCGAATAAAAGTACAAGACAAATGTAAACAGAGCAAGCACACAAACACACAGATTTCAAAGGTTCACCCAAAAAACAGGACTACGTCCTCTCTCCCCTTCCCTTCTCAGTTCTTGTAATCACCAAAAGAAATACATATTACAAAGGTTTCAAGGATCTAAACCGATCCTACCTTAACTCCTTCTTCTGGACAAGAAACAAAAGGAAGAACCCCCTTCTGGATCGCCGCCAACAATCTCCTCGTATGCGCCTCCAAAAGGTATACCCGCCGTCAGCCGTCGTTTCGTCCGTATCCCTAAAAAAGAACCGGAATACGCCTTAAATAGACTTCAGCATGACAGGATCGTCGAACGCCGAACGGCGTTCGACGATCGTCGAACTTGGCCCAAACGTCGAACGTCGAGCTGGGTTCGACGCGTCGAACGCCGAGTTGGGTTCGACCTCCGCCGGGGGCGGCTGCCTCCGGACCCCCGCTGTCGTCGGCGCCAGATATGTCGGAGGGGGATCACACTTCGATTCCTCTAAGCTCACGTGGGCTAACCCGGTGTGAGAAACAAGAGGACCGGAAGTGTTCTACAACCCCAACATTGAGGAGATGACTAAGGAAGCTCAAGGACTTGGCCTATATGTGGAAGGTGTGCTCGACGACTTTGTCACCAAAGCTATGAAATTAAAGTCGGGAATCGAAGCAGACATGAAGTAGAAGGTACCGACCTTTTTTGTTTCTCAAAAACATTGCTTTTTGGCATAAGATTTCCCTGAGGGTGATGGAGATCAACCACAGACTGGATGAGGTTGCGCGCAGAAGAGAGATCGAAGTTCGATTTGAAGGAATGAGCTTTAATGGGAAATAATTTGAAGTTAGAGAGCAGCATTGTGAGGGAAGAAACAGGTTCCTTTATAAACGATTCAGATGCTTATGGAAGGAAGATAAGGAAAAGATAGTAAGTTTACTACTTAACCCTTTCACTCATGGTCTTGAAATCGGCCACGTGAGTATTGTTGGTTTAGGTGGGTTAGAAAGACGACACTCATGCAATTTATCTGCAACGATGAAAGGGTTCACGATCGATTCGAGAAGCAGATTTGGGTTTGTGTTTCTGATGAGTTTGAGATTAGAAGGTTGTTTGGATTGATCATGGAATCAGTAATAGAAAGTGGATTTTGCTTTATGCTCACTTCTCCAAGATACAACATCCGGCTAGATCTTTAAACTCCAATGTGTGCGGGCACCGAAAAAACACAGAGCACCCGAACTTCCATTGGATGAAGCAAACATTGAATGGCAAGAAACTATATTAAATAAATGATAGGTTAAGGGGAGAAAGATGAGGGAAATTGTATGTATGTCTCAATCTCATACTTTAGAGAACTATTTATATACCAAAAATTATTTTAAAATTTATTAAAATATTTAAACATTTAATTTTAATACTTAATGCAAAATATTAATTATATGATAATATTAATAAACTTTAATGTTATATAATTAATACTTTAAAAACTGAATATTTATTATTATATAATAATAGGTCATTTATAACTATATAATATATAATGGTATATAATATTAAATATATATTTAACATTAATAACATTAAATGATTTTATTATCCTAACACTAATAAATATAATATCATTTTATTCATTACATTAATAAATGTATAATATATATTTTATCTATAATTATTAAAATATTATCACTATAACTATTAAATAATAATATAATCATTATCAATACTATATATAAAGAAATACTTTGGGCCATACCGTGTAACCCTGAGGACCGCTGAGCTCAATCTAATCATTAATTTCACTCTGTCATCAATCTCAGCTGACCATTTTGATGTTGGCATACCATGGCCAGCCATACCATGGTCTGCCAATAAAGAAAACCCTCAAAACTCTTGATCCAGAAAACCTGAACCCCCAAATCCACTCCTTGTTCACTGAACTCATAAAATTATTTTGGGTTGTCGTCGACGGCCTATCGGGAACCCTCCTGCGGGATCGTCGTCTAACACCTCATCTACAATCATCATATAATATGAGTCCGGTCGAGACTCCACAACATATAGACGTCACAGCTTTAGTATTATAAAATGATATAAGAATACTACCCATCTCAAAACTAAGAATATAAAACAACGAAAACTCTAAACAAAAACTAGAAGTTGTCCACATGCACATAGGAGTCTAAAAATGGCCTTATGGCCTTACAACAACTACATGATTAAATCAACTTTCATCACAACATTCAAGTCAAGAGTAAAACAATCCTATGCTATCTCGGCATGTAAGACGGAAATGGAGTAAAAGAAGCATATCATGCTACCAAAATAGAAGGAGGAACACTTCACGAGGCTTAAACCTTTTTGGTCGGCGAGCGAGCTCCAGCTTGCGATCATTGCTCTAAAAAATTCGATGTAATGTGGGTCAGTGAAGGCTGACCTCAACTGTGTAACAAACACCCCTCCACTCAGCCGTCTTTAACGAACTCCGAGACAGTCAATCACCCTGCATGTCAGCATCTCGTATGTATATGTAAAAAATATAAAATAACACAAAAACAACAGGATGGGTATCACAAACATCAAACACATTTCTATATTGAGCATTTAAATAAAATGGGGGATACAATGCAGCTTAAATGCAAACCTGGGTTTCACCCAAGACACCATATAGCGTGTATGATTCTAGCATATCATCACACATTATCACATCACATCAATCACAAGGGTACTCACATCTCCCCAAAGTCATACAAGCCCAAAGCCAAGAACTCCTGCTGAGACCCCACCCGCACATGGATCAGAACGTCATCAAACTTGTCCATCAGCTCCACCATTCTTGCCAATCACCAAGTCAAGCACCACGGATGCTAAGGATTCTCGCTTATACCTCACCTACACATGGATCACAACACCAACGGGCTTGTCCAAAAGCGTACACGTCCTTGTCAATTTTCACAAAAGGGGACTTCTCTTGCAATGACGCTCTCTGTTGGGTACATTGGACACAACGTATTTGATTTAAAAGAGCACTGTCAACTCAATGATATACACAAATATGTATTTGATGTATATTTCAGTTCATGCTTGCAGGTTGCCTATGTCATAATGATTTGACAGGTGGTCCAAGTCACATTGACAGGTGGACTCTAAGAAGCTGACTAAAAAGTGAAGAAAATTGTCTAAGTACAAAAGCGTCGAGTGAAGTCAGCAAAGTGTTGAGTGAAGTCAGCACAGTCAGGATCTACCAACTTGAAGTGAAGAAAATTGATTAAGTACAAAAGTGTCGACACACTTCAACTGTGTCGACACCTTTACAAGGGCAGTATCGAGACAAGTCTGTTAACTTGACACTTTGACAGCAGTGTCAAGACAAGTCAGCTAACTCAACACTCTGAAGGCTAAGTAAGCAGTGTCGAGATAAGTCAGCTAACTCAACACTTTGAAGGCTAAGTCATCAATGTCGAGACAAGTCAGCCAACTCGACACATAGAAGATTCAAGACAATAGTGTCGAGACAAGTAAGCTAACTAGACAAATAGAAGGTTCAAGACAATAGTGTCGAGACAATACAACTGTCTCGACACAAAGAAGATTGAAGTATAGAAGTACAAAATTATTGACACCAGCAGACTGGAGTCTCGAGACAATTCAGCTGTCTCGACACAGTGAGGAATTAAAACAAGTATAAAAGTGTCGACACCAGCAGACTGGAGTGTCGAGACAATTCAACTGTCTCGACACAGTGAAGAACTAAAGCAAGTATTAAAGTGTCGACACCCGGCAGACAGTTGTGTCAAGACAATTCAAGTATCTTGATACAGTGCAGATTTACAGATGTCAACACAGATGATAGTTGTGTCGAGACAAGTCAACTGTCTCGACACTTTTAAGTTTAGCCTGAAAATTCTTCTAAGTAAAATTGTGTCGAGACTACTAAGACGTCTCGACACCTGTGTCAAGACACTTTGGACATATCAACACTTATGTTTCTGAAGATGTGCAGATTTAACACAGAAGTGTCAAGACATGTCAGAAATGTCACATCAGCTACAGTAACATGGTATCTCAACAGAAACAGTTTAAAGGATAATTTGAAGTATGATGTCACATACTGATGTCATCAAATAGAATCCAGCAATTCATAAAGGCTATAAATAGAAGGGTTGTCCTCACAAAAGAAGAAGAGATCAACATAACAAAAATTTTCATTCTAATTTCTCACAAACCAAGGGGAGGATGACAACTCCAAGAAGGAGAAGGGAGACGAAAGTCTTCAAAAGATCTTCAGATCCTTTCATCAAGTGATCAGAAGATTTAAGTGGATATGTTCTACAAATTCTTCAAGGAAATCAAGCCGATCATCAAGAAGATTACATATACAGTAAAGTATCTCTTCAGCCAGATCATTCATCAAGATTTGATTCTTTGCAGATGAATTGAAGAATCTGAATTCATTCAGATAAGTCAGATTACAGTTTTGTTTTCTGAACATTTTTATCTCTTAATCTTTGTAAGATCTCTGTGAGATCTGAGTGAGTAGGAGAGTTAATCTCTAAGTTGTAAGCCTAATTTATAAAGGTTGAGGTAGGGTTCTTAAGGGACCTGAGGTAGGTGATTTGAGTGGGATCACTGAGGTGTAAGCCTGTGTTATAAAGACTGAGGTAGGGTTCTTGAGGGACCTAGGGTAGGAGATTGGGAGAATCTCTGAGGTAGGACTTGTTGGTCTGAGTGTAGGTTTATTAATAGAAACTGAGCCTGTAAGATCTTTGGATCTGAGTTAAAGAGGAGGAGATATAACCTTATCTAGCACATTGCTAGTGAGGAAGAAGGGGGAAAGTGGATGTACCCTAGATAGGGGAACCACTATAAATACTCTGTGTGTTGTGATTTGCATGTGCTTGTGCTGTGTTCTGAGATCTGCATATGCTATGTTCAGTGTCTTAATTGTGCTAAGTTATTGTGAAGCTTATTTCTCAAGAACATTATCTGTTGGACATAATAACTGTTGAACAGTTAATCTAAGTGAAAAAGAATTTTCAAAAGACACTTATTCACCCCCCCCCCCCCCCCCCCGTCTAGGTGGTTATCTACCCATAGGTTTATATTTCACTCTCCATACATGAATCATAATATCACGCGCTAGTCGGCCGACCACAAAGACAAAGTCACGCCCTCACATACAAACAGACATCATAATCCACTATTGATATTTCTCGCCCTAGCCATTGTTCGTTCTCAAAGGAAAACATAAGAGCAACGTAACGACGTCTTCGTCGTAAACGGATTTCTAGCAAAATGCCTAAAATGTACGTCAAACACATCATCGAATCAGACCACCGGTCACGATTTCGGCTTCACCCACAATGTCTAATCCACTAGTCGAGCTGATATCTAATGCAAAAATATGTCGGGGATGAACTCAATTGATCTGGTAGTTCTTCTTAAACCAAGGTGACTCAAACCCCTCTCATTTGAGAAATCCAGTGTCAGGAAATTGCAGAAAATAAAGACATGAAGAAAAGATGGCATGCACGTATCCTAAGACCGGGAGGAGAGAAGTCATTACCTTACGAAACCTCTTCCTTACCATGGAAACCTTGAGCAGTACGGATGAACATGTTCGCCTTCACACCCCCTTCCCTAAATCTGGTCTCGGATCGGCAAACAGGGCTTCGAAGCTCCGACGGAGGCGGATCTAGGTCTTCTTCCCATGCTCTCTTTCTCGCTCACTCTCACAGATGATTGATTTTACTAATAACCCGAAAAGGCAAGTACATCTATCGAATCATAGTATCAAAGTCTTATTAAAACACGGAGTTATCAATTACTACTACTCATGTTGTTTCTATTATTCTACCGTATAATAGAGGTGATAGATTTGTTAAACGGTTAAAATGAAAACTAAAAATTAAAATTGCTTTTTTAGAGAAATATGATAAGAGAGAAAATGTTCGGTCATGAATTACCGTAGAAAGAAATTAATGTGAAAAAAAAAGATAAGATTCAATCTCGCAAACATCGCTCGACCATGGAGGCATAAAATAGATTAGAAGTTCACTAAAACTAAAAATCCTTAATTTTAAAGTCCTCAAAATAAGATCTCTCTACCAATCGGAGAACCTAAAATCACCTTAAAAATAAAAGCCTCACTATTAGATTTGATTCCAATCCGACAGATTTATGTCTTCCTTTCTCAAGGGTGTATGCAACTTCGTTCTTCTTTGAGGGTTTTATCATATAACTGAGCCTCTCGGCTAACTTATATATGAAAACTTATTCGACTCTTATACACCGGAAAGTATAAGAGTCAAAAGTGGGAAATCAAAGAAGAATAGAGAGAGGTTTTGTAAGAAAGAAAAATCACATTAACTCTGACTAGGCTTTCTATGACCAAATGTTAGAGAATTAGCTACTCATAATGGGGAGAGCGAAAGCATAGAAAATAAAAAGACATTTGCATTAATAAAATTTATGATTACAAAAAGGAAATACAATAAAAGAAAATTACATGAAAGAGGAAACTACAAGCATGAATATTAAGAACTCCAAAGCCTCTCCAAAGTCTCTCCATAATCTTAGTGTGTAACTTTTTTCTTCATGGTGTGATGGCCTTTTATAGATGAGAAAGGGCGCAAAGGGGGGCGGCCACATAAAGAGGGAATAAAAGAGTGGAAGTGGAAGAGAGGGGAAAGGAGTGGGGTCCTTCAACATCTGACTAGATAAAAGTGTCAACATGACTTCTTTTAGCCTCACCGTATACTTTCCATACAGGAGCATAGTCATCATGTGCTTGTATGACGTTGAGAGTGAGGTAAAAAGCAAGATGTCTTTGTCTTCTCCCTTTAACTTCAAGCCAACCACATGCAACTGACTCAGAGGATCATTAAACACATTAAAGTGTTTATGCAGGTTGCCATTTTCCTGCATCTTCAGCGCATAGAGACGATGTTTCGGCAATAATCTTGTTGTCACAGATTTCTCCAGGTGCAGTCACTCCAACTTATCCTAAAGCCTGATTATCGTCTCTTCAGTCTCAATGTTGAAGAGCACCTGGCCAGCAACGAACATCCTTATTCTGCTTGCAGCTCTTTCATCAAGATCTTTCTAGTCCTCAACTTTTATTATCGCGAGCAATTTGTCGCTTCTCCGCAAGACTCGAATCAAACCTTGCTAAACCAGCATATCTTTTACTAAAATCTTCCATAGGCTAAAATTCCTGTCACCATCGAATTTCTCCGCTGAAAATCTCTGCAAAACAAGGTTCTTTCCTGTCATGATTTTCATCTACAAAGGTCAGATATGAAAGTGGGAAGAGAACCTAGTCGTTCACCACCGCAAGCAGACCATGTTAGGGAACACGGCGCAACCAACTCTCCCAAAAGCCCAGACTGTTAGGAAGGGCGCTACCACTCCTTTATATAGTTGTACAGCAGGATCCACGGGGCGGCCAGTTAGGCCCAGGGGACACACCCTTCTGTTCGACTAGTATGAGCCATAGCACCTCGCGTCGTACCTCCCACACTAGGGGCGTTGCTGGACCCAAACAGACCATTCCTAGAACGTCCAATCACGATCGTCTACTGAACTTTCCTTTAATATCACTGTTGGGTTTTCACACAATCCCCAGGATAGTCACAATAACTGTAATGATAGAAAGAACATACAATAATCTGGAGAAAAATTCAACGCACGATAATTAATCAAAAACTACGATAGAAGAGATGAAAGTACCAATCCGTTACAAGTGCACTACAGATGAGACAGATTAGCTTAATCTGTGGGTGGACAATAATCTTGGACAGCAATCTTTGGAAGGATGCACAAGGTTCGCTCAAGAAAACCTTCATCGATGTCAGACAACCAACCGCCGCCGCCGCCGTCAAAGAAGTCAAGGCAAAATAATGCTCAAGTCGCATGTAAGCATGTTGCTCATTACGCTGCTTGCCTTACTACATCCTTGTCACACTCACTGCATCCCGTCGGAGCCTCGCATTCTTCGTCTCAGTGAATTCACCTTTAAGGGCCTCTTTCTCCAAGATGAGAACCGTTGGTGTGAGGTGTCCATCTAAGTCATAACTCATTATATAGCCATTTCATTTGTCTTGACCACTTTTCTAGAAGTTTCCTAGCATGTGAAACACATGGGAGACTTGAAGAGTCAACATCTGCGGGCGGTAAGTGGAAGCATTGTTAAAATTATTGAAGTGAAAGTGGGGGTTGATTGGGCAGACCGCGCGGCCTGAGCAGAAAGTCTGGCGGACTGGTGTGTGGCCTGAGCGGCCCGATGTTTGCGGCCTAGTGGTGAGTCCTTGGTGAAAGCCATGCGGATAGGTTGATTATCCACGACTTGGGCTGTCTGGTTTGTATTCTGCGGAGTTCTCTCTATGAAGACTGTTCTTGGAGCTCGCGCGATCGGCATTGGCTTGTGTCCTTGATCTCAGGTGCTGCGGTTAGGAGGTAACTGCGGAGTTCGCGGCTAGGCGAACTAGTTTGGATTTGGCGGTCTGAGCGGACTGATAGTTCATGTCCGCGGAGCTCGCGCCTGAGGTATACTGGTAGCTGGACTTGGTCACGATCTGTGATAAGTCCAGATTGATCGCAGAGTCCGCAAAGTCCGCTGGTTGACAGGGCGGCTTGTGCCTTTAGTCGTGGACATTGTTTATTGCGAGCTGGTGCGGTGTCCGCTGACATGCAGACAGGCTTCCTGTCTGGCCTCCTTTGATAGCGGTGGATAGGCGGGTGTCCGTCCTTGTCCATGCAGACTGGACGAACTGCTCTGTGCTAGCTGCAAGCTGCAGTGGTATTTCTATCCACTAGGGCGGTGACCAAACTCCTCCCCATGCCTATAAATAGGACTCCCCTATGACAACATAATTATATGAATGAACAGTAAGTTGGACTTGGGTTAATTGATGTGGCCTCAGATTTTTTGTCCGCGTGGTTTGAGAAGGATAATCGGTTTGTTGTTTGCAGATTGTGTGACTAGCACTGAGAAGCCAGGACTTTGGTGCTGACTGCGGTCAGGGATCAGTGAAGATTGTGGTTTATAATTAGCGGTTAGCAGCAGGTCGTAGTTGCGGCTAACCGGTCTTCTCTCCAACAATTCCAGTTCAATAACCTGTCCACCAGTCTGGGCGGTCTCGGCGGTCTGTTCTTCAGTTCGGCAACGGCCTGTTCACGGTCTAACTAGCAGCCAGGCGACCTCAGCGGTCAGGCGGCTTGCAGTTTGCGGACAACTCTTCTTCAGCTTGAATAACGGGTAGTCCGTACGACCTCGCGGTCTCGGCGAACTTCACTGTTCAGTTCAGCAAGGGCGGCGGTATCGGCGGTCTCGGCCTCCATCCGCCCGGCTTCTATTTTTTGTTGTTCTCTGCTTCCTTTTTTGTACTTGGCGAAATCATGTCTCGTCATGTATACTTCTTGTTGTAAAGAAGTTTGTTAATACATGATCTGCTTGTTACTTTCCTTGCATCTGATTTATTTAGCTTGGTTGTGGTTGGAGTGTTCATGTGTCTGGTTTCTATTTTCCGCTTCATCAAGGTGTCATCTTGATTGCTTTGAAAGTTTTACTTGGTATCATAGCTATCACCTTGATCATCTTGTGAAATTTTAACATGGTATCAGAGGGAACAGAGGCTTGAGCAGTGATCAACCACCAAGTTTTCTCTTCTCTGGAAGTTTATTAAACTAGTGATAGCGCAATAGATAGTGGGTTTGCAAGAGGTCTGGGTATTGAGCTTTTAATGCCAACCAACTTTAATAAGTGGAGGTCGTGCAATGAAAGCTATCTTCTTGGAGAGTACTTGTGGGAAGTTGTGTGTGGAGACAATATAATAGAGGTTACTGCTGTAACTGAGTCTGCTGAAGATGTGAGAGCTTGGAGGAAAACGAATGTAAGGATTGAGTTTACTCTGAAGCAGGCTATCTCGCCAGAGCTCTTTGATCACATCCTCGAATGTTCTGCTGTTGAGATTTGTACTTCTCTTGATGGGTTGTTCAACAAAAAGAATGTAACTCGGCTACAGTTTTTGGAAAATGAGTTGGCGAGAAGCACTCAGGGAGACTTATCTATCTCAACCTTCTTCCTTAAAATGGAGAACATGTGCGCTGAGATATCAGTGTTGGACCCTGATAAGCCAATCTCGAAGGCAAAGCTCAAGAGGCACATCATCTGTGACTTGCGGAAGGAGTATGTGGCCTTTGTGACCTCTGTTCAAGGCTGGGCCACTCAGCCATCATTGCTAGAGCTGGATAACTTGTTGGCTTCGCAGGAGAGCTTAGAAAGGCAGATGGCTGGTTTGACTATTTTTGGAGGAGACAGTGAGGTTCTCTTCTCAGGGAAGAAGAAGAGATGGGACAAGAAGAAGAAACCTGTTGGCGATGGTCCATCAACTTCATATCAGCAAAAGAAGAGTCGCTCTTTTAAGCGTGGTGAGAAGAAGGAAGGACCAAGGTGCTACAGGTGCACTATGTCGGGTCACTTCAGAAGAGACTATAAGGTAAAGCTTCAGTCGGGTCATGCTGCAGACAAGGAGGAGGCTTGTTCAAGTGCTGAGAGAGCTGGATGGGTGAATGCTTTCATGACGGGCATGTGTGTCCGTGCATTGTCCTCCATCAACTACCAAGATGACTGGATTATCGACTCTGGGTGTGTTCATCACCTCACCGGTGATGAGTCAAAGTTCTCTTCACTGCAGGCTTACTCAGGTAATGAAGCTATTATTACTGCTGATGATTATGTGCATGTAGTTGAGAATGAGGGAGTTATGACTTTAGGTAGTGATAAGGGGCCACTCATATTGAGCGTTTATCACGTACCGGGCATGAAGAAGATCTCTTCTCAGTGACCATCGCGGTAGATGCGGGCTATCACGTTCTGTTTGGCCCAACAAAAGTGAGATTTCTCTAGAACATATCAGCGGTAAAGGCTAATGTTGCTCACGTTGGAAGGAGAGTTAAGGACTTGTTTGTTTTATCAACAAGCTCCTATGTTGATCGGATGAGGGCCAATGATAGAGCAGCTATCTGACATGAAAGGTTGGGGCACATAGGGATGGGCAAGCTGAAAGCCATGGCGGTGAGAAGCCTTGTAAAGGCTTGCCTAAGTTGTCATCTTACGGCGATGGTCATGTTTGTGTTGGATGTCAGTATGGAAAGGCACATCGCCTTCCATTTGACAAGTCACAAACCAGGTCTAAACACCATTGGAGTGTGTTCATGGTGATTTGATGGGACCAACCGTCACTGCTAGCCTTGGAGGGAGCAGGTATACGCTCATACTAATTGATGACTATATGAGGTACACGTGAATGTACTTCATAAAGGAGAAGTCAGATGCTTTCCGGTTGATCATGAAGTTCAAGGAGCTGGTGGAAAGCCGGTTTGGCATGCAAATCAAGAAGTTGAGAACGTACAATGGAGGTGAGTTCGTTTCAACTGAGTTCCCTAACTTCTGCAGGAAGTAAGGCATCCAGAGGAAGGTTACTTGTACACATACTCCACAACAAAATGGAGTAGCGGAAAGGAAGATCTGCCATTTGACGGAAACCTGCAAATGCTGGCTTCATGTAAAGGGAAATCTGAGGTCCTTCTGGGCGGAAGGAATGGCCAGTGCAACCTATGCCATCAATCGGATGCCTCTGAGTCCGATCAACATGAAGTCTCCTCATGAGATGATGTTCAAGGAGAAGCCCGGTATTGAACACCTTCGGGTGTTTGGATCAACCTGCTACGTACATGTTCCAGATGCTCTGAGGACCAAGCTTGATGCAAAGGCGAGGAAGCTTGTCTTTATGGGGTATGATGAGCGGAAGAAGGGATGGAAGTGTATGGATCCTGCGACGAAGAAGTTTGTTGTATCAAGAGACGTTGTCTTTGATGAACTAACGTCGTACAGAGGTAGCTATGTTGAGCTGCAGGAGAGAAGGTTTGATGGTGGGCAAGTGGAAACTGCTAAGGATCTTCTGGTGGAGCTGTCGGTGTCACCCGGAGCTCCAGGTATTTCAAGCTCTAGGACGGAAGCTTCTGTTTCAGGAAGTTGGGGGAGGGTTGCTCCAAGTTTGCCCGAGAATGGAGTTGGTGAAGAAGAAGCAACGGAGGTGGTCAGTAATGGTCAGGCCCTTCGAAGATCGAAGAGGACCATTAAACCACCAGCTCGGTACAGCGATGGAAACTTGGTGAGCTTTGTCTCCTGTTTCTTCGCAGGCCCCCTGGATGAGCGGGAGCCTTCAAAGTTTGAAGACGCCACTGGAGTCAAGGAGTGGGATGACGTTATAGATGAGGAGATGGCAGCTCTCAGAAGGAACGAGACTTGGGACCTTGTGCCTAAGGTCGTTTGCGTTACTTCTGTGATGTGTAAGTGGGTATATAAACTAAAAAAGAAGGCTGATGGGAGTATCGAAAGATATAAAGCTCGTCTGGTTGCTCAGGGGTTCTCCCAACAGTACGGCAAAGACTATGAAGAGATGTTTAGTCCAGTTGCCAAAATGACTTCGGTGCGGGTGGTGATCGCTTTGGTTGCTTGCCAAGGATGGAAGATGTGGCAACTTGATGTAAAAAATGCTTTTCTTTACGGGGAAATAGATAAAGACATTTTCATGGTTCAACCACCAGGTTACGTATCTGAAGATCATCTGGACTACGTCTGCAAACTTCGGAAGGCTCTTTATGGGTTGAAGCAGGCTCCACGTGCATGGTATGGGAAGATCGCAGAATACCTCCAGTTCTACGGATACTTTGCCTCTGATTTAGATTCAAGATTATTCATAAAGAAGCAGGGGGAGCTTCATGTCTTGGTGTTGTTGTACGTGGACGACATGATCGTCACGGGGAACTCTGAGGAGGAGGTAGCTAGGCTCAGAGCCGAGCTAGCTATACGATTCGTGATGAAGGATTTGGGTGAGCTCCATCACTTCCTTGGACTCGAGGTTGAGAGGAAGAAGAGTGGGATACTCATATCTCAAAATGGCTATGCTGAGTGGATCGTTCATCGATTTGGCTTAAGGGAGGGAAAGAGTAGCTCTACTCCTATGGATTGTGGCCTGAAGCTTCGACGAGATGAGGGGAGGATTCTTCATGATCCCTTGGTGTTTCGGGCTATGGTCGGGAGCTTGATTTACGTGACGATTACAAGGCAAGACATTACTTATGTTGTAGGCCAAGTTAGTTGTTATATGGCGGAACCAAAGAAACCTCATCTAGTAGCGGCGAGGAATATTCTAAAGTATGTAAAGGCTACTTCTGATATGGGACTCATATATAGGAGGGACACAGGTTTTTCTCTGTATGGATATACGGATGCAGATTATGGGGGAGACTCAGACGACCGAAAGTCGACATCTGGTTATATTTCATAAGCGGATCAGCAGGTATTTCATGGTCTAGTAAGAAGCAGGACTCGGTATCCATCTCTACTACGGAGAGGAGTACAAGGCTTTGTCCTTGGCAGTTCGGGAAGTCATCTGGCTGAGGAGACTAGTAGAAGACGTCAATGAAGAAGTGTGAAGTTCAACTCTGCTTTGCGGTGGCAATGAGAGTGCCCTGAAACTGGTTAATAATCCAGTTTGTCACGCGCGGACCAAGCATATAGAGATTGAGCATCACTTTATTCGGGAGAAGGTGTTGGAGGGGTCTCTTATGGTTGAGCATGTGCGGAGCGAGGACAACATCGCATATATCTTTATTAAGCCGCTATCGAAGGGGCCATTTGAACGTCTACGAGGACTGCTGGGGTTGGTCACCACGTCTCACTTTAAGAGGGAGTGTTGAAATTATTGAAGTGAAAGTGAGGGTTGATTGGGCAGACTGCGCAGCCTGGGCGGACAATCTGGCGGACTGGTGTATGGCCTGAGCGGTCTGATGTTTGCGGCTTGGTGGTGAGTCCTTAGTGAAAGTCGTGCAGATAGGTTGATTATCCGCGACTTGGGCGGTCTGGTTTGGAGTCTGCGGAGTTCGCTCTATATGGAATGTTCTTGGAGCTCGTGAGATCGGCATTGTCCTGTGCCCTTGATCTCAGGTGGTGCGGTTAGGTGGTAACCGCGGAGTTCGCGGCTAGGCGAACTGGTTTGGATCTGGCAGTCTGAGTGGACTGAGCGGACTAATAGTTCATGTCCGTGGAGCTCGCGCTAGAGGTACACTGGTTGCTGGACTTGGTCATGATCTGTGACAAGTCCAGATTAATCGCAGACTCCGCAATGTCGGCTGGTTGACCGAACAGCATGTGCCTTTGGTCGTGAACATTATTTATTGTGGGCTGGTGCGGAGTTCGCTGACATGCGGACTGGCTTCCTGTCCGGCCTCCTTTGATAGCGGCGGATAGGCGGGTGTCCGGCCTTGTCCATACGAACTGGGCAGACTGCTCTATGCTAGCTGCGAGCTGGGGTGGTGTTTCTATCCACTAGGGCGGTGACCACACTCCTCCCCGCGCCTATAAATAGGTCCCCCCTGTGACAACATAATTATCTGAATGAACAGTAAGTTGGACTTGGGTTAATTGCTGCGGCCTCGGATTTTTTGTCCGCACGGCTTGAGAAAGATAACCAGTTTGTTGTTTGCAGGTTGTGCGGCTAGCACTGAGAAGCCAGGACTTTGGTGCTGACTGCTGTCAGAGATCAGTGAAGCTTGCAGTTTACAATCAGTGGTTAGCAGCAGGTCGCAGTTGCGGCCAGCCGGTCTTCTCTCCAACAATTCCGATATCCAGTTCAATAACCTGTCTGCCGGTCTGGGCGGTCTGTTCTTCAGTTTGACAGCGGCCTGTTCGCGGTCTAACTGGTGGCTAGGCGACCTCAGTGATCAGGCAGCTTGTAGTTTGCGGACAACTCTTCTTCAGCTTGAATAATGGGTAGTCTGCACGACCTCACGGTCTCGGCGTACTTCGTTGTTCAGTTCGGCAAGGGCTGCGGTCTCGGCCTCTGTCTGCCCAGCTTCTGTTTTTTGTTGTTCTCAGCTTCCTTGTTTGTACTTGGCGAAATCATGTCTCGCCATGTATACCTCTTGTTGTAAAGAAGTTTGTTAATAGATGACCTGCTTGTTACTTTCCTTGCATCTGATTTATTGAGATTGGTTGTGGTTGGAGTGTTTCAGCGTCTGGTATCTTTTTTCCATTTTTCGCTTCATCAAGGTGTCATTTTGATAGCTTTGAAAGTTTTTCTTGATATCAGAGATATCACCTTGATCATCTTGTGAAATTTTAACAAGCATAATACACATGAGTTTGAAAAATCAAACCAACTCAGCAACCCCTACGAGATTTGAGACTCGAATGGACTCATGATTCAGCTTTATATGTATGTTTGTCATGACACCGCCATAAAACAACAAGTTCTGAACATAAAAGTGGATGAGATTCCTTAAGAAAGGTCGGGCGTTCACGAACAAAGGTTCATAACCGCCGTGTTCGTGACCGTGTTGATGACCGCCATTGTCATGCCAAACAGAGCCTATGTCTTATTATTTGCCAATTGTGTTTTTATCTTGATAATTTCTCCCGTTAAGATTAGAGTAAGGCATCTAACCTAATTGCACAAACTAAATGGTCATGATAATACGTCCCTGTTTGGCGATGCGTTTTTGCTCCGGAGAGTTTGAACAAAAACACCTCCGTCATAGGATGTATGCTTGACATGAAAGCGGTCACGACCACCACCATGAAAACAAAGCTAATTTCGAGCATAGAAATGCATGGATGAAGTTTCTTAAGGTGAGGCCCATAATCACAGCGTTCATGGGGAAATTTGTGTGCCCGGAATCGTTCCGAAATTTTCGTCTGTGTGCCTGCCTTTCTTGTCCCGTGGAAGAAGCAATGGTGGCGATCAAAATCTAAAAATCCATCGAGATTTGCGAACCCGTTCCACCGTCGTGCCAAACAGACCTTAAGTTTCACGCGGGTACTTCATTTGAATTAGAAAACGCTATTTTTAAAATGATGATATTTTCATATTTCAATTTTTTAAAATTTTCAATGCATTAAAGTCATCTAGCACTTAGTTTTGACATTCATTTTTATTACCTGTGATTAAGAAAGATTTTGGTGATAAAGGCTCTATTTGTTCGGGCATTTTTGATAGGGAAAAATGTAATCACTCAAAATAGCTCTTTGGTAAACCTCTATTCTCCATTCTTACTGCTCCAAAATATCATATTTGATTTTCAACGTTATCGCAGCTCCCTCCCTTCATTCTCAACACTCCAAAATGTTGCCACCCAAATAGACAGCCAAAAGCAATATTGTCATTAACAATAGAAGATTAGTTATTACCATTAACAATATAGTATTTTTCTTTGTTACATCCTTGGGGCCCGTTTGACAACAGGATCCGGCGGCACCCCGGCGAGGAGAGAGGGAACGGCCGTCCGCAACGGTCGACTGGTGCTCAGGCCGCCAGTCACAAAACGCCCAGTTTGCCCCCCTTTCACGCCGGCCGGCCGCAACTGGAGCTCCCGAAGACCTACCAAACAAGCTTCCGCCGTTTCAGCTTGGACGGAATGGTGCCCCGCCGGAATCCCAAACAGAGCCTTAACAAGCGTCAGGGCCTACTGTCTGGGTGTTGGTGCTCAAACTGAACGATGACAACTATAGGCTAAAAGTTGGGTGATAATGAACTAGTTTGATCGTCGAGTGGTGTTTGTCATCTTCACCGTTGAATCCCTAAATAAACCTTGTAACGCTAGTTTTTTAAGTCATGCTCACTGCATATGAGATATTAATACAAATATATTACACTGCATATTCGATCGATTCATATTTATGCAATCCATATTAGAGCTGTAAGTACGAACTAACCAAACCGCATAACCAAATCGAACCGAACCAAATCGTACAGTTCGATTTAGTTTTAGTAGCTTGCGGTTCGGTTATGGTTCCGTTTTTTGAAAAACCATGTGGTTCGGTTCGGTTCACGGTTTGAAATGTCAAACCGAATCGAATCGAACCGCATTAGCTTTAATAAAATTATAATATATTATCAATATAGTTAAGTTTTCACTTTTGTTAGTTGTTATAACTTACTAGAACTAGAAATCACTGTTTTTGATTTCATAATTATTTATATTAGAACATGATTTATTAAAAAACATGACTTATTATAGAACACGTTTTATTATAGTCGGATATGTAATTAAAGAAATCTTTCATAAGAATAAATTTACCTAAATTTCTTTATCTGTTTTTATGTTCATGCGTTATTTATCTTCATGTCTCAATTATTTTTTCATATTTTTAAACCACTCAAACCGAACCAAACCATACGGTTCGGTTCAGTTCGGTTCAAATGGTGTGCACAGTTTGATTTGGTTCCAGATTTTTGGAACCGCATGCGGGTGATTCGGTTAGTGATTTTAATCAAAAACTGAACCAAATCGAACCGTTACAACCCTAATCCCTATCATCCCGTGATATAAGACAATGAACCTTGGAGTGATTTATTCAAGGTGATATGGATAAATGTTTTTTGGTAGACTCAAGTGTGTTGAACCACTCCGATAAATTGTCAATATATGTATTCTGACTTTAGTCAAAAATTTTCTCGAGCTATCTCAACGGATCTTAATGCCTAGCTTGTATGTAGCTTCACCTACGCCCTTCGTAGCAAAAAAAAAACACTCCCTAGCCAAGCCATTACAAATTGCCATTCGCAATGACTAATTTGTCATCTACATATTGTTGGATCGTGCCGCGAATAAAAATTATGATAAAAACAATAAATATTTCTTGAAAAATAAAATTAAATTGATTGTAAGAGTTGGGTAAAGGAAATGAAATGAATATTCCTTGCTCTATAAAACTGATGAAGCATGGTTAGCACCTTGGCTATGCAATCAGGCAAGAAGAGTAACCACATATTCCTCCTGCCCCCACCTCCTAACCAATAATACTGAAATAATGCTTCTAGCTGTAGATTCTATTCACTTTCTGCTTTAAATTATTGTATTTCCCACTACAATTTCCTCTAAAGAGACTCAGTGACTGCCATCAGGAGTCAACATCCAGAGTCCTATGCTTCTGCAATGCAATCAGGCAAGACTCAAGTAACCAGCTGAGATATTCCTGCCCACCAGCCTAACCAATAATACTGAAATTATGGCAGAGGTAGTCGCCACCAGCCTCCTCTCGTTCGTCTCCGATCAACTGGCATCCAAAGCTCTTTCAGAATTTGCCCTGCTGACTGGCGCCGAAGAAGAACTGAGGAAGCTCGAAAGAACTCTTTCAACCATCCAACATGTGCTCGAAGATGCAGAGACCAGGCAGGTGAAGGATAGGGCTCTGACGAGCTGGCTAAAGAAGCTCAAGGACTTGGCCTATGATGCCGATGATGTGCTCGACGAATTCGCCACCAAAGCTATGAAATTGAAGCCGGGAATCGAAGCCGGCATGAAGGAGAAGGTACGGATCTTTTTTTCAAAAGCGAAAAACATTGCTTTCCGGCGTGAGATTTCCCTGAGGGTGAAGGAGATCAACCGCAGACTGGATGAGGTTGCCGAAGAGAGATCCAAGTTCCATTTGAAGGAAGGAGCAATTTTAATGGGAAATAGTTCTAAGTCGTTAGAGAGCGGCGTTATGATGAGGGAAGAAACAGGTTCATTTATAAATGAATCAGAGGTTTATGGAAGGAAGGAGGATAAGGAAAACATAGTAAGCTTACTACTTAACTGTTTCACTCATGGTCCGGAAATCGGCGTCGTGAGTATTTTTGGTTTAGGCGGGCTTGGCAAGACTACACTCGCGCAGTTTGTCTACAACGATGAAAGGGTTCGCGACAGATTCGAGAAGCGGATGTGGGTTTGCGTTTCTGATGAGTTTGAGATTAAAAGATTAATTGTATTAATCATGGAATCAGCAACAGGAAGTCAATTTAGTTCGATGAACATGGATGTGATGCAGGTGACCCTTGCTGAGCAGCTCAAGGAGAAGAGGTTTTTACTAGTTTTGGATGATGTGTGGAATGAGAGCCAAGAAAAATGGGAGAGGCTGAGAACTCTGCTTGCAGTTGGTGGAGAGGGAAGTAAGATTTTAGTAACCACGAGGAGTGAGCGAGTTGCATCCATAATGGGAACAACCTCTCTATATAAACTATCAAATTTGTCATTAAATGACTGCTGGTTAGTGTTTGAGAGGAGAGCTTTTGCCATGGGAGTTGAGAGGAATCCAAATTTGGTAGAAATTGGAAGGCAAATTGTGAAAAAGTGTGGAGGGGTTCCTTTGGCGGCCAAAGCTTTGGGCAGCCTACTGCGATTTAAAAAAACTGAGAGTGACTGGATTGCTATCAAGGATAGTGAGCTATGGAAACTATCCGGTGACGACAACTATGAGATCTTACCTGCTCTAAAGTTGAGCTACGATCACTTGTCCTCGTGCTTGAAACAATGCTTCACTTATTGCTCGATATTCCCGAAAGATTACGAAATAGATGTTACCATGTTGGTCAGGTTGTGGGACGCTGAAGGCTTTTTGAAGCCCTCTGATGGGCAGATGGACACGCAGCAAATCGGCCTGCAATATGTGGATGAGCTGCTTGAGAGGTCTCTGTTTCAAAAGAGCGAGGATGGAGGTGGTGTTGCGAGAGAGATAAAAATGCATGACTTGGTCCATGATCTCGCTCGATCTGTCGCGGGCGATGAATGCTCGATTGTGGATCCTTCATCTGGCAACCAAACTCTCTCACAAAATTCGCGATATTCATCATTCATCTTCGACGAGATGTCACAATCTGCTGCTTTGCAATCCCTGCATGATGCAAAAAAACTGAGAACATTATATATGCATAAAAATATATTATTTATCCAGAACGTCAATGAAGTTCTTCAAGTTATATCATCTAACGTTAATCTTCTAAGAGCTTTGCACCTCCAATATTGTCCATTGAAAACCTTGCCGGATTCGTTCAAGAAACTCAAGCATCTGAGGTATCTCGATCTTTCAAGAACCCTTCTCGACTCCTTTCCCCCGTGCATCAGCACTCTACACAACCTGAAAACACTAAACCTCTCTCAAACAAATATTGAATCTATACCAGATTCCATTGGCAACCTTTGTAATCTTTCCACCTTGGATCTTGGCTATTGCTCAGACCTCTCATCACTGCCTGAATTAATATGTGCTCTCTCCAATCTGCATACTCTAACTCTTACAAATTGTTATTTAATCCAACAGCTTCCACAAAACATATGTAACATCAATCGACTCGTCCATCTCAATATACACAAAACTCAATTAACATGCCTACCTAGAAGGCTTGGGAAGTTGAGCCAACTTCGAACTCTGCCGATTTTTATTTGTGGTGGAAAGACAAACTGCAGCCTCGCGGAGCTAAGTAGCTTGAAACTTGAAGGAGAATTGCAGATAAATGCGCTGCAGAGAGTGACGAGTGTTGACGAGGTCAAGGCTGCCCACTTGAATGAAATGTGTGGTATCCGGGTACTAAGCTTATATTGGCAGTTCATCCCAAAATTTAATTGTTTTACTATCCATCAGGCCAAAGATGTGCTTCAAAACCTCCAACCGCACAATAACTTAAAAGAGTTGAAAATACAATGCTATGTTGGAAGAAGTTTCCCTCATTGGATCTTGTCACTTTCAAATCTAGCCCGTCTCACACTAAGGTGCTGCAAGTGTGAAAAACTCCCAGCACTTGGGCAGCTACCCCAACTTGAATACCTGCACCTCATAGAACTTCCCTTAATCAAGCAGCTAGGCTCTGATTTCTATGGCGGACTCGATTCATTTCCAGTGTTGAAGGAGCTGGAACTATATGATATGGCAGAATTAGAAGAATGGTGCAATGTGGGAGAGGAGCAATTTCTCCCTTGCTTACACACACTGAGTTTGGTTGATTGCCCAAAACTGAAAGAATTGCCCTCTGACTTTCCATCGGTCACAACTCTGACCGTGAATGAAGATGACAAACTATTATTATCGTCCCTACAAAATGGCGCGTTTCCAAATTTGAAAGAACCCGGGTTTCTAATTGTTGGTCAATATGAAGATCAACAAAGAGATAAATTGTGCTCAGTGGTAAGAAATCCCAAGGTGTCGTGGAGTGGTAAATCTTTTGATACGAATATTTCGAAAATACGATAGAATTATGATGGAAGATTCTTGGTCGTTCAGAGTGATTCTTGATCGTTGAGATATTCCGATCGCATCAAATTCCCCCTCTTCTGAGAAATTGGAAAACAACAGGTTAGCATCTTGCTCTTATATTAGTAGCCACCAAACTCGTTGCTAAGGGCTTCTTTGCAATTTCTTGATCAATTACTGCAATGCTTCTTTGTCGCGGCCTTTTCATTGGAGTTGGAGCTATCCTTCTTAGCGGAGTTTTCCCAAGTGATGTTCCACCACCTTCCTCGCGAAGCAAACAGATTGGCGGACTTTTGTGCTAAGCTTGGCATTTCATGTAGCTTTATTTGGCAAGAGTTTGAACTTGCTTCTCCTGAGTTTCTGGAGATTGTCCAGGATGACTTAGCGAGCACACGATTCCTTTGTAGTTGTTGTAATGCCTTTTATTTTATATATGCATTGTAAAGAGGCCGGATGGATTTAATTAGCTATGTACTGTCGACTTGTCGTCGTAGTATTCATCATCATCATCATCAAACCCTATGGCATCTGTCAAAATTAAAAGTAACAGAAAAAATTATATTATTATCAAAATTTATTGCGTCTATCCTTATCATTTTTGAATTAAAAATAGTTGGACCAAAATATAATACATCATGAATTATAGGGTCCGTTTGGCATGGTGGTGGTCATGAACGCGGTGATTATGAACCATTGACCGTGAACGTTCTGTTGAAAATTGTGAAGTGAAAGTGGCAGATTGTTTCGACCTGGGATTTCTATCCGCGCGGCCTGTGGGGACTGGATAGGCGAATAGGCAGGTCGACAAGGAGGCAACGGTTTGCTGATGATCGAGCAACCAGGGCGAACTGTCTGCGCGGATTGAGCGGACTGCGCGGACAGGACTGGCGGGTAATCAGGACAGCAAGAAGTTTCCAGATGGTAACCGAGCGGATAGCTCTTCTATCCGCGGAGTCCGGCAAGGTGCGGACTGAACAGGAGCTCGGCACAAGCTCTTGTGGTGCGGCTGGTGGTAGCCGCAGGATTCGCCGGTTAGAGCGGAGTAATACTGGAGTTCGCCGAACTTGGCGGACTGGTACCAGTATCCGCCAGTAAGTGCGGACTGACCCTGGTGGCCAGTGGTGTGGACTTGGTTCTGAACCAAGTCCATGGTTGGCTCAGTCCGGGGATATCGCGTATCGCGTTGTAGTGCGCGGAATGCTTCTCAGTCCGCCAAGGTCGGCAGGTGTTGCCCTATGGAGTGGCTGCATGATTGGCGAATGTTCTCTGGAGAGGTGTCCGCCTCGGCGCGCGGACTGGAGCCTTGTCCGCAGAATCCGGCAGCTGTCAGGTTTGCTGTCTAGCTGCGGACTCGGTGTTATGCGGACTGCTGCTGTGTTCGCAAGGCGGATGGACCGTGTTCTTTCTCCGCCGAGTTTGGCAGATGGCTTGGTGCCTTGGTTGTGAACTTGGGGGGAGCGGGTTGGGCGATCTCTGCGAGATGGAGGACGCGTGTTGTCGCTGCAGAGTCTTGCATGGTGCTGACCAAGAGTCCTGGTCCTTTGGCGACAAGGCAGACTGGGAGTTCAGTCTGGTCTTGGTGATGCTGAGGAGGGCTGGCTATCGCACAAGGACGCGGCGGACTGGGCGGACTGCTTGGTTCTCGCCGCGGGGTGGTGGCGGTGATCCTATCGGTTAGGGCGGTGACCACACTCCTCATCGTGCCTATAAATAGGACCCCTCCGTCACGTCATAAGAGAGCGAATGAACAGTAAGTGAGCCCGCATACAGTTGCTGCGGACTGGATTTTGGTATCCGCCCGGCTTGATTGAGTTGACCGGTTGTGCTGTGCAGGTTGTGCGGATAGCGCTGGAAAGCCAGGACTTGGCTCTGACTGCGGTCAGGGACAGTGCGGACTCTGCGGTTAAGCAACAGGCGGTAAACAGCAGGTCGCGGATTGCGATCAGGCGGTTTTCTCTTTGGCAACTTGGTTCGGGGTTCAGTTCGTCATCTACTTCAGGCGATCTGTTCAGTTCGGTTTCAGCAGCTCGTGCGGTCTGGCAGCTAGGCGACCTCGCGGTTAGGCGGCTTGCAGATCGAAGGCTAGAGCTCAGCATTGGTACAAAGGGCAGTCCGCGCTGCTTGGTTTGCGGTCTAGCAACCTGGCGGACTAGGCGGACTAGGCGGACTCCGAAGTGAAGTAGTAGAATCGGCGACCTCGTCTTGAGTCCGCGCGGTTAAGTTTTGCCTTGTTTTGTTTCTGCTTGATTTTTTGACGAAATCATGTCCCTCCATGTATGTCTCGCCTTGTAAGAAGATTGTTGTGATCAATAAAGATTCTTGTTACTGCATGTGTCTCTGGTTGTGTTTAGCATTCTAAGTTGAGATAACCCCTGCTCATTCCAAGATCCGGGAAATTCAACATGGTATCAGAGGAGGTTGGAATGGATAAGCAGTGATCAACTAGAAGTTGTTATTGCTCGTGTGAAGAGGAAACCAATGTTGGACCATGGAAGCAGGACTAGCAAGTAATCTTGGTATTGAGCTCCTAACTCAGACGAACTTTAAGAAGTGGATGTCTTGTGTGGAGAGCTTTCTTCTAGGTGAGGACCTCTGGGAGGTGGTTTGCGGAGCAGAAAGGCAAAGGTTTACTACTGTCACTAACAATGCTGAAGCGATGAGAGCTTGGGAGGAGAGAAACGCAAATGCGGAAAAAATCCTCAAGCAGTTGATCTCATCGGAGCTCTTGGACTACATCGACGGATGTCAGTCAGCTGCGGAGATGTGGACTTCTCATGTTGGGTTGTTCAACAAGGAAGGGAAGGTGGCTGCGGAAGATGGTCCGTCTACTTCATATCAGCAAGAGAGGAGAGATTCTCCTAAGTGTGATGAGAAGAGGAAGGAAGGACCAAGGTGCTATAAGTGCAAGCAGCTAGGCCACATCAGGAAGGAGTGTAAGGTTATCCTTCACTCCGCGAACGTTGCTCATTCTGGGAGTAAGGGGGAGAACTTGGTTGAGACGTCAACAAGTTCTGCTCGGATGAATGTCATTGATAGTGCAGCTATCTGGCATGAAAGACTTGGGCATGTGAGGATGGACAAGCAGAAAGCAATGGCGGTGAGAAGTCTTGTAGGAGGCTTGCCTAACTTGTTATCCTTGGAGGACGGTCATAGTTGCACGGAATGTCAACTCGGAGAAGCTGATTGCTTCAAAGTTGATAAGGCTCAGACTAGTTGCAAGAGGCCATTGGAGATTATCCATGGGAGATTATTAGGGCCGACCGTCACTGCCAGTCTTGGAGGCAGCAGGTATATGTTGTTGTTGGTTGATGACTATACGAGGTATACTTGGGTATACTTCATGAAGGAGAAGTCGAACATGTTTCGTTTGTTTGTGGAGTTCAAGAAGCTTGTGGAGGGTCAGCTTGGTTTGCGGATAAAGAAGTTGAGTGCAGGAATCGGAGGTGATTTCGGTTCTGCTGAGTTCTTTAATTTCTGCAGAAAGCATGGCATCCGGAGAGAGCTTTCTTGTGAATACACTCCGCAACAAGGTCGTGTTGCAGATCAGATGATCCGTTTGTTGACGGAGACCTGCAAGTGTTGGCTTCGATGTAAAGGCATTCCTAAGGCCTTTTGGGCGGAAGGGATGGCCTGCGCGGTTCATGTCATCAATCGGATGCCTCTAGATCCGATCAACGTGAAGACTCCGTATGAGCTGATGTTCGAGGTGAAGCCCAGTGTAAAACACTTTCGAGTGTTTGGTTCTACCTGCTATGTACAATCTCCTGGTGCTCTTAAGACGAAGCTAGTCTTCGTTGGGTATGATGAGTGGAAGAGGAGATGGAGGTGCATGGATCCAGTAACGAAGAAGTTCATCGTGTCAAGAGACGTTGTCTTCGATGAGCTGACGTCATACTGGGATAGCTCACATGTTGAGCTAGAGATGAGCAGGTTAGATGGTGGGCATGAGGAGGTTGCTGCAAAGGTTCAGTTGAAGCTGCCTGAGTCACCAGGAGCTCAAGGCTGTTCTACCTCCAGGGCAGAGTCTTCTGGTTCAGGAAGCAGGGGGAGCAATGCTCCAGGTGCTTCTAGTTTGAAGACGGTGTCGTCTGGTTCAGGAAGCGAGGGGAGTTCGACTCCTGGTGTCTGTGGTTCAGGAAGCAGGAGGAGCGATGCTTCAGGTGCTTCTAGTTCCAAGGCGGTGGCTTCTTGTTCAGATAGCAAGGGGAGCGATGCTCCAGGTTTGCCCAGGATTGGAGCTGGTTCAGGAGTTGCAGCGGAGGTGGTTAGCCGTGATGAAGGTCTTCGGAGATCGAAGAGGATCACCAAACCACCAGCTCGATACAGTGAAGGAAACTCGGTGAGCTTTATCTCATGTTTCCTTGCTAGCCCTCAGATCGAGCAAGGTTCTTTTAGCTGTGAGGACACCACTGGAGTCAAGGAGGTGGTTGACACCAAGGTTGAGGATGTGACTATTCTCAAGGGAGGCAAGGCTTGGGACCTTGGGCCCAAGGTCGTTGGTGATACTCCTGTGACGCATAAGTGGAGTTCAAAGCTAAAGAAGGCAGAGGGAAGCATGGCTCTTTTTTGGAGATGCTGGAGGGATCCCTTATGGTCCGGAATAGGCAAGGCGAGAACTATGTCTTTGATATCTTCTCGGAGGCTCTATCAGTGGGATCAGGTGCAAGGTTACGGGAACTGCTGGGGTTGCTTGCCACTTCTCACTTCAAGGGAGAGTGTTGAAAATTGTGAAGTGAAAGTGGCAGATTGTTCGACCTAGGATTTCTATCCGCGCGGCCTGTGCGGACTGGATAGGCGAATAGGCAGGTCGACAAGGAGGCAACGGTTTGCTGATGATCGAGCAACCAGGGCGAACTGTCTGCGCGGACTGAGCGGATTGAGCGGACTGCGCGGACAGGACTGGCGGGTAATCAGGACAGCAAGAAGTTTCCAGATGGTAACCGAGCGAATAGCTCTTCTATTCGCGGAGTCTGGCAAGGTGCAGACTGAACAGGAGCTCGGCACAAGCTCTTGTGGTGCGGCTGGTGGTAGCCGCAGGATTCGCCGGTTAGAGCGGAGTAATACTGGAGTTCGCCGAACTTGGCGGACTGGTACCAGTATCCGCCAGTAAGTGCGGACTGACCCTGGTGGCTAGTGGTGTGGACTTGGTTGGTTCTGAACCAAGTCCATGGTTGGCTCAGTCCGGGGATATCGCGCTGTAGTGCGCGGAATGCTTCTCAGTCCGCCAAGGTCGGCAGGTGTTGCTCTATGAAGTGGCTGCATGATTGGCGAATGTTCTCTGGAGAGGTGTCCGCCTCGGCGCGGACTGGAGCCTTGTCCGCAGAGTCCGGCAGCTGTCAGGTTTGCTGTCTAGCTGCGGACTCGGTGTTATGCGGACTGCTGCTGTGTTCGCAAGGCGGATGGACCGTGTTCTTTCTCCGCCGAGTTTGGCAGATGGCTTGGTGCCTTGGTTGTGAACTTGGGGGGAGCGGGTTGGGGGGGAGGGATCTCCGCGAGATGGCGGATGCGCGTGTTGTCGCTGCAGAGTCTTGCATGGTGCTGACCAAGAGTCCTGGTCCTTTGGCGACAAGGCAGACTGGGAGTTCAGTCTGGTCTTGGTGATGCTGAGGAGGGCTGGCTATCGCACAAGGACGCGGCGGACTGGGCGGACTGCTTGGTTCTCGCCGCGGGGTGGTGGCGGTGATCCTATCGGTTAGGGCGGTGACCACACTCCTCATCGTGCCTATAAATAGGACCCCTCCGTCACGTCATAAGAGAGCGAATGAACAGTAAGTGAGCCCGCATACAGTTGCTGCGGACTGGATTTTGGTATCCGCCCGGCTTGATTGAGTTGACCGGTTGTGCTGTGCAGGTTATGCGGATAGCGCTGGAAAGCCAGGACTTGGCTCTGACTGCGGTCAGGGACAGTGCGGACTCTGCGGTTAAGTAACAGGCGGTAAACAACAGGTCGCGGATTGCGATCAGGCGGTTTTCTCTTTGGAAACTTGGTTCGGGGTTCAGTTCGTCATCTACTTCAGGCGATCTGTTCAGTTCGGTTTCAGCAGCTCGTGCGGTCTGGCAGCTAGGCGACCTCGCGGTTAGGCGGCTTGCAGATCGACGGCTAGAGCTCAGCATTGGTACAAAGGGCAGTCCGCGCTGCTTGGTTTGCGGTCTGGCAACCTGGCGGACTAGGCGGACTAGGCGGACTCCGAAGTGAAGTAGTAGAATCGGCGACCTCGTCTTGAGTCCGCGCGGTTAAGTTTTGCCTTGTTTTGTTTCTGCTTGATTTTTTGACGAAATCATGTCCCTCCATGTATGTCTCGCCTTGTAAGAAGATTGCTGTGATCAATAAAGATTCTTGTTACTGCATGTGTCTCTGGTTGTGTTTAGCATTCTAAGTTGAGATAACCCCTGCTCATTCCAAGATCCGGGAAATTCAACACGTTCGACCTCACCTAAGGAACTCCATACATTTTTATGTTCAAATTTAGTTTTTTCTGCGGTAGCGGTCATAACCGTTGTCATGTCCTATATATATATTCTATAATGGTGATGTTTTTGGCCGAACTTAACGGAGCAAAAACGCCAAGCCAAAAGGACCCGTAATTTTCACTACATGAGAGAAAAAGTTTGGCCTACACAATGGATGGATAAAAAAAGACCATCAAATTCATCTTTGGGGACAGAAAGATAGTATTTTTGCTCGTAAATAGAAGAACATGCACTCATAAAAATGATAGTTATGCAAAAAATAATATAAAAAACAGTAGTTTTTCTAAAATTCTACATAGTATTAAACATAGTAGATCGGAAAATGTACCAAAGACTAGTCGGAAAGTTGATCTATTTGAGCCACACTCGCCCAGACATCTCATTCTCGGCAAGCGTGGTGAGCCATGTAACGTTGACAAAAGTAGGACGAATTCTGGATGTTGTAGGCTCCGTTTGGGGGGACTTATTTTCACCGGTCAAACGTTTACGACCGCATGAATCAGACCATAATTAAGGTCCGATTCATGCGGTCGTAACCGCTTGACCGGTGAAAATAAGTCCCCACAAACGGAGGCGTAATCTGCAGCCAGCCTTATACATAGTTTTGAGTGATGGTTTTGATTCATGAATTTAACTGTTGATAGTTTTAAGCTTATTGTTAGTACTTTTATTAATGTATCCACTATCTTCTCTCTATATCTATGCTATATTAAAATGGAAAACCCTCTTTTAGTTAAACAATCGTTTTCCGATTTTACCCCTCAATTAAAAAAAATTCAGATTTTAAAATTTGTGTTTTTTTATTTTAAAAAATTTGCTCTCACACAGACAAAGTCTTCTATCTACAATAAAAAATGTGTTCTCCCTGCCGGTCGCAAATCCCGTGCACACTACAAAGATGAGCGACGAGCGGGATATAACACTCAGGAGTTTGCGAGCGGTGTGAGCGTCGTCGCGCCGGAAAAATGTCGTAGCCAGGAAAAAGTTGCGCCGGGCACGAGGGCCAACTATCGTCGTTGAGGTACTGCGTTGTGAATCAGTAGTCACGCCTTCGTTTCTCTAGTGAAACTCGTGGAGCGAAAAACATGCATGCACGGGTTTGCCCACTCAATGTCCGTTGTAAGGCAAAGTTCAGCATCGACTTCCTTTGGTGAAACAGTAGTTGCTATTAGATCATATTCGTCCGCTTCTGGATTGTCCAGATCAAAGTAATCGTTGATCGCCTGTGAAGAAAAATTCACCTCTTTTCCTCTAGTCGTGTACAAAAGCCCGGGCCCGGAAAGCCCATCGGGCCCGGGCCAAGGCCAGGCTTGGGGGCCTTACCGGGCCCCCATTTTAGCCGGTTGCCTGGCCCGGTGCCCAGGCCGGGCAAAGCCCGGGCGCGGGCCCCCATTTAGCCGGTTGCCCGGGCCGGGCAAAGCCCGGGCGCCGAGCTAGCCTGGGCCCGGCACTCGGGCTAGCGGGATTAAATCCCGCCTAATTGGCGGGATTAAATCCCGCCTAATTGGCGGGATTAAATCCCGCCTAATTGGCGGGATTAAATCCCGCCTAATTGGCGGGATTAAATCCCGCCTAATTGGCGGGATTTCCCCCAATTAAGCAGGATAATCCCGCCCCCAATTAAGCAGGATAATCCCGCCAATTAGGCGGGATTTAATCCCGCCTAATCCAGACGGGATTTTAATCAGGCCGACCTGTAGGGCCTTACCGCCAATTAGGAGGGATAATCCCTCCAATTAGGCAGAAGGACTCGTAGCCTTGTTTCAGCATCTGCTCAACATAGCCCTTACTCCAAGCTTTCATTTCGATGTCAAAACAGCTTTCAAAAATCATGAGTTTCGTTCTCAACATTTCGTAATGCTCTTTGACCTCATCAATCACGAACTTGACAACCTTGTAAACAACCATCTTATCCTTCCTCTTTTGGCCGAATATTATGGGGGCTGGAAATAGCGCAACATAAGAAGAACCCCTAATGTTGAGGTCTAGACAAACGGGAGTAAAATAGACAATCACTTATTGCAGAGAGTAGATGTCTTTAATTGAACAAGGATTTGCGACCCTGAAACTAGAACTATGCTCAAGGATGACCAGCCATGCCCAAGGAAAATGAAATCAATTAACATGATCCATAGTTTAATATAATTAAAATGGATGGCATCCATGTATCTTCTCCACTGAGCCGATGGACCAGATCGATCCGTCCTATAGCTATTTGATCTCCACTTTCCAGGCCATCCGGCCATCACCACCGCCGGCGATTGTCGTCACCACCTCCGTTGAGGTGGTGGCTAGCGTTTCCCGGCGATATGGCCACCGGAGACGGCTCCTCCGGCGAACCCGAGCAAGGAGAAATGCTCAGAAATAAAATCTCATCTTCCTCACATGATATCTCTCCTAAAAGAGATAGACGTCTAGCACCGAGGGAGGGGAGGAAAAACGGACCTGTAGCCGCGCTTGGCGGCGAGTACGGTGGTGGTGAGCCATGGCCGACGATTATTTCGGCGAACTCTTATCTCCAGCTGTCGGTTTCCACTCGTCTTGACTCACCGAAGGTGATGGTGGGGTGGAATGGAGGTGAGGTTGGGAGTGGTTGGTTTAAGGACTTTGAATAGGGGGTGGCTGGGAGTGGTTGGGAGTGGTGGGGCATGGCTGGTTGTCCTTGAGCATGGTTCCAGTTTCAGGGTCGGGAATCCTAGTTTTTGGATTTGCGACCTTGAAACTAGGATTTGCAAACTTCGTGTCTCCGGGATCGAGGTTAGGCTGCATTTGGCACGGCTTATCGTGGCTTATTTGCTCTTGTGAGGTTGGACAAAAATATCATTGTCATGCCAAAATCTTATGTCTCAAACTTGTTTCCTTTTTGTAATATTTGTCATACCAAACATACATTCTATGAAAGTGACATTTTTGTCCAACCTCGTCGGAGCAAATAAGTTGCGGTAAGCTGCGTCAAACGCATCCTTAGTGCAGTGAAAAGACTGAAGCTTTTTGCTAACGGAGAGGGGTTCAAACTCCTCCACGTCCTATGATGTCGCTGCTCTTAATCTCGTCGTTCGCCCTGGTGCCAAGCACTTGCAGTTCACTCTCGATTTTGCCCTAATACGATTTTGCTGAGGATCAGATTTTGGAAAGGGAGAAAATGTTAACTTCTTAGCAGAATGACGATTTAGTCGAATCAGGCGAATAATCTTCAGGAGTTTAGATTTCATTCAACTAGACTGGCAAGACAATGAGACCCACCAGTTCAGTTGGACTGACAACACACGTTGAAATCACTTAAGAGGACAGAAATAAATAAGTCATAACAAAAATTTTCAACTAGCAGAATTTGTTACAGCATAAATTTTTTTGTCTGTGACTTACATGAGCTACATGAGCCACCATTTTTTTCACAATTTTTTTTATTTTTAATGTATTTGAATAATTAGATATCTAAAGAAGTACTAAATGGTAATGTTAATATAAATATTTCTAAAAATATCCTAACCATTGGGTTACCTCCCAACCAGCACCTAATTTCAAGTCCCGGCAGGATTTTGCCGACTAGCTCTAGTCATTTTAAGGTGATGGATGACAATACTCGATCCTTATCGTCCCCTCTATAAAGTCTACTCTTTGTTCGTTCGTGCCTCAGGAGGACCGGGGGCCGTTCAATTGGAGGTGGCAAAAAATCTCTGCTCGTTCGCGCCTCAGGAGAACCGGGGTCCATCCAGGTGGAGGTGGCAGAGAACCTTTTGTTGGGTACATTGGAAAAGTGTACCAGATTTGGAGAAGCCTCACTTAACTCAATGATATTAATCAATGTGTATTTGATGGTATTTTAAGTTATTTTGTGCAGGTTAAGAAATTGCAAAGGAAATGTACTAAGTACAAGTGTCGACACTTGTACAAAGCTGTGTCGACACCAGAAGACAGATAGTGTCGACACACAGGACTTGTGTAACGTCCCAATTCGCGCTAGGCCCCTTGATTGCGTATTTGAGTCAAGGGGGGGCTGTGGTGAGCCCAATGGGGGATGTGGGTGAACAGGTGCGGACGTGCGGGAAATGAGGAAAACAAGGCAAAACAGCATTTTTGGCTGACACGGGTATGGACACGGCCGTGTCCATACCCGTGTGCCTCATAAAAATAGGTTTACCAGTCAGAGAGGTACACGGGCATTGGGACACGGGCGTGTCCCTAGCCGTGTGCCAAGGACACGGGTCGGGACACGGGCGTGTCCCTAGCCGTGTGCCAAGGACACGGGTCGGGACACGGCCGTGTCTCTACCCGTGTGCCGCAACCCTGACCCGGCAGAAAGTGGTTCTGGGAGGAACACGGCCCTAGACACGGCATGCCACACGGCCGTGTCACCTGAACACGGGTAGGAACACGGCCGTGTGCCTACCCGTGTCTGCGATGTATAAAAAGGAAAAGTTGGGAAACCCTAGCATTTCATCTCCTTTCTTCTGCCCCGAAATTCCTGAGAGGGTTCTTGGCTGGAGGAGGAGGAAGAGCTTGCCGGAGCCATCCTTGGAGGAATCAAAACGCCGCCGCCGTCAAGGGAAAAACAATGCCGCCGCGAAGGAGTGCGAGGCTCATGGCCGGCCATGGTGGTACCGCTGGACTTGAGGTGAGCTTCCTCCCCTCTCCCTTGGTGCTAGATCTATAGCTATTTTAGGAGAGACATCGACTCCATAGAGTCTTGATGGTGAGGAGAAGAGTTCTTAGGTTAAGCCATGCCTAGGTTTTCTAGGCTTAGTATTCCTCAACCTTCTCATCGTTCAAAGTGGAGATGAGAGGGATTTTCGTTGAGGGTTTGGCTTTGAAAGGAGGAATAAGGTTGGGTGTGATTTCTGGAGAAGTTTATGCGAGGTCGTTGCAAGGAAGAAGATGAACGGATGCCGTTCATCTCGCCTTAAGATGCGTGCAGAAATCTGATTTCTGCACGCAGCGACCTTCGTGGCCAATTTCGGAGGTGTTCTGGCCAGATCTGGGTGAACGACTCAACACAAAAGTTGTAGCCCTTGAAATTACCTTTCCAACGAGTGGTTGCTCGTTTCCATGCGATACCTGTAGCCACGGGAAAGCTGGTTCGAGTCCGCTGCGTTCGGGAAAATTCCTGTACAGGAAACTGTTTCCTGTACGTGTTCGAGTTGAATTTCTGGTAGGTTGCGACCAGATCTGGGCGATCGACTCAACACGAAAGTCGTAGCCCTCGCGAATACCTTTCCAACGAGGGGTTGTGCGTTGTGATCGGATTCCTGTAGCTCCGGGAATCCCAGTTTTAGTATTGGGCTATCCTATGTTAATGCACTTGTTAATTTATAATGTTAGCTCTCTTGCAATGATTGTGATTTGCTCATTTGATATCTTGCTCTCATATATCCATAATGTTGTTGTTACTATAATTTAGCATGGTTATTCATTTGGTTGTGTAATAAGGTATAACCATGTATTGGTAGAGAAATGGGTTGGATGGGAAGGCTAGATATTAGGAGTTGAGATCGGTATAGGATATACGTATACAATTTGGTGTTGAATATATCTATTGTGCGTAGTGTTGAGGTGAAGTTATTGAATAGGTGGGCGTGAAAATGATGAACACTATGTGAGGAGTATTTTGTAACCGTAATCCGAGCCCAAGGGGTTATTAATAACCGATGCTTAGAGTTGAAGTCTCCCTACGGGTAGCATCGAGTGAGTTGTTTTGGGGCATGTAATGTGCGACGATTCATCGTGTCGCGATATTGAGATAATGACTGTGGCAGGTCTACGGGTTCGCCAGTCGTCACACCGATGGGAGCCAATGGGTAGACCTTGGGCGGTAGGGTTAGATACTTGGTGTCCATAAACCGAGATCTCCTCCGCGCCATGAGAACGGTTGGGCTTGCACCTCGTGTGCTTCCGAGGTTCCATCCGGTTCGAAATCAAAGGCCAGATTGGGCTGTGTTCTTGGTGCACATTTACCCAAGACCCCTTCTGAGCCGTAGTACGCAGGTGAGCTCCGCTGTTGTGTTCTTAGCGTTGAGGCGTACGGGGGCCTAGGATAGGTAGTGTGATACCACCTAGTAGTGGAGACGCCCGCTCCACTGTCGCCGTCTGGCCACGACGGACGACGCCTGAGAGGTTAGCTACCTGCTCGAAAAGTGGGAACTTCAAGTCTGTGTCGACATAGCAACTTGTATGTGCGTGCGCATGAGTCGGTCATACCATAACATTCATATCATGTCATTCATTGCATACACAAGATCCTCACCGTATAAGTTTGTATGGGCACTCCTATACGATGAGTTACTTTATTGTTAAGCCGATCCTTAACTTATAAGTTTGTATGGGCACTCTTATAAGTTAAGTTACTATTCTGATTAATTATACCTGCTGTCATATACTATTGATATTTGTAGAACTGCTAGTTGTGTAGCGTAGTTTATACTCCACTATTTTTACAGTCACCTGCTTGTTTACTTGCTTATATATAATCATATTGTACCTTGTTCCTTTCTCCGCCCGGTGCCGAGGAGTCGCCGGGGGAGCGGATGTGAAGCCACTTAGTCTTATGACTAACGGTTGCTACGTCTTCCTTTTTAGGAGGAAACCCCGCAGGTAGAGCAGCGACGGACTATGCAGCAGGACAGCCAGGCCCGGATGATAGGACCTGAGGTGGTGGTGCCATCGGCACCGTCAGTGACAGTCGTGAGTGTTTTCATGTAGCCGTTTGGCAAAGCATTTCTAGACTCTTGTTCTTTTTGTACAAGCCTGTTGTGCTTGTTATCTTCCGCTACTTTTGGACTTTAACTTAGCTGTGAATTGAACTGCTTTTGCTTTTACTTTTCTGTTATGGTTGGGTTGGCATGTTTGTTGTGATATGGATTGTAGCCGGCGGAATAGGCGTCTTGTGGTAAAGGCTAACCCGTGTGTTAGTGCTACCGCAAGGCGGCTATTTCGGGCATAAGTCTCCCCTCGTGCCGTGTGTTGTGTTCCGGGAGGGGGGTCTTACAAATGGTATCAGACTTAGCCGATCTTCACCTACAGCAGTCAGGTAACAATGGGCCACTCCCGTTCGATTAGTCGGTTTGGGGACAAACCGACTTAGCGGAAGCAGTGGTGTGCCCATATGTAATTCACACTAAGTTGTCCAACTTTGACATTAGTTTTAGCCAACCTGACCCTAATTTGTACCTTGCGTATAGGTCCCAGCGCAGGTGGAGCCGGTTGGGGGCACTCCTACCCCTTCCGTTCCTTCACAATTCCAGCAGTCGGAGCTGGGACAAACGCTGTCAGCCATATTGGATGCATTTAAAGCCCAGCAAGCTCCGGTGCAACAACAAGCGCCAAGCTCCAACTGGTTGAGCACCTTCCGTGCCCTGTCCCCTCCTGCCTATCTTGGGACAGAATCGCCGGTGCGCACCGAGGAATGGCTTGATACCGTGCAGGAATTGATGGCTGGCATAAGATGTCCGAACAGCATGGCGGTGACATTGGTAGTGACGCTGCTAGAGCTGCACGCCAAAAGGTGGTGGAAGTCCCTCATGGGCTCCATCTTCCAAGGGCGGTTGTACACGGACATCGGTTGGAACGAGTTCACCGAGGCTTTTCTGGATCACTTCATCCCTTCTTCTGCTCGGGATGGACTTGAAGAAAAATTTCTGCAGCTGAAGCAAGGATCGAATTCGGTAACGGAGTACCAGAGGGAGTTCCAACACCTCGCTAGGTTTGCCGATTCCTATGAGTTGGACGATAGAGGCTACGCGAAGCGCTTCTACAAAGGGTTGAGGGACCCCCTGAGGCAGGCCCTTTTGTTTATAGCCGATGGAAGCCTGGCAGAAATCATTGACATGGCAAAGAGACTGGAGGCGGATCACATGGGATGTGGCAAGAGACCCGCGGAAGGAGTAATTGAAGTCGGCCCTAGTAATAGAAGGCGGAATGATCATGGTAGAGGAAGGGGAAACCACAGAGGCGGTCGGTGGGTCAACCGGAACTATCGGGTGGAGTACCCAATTCCGCAACCACTAGCTTTACCTCCACCACCGCAGCAGCAATATTATCAACAACCTGGGGGCCGACGTGAGGTGATATGTTTTGAGTGCAACCAACCGGGGCATGTCCGACGAGTTTGCCCGCGATTGATCGGGGATGCTCCTATTGCTCCCCCTCCAGTAGCTCCACGGGGGCGAGGGCACATGCGTGGCCGAGGAAGAGGACCACCAGGGAGAAATCAAGGACATGCACGGGAGCATGTATTCGCATTGGATATGACTCAGGAGAGAAATCCGCAGGAAGTCATCACCGATACGTGCAAAAATTTATTAATATTATATGACTTGTTAGATTTATGATACAAATGATACGCGCTATTCTGAATAGTGATTACCCTTTTGGAACCTAGGCACTGTCGTGGTTAGCGGGAGACCCGCCTATACGTTAGTTTACACGGATGCGTCGTATCAAGGGATGGGAGCTGTGTTGATGCAGAATGGGCATGTGATCGCTTATGCTTCAAGACAGTTGAAGAAGCATGAAGCCAGCTACCCGGTGCATGATCTAGAGTTGGGAGCGGTGGTATTCGCCTTGAAGATGTGGAGGCATTATTTATACGGCGTCCACTGCGAGATCTACTCGGATCACAAAAATCTGAAGTACGTTCACACCCAAAAGGAGTTAAACTTGAGACAGCGGCGGTGGTTGGAGTTCTTGTGCGACTATGATTTCACCTTGAACTACCACCCCGGGAAGGTTAATTCCGTAGCTGATGCCTTGAGCCGGAAAGCGCCGGAAGCGAGCACGGAATCCCGCTTGATGAGGATGGAGTTAATCCGGACGTTGCAAGAGATGGAAATCACTTTGGTCTTTAAGAATCAACCGGAAGAGTATACCGAATATTTGGCCGCGATGAGTATAGTTTGCAACATACGAGACCGGATCCGTACGGAACAAAAGAAGGATGCGGCTTTAACCCCGGCTTTCAAGTCAATGGAGGATGGGACTACGGAAGAATACTCCCTAAAAGACGGCCTCGTCCATTTTCGTGGCCGGCTTTACATCCCCGAAGGTGACAACATTCGGGAGGATATTCTAAAGGAGGCCCATTGCTCCAAGTACTCGGTGCACCCGGGGATCGCAAAGATGTACACCGATTTGAGAAAGACGATGTGTTGGCCGGGCATGAAGAGGGATGTCAAGTACTTTGTTACTCATTGTGTGGCCTGTCAAATGGTGAAGGCGGAGTGCAGAAGCCCCGGTGGAATGCTACAGTCGTTGCCCATCCCCGAATGGAAATTTGAGGACATCTCCATGGACTTCGTCCACGGGTTACCTCGCTCGCACTCGGGGAATGATTCCGTGTGGGTGATAGTTGACCGGTTGACCAAGGTAGCCCGATTTATCCCAATGAAGAAGGAGGCGCAAGTGGGCGTCTTAGTGCGTCTCTTTGTGGAACAATTTGTGCGGTACCATGGTGTGCCAAAGACGATCGTCTCCGACCGGGATGGTCGGTTTACTTCAAGAGAATGGAGGGCTGTACAGGCTTATTTGGGCTCGCGCCTCGCCTTTAGCACAGCCTTTCACCCTCAAACGGACGGGCAATCTGAACGAACAATCCGAACATTGGAGGACCTTCTGCGGTTGTGTGTGCTAGATAAAGGAGAACCATGGGAGAGACTCTTACCTCTCGTGGAGTTCTCTTATAATAACAGTCATCAAGCCAGTATTGGAATGGCACCTCATGAAGCTTTGTATGGAAGGAGGTGTAGAACACCCTTGTCCTGGGTGCAAGACGAAGATCCGAAGACATTGGGAAATGAGTATATTGATGACACGGACGCGGTGGTTAGGTTGATCCGGAATCGAATGCTAGAGGCTCAAAGCCGACAGGCGAAATATTACAACGCAAGGCACCGTATGGTAGAGTTTCAAGTGGGTGATAAGGTGTTCCTGAAGATTCGACCAATGCACGGAGTGTCACGAGTACGTGGAGTCAAGAAGCTCAGCCCAAGGTATGTTGGGCCCTATGTTGTAGTGGAAAGGATTGGCCCTCTGGCCTATCGATTGGAGTTACCACCGGAGCTGGAGAACCTTCACGACGTGTTCCATGTATCGTCACTTCGGAAGGCTTTGTTGCGACCTGAACAGTATATCCCCACGGCGGATGGTGCCGTGGCGTCTGATAGGTCTGTGCGACTGGAGCCGGTGCGGATCGTTGATAACGAGACAAGGACCTTGCGCCGCAAAAGTGTTCCCTTGGTGAAGGTGCTATGGTCTAATCACGGGAAGGAAGAGTGCACATGGGAGCCAAGGGATTTGATGCAAGAGCGCTACCCGGAATTATTTACTCCAGGTAAAAAATTTTATTTGAAAGCATAGTTCCCTTTTTATGTGTTTCACTCCCATAGCCTTACCCTGATTTCGGGGACGAAATCTTTTATTTTGTTTATAGGATTTGTAACGTCCCAATTCGCGCTAGGCCCCTTGATTGCGTATTTGAGTCAAGGGGGGGCTGTGGTGAGCCCAATGGGGGATGTGGGTGAACAGGTGCGGACGTGCGGGAAATGAGGAAAACAAGGCAAAACAGCATTTTTGGCTGACACGGGTATGGACACGGCCGTGTCCATACCCGTGTGCCTCATAAAAATAGGTTTACCAGTCAGAGAGGTACACGGGCATTGGGACACGGGCGTGTCCCTAGCCGTGTGCCAAGGACACGGGTCGGGACACGGGCGTGTCCCTAGCCGTGTGCCAAGGACACGGGTCGGGACACGGCCGTGTCTCTACCCGTGTGCCGCAACCCTGACCCGGCAGAAAGTGGTTCTGGGAGGAACACGGCCCTAGACACGGCATGCCACACGGCCGTGTCACCTGAACACGGGTAGGAACACGGCCGTGTGCCTACCCGTGTCTGCGATGTATAAAAAGGAAAAGTTGGGAAACCCTAGCATTTCATCTCCTTTCTTCTGCCCCGAAATTCCTGAGAGGGTTCTTGGCTGGAGGAGGAGGAAGAGCTTGCCGGAGCCATCCTTGGAGGAATCAAAACGCCGCCGCCGTCAAGGGAAAAACAATGCCGCCGCGAAGGAGTGCGAGGCTCATGGCCGGCCATGGTGGTACCGCTGGACTTGAGGTGAGCTTCCTCCCCTCTCCCTTGGTGCTAGATCTATAGCTATTTTAGGAGAGACATCGACTCCATAGAGTCTTGATGGTGAGGAGAAGAGTTCTTAGGTTAAGCCATGCCTAGGTTTTCTAGGCTTAGTATTCCTCAACCTTCTCATCGTTCAAAGTGGAGATGAGAGGGATTTTCGTTGAGGGTTTGGCTTTGAAAGGAGGAATAAGGTTGGGTGTGATTTCTGGAGAAGTTTATGCGAGGTCGTTGCAAGGAAGAAGATGAACGGATGCCGTTCATCTCGCCTTAAGATGCGTGCAGAAATCTGATTTCTGCACGCAGCGACCTTCGTGGCCAATTTCGGAGGTGTTCTGGCCAGATCTGGGTGAACGACTCAACACAAAAGTTGTAGCCCTTGAAATTACCTTTCCAACGAGTGGTTGCTCGTTTCCATGCGATACCTGTAGCCACGGGAAAGCTGGTTCGAGTCCGCTGCGTTCGGGAAAATTCCTGTACAGGAAACTGTTTCCTGTACGTGTTCGAGTTGAATTTCTGGTAGGTTGCGACCAGATCTGGGCGATCGACTCAACACGAAAGTCGTAGCCCTCGCGAATACCTTTCCAACGAGGGGTTGTGCGTTGTGATCGGATTCCTGTAGCTCCGGGAATCCCAGTTTTAGTATTGGGCTATCCTATGTTAATGCACTTGTTAATTTATAATGTTAGCTCTCTTGCAATGATTGTGATTTGCTCATTTGATATCTTGCTCCCATATATCCATAATGTTGTTGTTACTATAATTTAGCATGGTTATTCATTTGGTTGTGTAATAAGGTATAACCATGTATTGGTAGAGAAATGGGTTGGATGGGAAGGCTAGATATTAGGAGTTGAGATCGGTATAGGATATACGTATACAATTTGGTGTTGAATATATCTATTGTGCGTAGTGTTGAGGTGAAGTTATTGAATAGGTGGGCGTGAAAATGATGAACACTATGTGAGGAGTATTTTGTAACCGTAATCCGAGCCCAAGGGGTTATTAATAACCGATGCTTAGAGTTGAAGTCTCCCTACGGGTAGCATCGAGTGAGTTGTTTTGGGGCATGTAATGTGCGACAATTCATCGTGTCGCGATATTGAGATAATGACTGTGGCAGGTCTACGGGTTCGCCAGTCGTCACACCGATGGGAGCCAATGGGTAGACCTTGGGCGGTAGGGTTAGATACTTGGTGTCCATAAACCGAGATCTCCTCCGCGCCATGAGAACGGTTGGGCTTGCACCTCGTGTGCTTCCGAGGTTCCATCCGGTTCGAAATCAAAGGCCAGATTGGGCTGTGTTTTTGGTGCACATTTACCCAAGACCCCTTCTGAGCCGTAGTACGCAGGTGAGCTCCGCTGTTGTGTTCTTAGCGTTGAGGCGTACGGGGGCCTAGGATAGGTAGTGTGATACCACCTAGTAGTGGAGACGCCCGCTCCACTGTCGCCGTCTGGCCACGACGGACGACGCCTGAGAGGTTAGCTACCTGCTCGAAAAGTGGGAACTTCAAGTCTGTGTCGACATAGCAACTTGTATGTGCGTGCGCATGAGTCGGTCATACCATAACATTCATATCATGTCATTCATTGCATACACAAGATCCTCACCGTATAAGTTTGTATGGGCACTCCTATACGATGAGTTACTTTATTGTTAAGCCGATCCTTAACTTATAAGTTTGTATGGGCACTCTTATAAGTTAAGTTACTATTCTGATTAATTATACCTGCTGTCATATACTATTGATATTTGTAGAACTGCTAGTTGTGTAGCGTAGTTTATACTCCACTATTTTTACAGTCACCTGCTTGTTTACTTGCTTATATATAATCATATTGTACCTTGTTCCTTTCTCCGCCCGGTGCCGAGGAGTCGCCGGGGGAGCGGATGTGAAGCCACTTTGTCTTATGACTAACGGTTGCTACGTCTTCCTTTTTAGGAGGAAACCCCGCAGGTAGAGCAGCGACGGACTATGCAGCAGGACAGCCAGGCCCGGATGATAGGACCTGAGGTGGTGGTGCCATCGGCACCGTCAGTGACAGTCGTGAGTGTTTTCATGTAGCCGTTTGGCAAAGCATTTCTAGACTCTTGTTCTTTTTGTACAAGCCTGTTGTGCTTGTTATCTTCCGCTACTTTTGGACTTTAACTTAGCTGTGAACTGAACTGCTTTTGCTTTTACTTTTCTGTTATGGTTGGGTTGGCATGTTTGTTGTGATATGGATTGTAGCCGGCGGAATAGGCGTCTTGTGGTAAAGGCTAACCCGTGTGTTAGTGCTACCGCAAGGCGGCTATTTCGGGCATAAGTCTCCCCTCGTGCCGTGTGTTGTGTTCCGGGAGGGGGGTCTTACAACTTGTGTCGACACACAGAAAATCTGTCAACAACAATTGTGTCGACACATAGGACTAGTGTCGACACACATCTGGATTATGTCTACAGCAATTGCGTCGACACACGGGACTTGTGTCGACACATTCCAGAACTCAATCAAGACCAGAAGCTGTGTCGACACACAGGACTTGTGTCGACACATTCCAGAACTCAATCAAGACCAGAAGCTGTGTCGACACACAGAACTTGTGTCGACACATTCCAGAACTCAATCAAGACCAGAAGTTGTGTCGACACACGGGACTTGTGTCGAACATTCCAAAACTCAATCAAGACTAGAAGCTGTGTCGACACACAGGACTTGTGTCGAACATTCCAAAACTCAATCAAGACTAGAAGTTGTGTCGACACACAGGACTTGTGTCGACATATTATACAGAAGCCATGTCAAGAAGTTGTGTCGACACTATGGGAGCTGTGTCGACTTCACCAGGGATTGTGTCGACACTTAATCTATTTGTGTCGACACATATGAAGCAATGACTCGACACTTTGCTAACTGAGACAAAGACTCATGGAATGACTGGTGACTTGACAGGTTGCATGATCAACAAGGCTGTTGTAAGTGTCAGAGTTGTTAGAAGTTTGTTATAAACCGGATCAGCCGGTAACCTTGGAGAAAGTTTATATAAAGACATATTCTATCATCTGATAGTGAGAGAATGTTGCTACCCTAGTTTGGATTTGAGTTTAGTCTTCTCTTTTAGTCTCTTGACCCAAGATTTATCTATGGTCAAAGGTTAGTTGGTTAGTTAGTTTGCTCTAGTTTTAGAGACGTCACTTTTCCAGATGTAAATTTGGTTAAGTTGTTTGTTCGTTCGACTATGGTCGAACGCCGGTCGACTATCGTCTATCGGCTGATCGACGATCGTCTATCAGTTGGTCGACTTTCAGTCTGCGTTGATAGTTCGACTATCTGTTTGATAGGTCGACTATCTGCTTTCTTTGATAGTTCGACTATCTGCTTGATAGGTCGACTATCTGTTGTGTTCGATAGTTCGACTATCTGCTTGGATAGTTCAACTATCTGATAGTTCGACTATCTGTTTGATAGGTCAACTATCTGTGTTATTTGATGGTTCGACTATCTGTTTGATAGTTCGACTATCTGTTGTCTTTGATAGTTTGACTATCTGCTTGGATAGTTTGACTATCTGATAGCTCGACTATCCGTTTGATAGGTCGACTATCTGTTGTCTTTGATAGTTCGACTATCTGCTTGGATAGTTCAACTATCTGATAGCTCGACTATCTGCTTGATAGGTCGACTATCTGGTTTCTGTGATAGTTCGACTATCTGTTTGATAGTTCGACTATCTGCTTTGTTTGATAGTTCGACTATCTGCTTGGATAGGTCGACTATCTGATAGTTCGACTATCTGTTTGATAGGTCGACTATCTGTCTCCCTTGATAGCTCGACTATCTGTTTGATAGGTCGACTATCTGTTTTCTCTGATAGTTCGACTATCTGTTTGATAGGTCGACTATCTGTTTTGCTTGATAGCTCGACTATCTGCCTTGATAGATCGACTATCTGATAGCTCGACTATCTGTCCTGATTGTTCGACTATCTGCTGTGGTAGTTCGACTATCTGCTTGGGTAGTTCGACTATCTGTATCGTTCGACTATCTGTTTGATAGGTCGACGATCTCTGTGCTTAGGTCGACGATCTCCGAGGGTCGTTCGACGTTTTGTTGTATGTCTTGAGTAATTTTGTCATCTTCTATGATGTGATTTATTTCATATTTATTTTGACATATTTTATAAAAGATTATTTGAATAAATTTATGATATTATTTCCATGCAATATCTGCTCCATTCCTTATGCATGAGCCAATCTTTTTCTGACAAAGTTGCTTGTCTTATTAGTTGAAATATGCTTTCTGCTTTATCTGCCAGGCTGTCTTTTATAGCCGTTAGACCCAAAAAGTCTTCTCTGGCTGTAAAGAGTTCCTTCTGATGTGACTTTCTCTAGTATTATTTTATCAGAGTTACTTGCAGTTTCTTAGAAAGATTTATCCTTTTATAGGATATCTGTCTGCAGTATTTGTTTTTGCTTTATGCTATTTGCAGCCCAGCTTGCAGATTTCAGTAGAAGACAAGATTCAAACTCAAATTAGAGCCGTTGCTGCTGCTGTTATATAAAGAATTCTTTGGAGAAAGAAATCAACTAGTTCATAATTGAAAAAGCTAACAGCAGCATTCAAGCTTACAACTTACAGTTTACAACTGCTCTCAGCTCGTTCACATCTAACTGAGAAGAAGTTTTAATTCTTCACTCCTCTTCAACCTGAGTTCTCCTGCCTCCAGGAAGATCTTTACTCAGAGCTTTTTGAAGAAGAAGAAGAAGAAGATAGCTGCCTGAAAAAGAATTTTCATTTCATATTTATTATCTTATTGTAGCTTTTTCCTTCAGATTTTCTGAAGTGTTTTCTGCACTGAAGCAAGACTTCACCTGGACATTCTTTTAGCCAGGGGGAGTCTTGACTCTTTAGAGCTTTCTAGCTCAGTGCAAGTTCTTGAGCTTCTCTAATTCTATTTAAAATAGAGAAGACATTTTAGCCTCCTTTCCCCCTCCTGTAAAGGGTTATTACTCCCTTCAAAAGTATACCTTGGTGGCAGGGCACCTGATCAAAAACCTGTGTTGGTTTTTAGACACCTGATCAAAAGTCTAAAGGGTTTCTGGATCTACCTGAAGCAGATCTTATTGGTGGCAGGGCACCTGATCAAAAACCTGAGTGGATTCCTACCTTGTTGGTAGAAGAGTGGACGTACCCAAGTTGTTTGGGGAACCACTATAAATTCCCTTGTGTCGTCTGTTTGTTTAATTAATTACTTGTATTGTGGCTGTGATTAGTTTTAACTAGCTTTGCTAGTTGTTGTTTAGGATTCCAAGCCTTAACTGTAATTACAGTTGGCTGCCTTTTGTGCACAATACTTGTGTTAGGCTTTAGGGTTACTTCTCAAATATCTATAACCTTCATTCCGCAATTAACTCCAAGGGAGTTGAGTAGACAGTCAACTTTGCTAGTGCAATTTTTGATTACTCTATTCACCCCCCCTCTAGAGTAGTATCTATCCCTTTTCTTTCAATTGGTATCAGAGGGAGGTTGTCTGACTGTATAGGCTAACACCTAAGTCACAAGATCCTGATAGATACCAAAGTTTATAGATATTCACTTTCACCTTCATGGCCCAGTTCAAGGATTACTCTAGCACCAGACCTCCAGCATGCAACTTAACCAAGTTCAGCATCTGGAAGGCAAGGATTAAGTTATATATGAACTCTATTGATGAGAGTATTTTTGCTTCTATTTTGACAGGACCACCGAGAGCACCTGCTGCAGCTACTGCCTCATCATCAACTGATATGAGTGCAGTGCCTCCTCCAGATTACAATGATGAATACAAAAAGGTAAAGATAGCAGATGCTAAGGCAATGAACATTCTGGCTCAGACAATGTCTGATGAAGTATTCCAGAAGGTTGCTGACTGCTCCTCAGCAAAAGCAATGTGGGATACACTGAACCAGATTGTAGCTGATTCAGCTGATGAAAGGAAGGACAGAAGGTCCAACCTTATCTCCCAGTATGAGAATTTCAAAAAAACTGATGCTGAATCAGTTGAAGCAATGTACACAAAGCTCAGCTCAATCATCAATGAGCTGAGGACTCTTGATAAGGATATTTCATTGACAGAGGTCAATGATAAGATTCTTATGTGCTTCCCTAGCTCATGGGATCTGAGGATCTGGCCTATCAAGGAGGCCAGAAGCACAACAGAAATCTCAACAGAAGCCCTTCTCGGCAAGCTCAAGTCCTTTGAGCAAGTGCTGAAGTCCAGGGAAGCTGAGGCTGAAGCAAAGACTCCAACTCCCACAAGAAAAGAGCAAACCCTTGCTCTCAAAGCTGCTGATGCTTCTGAAGGAAGTCAGTCCAATGAGGAACTGATGGTATTATTTGCCAAAAGGTTTCTCAAGATGGGAAGGAAAGAATTCAGAAAGAAATCTTCAAAATATGAAGAAAAACCAAGGTATGATCGTACTCCTACTAAAGAAATAATTTGCTATGGTTGCAGGAAGCCTGGACATATTCTTCTAGACTGTCCAGAGGAAAAGAATAAAGAGAAAAGAAAAGACAAGGATCAGCACAGGAAGCATTCCAAGGCATCCTCCTACAAGAACAAAAAGAAGGAGAGAGGTTTTGTTGCTGAAACCTGGAGCGATTCTGATGAGGAATCTTCCTCCTCAAGCTCCAGTGAGGATGAGGAAGAAAAGAAGGCAAAAGAAGTTTGTCTGATGGCAATTGATGCCTGCAGCAATCACTCAGCTGCAGAGAGTTCAGATTCTGATGAAGAAATGCCAACAGAAGATGATGTATTGTCATCTTATGATTTTACATCTGCTGAATTTAAATTAGATTTTAAATCTTTATGTTTAGATTTAATTAGTTCTGAAAAGGAAATAAAAGAGCTTGGAAATAAACTAGCTGAATCTGAATTAATTTCTATTGAAAACATTAGGTTAACAGCAGAACTCACTAATTCTAGTGAAAAAATAAAATTCCTTAAGAATTAGTTAGCTAAGTCCAAAAGGTTAGAAGAATCTCTGAATGGTAGAAGCCTTAAGTTGCTTGAAATAACCAGCATGTCTAACACTAGGTCAGGCAATAACAAATTAGGCTTAGGAGCTTCTTCTAGTGAACCCCCAATCATTCTTAAAAACCATCTTTCAACTCCAGTGAATTTTATTTCAGCTAGTGGAATAAAAAACACTGAGCAAGTTAATCAGGTTAATAAAGCTTTAAATAAAGCTAAGAGAGAGAAAAGAAAACAAAAATTTAAGGAAATACAAAGAGCGTCGAACGCTGCTCGACGATCGCAGGCTCAGTGGTCGAACGGAGATCGACGATCTGAGCACCCATCGTCGAACACTGATCGACGTTTTCAACATGAATTTCAAAACTTCAACCAGAACTTTAGAAACCCGAATGTAAATAGAAACCCTAGGTTCATTGACCCATCATCTGCATGGAGAATCCCACCTAGGAGATCTTACCCGTTAGGTTATCACCCTCAACCTACTTATTCATTTATTTCCAGTTTCTCTTATGTGAAAAACAAGGGACCCAAGGTTACCTGGGTCCACAATGTTTAATTGATTTATTTGCAGGTGAAGACCTATCCTATCACTCAGAATAAGTGGTATTTGGATAGTGGCTGCTCCAAGCATATGACAGGAAATAAGGAAAATCTGTCAAGGTTCAAGGCCAAGCTTGGACCAAAGGTGATATTTGGAGATTCAAGTTGTGGTCAAACTGAAGGCTATGGCAGGATCACCATTGGAGCTGTAACATTCAAGAGAGTTGCTTATGTAACTGGACTGAAGCATAATCTCATTTCAGTAAATCAGTTATGTGATGCTGGATATCAGGTATCATTTACTAACTCTCTTTGTAATATTACTTTAAATAATAATGTTGTGTTAGTAGGTATTAGACAAGGTAACATTTATTTAGTAGATTTTAACTCAACTCACTCTGAAATCTGCTTATTTAATGAAGTAACAAATAACAATACCTTATGGCATAAAAGGCTTAGCCATGTTAATCTCAAGAACATATCTAGGTTATCTAAACACAACCTTGTTAGAGGTTTACCTTCTTGCCCCTACAAGAAGGAGAGCCTATGCAAGGCTTGTCAATTAGGCAAGCAAACCAAGAATTCATTTAAATCAGAAAATAAAAGTGATTTTCCTAGAATCTTGTATTTATTACATTTGGACCTTTTTGGACCAATAAATGTACAGAGTTTAGGAGGGAAGTATTACACCCTAGTCATTGTAGATGACTTCTCTAGGTTCAGTTGGGTGTTCTTTTTGAGAACTAAGGCTGATAACTTCAAAGCCCTTACAGATTTTCTATTATGTGTGCAGACTGAGTACTCTACTCATGTGGCCTTGATCAGAAGTGATCATGGTACTGAGTTTGACTCTCTTCTCATGCAAGAATTCTGTGAGAGAGAAGGTATCAAACATAGCTTCTCAGCTCCTAGAACTCCCCAACAGAATGAGGTAGTTGAAAGGAAGAATCGAACACTAATTGAAGCTGCTAGCACATTATTGGCAGATGCTAACACGTCTCTTTCCTATTGGGCAGAAGCTGTTAGTACAGCCAACTATGTCTTGAATAGAAGTCTTATACATAAGCTTAAGTGTAAAACTCCTTATGAGTTGCTTAAACGAAAGAAACCTAAAATAAATTATTTTAGAGTTTTTGGCTTTGTAGTTTATATTCATAACAACAATAAAGAATACCTTAGAAAATTTGAAGCAAAAGCTTCAATGGGAATTTTTCTTGGATATTACCAAGTAAGCAAAGCTTATAGGGTGTTTAATAAATCATTTTCTAAAATTGAAGAGTCTGTTCATGTGTCCTTTGATGAATCTCAAATGTTTTACAAGGAGAAGGAAACTTCTCCTTCCTCAAGTTCATTGCAGGTACAAGAATCTAGTAAAAATGTCACTCAAGAGATTCTTCATCTATCAACTCTTCATATCACTGAGTCAGACAGTGATGAAGACCTTGCAGAAGCTGTTGTTGTTCCACCAATAGTAGATCAAATTCCTCTTGAGGAATTAATCCAAACTATTGCTGAAGATCACATCCCACCTGCTGATGTTGTCACACTTAGAGATCATCCTACATCTCAAGTGATTGGAGACATATCAGCTGGTGTTCAAACAAGACATCAGTTAAGATAGGATGTGATGCATGCTTGTTTCCTTTCACAGATTGAGCCTCTCACCATTAAAGATGCTGAGCTAGATCCCCACTGGATCATTGCTATGCAAGAGGAACTCAATCAGTTTGAAAGATGTAAAGTATGGACTTTGGTTCCAAGACCTAAAGGCCAACTGATCATAGGCACCAAGTGGGTGTATAGAAACAAGTTGGATGCAAATGGAATCATTGTAAGGAACAAAGCTAGGCTTGTAGCTCAGGGCTACAGACAGGAGGAAGGTATAGATTATGACCAAACCTTTGCTCCTGTTGCAAGGCTAGAGGCAATAAGGATCTTTCTAGCCTATGCAGCCTATATGAAGTTTAAAGTTTTTCAAATGGATGTCAAAAGTGCCTTTCTAAATGGTGAGCTAAAGGAAGAGGTATTTGTTGAACAACCACCTGGGTTTGTTTCTTCAACTCAGCACTCACATGTTTTCAAGTTGCAAAAAGCTTTTTATGGACTCAAACAAGCACCCAGAGCCTGGTATGAGACTCTAGCTAGTTTCCTGTTAGAGCACAACTTTGTTAGGGGAGTAGTTGATAGAACCTTCTTCGTCAAGCACCACAAGGACACAATCCTGTTAGTTCAAGTGTATGTGGATGACATTATTTTTGGTTCCACTGATCCCAAGCTGTGCAAAAAGTTCTCTGACTTGATGCATTCTAAGTTTGAGATGAGTAGTATGGGTGAGTTGTCTTACTTTCTTGGTCTCCAAGTAAAGCAAGATGCTGATGGCATCTTCATCTCTCAATCCAAATATGCCAAGGAATTGGTAAAGAAGTTTGGGATGGCTGATGCTTCAGCAATGCATACACCTATGGCTACTAATGTAGTTATAGATTCTGATGATCAGGGAAAGCCTGTAGATCAAAAGAATTATAGGGCCATTGTTGGTTCCCTATTGTATTTAACTGCAAGTATGCCAGATATAATGTTTGTTACATGCCTTTGTGCTAGATTCCAGGTCAACCCCAAGGAATCTCATCTGATTCTTCTCAAGAGAATCTTGAGATACCTGAAGGGATGTCCAAATCTAGGACTATGGTACCCAGCTGAATCAGAATTTGAGTTATTTGGATACTCTGATTCTGACTATGCTGGTTGTAGAGTTGACAGGAAAAGTACCTCAGGAACTTGTCAGTTCCTGGGAGAGAGATTGGTCTCTTGGTTCTGTAAGAAGCAGGCTTCTGTCTCAACTTCAACTGCAGAGGCTGAATATATAGCAGCTGCCAGTTGTTGTTCACAGATCCTGTGGATTCAAAACCAACTTTTGAATTATGGGTACACACACAAGAACACAAAAATCATGTGTGATAGTACCAGTGCTATATCAATTGCACAAAATCCAGTGCACCACTCTAGAACGAAACACATTGAGATCCGGCACCATTTCCTGAGAGATTGTGTGGAAAAGAATAAGATCAGCCTTGAGTTCATATCCACTGACCTTCAGAGAGGTGATATATTCACCAAGCCCTTAGATGAACAGAAGCATCTGTTCTTTTTAGTTCAACTAGGCATGATTAATGGAAGAGACTAAGTGTGACGTCTGCCTTGTTGAAACTTGTTTGAAGATCGTCGAACGACGTTCGAAGATAGTAAATCAAATCAAGCTTATCATCGACCTATGGTTGATGATAGCTTATCTGCTTGAAGATCGTCGACCGGCGTTCGAAGATAGTCGAACAAGTCGAGCTTATCGTCGATCTATGGTTGACGACAGCTTGCTGCTTGTGAAGACAGAAATAGTCAAACGATTGATCGACTACTCTGCTTCAGGAACGATCGTCGAACAACCGTTCGACCATCGTCTCCAGTATCTTTTAAATAGATCGACGATCGTTGTTTTAATATAAAGCCGATGGTCGACTTAGGTTAAGAGATTGTTGTTTTTATCGTCGACGGAGAGCGTCTTTTCGCATTTCGTCTTCCTGCTTGCTCTTTGTCTCGCGATTTCTGCCGTTTCGTCTTCGTCGTTTCCCTCGCCTTCTCCAGCCCCTTCGATGGCGATAGCTCCAGCCCTCTTGACCGTAGTGAAGTTCGATGCAGGCTTCAGTGTGGATTTCGATTCTTTCAGTTGCTGCGAATCTGGAATAGTGGAAATTCTCAACCTATGCAAAGATCAAGGATTGGAAAAGCTCATGTCCTCCAGGATAAAGATAAACATTCAAGAGATTAAAGAATGGGCATTTACTTCGTCCTCCAACGACGAATCAATGACCGGAACCATTGGCGGAGAAGAGGTAACTTTGACTCCCGCCATTTTAACTGAAATTTTTGGATTGCTGAATGGAGAAGAAGATTTCGAGCAAGATACCCCTAAGTTTGGGAGGATGTTAACAGAGTTAGGTCATGCCGATAGCATTCCTGCTAAGCTGCTAAAGGTAAACTTTCCATTTAAGATTAAGTTCCTTGCTGAACTCGTCGGAAAAGTGCTACTGGGAAAGCACTCTGCCCATGACAATATTACAAGGCAGCAGTTTGCACTGATGTGTGCAATTGTGAACAAAAAGAAGATTAACTGGGCAGGAGTATTGTTTGATTTAATAAGGAAAAAGAACAGCAAGAAAGAAGTCACCCTGGGTAGGGTAGTTGGGATTTTTCTAAAGGAAAAATATCCCCATTTGTTAGTTTCAGCTGCTACCTCCATCAATGCAAGCAAGAAGATGGACCCAACCTTGTTCGCCAAGTGGAAAAGGACTTTTCTGAAGCCCGCTCCTGCAGGGGTTGCTCCAGCTGCATCTGAGAGCACAAGGACTGGTTCAGTCGCTCCCCGCCCTCAAGAAACAGGTTCAGCAATTCTCTCCGCTCCTTCTTCTTCATCTGTATTGTCGTCTACTTCAGTTGAAGTTCCATCAACTTCAATTGAAGTACGACCTTCTGCCTCTCCTCTTCCTGATTCATCCACAATTCTCCATGCATCACCTCATGCATCTCCTCTCCCTTCTCATCTTGCTAGGATCTCACATCCCAGTTTTGATTTGTTGGTTTCTGAGATACCCACTCCTCCTCAGTCACCAATTCCCTCTTCAGATCATATTGATCATCCTGCATCCACCCATGTATCTCCAGTTCATTCTCCATCTCCAGTTCACTCTCCATCTCCAGTTCACTCTCCAGTTCATCAAGAATACACCATTCCTGCTGATCATCCAGCCACTGAGATTCCCCCATCATCTTTTGAAATCACTCCAGCATTCATTTCTAGCATCTTGGAGTTAATTACTCCTTCAATCAAAATTATGATTGAAGAAGCAATTGCTCCCCTTGCATCCTCCATCTCTTCTTTGACTACTGCCATCCAAGCTCTATCAAAATCTGCTGAGCCCTCTTCATCTAGGGTCTGGTTTCAGTATCTACTGAAATCAGGCAGGAGGAGATGCTTTATGAAGATGTCTCCGAGCTGCCCTTGGCCTCCCTTCCAGCAGATCCTCCTGCAATTACAGTTAAAGAGATAGCAGCAGAAGAAGAAGCAGTTCCTCAATTATCTGAAAAAGAGATTTCTGATGCCATTATGCTGACAGAATTTGTTATAAAAGTCTGCTTAGAAGAATCCTCCACTCCCTTGGTTTCCCTCTACCTAGAAGGAGTCATTACTTCCTTCCTAGATGAATTATGGGAGATAGGAAATTCTGAGGAGAACCCTGAAGGTATTTCATTTCCTCATTTTCTTGACTTGTTAACTGATATGATAGTATGAGAATACCTAGAAGGTATGATTCAACTTCATTTAGCCCGTCTATGTTCCTGATGATACAGATATAGTGGAAGAAGTTCCAGCTGTCCAAGTGCCAGTGTCTGAATCTGCTCCAGAAGTTCAAGCTGCTATAGAGCCTGTGTCTGAACCTGCTTCTGAAGTTCCAGCTGATCCACTGCCTGATATTCAAGATACTGAGTCTGCTCAACCAGCTCAGTCAGTTGTGCAAGAAGAACCTGTAATGGATTCAGTTATAGTTGATCAAGAAAATGTTTCTGAAATTTAAATAGAAAAGTCTACTGTCTGGGATGATTCTCCTGGATTAGACCTAGATACCCTTCTGGCACAGGATGCCATGGAAGAAGAATTAGAGAAAGCTGCTTTGAAAGAGAAAGAAAAAGCTATATCAGAAGCTTATGATCCCTATGACCATCCTCCTTCATCCAATTCTGAGGATGAAGATGATTCTGATGATTCTGAAAATTCTAAGAGAAAGAAAGCTGCTAAAAAGAAGAGAAAAGCTGTGGCTCCTCCTCCTCCCAATCCTGATAATGACATTCCCTATTATATTTTGAAAGGAATTGATCCCAAATCAAAAGAGTATCAGCATTGTATGGGCTTCTCTAAGAACCAGCAAAAGCAAAGGAAGAAGTCAAAGAGGTATGACAGTCCAGTCCCAAGATGGACTCCTAGAGGTCCTCCTCCTCCACCTCCCAGTGCAGGAGCCTCTGGCAACCTATCTGCAAATCCTTCTGCTCCATCTGCCAGATCTACTCCATCCCAGCCTTCTTCAAGGAAAAGCTCTCAAGGTTATCAAGGCAGATCGCATTCTAGCTCTCAAAGACATGATGCTGAAGTAAAGGAACAAGTAAAGGAGGTGGTCTATCAAAAGCCAACCTTTTCACCTCCTCCTTCTCCCAAGAGAAGAGTTTCACCTTCAATGCCAGATCATGCAGTAAAAGATGTTTCAAAAGGTAAAAGAACTATTTTCTCTGAAAAGTCTAATAGGAAATTTACTGAGGTTGCCCCTCCTTCATCTCTAGTTATTCAAGAAAAAGGGTCAGCTGAAAGTCTGCTAGATTTGTCTATCAAGTTTAAAGCTGTGAAACCTGTTGATACAACCTCTGAAAATGTATATGAAAGCCAAGAGCTTGATCCTGATTACAGGATGGCTCGATTTCTTGAGCTTGTTGGTTCAGCCCAAATCAAGAAAGCTAAAGCTGAAGGCAAAGACACTGCAGGATTGACCACTATGTCAAAATTCAGAATGAAGGAGCTTGATAAATTCTAGGTTAGACCTGAGGTATTTGACCCTTCAAAATACATGGAAAAGCATCCTGAAGCAGTTGTCCCAAGGGCGTCAGAAACAAAAATCATTGGAGAACAAGACTTGAAGTTGTCAAGGAAAGAAGCTCTAGACCCCTTGAGGGAAATTTCTTTTATTCCTAGTTTTTCTGAACCTAAACCTAATTCTGAAGCTTCTTAAATTTTATTAATTGACAGTATTTATTTATCTGTTTGTTTGATGCTATATGCTGTTTAGTTTTTCATTTCCTATATTGTTTTACTTCCAGTAGTTTGTCTTGTGTGTTTTGCTTTTGAGAGACTTAACTCAAATAGGGGGAGATTGTTGGTACCCTAGTTTGGATTTGAGTTTAGTCTTCTCTTTTAGTCTTTTGACCCAAGATTTATCTATGGTCAAAGGTTAGTTGGTTAGTTAGTTTGCTCTAGTTTTAGAGGCATCACTTTTCCAGATGTAAATTTGGTTAAGTTGTTTGTTCGTTCGACTATGGTCGAACGCCGCTCGACTATCGTCTATCAGCTGATCGACGATCGTCTATCAGTTGGTCGACTTTCAGTCTGCGTTGATAGTTCGACTATCTGTTTGATAGGTCGACTATCTGCTTTCTTTGATAGTTCGACTATCTGCTTGATAGTTCGACTATCTGCTTGATAGGTAGACACCTGATCAAAAGTCTAAAGGGTTTTTGGATCTACCTGAAGCAGATCTTGTTGGTGGCAGGGCACCTGATCAAAAACCTGAGTGGATTTCTACCTTGTTAGTAGAAGAGTGGACGTACCCAAGTTGTTTGGGGAACCACTATAAATTCTCTTGTGTCGTCTGATTGTTTAATTAATTACTTGTATTGTGGCTGTGATTAGTTTTAACTAGCTTTGCTAGTTGCTGTTTAGGATTCCAAGCCTTAACAGTAATTACAGTTGGCTGTCTTTTGTGCACAACACTTGTGTTAGGCTTTAGGGTTACTTCTCAAATATCTATAACCTTCATTCCGCAATTAACTCCAAGGGAGTTGAGTAGACAGTCAACTTTGCTAGTGCAATTTTTGATTACTCTATTCACCCCCCCTCTAGAGTAGTATCTATCCCTTTTCTTTCCAAGAACTTTTTGGGAAACAAAAAGGACAGAAAACTGGAAGTATCCAAGTGAAGAAAGAGACAATCATCAGCAAGTCTCTAAGAGAAAATCAAGATCAAGTTTGCAAGGAGAATTCAGATTAAATTCTTAAGAGTAGAAGGAAGCCGATTGAAGATCAACTTCAAGAAGATCAACCTTACTTTGTTCAGATTCAAGAAGCTTTGAAGAAAGCTAAGACATGTTGAAACTAAAAGTTGTCAGATCTATCAAGAATTGACCAAGAAATCTTCTACCCTTTCTCTCTCTACTTGGGTGAAGGTTTCATATATCTTATTATCATTTTACTGTAGGGTCTTTTATAGATCTGAGTTATAGGCCTGGGTGAAGACTGAGGTAGGGCTGTGTGCCTGAGGTAGGAGAGTTGTCTCTCTGAGTTGTAAGCCTAAATCTATAAAGGCTGAGATAGGGCAAGGGCCTGAGGTAGGAGTGTGGATTCACTCTGAGTTGTAGGAACCATCTTAGGGTTCTGAGCTGTAAGATCTGAGGATCTGAGGAAAAAAAGGGGAGTTAGGCCGAATCTAGTTTACTGCTAGATAGACGAATGGGGAAAGTGGATATACCCATCATTTGGGGAACCACTATTAATCTGTGTGCATTCTATGATTGGCTGTGGTAATTTAAATGCTGTGTTGTGATAGTTACTAATGATATAGTCTAACGTGCATGAGTTACCTGCCTAAGTATTAAAAAGAATTGAACCTATTCACCTCCCCCCTCTAGGTGTTTAGGACATCTTAAAAACTAATTCTTTCACCTTTGTTCGTTCGTGTCTCATGAGGACCGGGATCTGTCTGATTGAAGGTGGCGAAGAACGTTTGGTAATTTACGCCTCAGGAGTACCAGGGCCCGTCCTGGTGGAGGTGGCGAAGAACTTTGTTCGTTCCCGCCTTAGGAGGGTCGGGGTCCATCCAAGTGGACGTGATGAAGAATCTTTGTTCATTTGTACGTTAGGAGGACCGGGATCTGCCTGATTGGAGGTGCAGATGGACCTTAGTCCATCTCACCATGACAGTAGAAACAGAAAGACTTTCGTCTATCTCGCCTTGATAATAGGAGGTGCAGAAGGACTTTCATCCATCTCGCCTTGGTAGTAGAAGGGCACGGGGTCCATTCTCTCCATAGTGTTGATTGTCGCAAATGCGTCCGAGAATCCATTGTATTATTGCTGAAGAAAGAAGATACAAGTATACGCAGGCCATGCCATGCGGCTTGACAAAGATCCTCGCATTCTGGGAGAGGCCGGCGTGGTCATCGCTTGTCATATTTTAGGAGAATCTCCTTCATCCCTTGGCTCCTCGGTGGGCTTGGTCAAGGCATACTGTGTTGTCGTCCTTTTCCTTTAAAACCCTTCGGGTAGGCAAAGGTGTGCCAGTCATTCGATTTCCTCCTTCAGGTATCTGAACTCTTTTTTGTCGTGTCGTCGGCTTTGATGATAGTCGCAGTATTTAGACTGGTATCCTGAGTTTAGGGCGAGAGACCTTGGTCTCTGAAGAGAGGGGTGATCACGAATGGCGAGCAATACTTCAGTTTGCAAAGTTCCGATTAAGGTCCTATGCAGGCGATGCCCCCGATTTGGTGAGAGTTATCACGGTGCTTGTTGCTCCTTTTAGGATTCTGCAATGGCTCTTGATTCCTCTTCCTTTTTTTATCTTCCTTCAAAATGCAGTCGATTCCCCTCACTTGTCGTCTCTGCCACGATTTGAGCCTCGACTTGGCGGAAGGTAGTTGGGCTCTGTTTCTTTCATCAGCTTGTAGTGGAATTTTCTTGGTTAGAGTCCCCCGAGAAAAATATCGCATAGGAACTCGGTGTTGGCCCTCGAAATCTATCGTACATCCATAGTGAAGCGACGAAAGAAATCCTTTAGTGATTCTGCCTCGATCTGTTGGATCCCCTGGAGGTGGGAGGGGTCTCAAACGATTTGTCGATTGGCGACAAACTGATCCGTGAAAAGTTGAGTTAACTCCGTAAAGTTCTTGATTTCTCCTTTTTTCAGAGAATGGTACTAGATGCGAGTCTCTCCTTTCAGAGTTATCGGGAACATTTGACACAAGAGCGGGTCTGAGGCATTGTAGAAGTGCATGATAGTTGCAAAGTGCTTGATGTGCTCCAAGGGGTCATTTGTCCCATCAAACGTCTCGAAATCGCGAAGTTCGATCCCAGGTGAAACGGGATGCGCCAGGACCTGTGGAGCCAGAGGGGAGATGTGGTGAGCGGGGCGTTGCACTTTTGCGTCTCAGTTCCCCCTTGCCTGCATTCCTCCTCGGTCATTTGTTTTACCTCCTCGTGAGTGAGTCTCTTATCGGTTAGAGTGACGGCTTCCTTTGTTTCTAGAGAGTTTCCATGCGCATGCCTGGGAAGCTCATCGGGTAGGGCGGCGAGTGTAGGGCTGCCAACGTTGGACAACTCGAGCACAACGGAATCCCTGGAGCGGGAAGCGTCTTCAGGTATTATCTGACTTGGGATCGGTGGCGGTCGGCATCCCGAAGCAATGACCGTGTTGGGGGCATGATGGGCCCCCAAGTCTCTTGTGAGGTGAGATCCTTCGCTTGACGCCTCTCCATCTGGCATCTGTGTTCTTCCTCAGAGGTTGGAGTTGCGGCAGTGATGGCTCCTTCCCAAAGATGGGTGTTTCCAGCGGGCGAGTTGGCGGGGGCTTGACTAGCGTGCAGAACTTCTGCACGAGAAGCTCTGAGCGGAGTGAGGTGTGGATCGTGTATCTTCCCCCCCCCCCAGTCTGCGAGGCTCTACTGCGGTGTATTCCTCCTTCGGGCGTCGGGCCCAGGCTCTTTTCCTTCTTCCTCTTTTGGTTTCTTGGTCCTGGCCGAATAAGTGCTCCGTCGGGAGTGATGCCCCCCGCGGTCGGTGCCCCCCCCCCCATTCCAGGCGTGGCATGTGGCGTAGGCCACTCCGCTGAGTGAGCGATGGTCTGATGGGAAGGATGGAGGGCCTGTCGTCGTAAGGTGTGTCATCGAGGATTTAAAAGTCCCTAAATCCCTTAGTAGGGCAAGTGTCTGGGCCCGGTCCCCCCTCCATCTGACGCATCCGCTCTTTTACTAAATAAGTTAGTGTGGTGATTATCTCCTCGAGGCACGGCGCGTAGCCGGCAGGCGAGTCGCTGGAGGCTTGACCGTTGAGTTCCTTGCAATTGCTTGGTCCGCAGCGTGCACGCCTCCTTTCATCATTGCAGTTGGTTGAGGGTGCTTGCGCAGGGCAAGCGGTGTCCTCAGAAATTCCTTAGAGCTTTTTGGGAACGCTTTCCCACAAATGCCGCCAAACTGTTGTGGGTCACCTGGTTTTCCTCTGTTCTAGAGAATTGGACTGTCTTAGCTCGGAGTCGGACCGGGCGCACAAATAGTCAATAAAAACCAACCGGCAATGACAAGAGGGTTTTTTTATCGTGAAAACCCCGGAAATGGTGCAAAACCACATGGCTAGATCGGTGTCGGGCCAAAATCCACTATTTAGCTTTGATTACAATTGTTGGGAGTTCCACGGAAGGTGACAGGTCACCTCTCTGTTACAAGCTTTAAGTACGAAGAAAGGAGAAAAAATCTAAATCCACAAAGCCTTGAGAAGTCCTCACGAGAGCGTCCGCAAGAGCGTTTTCCAATGCCTTCTCCCAAGCTCACAAAAGGGTCTAAGTGAGAGTCGGGCGTTGTGCAGGCTAGAGAGAGAGAGGAGCGAATTCCAAGCGTAGAAACGATCTAAGTCTCATGTTCTCGCCGAAAAGCCTCAGAGCTCTCTCTAGTCTTTAGAGTTGTTTGTCTTCAAATGAAAATTTTGGGGCCGTTTTATAGTTTTCTAGAGGGACGTGCTGGTAATTGCGTCGGACTGAGTCTTGAGTTGGTGAATGACGTCGCTCCGTTTCAATCACCTGGATCACCAATTTTCACGAAATGACGAACATGCCCCACGGGCAGTCCCGACGGCCCGGGCAATTTTCCTGGCGAGTACAGTGGTCAGAGGCGGTAGGAAGCGATGGAGGCGACTGGAGGCGGCGACAACTGTCGACGCGCGCGCAGGCAGGCCAAGCGCGCGCGCGCAAGCTGGCCAAGCGCGCGCTAGCTGAGCGCGGGCGTACGGCGGGATGGTCCCGCACGCGCGGCAGGCTGGCCGAGCGGGCGCGCGGCAGGCTGGCGAGCGCGGGCGCACGGCAGGCTGGCCGCGCCCGCGCGCTGCGTTTGCACGCACGCAGACCGTGCGTGCGCACTGGCTGCGTGTGTGTGTTGGTCGCGCGCGTGCACGCTGTTCGCACACGCGGGGGTCGTGTGCGGTGTCCGTGAGTGCTTAGTTTCGCTCCCCTTTTGGGGTGACTCCGGACCCTTTGAGCGGGCACGGCTTAGGAGCACAATTCACTCGGTCGGGTCGGCTCGTTTGAGAGTTTCAGTCGAATGCCTTTTGGTTTGACTCGCGTCATAAACTCAGCAGGATAAAAGATTATCTATCAATTAATTCTTCCAATTGTTAATATATGATTAAATAACAGCAAATTTTTCTCAGATGAAAAATTTCCGGAAGCAGGATGGACAAAGTTTCATCATTTATCATTTAGCATATGACTTGTTGAAGAAGTTACTATATAGAAACAGTGATTACTAATCAGAAAAACACCAGCAGCAATGCCTTTGTGTATATATAATCAAGCATGAGATTATGCAATGGTAAGTAGTTTCTGTTAAGTCGCCCGAAGTATCCCGGATGGTGATCAAAGTGGAATCACCTATCCGTTGCCCTTAGGTGGGAATAAATAGGCAAACCCAAGAAGTTTCTACGGGTATCGGATATCCGTGTATCCGAACCGACCCATTAAGCCTCCGAACCCGTTAATTAGCCAAATATACACTAACAGTTTCATCATTTATCATTTTTTTCTTCCTGAATCAAGGGATGGAAATACATTGATTGATCCTCACTTTTTCGGTACAATTCTCGAGTCTACAAAATGAATAAAAGGAAATTGCTTGAGAATTTGAATTGAAATACAGCCCAAAAAGTGATGAATTCAATAAAAATCTTTCAAATGCAATACAAGTAAATAATAATAATGAACAAAATAGCTACTGCTTCATTAATCCTATGAATTATCTTCATCACCGCTTCATCTTTATCTACATTAGAGAAGGCAAGGCCATCTCAAACACTATGGGCCATCTGCATCAACCTCCTAATTATCCTCGGTCAGTCCCCACGCATTCTCTCGAGAACAGTAAATTTGCAACTTGAATCATAGCATAAATAAAACTAATAGAAACCAAACTCCTACACATTTGCAAAACATTCGTCTTTAAGGCATGACCAAAGAACCCAATGTTAAGTTGTGCAAGACAGAAGAATGACAAATCAGTTGAATAGTATAACATAGGGTTATTTATCGGGGCCTCCCCTCGAAGTTTGCGTAATTACAGCTTGTACCCCCTCTAACATTCGAAATTATAAAAACCTCCCCTCAATGTTTAAATTTCATAACATTCATAAATAAAAGTATCCCTTGGAAAAAATCTTCAAGGGCGGTCGTTTTGTTCGTGAATGTTATGAAATGTAAATATTAAAGGAGGGTAATTGTAATTTTAAAAGTTAGAGGGGTGCAAGCTGTACTTATGCAAACTTCGAGGAGAAGTTCAAGTATGAAGTGTAAACGTTGATGGGAGATAATTGTAATTTCGAAAGTCGAGGGGTGCAAGCTATAATTATGCAAACTTTGAGGGAAGGTCTCGGTATGAAATGTAAACATTGAAGGGGGTAATTGTAATTTCAAAAGTTAGAGGGATGCAAGCTGTAATTATGCAAATTACATTTGCAAAAAGATTTTAACAAACTATCTCAACGGGATGGTATTAAATGCGGGGATAATCTTCATGTTTTATCAAATCAAACACCCAGGCTCTGGCCTCTAATGAGAAACAGCATCACATCAGTTCATCATTTTTTCCATAGGAACTTTGGTAATGTCTAACTTACATCCTAGCTTTATAATTTTCTATTAATGATTACAAAAATGCATTTCATTTTTTTTATTTGAGGACCAACTAAATCCTGAAGGGGAGCCTTGGCGCACCGTTTGAGGTGTTATTGTGTGACGTTGTGGTCACGGGTTCGAGTCCTGGAAGCAGTCTCTTTCAAAAATGTTAGTTAAGGTTTGTCTACACTTCACCCTTGTAAGTCTCCGCGGAATGCCTTGTGCAGCTGGTTTCCCTATGAGGACCAACTAAAGTCTGGGTACGGTATGCAAAATGTACAATATGAATATGGAAGTCCTAAAAAAACAAGATCAATATTCAATGTAATTTGAATGAAAATGCATGCATACAGCCGTGTAAGCAAAAAACATTGCACCGATTCATCCAGCTCATGTTTTTCAAATGATTTATGGTAATTGGCAAAGTGCGCTCCGGAAATATCGGCTTTTGACAAAATGCACTCCGAGAGTTTAAAATTGGCAAAATGCACCCTTCAAAGTGATTTTACTTGGCAATGTGCAACTGCAGCCTCAGTAGGCAAAAAAATGACATGACCAAAATGTACACTCTAGGGTGCACATTGCCAAGAAAAACACTTTGGGGGTACATTTTGCCAATTTTAAACTTTCGGGATATATTTTGCCAAAAGCCGATATTTCCGGGATAAACTTTGCAAATTACTCCTTATTGTTACCTTGATGTGCTGCTCTCTTTGCATGTTGCTGGTTTCTTTTGGCTTCCATTTTGCGCATTGTTGGTCAGAACTCAGGAGGGTTGAACTGATTGGGGGATATGTCGTTGATATACTATGACTGGTTCATGGTGTTAATTTCACACAATCAACGCCTCATAAAATTAGCCATGCCAAAATGTGCAGAAGTCACAGCGGAGGGGACAAATTTCCAAAATGGCCTTCTTATAATTTGAAAGTATAGGAATAGCCCTTGTTGCGGACTAACTCGATGCTCCGGTCGGGCCGGATATTCTTGGACCGCCTTAGCTCGCGGAGCGGTCGAGCGCGCACACAGTCGATGAAAATGAAACAGTGAACACAAGGCTTGATGACGTGGAAAAACCCCTTAAATGAGTAAAAAACCACGTGACCGAATCTGTGCCGGTCAAATTCCACTAGATCTGGGTGATTACAATATGTTCGGTGAATCGGGGCGACAGACGGCTCCCGTTACAACTTATGGGTAGAGAGGATGACTGTAGCTTCCGGCGGGCAACAGGCTGCCCTGCGGAAATGACTTAAACGGTGGAATGCGCGGGATGCTTCTAACGCGCGCGCTCGGGGCGACGCGCGCTTGAGGGCTTCGACTGTCTTCTTTCTTTTACTTCCTTCCACCTTGGGCGTTTCCCGTGCTAGTTGTGCGCTGATGGGGTGCCTGTAGCCGATGACGGGTGCTGGTGGCCGCTGGAGGTTGCTGGTGGCTGGTGGTGGTTGCTGGTGGCCGCTGGTGGCCGCTGGTGGTTGCTGGCAGCCGTGGGTGGCCGCTGGTGGCCGACTCGGTGGAGGAGGTGGGAGGTCTTTCACCTGAGGAAGAAGAAGAAGAAGAAGCGTCTGAGGAAAAAGATGAGAAATGAAGAGCCCATGGGGTCCTTTTATAGGCTCCAGGGGGAGATCATGGTGGGCCCCACCACTAACGTAGTGGGTTAGTGGGTGGTTTCCCCTTGATCGGACGGCCGTGGTAGCGCGTCATGATCGGATGGTGGAGGTTCGGGCGGTGAAATTCTCTCTCCCCTCTTTCCCCTTTTTGTGGATCTCATTTTTGGTGGGAGAGAAAGAGGGGGGAATTGGATGGAGGAGATAAAATATGAGAGAAAGTGGGTCCTCCACTTCTCCCATCATGAAGGGAATCATGGGGTTGACTAGTCAACCCCATGATTTCATTTTGGGGATTGCTATGTGCACCCCTAAAGATATAAAATAGGAATAGCCCTGTTTTACTAACCCTTCCCATAATAGCCTCATTTGGCAGGTGATGGGCCCCATGTGCAGAGTTGTCGGCTGTTTAGTTAATAATTAGCACAGCGGAATTTATATTAGGACATTCTATGGTTAACAATGTTCGGAAATATTCACTGCTGTTATCAAACAGGAAAGAATTTTGTTAACTTCACTTCGTCGCAAACAGTTTAAACAATCACAATAATTTTGAAAAAAATTATAAGACTTACATAACAATTCGCAACAATTAAAATTAAATGTTTTAACAAATCCTCCCAAAACAGGAAAGAAATAACATTCTCATAAACATTCTCAAAACAAGTACTGTCACAAACATTCTCAAATTAAACCAAAGAAATAAGTAGTACATTCCCAAATTAAAACAACAGATGCTAACAACTAGTGCATTCATTCCTTGTTGCAGTTACTACATTCCTCCATAACGCCTGCGAAAATTAAAATAAACCATTGTTACATATTTTTCAGTAGATGATGTACACGAAATGTAATAAATTTTATAAGTAAATAGATTCATACCTTCGATTTTCTGGATTTCTGGGACATGTTGAGCGATTGTGTCCCAATTCTTTACAAATACCACATCTTCTATTACTGTGATCAATGTGCTCATCCATTGTATTATGATGTCGACGAGTTTGAGGGCGTCCAGTCTTTCGTATTAAAGTGGGTGGTTGAAGCTCAAATTACCTCGTGATGCGTCTAATGGTTGCCACCCTGTAATATCTGGAATACCATGGAAACTTCCACAGTACATATTTTTGTAACTAGATATTGTATAAAATTCTGATATCAACTGCTAATGTGAACAACGCATTGATGCAAGTGATGCAATCATATGAGCACAGGGGACATGATATAATACCATGCTATGACAACTACATGAGCATTGATCATCACTGAGCAAAACACGATGTCCTATATTTTTATCATCGTAGCATGAAAATTCAGTGCGATTTATCTGAACCGGCCTACATAAATTTCTTGCAGCTGCTTCTCGGGTACCTAACATTGTCAATACTTTAGGCACAAATCTGGTCACTGCATCATTTTCCCATTTGAGTGCATCTTCACCTCTTTTCAGGAATAACGCAATACAGTGGTAAAATGTAGCTGATACTAATGCTTGTATGGGTAACCCTCTCGCTCGTTTAAGTACTCCATTGAAACTTTCGCTCGCGTTTGTCGTCATAGTGCCATATCTAGCTCTACCGTCATATAACAAAGTCCATTTTTCAACATCTCTAGCTACCAACCAGTCATATGCTCTTTGATCAACCATTTTAATTGCTTCCATATTTTGTGTAAATGTTGCAAAATCTGCTGCATTGCCTGCCCAGTACATTTTATCGCACAACATATCAATTCCATTCAAACCAAAACCTCTAACCGCCTTTTGAAATTTTCGCGTAAATGTCGCAAACAATGTCTATGTTTTGCAAACGGAAGCTCAGATGCAACTCCTCGAATTAAGCCTGCATGTTTGTCTCTGATAATGCAAAGATTTGGACGACTAGCAATAACTGGAAGCAACTCTTTAAGACGATTTAAAAACCATTCTCATGATTCATTACACTCTGATTCAACAACAGCAAATGCTAACGGAAAAAGTCCATTATTAGCATCTATACCAACGGCTATCAACATAGTTCCCCGAAAATGACCCAATAAAAAAGTTCCATCAAGGCTTAGAATTGGACGACAACTAGCCCATCCTTCAATTGAGGGCCCGAAAGCCCAAAATAATCTTTGAAATTTATTCGTTGCAGAAGTATAAATATCATAGATTGTACCAGGGTTATACATGCAAAGTGTATCTAGATATCGAAGCAGAATTTTATAGGATTCAGACCAACCACCAAAAACATATTTTATTGCTTTCCGTCTGGCGTCCCGTGCTTTTTTGTAGCTCGTCATGATATTGAATTTTGCATTTATCCGGCCTCTTATCTCGCTCGGTTTAATATCTATTTGTGACCGAAGTACATGAGTAATAAATCTTGCAATAAATCGTGCAGTGCATTGTTTGTGATCATTTTGTATGCTCGCATTTGTACATATATGCGAGCCAGATCTTTTTGAAATCAACCAAGCACTTCCCTGTTTTTTGGAAACAATAGCCCTTAGTTTCCATGGACATGGTCGGCTGGAATGCGTGTTCTCTAAGCATACTAGAACTAATCTGCACTGATTAGACTGAAAGGTTTTATATTGTACGTGATTCTGAATACCAAGCACTAATAGTGCAAAGCAACTCCCATTTTGTTCTAAAAACCATTCCAACTTGTAAATCGTGAGGTATTAGGAAATCCATGATTTGGTTATTTTGTGAATGTTCTCCATCAAAATCTTCTTCAACAAACCCAGTCTTTTATTGTTCTAGCAAATTGAATTAATGAATTATCAACAATTACACGATCAACCCAACTACGGTCAACTGAAATTGATTGTTCAAAGATTTCTTTAACTCTATCTTGAGTTTCAGAATATTTTCATCAGCCTCATTATCAAGCGAGTCGTCACTACTGTTATCATCCTGTTCATTTAATCAATATCCAATCCGTGTTGTTGATACACTTCGTACTCATCAATATCGAATTCAACATCACCAGACATGATTAAAATACCACAAAATCATGAATTCAAAAAAACATTTATTAATTCCTAATTAAATCATTTCATATTACATAAATCATAGTTATTAAATAAAAAAATTATACTAAAAATTAACTAAACATTAACAGTAACTAAACATTACTAAAAATACACATTTAAATACTAGCCTATTTAAATACTAAACATTAACTAAACATTTATTAATTACTAATTAATATTTGCTATTAAATAATAATAATAAAAAAACATTTAATTAAACATTTATTAATTACTAAACATTAACTAAACATTAACTAAACATTAATTACTAAAAATTAACTAAACATTAACCGTAACTAAACATTACTAAAAAAACAACATTTAAATACTAGGCTATTTAAATACTAAACATTAACTAAACAATTATTAATTACTAATTACTATTTGCTATTAAATAATAATATTAATAATAATAAAAAATTTAAATACTAACCTGCAAGCTGTAGGTAGCAAAATCTTATGTAAAGATATGCAAGCTTACTTTGTGTGATTAACTATGAGGCAATATGCCTTTTTTATAGGCTCTCAAACATGTAATAAAAAGCTTTTAAGCGATGTGGGACTAAAAGAATGAGTGAACATTAATTTCTAGCCTATATATTATTTAAAACCTTAGACAAATGATACTTACGATTTAATTTAGCAATTAACCCATAATTTTCGCCGGCTGTGCTAATTATTAACTAAACAGCCGACAACTCTGCACATGGGGCCCATCACCTGCCAAATGAGGCTATTATGGGAAGGGTAATTAGTAAAACAGGGCTATTCTTATACTTTCAAATTATAAGAAGGCCATTCTGGAAATTTGTCCAGTTTTAGGGCGAAGCGAAAAAGATGAAAATTAGCCGGAAGAGCGGGAATGAAAATTAGCCTGATACGGAATGGAGACGGTAGCGGTTCATTTTGGGCGTTGATTAGCCGGTCGCACGGCACTTTTCCCTAATTTTTCACGTCTTTTGGAAATACGCCTTATACATGCATTTTTAGGAAAAGTGTTCAACACGAAAGTTGTACATCTCGACGAGATCTACAACTTTTGTGTTGAACAATTTTCTTAAAAATGCATGTACAAGACGTATTTTTAAAAGACGTAAAAAATTAGGGAAAAGTGCGGTGCGACTAGCTAAAACTGCGGTGCGGAAATCAGCGCCCTTCATTTTTTAGGGTTTCGGTTTTATTAAGGTCCGGTTCATGCGATTTGATCGGGAAAAATAAGGCTTCATTTGGTTCGGCGGTGGCAGATTGATCCGGCGGGTGGAAACGGAGTGTTCGAATCGGAGGGAGGAGGTGGCTGCTCCAAACGGAGCTTTTTGGGGCGTTTCTCAAAGCGGGGGGGTGGAAACGGAGCAAACGCCGTCAGAGATTCATTTGTTTACCCTCCTTCCGACGGCGTTTGCCCAAAACGGAGAATCAAAACGCCCAAACAAATAGAGTAGTCCCCACAAACAGAGCCTTGGTTTTGCACGGTAATGAGGGCGGAAACGAATGGATTAAACTGTCGTTCGTTAAGCCATTTGAACATAAAAATGGATGAAGTTCATTAGAAGGGCATTAATGAATGACAGTTTAACCCTCATGTTCATGACCTCCATCATCGTGTCAAAAGTAGTCTAACAAACCCTCATGTTCATGATTGGCACGGTGGTGGCAGTCCTAAATGCATGGGTTAAACCGTCATTCGTTAATGATCAGTTAACAAACATCATATGTTTGAACATAAAAGTGAATGAAATTTCTTAGACGGACATTAACAAATGATAATTTAATCCCTCATGACAGGCACCACCATGCCGAACGGAGCCTAAGGCTTTATTTGGTTTAGCGGTGACGAGAGCATCCGACGGGTCGAAACTGGGCTTTGGAACCGGAGGCAGAGAAGCGTTGTTCGAAACGGCGGCTTTTCCCGACGTTCCTCCTACGACGGGTCATTTGATTACCCGCCGTCAAACGCCTAGCAAATGCAGCCTATATCTAAACCCAAAATACCGCTCTAATAATTGTCCATTCTATTTCTAATAATTCAGCGCCATTTAACTTCTTCTTTAAATAAAAAATATATTATTATTTAAATTTTTTTGAACATCCGATCATTTGGTTTAAATGAAAATTAGTTTTTTTAATTAAAATTAGCATAAATTCTACTTTAAATTAAACATAGTTTCTCATTTAGATTAAATTAAAATTTGCGTGAATACATCCGAACTTCTTCTTTAAATTACTTTTTTTTTTGAATTACAAATCTTTGTGTAAATTTATTTAATATAATAATTATTTACGTATAATTTACACGTTATCTCTTTACCCATTATTTTTAATATAATTTTCAGCTTCAAATAAAGTCACTGAGAGTTTGTAACCCAATACCAAGATGTTTTCAAATGTCCGCCATTAAAATAGGTAATTAAACGAAATTTGTCAATAGATGTCTTTAAAAATTTTGTCAGGCATTACAATTGCAATAAGAAATTGAAAACAATGTGATGGGGTTCCCCCCGAAATTTTCAAGTCAAACCGGCAAGGTTCAGATCGACTACGCGCGAGCCCAACTGAACCAGTTACGTGCAGCAAACCCTCAAGTCCCAGGAGCCCCCAAAGGAGGAACCAAACCCGCGCAGGCGCACCCGACCTGCGCACGGACACGTGCGTACAGACCGCACGGCCACTGGACACCCCCCCCCCACCACGCCGACCACCTCCTCCGCCGCCGGCCACCACCGCCTCCGGGCACCTTGTCCGGGCCGCCCGAACTGCTTGAGGGGCGCTCTCATCATTTTGGCCAAAATAGTGGTCTAAGTGATCGAAACGGAACAACGTCATTCTCCAGCACAAATCACTTCCCGGTGCAATTACCATCATGACCCTCCAGAAAACTATTAATAGGTCATCAAGCATTTATTTGAAAACAAACAACTCCAGAGGCAAGAGAGAACTCTGAGGTTTTTCGGCGAGTTCGTGGACTTAGGCTGATTCTTCGCTCAGGAATTCTCTCCGCTCTTCTCCTTGCTTTAAGACTTCGACACGTTTCAAGTCATGCCAACCGCCTCCGCGAGAGCGCTTTCATCAAGGCTCCTCATCAACGAGAGTGCTCCCTCCAGAAGTTCTGCGGACTTAGAAAATTTCACAACCGGAACGCTCTCACCCAGGTTCCACGACCTCAACATCATTCTAAGGTCGGAGCGCTTTCATCGAGGCTCTGAGGACTTAGCCGTTTTTTCCTCATTTATGCACCTGTAACGGAGTATCAGTCTGTCGCCCTCCGAGATCAAATAAAACTCTGTACAATTCCGAGAAACTAGTGGATTTTGGCTCGGCACAGTTCCAACCACGTGAGTTTTCACCCTTTTCGGATTTTCCACGTAAAAAAAGACTATTGCCATTTGTTGCGGTTCACTTTGATTATTTATGCGTCCGGTCCAATTCCGAGTTAAGGCAGTCCAATTTTCTCCGGATCGGGGAAAGACCGGGCGACCCGCAATAGTTTGGTGTCGTCTGTGGGAAGGTGTTCCCAGAAGCTCTGACAAATTTCAGCATTCCTCTAGCTCGCGGTAATGACAAAGGGAAGTTCGCACGCTACCTGCCATCCGACTCTTAGATAGCCCAGCGAACAAGCATCTAGTGACTTGCCCGCCCACTCAGCGCCATGCCTCGAGGAAGTAATCGTCGCGTTGGCATCATCAGTGGAAGTGTGCATACGCCAGATGAAAGAGTATCAAACACAGGAGCTCACCTTACTAAGGGAGATGAGAGCTTCCCAAACTTTGAGGCACATCCCATGGAAAGCGGGCGTACCTCATTCCCCTCAGGGCACCAATCGCTCTGCGAGGTAGCCCGCGCCACAGAAATTTGGGGGGCACCGCCCGCCAGAAGCACAACTACCGGGAAGCGCAACAAGCCTCTCGACGAAACCTCGCAAACTAAGGGGCGACAACCCTTCGCCGAGATCGGCGCCACTCTCACAAGATTCTAGATGCCCTCAAAAACCACCCCCAGCTTTGGAGGCCAAAGGCGCACCCTCGGGGCCGAGGCAATCAATCCCAGTATTGCCATTTTCACAAAGGGAACGGGCACGACACCGAAGATTGCATCTGCCTTAAGGAGGAAGTCGAACAACTCGCACGTTGTAGGCTCCTAGAGAGTTTCACAGAATGGTTCGGGCCGCACCACCAACCCCGAGAGTACCTATGAAGGGCAGCACCATGAGGGGACTTTGATCAAGAAGCTACCAGATTCAGCCCAGCCAACCATCCCCAGCCTCTCAAAACCTGCTCCTCAGCACATCCAGGCAACCCTCGGGAGCCCGTCGGTCGAAGTACCCAGGATAATGATCGATGATGATGTATCTGCCAACGTGTTGTTCCTATCAACTCTTCTTCAGCTCGGAATCTCCGGGAGGGACGTCTAGCTCGGTTCAGGGGGCTTATGTGTCGCAGGGCACCCAACGATCTTGATCATAGGAAGTTTCATCCTTCCAGTGACTCTAGGGGTCCCCCCTAGTGCTGGTCATATGCGACGTGTAGTTCATCATCGTCCATGCCACATCGACATATGATGTCATACTCAGGGGACCATGCTAAGGTCACTCCTCGTCGACGTGTTATCTCAAGGCATCGCGTTAGATATACGCCCGCAGGACACCGTAACAGGGACCTTTGGGCCATAGAAGCACAGGCCGACTCCAAACCAGCATGCCCATGGTTGTTTACTGCTTTCCCTATTTCTGTCTTGAAGAATAAGTTTTTAAAGGTGAACTCGCGAGCACATGTATCTTTCTTTTTCAGTAATATGGCATCTGTTTTCCCATCCACCACAAATGGTTCATCGCAAGGCGAGATTGGTGAAAGCCTTTTGGCACCTCCTAGATGATAACTTCTCAAAAAGAAGTTATCTTGTGCGTTTAATACAACTATTTTGATGAAAAGATTTAACAAATTTGTATAAAAAATATTGTATTTAAATATTTGACATCTTTTAAAATTGAGGGTATTAACGTCATTTCAATATGTTTTTATCATAGAAACTCAAAGTATTCTACTCGATGCGTCATGGGCCAAGTTCAAGGAAAATTCAAGAAGTTATCACAGTATTGTTGCAACAGTTTTGAGGCTGTTTGGTGCAGTTTTAATTTTTTGGACAGCAAGAAATCTGCAGTTCAAAAAATTTGTTATAACAAGTTGCGAAAATTCAAATTTTGAATTCCGAATTTCTCCATATTTTTGGCGGTTATAAGTGCATAGATGGCAACCTTTCGACAATAAAAATATTCTTGTTGGAGGGGAAGAGTATAAAGAGGGGGTGTGAGAGAGAAAATAGGATTATCTTCATCATATTCAAATTTCAAAAAGGAGATCTAGGTTTTGGGAGAGAAGAAGGAGGAATCGCATCGGAGCTTCATCAAAGAGGAATTTTGCATGCGTTTGAGTGGAGTTTTCTACAACGTGTTTGAACTATAAGCATCATGTTTTGTAAGATCCATCCAATCTTGTATTCCTCTTCTCAAATCATGAGCTAAATCTCCTAGGTTTTGTATTTTGAAAGTACTTTGCTCTATTTTGATGTGATCTTTGTTTTAATTTTGATTTATGAGAAGATTGGTGTGATTTCTTTATTTAGTTAATGATCTTGTAATAAAAATTTTGGATTATTGTTTCATTCGATGCTTCATTTCGAGATTCGAGAGAGAAGAATTGTGAGTGTTTGTGTGAAACATATTTTACTATGTGGCGAGATTCAAGAGAAGACTCACGTAAATTTTTAACCCAAGTTTTTGAATCATTTTACTGCGCTTCAAGATTCGAGAGAGGAGAAGCGCAAGTGTATCTTCAACTCGATATAGCGGAAGAGAGAGAAAGAGATTTCACATTTCTGTTAGCAACTTTGATTATTATTATTAATCATAATTTTCGTTCGCCTGAGTTAGAGATGACAAGGGAACAAGAGATATAGTGAATTCTGATATCGAGAGATACGGATCTCTACCTTTAAATTATTGTAGGAATTACACCAAGAACTCTCATAATATCTCCTTTTGATCCATCAATATAGACTTAGGAAATAAAAATACAAAACCGTTTTTCTCAAACTTGACAAACAGTAATTTTAGAAAGTCTTAGCAATTTCACTTTAGAATTTTATTTTTTTTAAAACTCACTTAAATCAACTCACTTGGATTTAAAGAAAATGACTAGTTAGTACTTGTGAGCCTTAGATTAATCACCTATCCATGGGAACAATTTTCACTCACTCTTTATTACTATATCCGGCATGTGCACTTGCGTAGTTTACGTATACCTATTTTGGGCGTATCAAGTTTTTGGCGCCGTTGCCGGAGAGGTGCGTTAATTTATTGTTTCTTTCTTGCAATATTAGTAATCCTTAGTATTTAGAGCTCAAGTTATAATTCTTGTTTTTATTTTATTTTATCTTTTGTATTGTTATCTGCTGCTCTGTTAGTGCATGTCCCGTTATAAATCTCCTGAGCTATTATCGTTAAACTTAGAGATTGAAAGGACCTGTAGGAGAAACCGTAAGACGTTTTGTTTAAAGCAAAATCATTCTGCAACTATGAATCTGGATGAGATTCATCAAGACGATCAAGACTTAGGAGGACAGGTGGAACATAATGGCATCCTGTCGAACCTAGGAGAACATGTCGTGACTACAACATGTCTATACAGGGAGGGTTAAAATTCAGAATCGCTAGGACCACAATTAAAGCTAATAACTTAAAATTTTATTTTGTTGTTATGCAACTTGTTCAAAATAATAAATTTGATGGCCTAAATCACGAAGACCCTAACTCTCACCTAAGGACGTTCATGAAAATTTGTGATATGTTCAAGATCAATGGTGTTTCGGAAGAAGCCATCAAATTACGTCTGTTTCCTTTCTCTCTAGAGGGAAGAGCAAGGGATTGGCTGAACTCTTTGCCCAATGGATCCATTACCACTTGGGCATTCTTGATCGAACAATTTCTAGCCAAGTACTTTCCCCCTTCGAAAACTGCTAAGTTGAAACGAGATATTTCGACTTTTATGCAAGGAAACGGAGAGACACTCTACGATGCTTGGGAACGCTTTAAAGAACTATTGCGGAAGTGTCCCCACCATGGCTTAGCCATCCATCAACAAGTATGGACCTTCTACAATGGTCTTCAAACAGCCACCATGATCCAAGTGGACGGAGCCGCGGGCGGGTCACTTATGAACAAATACCCGAAAGATGCTTATGCAATATTAGAGGACTTATCCTCTAATAATTATCAACTTGTTGATCGATAATGATCTTATTCTGCAGCGGGTTATACCAAGTAGACCAATTAATCTCATTTGCGGCCCAAATTACTTCACAATTTAACTCGATTAATAAGAGGTTAGATGCGTTGACTCTACAACAAAGTCAAATGCCACCACAAGTTAATAGTGTCGTTCCTCCTACCAATAGTCATACCTTAATAATTGAACAATTCATTGAACATAATGAAGAAGCTAATTATATTGGTGGATAGTTTAGACAAAACCATAATGCTTATTCCAATAATTATAACTTGGAATAGAGAAACCATCCTAACCTGTTTTGAAAAAATAATTCGGATCTACACATTCACATTTATTCAACTCAAATCCTAATCCTCCTCATCAAAATCACAACTCTAATCAAATGGGACCTTCTAGGAAGTTATCCGATGACGTCATCTTAGAGTCTATGCAAAAAAAATGAAACCCGTTTTTCTAGTCTAGAAGGTTCTATGCGCTTAATTGAATCGCAAGTAGGACAAATCACTAATGCGTTGAGTCTTAGACCCCAAGGGACACTCCCATCTGATACGACCCCAAATCCTAAAGGGGATAATCAACATTACAAAGCGGTCACTTTGCGTAGTGGAAGAGAGTTAGTGGGCCTAACTATGAAGGATGATATGGAAAAGAACTCAAAGAGGTTAGTCGTATTGATTGTGAAAAGGACTTAGAGAGAACTGTTGATGAGAAGGAAGATGAAGTAGAAGTACTAGGGGACAAGAAGGTGGAACCTAGTGTTGAGGCGACAAAGAAGAAAGATAATGTGGTAGTCTACCCGCCTCCACCATTCTCACAAAGGTTGAGGAAAAGCCAGCTGAATCAACAATTCCAACAGTTTGTTGAAATCTTTAAGAACCTACAAATAAACATCCCGTTTGCAGAAGCTTTGGAGGAAATGCCCAGCTATGTGAAATTCATGAAAGATATCTTGTCTAAGAAAAGAAGATTTGGAGTGAACGTGATGGTAACACTTACTCAAGAGTGCAGTGTCATTCTTCAAAAAAAGCTTCCACCTAAATTAAAAGATCCGAGAAGCTTTACCATATCGTGCTCCATAGAATATCATTTTGAGGGCAAGACATTATATGACTTGGGAGCAAGTATTAACTTGATGCCCCTATCGATTTATAGGAAGCTAGGGCTAGGGGAGATCTCAAGGACTTCCATCACTTTGCAATTGGCAGATAGAACATTAGCCTTCCCGAAGGGGATAGTGGAGGATGTATTGGTAAAAGTGGATAAGTTTATTTTCCCAACGGATTTTGTGGTAATGGATATGGAAGAAGATAGGGAGGTACCTATTATTGTAGGTAGACCATTCTTAGCCACCGGAAGAACATTAATAGATGTACAAAAGGGAGAGTTAACGATGAAAGTCAACGATGAGCAGATTACGTTCAATATACTGAACACTATGAAGTTTCTCGATAGAGAGGAGGATAATATCGAGATGGTTAACACCATTTCTGTTTGTGAATATCAATTGATAAATAAATCTCAAGAGGGAATGAATTGTTAGCCCGATTATTGATTGACGAAGATGTATCTGATAATGATGATGATAGTCAGGAGTGTTTTCAAGTATGTGAGAGGCCAACTAGTTGGACTCATAAGCCAGAACCCCTGGAGATGCTAGAGAGATCCTTGGCGGTCAAGCCATCAGTTATTAAGCTTCCAAAATTAGAATTGAAACCTCTGCCCGAGCACCTCACATATGTATACTTAGGAGAAAACAACACTTTGCCCGTCATTATTAACGCAAGGCTATAACTTGATCAGCAACAGAAGCTGATTGAATTATTAAAGCAGTATAAAGTGGCTATAGGTTGGACCATAACGGACATCCGAGGGATAAGCCCTTCGCTGTGAATGCATAAAATTCTATATTAGATGAACCGTTGAAGGGGTCTACTTAGCACCAACGTCGTCTAAGTTCACCTATGAAGGAAGTAGTCAAGAAGGAAATTATTAAGTGGTTAGACGCGGGTATTATATATCCCATCTCGAATAGCGCTTGGGTGTCACCGGTTCATTGTGTTCCAAAGAAAGATGGGATGACAGTGGTTAAGAATGAGAAGAATGAGTTGATCTCCACTAGGACGATTACGAGGTAGTGAATTTGTATGGATTATAGGAAACTAAATAAAGCCACGAGAAAAGATCACTTTCCTCTACCCTTAATCGACCAAGTTTTGGATAAGCTGGCCGAAAATGATTTTTCTGTTTTCTGGATGGTTACTCGGGATATAATCAGATTTCAGTGGATACTGAAGATCAGGAGAAGACCACTTTTACATGCCCGTATGACACCTTTGTATTTAGGAGAATGTCATTTGGATTATGCAATGCTCCCGCTACTTTTCAGCGGTGTATGATTGTGATATTTTTTCTGACATTATGGATCATGACATAGAGATTGTTAAGGTTGATTTTTCTATCTTCGGGAAATCTTTTGATGTCTGCTTAGAGTGCCTAGAGAAGGTGCTAGTTCGATGCGTGGAGACCAACCTGGTTTTGAACTGGAAAAAATGTCATTTTATGGTCCGTGAGGGAATAGTGCAAGGACATCATGTATCTAGGAATGGTTTAGGTGTGGACAAAGCCAAACTCGACGTGATTGAGAGGCTGCCACCCCCAAAGAATGTGAAGATGTTGCGAAGCTTCCTGGGCCACGTAGGATTCTATCGAAGATTTATCAAAGATTTTACAAAGGTTGTCAAGCCGTCGAGTGGTCTGTTAGAGAAAGGTTGTCAAGCCGTCGAGTTCGTTTTATAGCCTAAACTATTATGGTATTTTTTAGTTTTTAATTTACAAATCATGTCTTGTATGCTTATTTGTTGGCCTCTTTTTGTATATATTATTGTCACTAATGTTTTTCCTTCTTTTTGCAGGTTTTTGCCAAGTTTTGCTATTACATGCCCCAGGGCGTGTACATAGGGCGTGTAACCCAGTGGAATGAAGCCGTCGGTCCAAAGACAGATCCATCCTTCACCAACAAGTCACGGGCGTGTCATCCTAGTCACGGGCGTGTACGTCGGGATTGTAACACCCCAGAAGTCTCAAAAAGCCAAAGTGAGGTTTAGGCTGGTTGACACGGCCTGGGACACGGGCGTGTCCCAGGGCGTGTCTAGGGTACACGGCCTGGGACACGGGCGTGTCCCAGGGCGTGTTCTTCTTGGTCGACGATCGTTGAGCCAACGATCGTTGAGTGTCGACACAGCCTGGGACACGGGAATGTCCCAGGGCATGTCCTGCTCGGGTAATTTTGGAGATCGTGTTACAGGGGTGACACGGCCGGGTACACGGCCATGTACTATGTGACACGGGCGTGTCAGGCTTGACACGGGCGTGTCAATGCCCGTGTTCTGGTTTATTTTCAGTCGGTTGTGCACCGCTTCAGGAACACGGCCTGTGACACGGGCGTTTCACAACCCGTGTTCGGCCCAGGAAATCAAATTCAGGGCTGATCAGAGCCGTTCATTTTCTTTGACCAAGATCCAATGGTCTGGGCTCTTCCCTGGGTTGATAAGGCCGGGATTGAAGAGGATAAAGCTCATTTGAGTTTCATCATTCTCTTTCTAAAGTTAAGAGAGAGGGGAGAGCAAAGCAAGGAAGAAGAAGAGGAATCCGGCTGCCGGTGGTGCTGCGGTGGTCCAAATAGTGAGCCGAGTTCGGATTTACGAAGGCAAGGCTGCTACGAAAGCTTTCATCCGTCTCAATTCTCTCCATGGCTCCGAGGCGAATTCCAAGGGTAACGATTTCCGTCTTGGACATGTGAAGTCCTACTTTCCTGCATTTGCATAGAGAAAACCCGTCCCCGCGAGTGTGCGGTGGGTTGTGGTGTCCCTTAGGGTAGATATGTGAAGTCCCCCTTGTTAGAATCCGGAATTGGATTACGGATCTAGGCATGCTGTGTGAAGCCCATCTGGACGTGCTGGTCTGGATTTGTGATGCTTGTTTGCATTCGGAGGAATCTCTGAGAATTTGATTGTTTGTGTGCAATCTGTGGTGCATACCTGTTGCTTGGTGCAGCAGGAAGTACTGGAGGAAGTCCAGGAAATTGTGCGAGTTGGGTTCAACTCTTGTGGTGGACGGGCAAGGTGAAGCCTGTACCCGCGTCAGTCCAATCTTGAGTCTAACGATGTGAGCAACGGGATAGGCAGATCTGTACCCGCGTTATGGTTGTCTAACCTTGGGTGCTTAAGGCCCTGTTAGGATCACATAGCGAGAGTCGACGGCTTGCGTGCCGATCAAGACTAGAATGCTCATTGGTGGGATCCGGTGTTTTCGGTACACCCGAATGTGCCTTGAGGGCACGGAGCATCGGGCCGTCGTGCCGACGTTTGTGATATGTATTGATTGTGCGGTCGTGCACGTCTTGTGTGGTTTGTTATATATATATCATATTAGAAAATGCTATGCAGGGATGGAATTACGTTGCCCCGTGCCAGGGGCAGGGTCGTTATAATTAGTCAGCTGAATGCTGACCATTGCCCTGTTTGCCACCGCTTGGTGGATTGGTTCTTACAGGTGCTGGAGGTGCTGGTCTGAGCGGGACTTAGCGGGCTGAAGCCCAAGCTGCGTTGCTGCCCTCGAGGGCTTTGTTTTGTTTCTTCTTGTTCATGTGTGGCCGGCCTTCGTGCCGATGTCTGTAAACCACACCTTTGTTAAGAGAAATTTGTAAGGCCTTAAGGCCAGATACTTTGGTTGTATACATTCCTATGGTTTAGTGGACAGTTCTTGTTTTGCTTGAGTTCAAGTTTTCAACCGTGAAGCTTCCGCTAGAATGCTCTGTGTTAGGATGCGTTGGTTTGATATTATTTCGTAGCGTCTCCGCCTGTTGGTGGAATATGGTGTGGGTCCCCGGCCGGACCCTCTATTATATTCTTCTTGACGGGTAGAGGTGTTACAATTTGGTCGATCTCTTCCGAATTCGCGGACGAATTCTTTTGAGGGGTGGCGAGCACGTGTCCGTGCTGTCGTTATAACACGTAACTTGAACTCAAGAATGTCCACTTAGGAATGCAAATACACTTGTTTGTTGAACTTGTTTATTCTTTTTGTATGTTTGTCGTTTTACTTGGTCGCTAAATTGTGTGTTTTACACATATAGATGACTAGAAGTGTTGCGGGTCAATCCGAACCTCAACATTCTGTAGAATGTGCGGCACCAGCTAAGGTGCCCACACCTCCTCCATCCGCTGAAACGGTATGTTTCATCACGGAAACGGTACTTGCTGTGATGAATGCTCAGCAGGCTGGGCAGGCACGTCCTGCAGTGGTGCCAACGCCTGCTAGGGTACGACAAGAACCGGTAGAAGCTGTAGTTGATCCGCGGGCAGCAAATCAACAATTAAAGCAATTCTTGAGCTTCAACCCTCCACAATTTACTGGGGCAGGGTCACCGACCCAAGCAGAGGATTGGCTTGCAAGGATCAAGAGGATCATCAGAGCGATCAAGGTTGAGGAGGGACAAAAGGTTACGTTGGCCACTTTCCTACTGGTAGGAGAGGCTCTCTTATGGTGGGATGAGATTGAACTGCATCACTTGGCCGGTAGACAACTTGCAGAAGTCTCGATGGACGAATTTTCTCGGTTGTTCTTGGCACAACATCTACCAATGCAGCAAAGGATATCGATGGAAATATAATTTCAACGATTAACTCAAGGAGAACGTAGTGTGGATGATTACCTGCATGAGTTCACACGTTTGGGAAGATATGCGGGTACAATCTTTGCCGAAGAAGATCGTAAGACTAGTAGGTTTTATGCGGGACTGCGAGATGAGCTGCGGTATTTGCTCTCGAGTTCTGTGAGTCAGGGATTTCAAGCCTTAGTCTATACGACTCGGTCTTTGGAGACGGACATGAGAAGAGGACAGGCAAAAGGGACCTTGGCTGTGACAAAGCCAGAGTTCAATCCGTCGCGTCCGGAGAAGTTTGGGTACCGTAAGAGATGGGAAAAGAAGTCCAAGTCTACTGGACAAGCTCCTTCTGCGACTGTGACAGAGACATCTGGGTATGGATCTCGCGCTTGTTTTACATGCGGGAAGTTGGGACACTTCGCACATGATTGCCGAGTTGGTCCTCCAAAGGGTGACAAGAAGACGGGAGTGTCTTATGCGGAGAAAGGGAAGACTATGGTGGAGTCTTCTGCCTCGCACGCGCAGCCCAGGGTCTTCAACCTTGGATAACAGGAAGCCATTAAGCAGGCGGATGTCGTCACAGGTGCGCACAGTTTTTAATGTTATTTTATACTGTGTGCTGTGCTTGTTTTGATTGTGATGTTTTAGGGTTTGCCCTTATACGAGAGTATCCGGCGCGAGCATTGTTTGACACAAGTGCTTCACATTCGTTTCTGTCTGAAGAGTTCGTCTTTCGTGTCGGGGTACCTATCCGGACCACGACAGACAGTGTAAAGGTGTTGTTACCTAACGGATGTTTGATGTGCGCGGATAAATCTTGCGGTCTTGAGGTCAAGATAGGGAGTCGGGAGTTCAAGGTGGAAACACTAGTATTGCCGATCAAGGAATTTGATATAATCTTTGGTATGGACTGGCTGTCAGAGCAGCGTGTCTGTATAGATTGCACTTCAAAAGTGGTCACACTCGGGCAGAATACCGAACAAGAGACCAAGTTCATTGGTATACAAGGGTTGAGTGGGATGTTGTTATCTGCTCTCCAAGTTGTTAAGGCAGTTTGGAAGGGTGCGGAGTTGTTCTTCACACTCGTAGAGGCGGTGGCGCCGAAGGCCAGTGTGAGTGAAGTGTCGATTGTGTCAGAGTATGCTGATGTGTTTCCAAAGGACCTTCCGGGGTTACCTACCCAAAGGGAAATCGATTTCTCTATCGAGCTGGTGCCGGGTGCGAAACCTGTTGCCCGTTTGCCGTATCGGGTAGCGCCAAAAGAGATGGTCGAACTAAAAGTTCAGTTGCAAGAACTGTTGGAGCAGGGATACATACGCCCAAGTATGTCACCTTGGAGCGCGCCTGTTCTTTTTGTGAAAAAGAAAGACGGTAGTTTGCGGCTATGTATTGATTATCGCGAACAGAATAAGCTAATGGAGAAAAACAGGTATCCGATCCACGGATCGATGACTTGTTTGATCAGCTAGCAGGCTCAATCGTCTATTCCAAGTTGGATTTGAAATCCGGGTATTACCAATTGCGGATTAGGGAAGGTGACATTCCCAAGACAGCGTTTGGCACATGCTACGGTCATTATGAGTTCACAGTGATGTCGTTCGGCTTATGTAATGCGCCTTCGGTATTCATGGATCTCATGCATCGAACGTTTCGCGAATACTTGGATCTGTTTGTGATTGTGTTTATTGATTATATCCTCGTGTACTCTCAGTCGGAGGAAGATCATGCAAACCATTTACGGTTGGTATTGCATACCTTGCGGAGAAATAAGTTGTATGCCAAGTTCTCTAAGTGTGAGTTCTGGCTCTCGTCGGTGGCTTTTCTGGGCCATGTGGTAAGTGGAGAGGGCATAGCGGTGGATCCGGCAAAGATAAGTGCCATTCGTGATTGGCCAGTGATGTCTTCGGTGGCCGAAGTCAGGAGTTTTCTTGGACTGGCAGGCTACTATAGACGATTTGTGGCGAACTTCTCCCGGATTGCTTTTCCTTTGACTACGTTGACGAGAAAAGATCAGAAGTTCGTTTGGACGCCGGAGTGCGTGCGAGCTTTTGAGGAGCTAAAAGGTCGTTTGACCACGGCGCCTGTTTGACGTCGCCTTGTGGTACAGACGGTTTTGAGATATACAGCGATGCGTCAGGAAGTGGCTTAGGTTGCGTTCTCCTGAAGTTTGGCAAGGTGATCGCTTATGGCTCACATCAATTAAAGGTGCATGAGCGTAATTACCCCGTCCACGACTTGGAGTTGGCGGCGGTGATCTTTTCGCTAAAGTTGTGGCGGCACTATCTTTATGGCGTGAAGGTAGATATTTATACAGATCATAAAATCCTGAAGTATCTGCTCGATCAAAAGGATTTGAATATGCGACAAAGGAGGTAGATGGAATTCCTAGGGGATTATACCTTCGACATTCACTATGTTCCCGGAAAGGGAAATGTGGTCGCTGATGCCTTGAGTCGTCGAACTCCGATGCAGACAAGTTGGTTGCGGATACATGACGAGCGTCTAATCCAGGAATTGGAAGCGTTGGAGATATCTTGTGTTGAGAGGGATTCTTCAGCCGATGCATGCTTGAACTGGATGGAAGCTCAATATGACCTTGCGGACAGGGTTCGGCGGGCAACGGAGCTTGATGAAAGTCTCCAACGCTATGCCAAGGAAGGGTCTGGTGACCAATTTTCCTGGGATGACGGGTTATTATGGAAGGATGGTCGATTGTGCGTCCCTTGTGCGGGTAAATTGCGAGAAGAATTGTTATATGAAGCACACTTTACAAAGTACTCAATTCACCCTGGGAGCACAAAGATGTACAAGGACATGAAGAAATTGTTCTGGTGGCCTGGTTTAAAGAAGGACATAGCCGAGTATATGGCTAAGTGTCGTACTTGTGCTTTGGTAAAGGTAGAGTGTCAACGGCCTAGTGGTTTCCTGAAATCATTGCCAGTTCCGCAGTGGAAGTTTGAGGATATTTCTATGGATTTCGTGCACGGATTGGCGAGATCTCAACGTGGGAATGGCTCAATCTGGGTGATTATCGACCGATTAACAAAGGTGGCTCACTTCCTACCAAACAAGCGGGACGATTCAGTGGAAACGTTGGCAAAGCTCTATGTGGAGCAGATTGTTCGATTGCACGGTATCCCCCGAAGCATCGTCAGTGACCGTGACGGGCGATTTACTTCAAAGGATTGGAGGTTAATTCATCAGCTGTTGGGCACGAAGTTAGCATTCAGTACGGCATTTCATCCGCAAACGGATGGCCAAACTGAACGAACCAATAGAACAATGGAGGATATGCTCTGTATGTGCGCCCTGGACTACGGTAAGAAATGGGAAGATCACCTTGTTATGGTGGAATTTTCCTACAATAATAGCTACCAAGCGAGCATTGGCATGGAACCGTTTGAAGCTCTGTATGGTCGCAAGTGCCGTACACCGTTAGCTTGGGCAGAAACTGGCGAATCCAAACTTTTGGGACAAAAGGCAGTCGAGGATGCTAACTCAACAATACGCTCTATTCGAGAGAGACTACTAATAGCCCAGGACTGGCAAGCCAAGTATTACAATGCTAAGCACTGGAATGTGGAGTTCACGGTAGGTGACTGGGTCTATTTAAAGATTAAACCCTTCAAAGGCGTATCTCGGATTCGGCGGTTGAAAAAGCTAAGTTCGCGATACCTTGGTCCGTTTGAAGTGGTGGAGCGAGTTGGGGAAGCTGCCTATCGGCTAGCTCTTTCATCGAAATTGGGTGGACTGCATGATGTGTTCCACATCTCGGTACTACGAAAAGCAGTCAAGGATCCAGCTCAAGTGATTGAGAATGATCGGGTGCCGGTTGAGTATGGGATAACGACAAAGGTGAGGCCCATTCGGATCGAGGATCGAGCCGAGAAACAGTTGCGGAACAAAACGATCGGGATGGTCAAAGTCTGGTGGGACAATTGTGGCCGAGAAGAGCTAACATGGGAGCGAGAGTAGACCATGCGAGCCGAGTTTCCCGAGTTATTTTCGTAACCTGTTCGCTCGTTTGTATTTGTGATAGAAACATCTATGCCTCTGATTGTGTTATGTTGTTATCTCCCTGCTGTCTTCAAATTTCGGGACGAAATTTTATTAAGGAGGGGAGGATTGTAACACCCCAGAAGTCTCAAAAAGCCAAAGTGAGGTTAAGGCTGGCTGACACGGTCTGGGACACTGGCATGTCCCAGGGCGTGTCTAGGGTACACGGCCTGGGACACGGGCGTGTCCTAGGGCGTGTCCTGCTCGGGTAATTTTGGAGATCGTGTTATAGGGGTGACACGGCCGTATACTGTGTGACACGGGAGTGTCAGGCTTGACACGGGCGTGTCAATGCCCGTGTTCTGGTTTATTTTCAGTCAGTTGTGCACCGCTTCAGGAACACGGCTTGTGATACGGGCATGTCACAACCCGTGTTCGACCCAGGAAATCAAATTCAGGGCTGATCAGAGCTGTTCATTTTCTTTGACCAAGATCCAATGGTCTGGGCTCTTCCCTGGGTTGATAAGGTCGGGATTGAAGAGGAGAAAGCTCATTTGAGTTTCATCATTCTCTTTCTAAAGTTAAGAGAGAGGGGAGAGCAAAGCAAGGAAGAAGAAGAGGAATCCGGCCGTCGGTGGTGCTGCGGTGGTCCAAATCGCGAGCCAAGTTCGGATTTACGAAGGCAAGGCTGCTACGAATGCTTTCATCCGTCTCAATTCTCTCCATGGCTCCGAGGCGAATTCCAAGGGTAACGATTTCTGTCTTGGACATGTGAAGTCCTACTTTCCTGCATTTGCATAGGGAAAACCCGTCCCCGCGAGTGTGCGGTTGGTTGTGGTGTCCCTTGGGGTAGATATGTGAAGTCCCCCTTGTTAGAATCCGGAATTGGATTATGGATCTAGGCATGCTGTGTGAAGCCCATCTGGACGTGCTGGTCTGGATTGGTGATGCTTGTTTGCATTCGGAGGAATCTCCGAGAATTTGATTGTTTGTGTGCAATCTGTGGTGCATACCTATTGCTTGGTGCAGCAGGAAGTACTGGAGGAAGTCCAGGAAATTGTGCGAGTTGGGTTCAACTCTTGTGGTGGACGGGCAAGGTGAAGCTGTACCCGCGTCAGTCCAGTCTTGAGTCTGACGATATGAGCAACGGGATAGGCGGATCTGTACCCGCGTTATGGTTGTCTAACCTTGGGTGCTTAAGGCCCTGTTAGGATCACATAGCGAGAGTCGACGGCTTGCGTGCCGATCAAGACTAGAATGCTCATTGGTGGGATCCGGTGTTTCCGGTACACCCGAATGTGCCCTGAGTGCACGGAGCATCGGGCCGTCGTGCCGACGTTTGTGATATGTATTGACAGTGCGGTCGTGCACGTCTTGCGTGGTTTGCTATATATATATCATATTGGAAAATGTTATGCAGGGATGGAATTCCGCTGCCCCGTGCCAGGGGCAGGGTCATTATAATTGGTCAGCTGAATGCTGACCGTTGCCCTGTTTGCCACCGCTTGGTGGATTGGTTCTTGCAGGTGCTGGAGGTGCTGGTCCGAGCGGGACTTAGCGGGCTGAAGCCCAAGCTGCGTTGCTGCCCTCGAGGGCTTTGTTTTGTTTCTTCTTGTTCATGTGTGGCCGGCATGCGTGCCGATGTCTGTAAACCACACCTTTGTTAAGAGAAATTTGTAAGGCCTTAAGGCCAGATACTTTGGCTGTATACATTTCTATGATTTAGTGGACAGTTCTTGTTTTGCTTGAGTTCAAGTTTTCAACCGTGAAGCTTCAGCTAGAATGCTCTGTGTTAGGATGCGTTGATTTTGATATTATTTCGTAGCGTCTCCGCCTGTTGGTGGAATATGGTGTGGGGCCCCGACCGGACCCTCTATTATATTCTTCTTGACGGGTAGAGGTGTTACAGGGCGTGACCTGTAAAATTCACAGTTTCGGCGCCAACAGCAGCTTTGACTTATCTGCCGGTAGCCACAGTCGACACGCCCCCGACACGGGCATGACAAGGGGACGTGTCATCCCAAGTTTCGAGAAAAAACCATCAGCAGCCGTTTCCTGCCAGAGTTATTACTGCGATTTCGTACCTGACCCGACACGCCCCCGACACGGGCTTGACAGGGGGCGTGACTCGGTCGAAAAATTTTCTATAAATAGCGAACCCTCTGCTTGAGTCCAGTATCCAGATTTTGGAAGGAGAGGTGCTGCTATTTTAGAGTTGTTCATGTTTTAAGGTTTTCTCTTCCTTCTTCTCATTTCAAGTCTTTATAATTTTAATTTTCATGCAAGTCCTTGTAGTGTTTCTGTACTTCCTTTTTATAGCACTTGTAATCATCGTGGAAGTTTTTCTTATAATATCTGTGTACCCTGGTTGTGACACCTTTTCATTAAAAAATAAAAATAGCTCGTTATTCTCTTTCACTTCTGTTCGCTATCAGTTTTCATATTCTACATATAATTTTCTTTTTATACACCATGAGTAACTAATCCTCCTTGTACTCGATCTTGATAATCTGAGGTTTGAGTTGATTAAGTTATGATGCTGTAATTTTCTTTTCCTTTGAAAAGCTTAGATCTTGATTTATTCTTGATTTATCGTGTTTGGGGGTGTATCATCGATGTACATTTTCCATCTTTGTTTCCACTCTTAGCTAGCCGAGAGGCGCGTAGTTTGGAGTGAACATTCAAGAATAAAGAGATTTGCACGCACCCCTCGAGAGAGGCAGACGTTAAATTTCCTGGATTAGAATGAAATCTAATAGCGGGGTTCACAGCGTAAAGCGAGTTTTAGGCCTCCGACTTGGGCGAGAGTTCGGTCGGACCTTCCTAAACTCAGGAGAGCATAACTTCGAGAGAAGCGTATTCGTGCTTTAGGAACCTCCACGGTCAAGGTCCTTTGCTTTATTAAGTTAAAGTTTATTATCACATTTTTTTAGTCAACTCTTGCTGAGGTGACTCTCGATCGAGTGTTTTTCTTTATCATTGTTTAACCTCTCATTTTCATAACTATTTGTGCTCTTTCTGTTTAAGTCGTATTGTTTTTCTTTATACAACTAATCTCTTCTTGTGATTTAGTTAACAAATCATAAAATAATCTTTCGATAAGATAATAATTTTCGTGTGAGTAAAATTACTCAACGGTTCCCGGATTTAAATACGACACTTGTGTCCCCTAGCTACAGTTCGATAGGTACACTTGCCTTATCTGGATTGCTAGTTCGGCTTTTATTTTCTTCACGATTAGTAGACACCAGGTAACTCCCAATTGAGAGGAACTATTTGTATTGATGTGTGATGTCAGTTACTACGCTGTTGGAGTTGTCTTAGGGCAAGTGTGGGAGAAGGTCTTCCACACGATAACATATACTAGAAAAACTTTGATAGAAGCCCAAGTAAACTATACAACCACTGAAAAAGAGCTATTGGCCGTAGTTTTTTGCTTTTGAAAAGTTCATATCCTACCTTTTATGCACCAACGTCATAGTTTACACCGATCATGCGGTTATACGATACCTCATGGAGAAGAAGGATGCTAAACCACGATTGATTCGTTGGGTACTCCTACAAGAATTTGACGTGGAAATTAATGATAGGAAAGGGGTGGATAACCTCATAGCTGACCATCTGTCAAGAATAGAGTGTCCACCATCATTGCTACGATCTGAAATTGATGAGAGGTTCCCTGATGAGTGGCTATTAGCGGTATCTGAAACCATGGTGCCCTGGTATGCCGATTATGTAAACTATATAGTTAGTAGAGTCTTTCCACCAGATCTATTCTCCCAACAGAAAAAGAGATTTCTACATCAAGTTCGTTCGTATCTGTGGGACGCACCATATCTTTTTAAGGTTGGACCTGACGGGATGGTGAGGCGATGCGTCCTCGAATCTGAAATGAAAGCCATATTGGAGAAGTGTCATAACTCTCCTTATGGAGGACATTTTATGAGAGATAAAACAGCAATAAAGATCTTAGAGGCCGGATTCTTCTGGCCCAATTTATTCCACGACGCCCGAGATTTTGTTAAACAGTGTGATAGGTGTCAAAGGTCCGAAAACATAAAGAGAACGAATGTGATGCTCATGAATACGATCCTAGAAGTTGAACTGTTTGATATATGGGGGATTGATTTTATGGGATCATTCGTGAAATCACAGGGAGACATGTACATTCTGTTAGCTGTTGATTATGTATCAAAGTGGGTAGAAGCAATTACTACACCTAAAAATGACGCAAAAGTGGTCTTAAAGTTTATGGAAAATTTTTTATTTAATCGGTTTCGAACTCCGAGCGCAATTATTAGTGATGGGGAAAATCATTTCTGCAATGCCCAATTCACGGCTCTAATAAAAAAATATGGGGTAACGCATAAAGTTGCACTAGCATATCACCCCCAAACGAATGAGTTAGCGGAGGTTTCCAACCGAGAGATCAAGAAAATCTTAGAGAAGACCGTTAGCATCAACCGTAAGGATTGGTCCCAAAAGATGAACGATGCACTATGGGCGTACATCATGGCTTTTAAAACACTGATTGGTTTAACGTCGTTTAGACTAGTGTATGGAAAGGCATGTCACCTACCTCTTGAGTTGGAGCATCGATCCTATTGGACGATAAAGAAAATAAATTACGATTTTCAAGACGCAAGCAAGCAAAGATTGTTGCAACTGAATGAATTTGAAGAACTGAGACTTAACACGTACGAGAAATCTCAGATTTATAAAGAACGAACAAAAAAAATGTCACGACCGGCGCTTGAACGATAAACAATTTGAGCCCGGACAGTTAGTCTTATTGTTTAACTCTCGTTTAAAAATATTTCCCGGAAAACTAAAATCTCGTTGGTCGGATCCGTTTAGAGTTAGGGTAGTGCACCCATATGGTGCGGTAACGATTGTGAATGAAAAAGATGGGACTGAATTTAAGGTGAACGGACAAAGAGCCAAACATTATAGAGCGAACGGCAGCGATCGAGTCGTCTCATCCATCACGTTAAAATAATAATCGATCAGTCGGCAAAATCCTGATAGGACTTAAAATTAGGCGCTACTTGGGAGGCAACACAAGAATTTATTTTTAATTTGCATTATTAATTAGCTTTAAGACTTTTTTTTAATTATTCCATTTAAGTGCTAATTATGTTTTTAAGCCGTTTTTTTAGTTATTTAAGTAATTGAATGCTAATAATAATAATAAACAAAAAAAAAGAAAAATTGAGTCTATAAGATTGCCGGACAGGAAGAAATCAGTTACAACTAATTTGGCGAGTGGAAAAAAAAGGTCATAACATTGTTTTTTTTGCGCGCATCTTGAAATTGCAGCATTTGCCACCGGTCCAACTAAACCGGGACGCTCCGTGCCTCTTAACCGGTCTAGGGAGTAAAATTTTAAAGTAAAAAAAATAAAAATTAAATCACAACGCCATGCCACCAGTCCTAAAATTAAAATTTTAAAGAAAAAAAACAAAAAAACTTATCCCAACGTCGCCTCATCTCTTTCCAAAACCTAAACTTACAGCCTTGACTCATCTCTTTCCCCCAACGCCGCCTCCCGTTCGCCATTTTCCCCCAACGCCGCCTCCTGTTCGCCATTTTCCCACAACGATCGAGAGAAGAGGAAGAGAGCGGACGAGCGAGATCCATAGCGGCAAAGCAGGATCGGCGAACTTCCGGCGAATCCCGATCTCCAGCTTCTGGCAAAACCGCACAGCATGGAGAGAATCGCTGAGAAATCGGAGTAGGGAGAGGAAGGCGTCGACGGCAAGTGCGACGTCGGCGGCTCCACCGGGAGCCTGAGAAGGAGCAGTGTCGTCTTTTGTCCCCCATTTTCTAAACCCCGCTCCCGATCCTCCACAAACTGCATATAAAAAAAAATCCAAAGAGTGCGCGGCGGTCAGCTGTGTCGGCAGAGTTTCTCACGGTCACCTTGTCCAGTAACTGGAAGAGGACGCTGAACCTAAATCCTGGAGCAGATAGTCTGGCTCTTTCAGAAATCCCATACCGCGGTAAGTGATCCGGAGTCCACTATGAATTTGCTATACCTTTGCATGAGAGTTCTTATTTGCAATAGTATACAGCTTTTCCACTACCCTAATCCAGATTCTGGAAGTGCAGTTCACATAATTTGAAGGAATTTGTCCCCCGAGTTTGTCAGTGATTCCGATTTTAGGATTTCACATTTGTGCTCACGCAAGGATTCATATCCTATCCACTGCGCAATGTCCAGTCGAAAAGTCAAGGGTAAGGAAAAAACATAAATCGTAGCCTATAAGGATACCCGGTTTGTCAATGAGCAAACATATGTGGATCATGACTTGGTAAACATGAAGCCAGTAATTTTTGAACGGGGATTTGAAATGGTGATGAAATACTGGAGTAAGGGATTTATCGATAGCATACATAAACAGGGATGGTCGACCTTCTGTCATCCACGAACGGAGGCGATCCTCTCATGGGTTTACGAATTTTATGCCAACGGCAAATTTCAGAATGATGACAAGGTGATGGTGAGGGGAAAGGAAGTCAACTTCTCGCCACAAGGAATTTGTGAGTGCTCCGATATGGAAAATCTGGAGTGTGATGAATACGAGCAGATAAAGAGCACAGTCTCTCCTGACGAGGTGGCGGCCGTCCTTTGCCAAACTAAAACGGATGTGTGGGCAAACCCTCAGAAGCATGTCCTGAACTCCACGAGCTTCACGAGGGAAACAAAAGTTTGGATGCTATTTGTAAATGCGAGTTTGCTTCCGACGAAGTACGCGAACCAGATTTCCCTTGAACGGGTTGTTTTAATATACTGTATTCTGCTTGAACGGAAGATTAATATGGGTCAAATAATTTATGATCAGTTGAGAGAGAGGTTTGCGGCTAATGGAGGACGACAGTTGTTGAAGTTGAGACCGGGCGGTCTGGCGGTCTGTCTTGGCGGGTTAGAGACCGCGCGGTCTGGCGGTTTCCCTTCAGCGGTTTGATTGCTGTGCTGTTGCTGTCTGGTTGCCGGGCTCTCAGGCGGCCTCCCCTTGCGGTCTCTCTCCCCTTGCTGTGCTGTAAATTTTTAGTCCCACATCTCTTATTTGTATTCTCTCATCTCTCCTCCATTCTATATAAAAGAGGGCATACCTTTGTAATTGACACCTTTTTCTGATAATAAAGTTTCAGTTATACTCTTTCCGGTTTATTTTATTTCGTTTCTAACATGGTATCAGAGGATTCGATCTTTGACTCCTGATTCTGTGCGTTCTCCTGTCCGCGCGACCTGCCTCTTCTTCTCGCAGGGCCTTTGCTCTAGCTATCTCCGCCACTGCCACGTCCCGCTCCTACCAGGAGGCCCTTGCTATTCCTCACTGGAAGATGGCCATGGATGAAGAAATGGCCACCCTAACAGAGCGGGGTACCTGGACTCTTGTTCCTCCTCCCTTCGGTACTGATGTTGTCGGCTGTCGCTGGGTCTTTGTGGTGAAATTTGCCCCAGATGGCACTGTGGACCGTTATAAAGCTCGCCTTGTTGCTAAGGGCTTTACTCAGACCTATGGGGTTAATTACTTTGACACCTTCTCTCCCGTGGCTCGTCTCAGCACTATACGGGTTCTTCTCTCTGTGGCGGTCAATAAAGATTGGCCGCTTTCCCAGCTGGATGTAAAGAATGCCTTCCTTTATGGTGATCTTCAGGAGGCCGTCTACATGGAGCAACCTCCTGGTTATGTTGCTCAGGGGGAGACACGAGTATGCCGGCTGAAGAAGGCAATTTATGGCCTCAAGCAGAGCCCTCGAGCTTGGTTTGACAAGTTCAGCGGCATCGTGGCGGTCGTTGATTTTGTGCGCAGCTCTGCCGATCACTCTCTATTTACTCGCAAAACCTCTTCGGGACTGGTGGTTCTTGCAGTGTATGTTGATGATATTCTTCTCACTGGCGATGACCAGGAAGGGGTAGCCTTGACAAAGCGGCATCTTCGTCAACATCTGGTCACGAAAGATATGGGCTCTCCAAAGTACTTTTTGGGGATTGAAATCTCTCGGAAGCCCAATTCCTTAGTCCTCTCCCAGCGTAAGTATGCCCTTGATCTTTTAAAAGATGCAGGATTGACTGGGGCCAAACCTGCTCGATGTCTCATGGCTGTTGGAGAAGACAAAACCTGGACAGATGATTCGCCTCTTCTTTCAGATACTACGAGGTACAGACGTCTTGTTGGTAAGCTCATATATCTCACAGTGACCAGACCCGACATTTCCTATGCTGTTGGCAAGGTGAGTCAATTCATGCAAGCTCCCAGGGAGTGTCATCTGCAGTCCGCCTTACGGATCTTGGAGTACGTCAAAGCCGCACCTGGGAAAGGATTGCTTTTCCAGAAGAATGGTCATTTTAGGGTTGAAGCTTACTCAGATGCGAGTTACGCTGATGACAAAGGGGATCGCAAGTCTATCTCCGGTTTCTGCACCTTTGTTGGGGGTAATCTGGTAAGCTGGAAGAGCAAGAAGCAGTCTATTGTTTCTAGATCCAGTGCTGAAGCAGAGTATCGGAGTATGGCGTCGACCACTTGTGAGCTAAAATGGCTACGGGCTCTAATGCTGGATTTAGGAGAGGTCTACAACCATCCGCTACCTATGTTCTGTGATAATAAGGCTGTCATATACATCTCCAAAAATCCGGTCTTCCATGAAAGAACCAAGCACATTGAAGTCGACTGTCATTTCATTCGTGAAGAGATCTTAAAGGAACAAATTTGCACTCCCTTTGTCACTTCTGATAAAGAGCTGGCTGACATCTTCACCAAGCCAGTTTCCGCCTCGTTTCATCATATTTGTGACAAGCTGGGCATGATCGATATATATGCTCCAGCTTGAGGGGGAATGTTGAAGTTGAGACCGGGCGGTCTGGAGGTCTGTCTTGGCGGGTTAGAGACTGCGCGGTCTGGCGGTTTCCCTTCAGCGGTTTGATTGCTGTGCTGTTGCTGTCTGGTTGTCGGGCTCTCAGGCGGCCTCCCCTTGCGGTCTCTCTCCCCTTGCTGTGCTGTAAATTTTTAGTCTCACATCTCTTATTTGTATTCTCTCATCTCTCCTCCATTCTATATAAGGGAGGGCATACCTTTGTAATTGACACCTTTTTCTGATAATAAAGTTTCAGTTATACTCTTTCCGGTTTGTTTTAGTTCGTTTCTAACAACAGTTATGGTACCCCACGCTAATCACTATGATGTGCTGCTTTGCTGGAGTAAGCCTGAGGGAGAGAGACATATGTACTCCGGTGGGCCACCATATCACCGAGACTGTTATCTTCAAGAATATCAAGGTCCGCACGGATCATGGTTCTCTGCCACCTATCTCCAAAGGGCAGTCCGCCACGACCACTCATCGTATCGACATAGATATTCCAGCGGTGGACTGCGGGTCGGACCAAGATGTCATGATGGAGAATCTGGAATACATCAAAGCTTACCTTAGATGCGAGCACCTCTATTTTTAGTCCAGACGAGAGCAGGCCCGGCAGGAGCGGATGTTGAATATACATAAACTCAAGATTCCAGTTGTAGAACTTCCTACAATCTGGGGGGCCAATTCGACGAAGAGGGATATCTACTGTTGTGATGCTTGGACTGTGTGGTTGTTTTGATTTAAGAACTGTTTGATTATCAGATAATTATTTTTGTATTTTCACCCATATATATTGTTCGATTTCACCATCAATCATGTGTTGTGATGACCTATTATATGTTATTTTTATGGGCACAGTGTGCAATATTTTGATCATATCTGCAAGTTCTATAATAGTACATAACTTTGTGGGAGTATAAGAATGTCATTGCTATATTCCGATTTTGATCATATTTAAGGTTCTACTCTTGTAGACTACTTCTCTCTCGTACTAGTGTACATTCATGCAAATTATATTTGAAGCCCCAATTGTTGATTTACTTAAGGCACCATGACGTACTACAAGTGGCAAAAAGATTGGCAATGCATGATTCTCGGAACTACTGATTTCAGGGGAGTATTTTATTTTAGTAGCATCTTTTTTAAGAGTGCCTTAATTTTCAATTTTTGAATTTTGGAGAGGCACCACTGGAGAGGCACCAATATTAATATACATTTTGCTATGGACTAGCAAAGGTGTAGGTGTGGGGGTGAGTGAAGTAACCTTTACCTTTTGAGTGACGAATTATATATACATTGATGATTAATTTGCAGAGTCTTAACTTTAGCAAATTTTTACATTTACATAATTTAATTTAATTAGTAGATTTGTCAAACTTAAAAATTCAAAATATTTGCTTTTGAAGTTTGTAAGATATGTAGAGCTCCATTTTGTATTTCCATCATGCGCACCACTCCTTAAATTTACTTGCACCCTACAAAATAATTTTATTAAATTTCGAACATAAGGGGAAGGGTAAACAAGAACTGGGCAAATGATGATTACTAAGACAGTAGGTTTGGATAGTTCATTGATAAAATGATTAAGGCCACCTTTTACATTTAATTGCATTCTCCACTGCTTTTTGAGCCAGAGCCTTCTCATTTTGATTCATGATCACCATGTGTAATTCTCCCATATTTTCACTAGTTACTTCTTGATAGTCTTTCCAACTATGGGTGTTTTCAAAATAAAAGAAAAAAAGGCGTGTCATAGTGATATGTGGTCTAGGCAGATGCACTCACACTTGAAATGATCCCAACTATGATTATAATTACAGTTACAAAAAAATAGATAAAAATCATAGTGATATGCGGGCTAAGTGTGTTTGCACCTGCTTGGATTGAACTCAACTATGGACTAAAAAAATGTATGATTGTGATTATAAACCCCATAGTAAGTTAAGTTATTAAGAATTGTGGTTAGAAGAATACTTTTACCCAATCAAAAATGAAATTATGACTTTAACATCAAGCCAAAGCCGATCAAATTTCAAATCCTTATGATTTTCTTTTAACTACTAAACCCTTGTGGAGGCCAACTCAAAGATTTAGCTTATTGTTATCTTTTCCTTTTTATGAGAGGATTAATGAGTTAGTTTGAATGGGAATAAGTGAGTTTAAGGATGAGCACACACACCACTAGGAAATCATTATGGAGCTTTTACTTGTATCACACTAATGAATCTATGCATAGTTAAATTTTTAATGGTTGACATTTTTATCAATTCAAATCTCTTGTGCAGTCTTGATTCAAAATGCAAAGGGTAAAGAAACTCGGATTAATTTTGTTGCTAGATAATCGCGCACTCAAAGAGCTTGCAATGATTCATTTTTGCTAGGGGTTAACAAAAGTTTAGGTGTGGGGGTGTGATAACTTCTCAAAAAAAGTTATCTTGTGCTTTTAATACTACTATTTTGATGAAAAGATTTAACAAATTTGTATAAAAAATGTTGTATTTAAATATGTTGACATCTTTTAAAATTGAAGGTATTAACATCATTTCAATATGTTTTTATCATAGGAAATCCAAAGTATTCGCCTCGATGCGGCATGGGTCAAGTTCACGGAAAATCGAGGAAGTTGTCATAGTATTATTGCAACAATTTTGGGGTTGTTTGGTGCAGTTTTAATTTTTTGGACAACAAGAAATTTGTTATAACAAGTTGTGGAAATTCAAATTTTGAATTCCGAATTTCTCCATATTTTTGGCAGTTACAAGTGCATAGATGGCAACCTTTCAGCAATAAAAATATTCTTTTGGAGGGGAGGAGTATAAAGAGGGGGTGTGAGAGAAAATAGGATTATCTTCATCATATTCAAATTTCAAAAAGGAGATCTAGGTTTTGGGAGAGGAGGATCCACACCGGAGCTTCATCAAAGAGAGATCTTGCATGCGTTTGAGTGGAGTTTTCTATAACGTTTTTGAACTATAAGCATCATGTTTTGTAAGATCCATCCAATCTTGTATTCCTCTTCTCAAATCATGAACTAAATCTCCTAGGTTTTGTATTTTGAAAGTATTTTGCTCTATTTTGATGTGATCTTTGTTTTTATTTTGATTTATGAGAAGATTAGTGTGATTTCTTTATTTAGTTGATGATCTTGTGGTAAAACTTTTGGATTATTATTTCATTCGATGCTTCATTTCGAGATTCGAGAGAGGAGAATTGTGAGTGTTTGAGTGAAACATATTTTACTACGTGGCGAGATTCGAGAGAGGAGTCACGTAAATTTTTAACCCAAGTTTTCGAATCATTTTACTGCGCTTCGAGATTCGAGAGAGGAGAGGCGCAAGTATATCTTCAACTCGATATAGCGAAAGAGAGAGAAAGAGATTTCACCTTTCCGTTACAACTTTGATTTTTATTATTAATCATATTCTTCGTTCGCCTGAGTTAGAGATGACAAGGGAACAATGGGTATAGTGAATTCCGATATCGAGAGATACAGATCTCTACCTTTAAATTGTTGCAGGAAGTACACCCAGAACTCTCATAAATATCTCATTTTGATCCATCAATATAGACTTAGTAAATCAAAATACAAAACCGTTTTTCTCAAACTTGACAAACAGTAATTTTAGAAAGTATTAGCAATTTCACTTTAGAATTTAATTTTTCTTTAAACTCACTTAAATCAACTCACTTGGATTTAAAGAAAAGGACTAGCTAGTAGTTGTGAGTCTTAGATTAATCACCTCTCCGTGGGAACGATCTTCACTCACTCGTTATTACTTGATCCGGCACGTGCACTTGCGTAGTTTACGTATACCTATTTCGGGCGTATCACCAGGCGAGATTGGAGAAAGCCTTTCTGCACCTCCTAGGTGAGATTGGTGAAAGCCCTTCTGCACCTTAAGCAAGATGAACAAAAGTCTAGTTGCACCTCTCAGGCGAGATTTGTTGGGTCCATTGATCATAATGTCCTAAATTTGAAGAAGGCCCACAAGTCAATGGTATACACATGAATATAGTTAATATATGTTCAAGTTCATTATATGCAGGTTGTACTCTGTTATATTGATTTGAAAGGCAGTCAGAGTCACAACGACAGTTGGACTCAAGACAGGATGTTGGCACAACAGAAAACTGGCTAAGTCTAAAAGCATTGAGTGAAGATAGTTCACTCAACGCCAAGAGGCTAAAAGCGTTGACAGAACCTCAAACAGTCAAAGCCTCAGAGTTGCTAACCAGAAATCTGTCTAAGGATAAAAGTGTTGAGTGAAGGCAGTTCACTCAAAGACTACTTATCTGAATTTCAGTTCAAGTATAGAAGCGTTGAGTGAAGATAGGCCACTCAACGCCTCATTAAGAAGACATTCAAAGCCTCAGAGTTGCTGATCAGAAATCTGTCTAAGGACAGAAGCGTTGAGTGAAGGCAGTTCACTCAACGCCTACTCATCTGGATTTCAGTTCAAGTATAGAAGCATTGAGTGAAGACGGGTCACTCAACGCCTCATCAAGAAGACAGTCAAAGCCTCAGAGTTGCTGACAAGAAATTTGTTTAAGGACAAAAGCGTTGAGTAAAGACAGTTCACTCAACGCCTACTCATCAAGAAATCTGTCCAAGTATAGAAGTGTTGAGTGAAGACGGGCCACTCAACGCCTCATCAAGAAATTTGTCTAAGGACAGAAGCATTGGGTGAAGACAGTACACTCAACGCCTACTTAATAGGATTTCTGTCTAAGTACAGAAGCGTTGAGTGATAAAGGCTCACTCAACGTCTGAAGATGCAGAATTCTGCTAAGTACTTTTGCATTGAATGACAAGGCTTCACTCAATGCTTATGCAGATTGTTTGAAATTTGCTAAGTCTACAGGCGTTAAGTCATGCGGACGTCATCAAGAATTCAAATGTCGCAGGTTTTGCACGCTAGATGACAAAAGGCGCCGCTTGCCTTTAGTACAACATTTAATGCAAAAGAAGTGTTGCAGTTGCCAACTCTGGGTGGTCCATACTGCACAAAGAGCCGTTGGACGGCGGGATACAAAAACAGAGTTCTGAGAAAGAAGAAAAGTGCTTTTTGGAGACAGAGCTTTTTGGTCATCTTCTTCCTCTCGACGAAGGAGAAGTTTTTGAAGAACTTGCTATACAGTCAGTCTGTGATTCACAAACAGAGTTGGCTGTTGAAGAAATAACTCATTGAAGAATAAACTTGTCTTCAACAACAAGATCAAAAATTCTTTTCTAATGCAGAGCAAGCCCAAGATTGTTGTTCATCTTCAAGGCAAATGCACTCAACTCTACAACATCAAAGGCTTGAAGAAACAATACTCGGCCGTTAATTTTCAACATAAGTAGAACAAACTTGAAGATTAACTATCTTGTTGTTGTGAAGAAGGCTCAGAGAATCATTTCTCTGGAGTTAAAGTTAGGGCTGAGTCTACTCAGTTCAGAAGGCAGGCTCAGAGGACACTTTCTCTGGAAGTCAATCATCAACAACAAACTTACTCTTTCTATAGGATCTTAATTGATTTAAGCTGTAAGCCTAAGATATAAAGGCTGAGTTGTAGGATCCTGTTGTAGATCTGAGGTAGGGTCTGTGTGTCTGAGGTAGGAGATTTATTCTCTGAGGTAGGATTCTGTTGAGAATCTGAGGTAGGGCCTTTGGCCTAAGGTAGGATCTCAATTAGATCTGAGCTGTAGGAGAATTATACTCTTTGAGTGTATGGTTATCCTCCTAGCCTGAGTTGTAGGACTTTTGATTAAGTCTGAGGTAGGTGATATGTTGATCACTGAGCTATATGAGTATTACTTACTCTTAGTTGTAAGACTTTGGCCTGAGATAGGACTTGGAGGAAGTCTAAGGGATCCTGAGGGATTTATGTTGTAAGCTCATTGAGTTGAGATTAGAGAAGATTATTTTGTCTAACACACTGTTAGAAAAGGTGGGAAGGACAGTGGATGTACTCATACCTTGAGGAACTACTATAAATCCTGGTATATTATGTCTCAATCTTGAAAGCTAACTTAATAACTGAACACTCACCACACCTAAATCAAAAAGTAGTCAAAAAGACTAAGAAACCTATTCACCCCCCCCCCTCTAGGTATATAACTACTCTTGAAATAAATACTTTAAGTGGTATCAGAGGGAGGTTGTTCAAAAAGGACTTAACAGTCTGAATAGATCTCTAAGAGTAGCTAAAGATTATCTCCATGGGTTTAGGTGAGAACCACAAGGAGTTTAGCTCAATGAAGCTTCCAGTTTACAGAAAGGAAAACTTTGAGATTTGGAAAGAGAAGGTCAGACTATTCATGAAAGCTTCAGACCCTAGGATTTTCATTACAGTCCAAGAAGGACCCTTCATCCCCATGAAGGTCTTTGTCTTAGATGCAAATATCCAGACTTCAAAGAAGTACACTAAAATGACTAAGAATGAAGTCATCTTGGTCATTATGGATAAGATGACACAAAACATCATTGTCAGTATAATAGATGACTCCGCCTTCCAAAATTTGGTCCACTGCAAGATAGCTAAAGAGATGTGGGATCCTCTTATTGTTTATATGGAAGGGATGGAGGAGGTGAGGGATGACAAGAAATTCCTCCTAAATCAACAATATGAAGCCTTCAAACAAGGCAGGAAAGATTCCATAGTTGAATGTTATGAGAATTTCTTCTTGATAGTGAACAGTCTGATCACCTTTGGCAGACAGTTTACTAACTATGAGCTGAATGGCAAGTTCTTAAGATCTCTAAACAAGGAATGTGATATCAAGATCTATGCCTTTAGAGAAGTTGGCAACTTGGCAAACACTCTACCTCAGAACTTATTTGGGAAGTTGTTATCCTATGAGATGCAGCTAAATTCCAGGAAGGCTGAAGAGGAAGCTGCAAGATCTCTCAGCAAAGAGAAGGCTGTGGTCTTCAGAGCTGAAGCCACAAGAAGGAGCGGGGAAAAGACTCCTCCACCAAGGAGAGTTGTAGTGTCAGAAAGCTCATATTCCAGCTCCTCTGGAAGTGAGCTATCAGATGGAGAACTAACACTATTTTCCAAGCAGTTCAAGAAGATGTTAAGCAGGAGGAGATAGTGGAAGAATAAGGGCACTTCCAGCTCCTCATCAAGGAAGCCCTTTCCTAACAAGGATAAGTACAGAAAATACCCCTCTAGGGAAAGGTATGACTCCAAACAGAATAAATATGTTAAGACTAATGTTGTTTGCTACTATTGCAACATGAGTGGACATGTCATTGCTGGCTGTCACGTAAAAAAGAAGGAGCTCATGAAGTCTGGTGTCAAAAAGCATCACAAGGACAAGAATGCTGAAAATAGCTTCTTGTCCAACAAGACTGTCAGCCTATCAGACAGTGATTTTGAGTCCTAAGAATCAGATGAAGAGGAGGCCAACATTGGTCTCATGAATATTAAAGAAGAGGCTAAACATCCTGCTGCCCCATCTAACATAAGGGCCCCACTGTCTTCTATTGACAGTGACTGTGAAGAGGATGAGAAGTTCAGTCGCATGGCTATATCAAAAGACAATCAGGACAATCCTACTCCTGATGAGGTACATTCTATCCCTAGCTCCTCCTCTATCTATGAGTCTGGCTCAGACTCTGAAGCATCCACTTCCACCAGTAGGGATGATGGATCAGATTCTGAAGATGATGTCAATCAATTGATTGATAAGTATGGTGCAATTTTGGATGCTCTGAAGAAGAGCAAAAGACTTGTTAAGAAACAAGCTGAGGAGATTGTCTCTCTATAGCAAGATGCTTCCCTGCAGTCTGAGTCAGCACCTTTGCTCAGATGAGAAGGAAAGTTAGCCAACTGAAGATAATCTCAATTATCCAAATTGGGACATTAGCCAGAAGAATAAGATCATCTTGGATCTTGAAGAGAAGCTCCTTAAGGAGAGAAAGATTATGGCTGAATTCTCTAAGCCCAAGACTATGTTGTCACTGATTGAATCCTTTACCTCTAAAAAGGATAAGAGAGGTTTGGGGTTTAAGTGGAAATCTAGAGTTGTCCATTCTAAAGGGAAAGGGAAAGCTCTTGTAGAGCCTCAGACCACCTTTCATAAGGTAATCCTCCATTCCAGCAGGTATAACCAGGACAACATGTATGGTCACTAGAAGAATGGAAATTCTTCTTATAAGAATACAAGGGTATCTTACAAAGGAAGGAGAAAGAACATGGGTTTGAGTGCACTGAAGGCTCCCCATGAGGAAATCCACATGACCCATTATGGACCATATGTGTTTGGTGCTCCTGCCTCCACACTCAAGGATAAGGTAGTGGCCTATTCTCAGGTTCCTTCAGCAAACACCTTGACTAAGGGTAAGTCAGTCAGTAAGCTACTCCTGGCAGTTTATGAAGCCATCAACTCCATGTCAGCTACAAAGATGACATCTATTGGTGCCACTCAGAATAAGCCATATGCATCCACTAGCAGACTAACTTTCAGTCAGATACTAGCTGAAAGAAATAAGAAAAAGGCTGCTGCTCTTCCCTCTAAATAGACAACTTCCTCCAAGACTATTCAGAAGAGGAGATACAACATTCATGAATATTGGTGTTGTGGTAAAGTGGGTCACTTTGTCATAAATTGTTAGCACAACCTTAGTGTGCCAAGGGCAAGGGTAAGTCTTCCTGTCAGGACTACTGCAGGTAGAAATGTGCATTTTCAAGCTAACAAGAAGAAAGGACCCAAACTATTTTGGGGTCCTAAATGTAAACTAATATGTGTTTGCAGGATAGTACAAGTACCCACACAATACCAATATGGTACTTGGATAGTTGATGTTCCAGACACATGATTGGAATAAGGAACCATCTTAAGGATTATAATCCTGTGAAGAATGGATCCAAGGTGATCTTTGGAGGTTCAGATAGAGGAGTCACCAAGGACAATGGTATGATCACCAATGGCATAGTCTCCATTACAAAAGTAGTTTATGTGAAAGGATTGCAACACAATCTGATTAGCATAAGCCAACTATGTGATATTGGCTATGTCATTGTCTTCCATAAGAATGAGTGTCTGATCAAGAGATCAAGTGACCAAGCGGTCATATTGGCAGACACTAGGAGTGAAAATATTTATTATTTAAACTTCTTGTATTTAATTACAGACTCACTAGTATGTCTGGTAGCAAATGAGAAAGTCTCTTATTGTGTGCAATGACACAAGAGGCTTGCTCACTTGAACTACAAGACAATTAGCAAGCTCTTTAGTGAAGAGCTAGTTAGAAATGAACCCAATATGAGATGAACCAAAGAGGGCATTTGCTCTGCATGTCAAAAGGACAAGCAGACCAAAGCATCCATTAAGAGCATTGGGGCTAAGGATTCTGAGAGATATTTGAACCTCCTACACGTGTACTTGTTTGGTCCTATGCAATTTTAGAGGATAGTGAACTATCTGGATGAAAAGATAGATCAAGCCAAAACCTCCCTGACTGCAGCTGTATCTGAAGAAATCATAAAGGGGAGAAGGACTATTTAGGGGGAGAAGGCAAGGATCAAGGGAGAAGGCAATGATTAAGGGGGAGAATGTTGTTTGGGTTTCCAATGTAATTAGAGGTTCATTGGGGCTTGAACAGTATATATATGATACATTCCTCCTATTCAAGAAGGACTGTATGATGAACAGTATGGTGATCAGAGAGCGGATCAATATGATGATCAAGATGGTGCTCAGTGGGCTGAAGGCTCTTCTGCTGTTGATAAGATAGCTAGAGCAGAGGTAAATATGTTGTTGAAGAAGAGGAAGTACATAAGAGACAAAAAGCCAGGTGATGTGCCACCAGATGTGCTGAGCCAAGCAAGTAAAAGGCTGCAAAGAGACCCAGAAGGGGGATAGTGTTCAAGGAGCCAGAAACATGACATGTTTCTTGTTTTCCTTAAGGGCTTTAGGAGTGTGAACATTTTGTTATATGCACACTATCTATTTTGATAATCATATTTGTGTGTGTATCAATTTTTGCTCTTACATACTATGAATGTTTATCTTTTGTATATGCCAGTGTATATCATTGACTAGAGTTCTGAATTCTTAAAATAGGGGGAGATTCTTGGGTTCATTGATCACAATGTCCTAGATTTGAAGAAGTCCCAAAAGTCAATGGTATACACATGAATGTTGTTAATATTTGTTCAAGTTCATTGTATGTCGGTTGTACTCTGTTACATTGATTTGATAGGAATTCAGAGTCACAATGACAGTTGGACTCAAGATAACATTTTAGCACAGCAGAAAACTGGCTAAGTCTAGAAGCATTCAGTGAAGATAGTTGACTCAACGCCAAGAGGCTAAAAGTGTTGATAGAACCTCAAGCAGTTAAAGTCTCAGAGTTGCTGACCAGAAATCTATCTAAGGACAAAAGCGTTAAGTGAAGGCAGTTCACTCAATGACTACTCATCTGGATTTTAGTTCAAGTATAGAAGCATTGAGTGAAGACAGGCCACTCAATGCCTCATCAAGAAGATAGTCAAAGCCTCAGAGTTGCTGACCAGAAATCTATCTATGGATAGAAGCATTGAGTGTAGGCAGTTCACTCAACGCCTACTCATCTAGATTTCAGTTCAAGTATAGAAGCGTTGAGTGAAGTCAGGTCACTCAACGCCTCATCAAGAAGACGGTCAAAGCCTCAGAGTTGCTGACAAGAAATCTGTCTAAGTATAGAAGCGTTGAGTGAAGACAGTTCACTCAACGCCTACTCATCAAGAAATCTGTCCAAGTATAGAAGTGTTGAGTGAAGACGGGCCACTCAACGTCTCATCAAGAAATTTGTCTAAGGACAGAAGCGTTCGGTGAAGACAGTACACTCAACGCCTACTCAACAAAAATTTTGTCTAAGTACAAAAGCGTTGAGTGATGAAGGTTCACTCAACGCCTGAAGATGCAGAATTCTGCTAAGTACTTTTGCATTGAGTGATAAGGCTTCACTCAATGCATATGTAGATTGTTTGAAATTTGATAATCCCACAGGCACTAAGTCATGCTAACGTCATCAAGAATTCAACTGTCGCGAGTTTTGCACGCTAGATGACAAAAGACGCTGCTTACCTTTAGTACAACATTTAATGCAAAAGAAGTGTTGCAGTTGCCAACTCCAGGTGGTCTATAATACACAAAGAGCCGTTGGATGACGGGAAACAAAAGCAGAGTTCTGAAAAAGAAGAAAAGTGTTTTTTGGAGACAGAGCTTTTTGGTCATCTTCTTCCTCTCGACGAAGGAGAAGTTTTCGAAGAACTTGCTCTATAATCAGTTTGTGATTCATAGATAGAGTTTGTTGTTGAAAAAATAACTCACTGAAGAATAAACTTTTCTTCAACAGCAAGATCAGAAATTCTTTTCTGAAAAGAAGAAGTAGAGCAAGCCTAAGATTATTGTTCATCTTCAATGCCACTGCACTCAACTCTACAGCATCAAAGGCTTGAAGAAACAGTACTCTGCAGTTACTTCTCAGCACAAGCAGAACAAACTTGAAGATCAACCATCTTGTTGATGTGAAGAAGAAGGCTCGGAGAATCATTTCTCTGGAGTCAAAGTTAGGGCTGAGTCTACTCAGTTCAAAAGGCAGACTTAGAGGACACTTTCTCTGGAAGTCAATCATCAACATCAAACTTACTCTTTCTATAGGATCTTAATTGATCTAAGCTGTAAGTCTAAGATATAAAGGCTGAGTTATAGATCCTATTGTGGATCTGAGGTAGGGCATGTGTGTCTGGGGTAGGAGATTTATTCTCTGAGGTAGGATTCTGTTGAGAATCTGAGGTAGGGCCTTTGGCCTGAGGTAAGGTCTGAATCAGATCTGATCTGTATGAGAGTTATACTCTCTGAGTGTAGGGCTATCCTCCTAGCCTGAGTTGTAGGACTTTTGATTAAGTCTGAGGTAGGTGATCTGTGGATCACTGAGCTATAGGATAAATATTTACTCTGAGTTGTAGGGCTTTTACCTGAGGTAGGACTTGAAGGAAGTCTGAGAGATCCTGAGGGATCTGTGTTGTAAGCTCATTGAGCTGAGGTTGGAGAAGATTGTCTTGTCTAACACATTGTTAGAAATACGGGAGGGATAGTGGATGTACCCATACCTTGGGGAAACACTATAAATCATGGTGTGATATGTCTCAATCTTGAAAGTTAACTTAATAACTGAACACTCATCACACCTAAATCAAAAAGTAGTCAAAAAGACTAAGAAACCTATTCACCCCCCCCCCCCCTCTAGGTGTATAGCTACTCTTGAAACATTCAAGATGGACAAAGGTTCATCTGCACCTTCACTTGGAAGGACCCCGGTCCTCCTGATATGTGAACGAACAAAGGTTCTTCACCACCTCCATCCAGACGAACCTCAGTCCTCCCAAGGCATGATCGAACAAAGATTTTTCCCCACCTCCACCCGGACGGACCCCGGTCCTCCTAAGGCGTGAACGAATAGAGGTTCTTCGCCACCTCCACTTGGATGAACCCTGATTCTCCTAAGGCACGGATGAACAAAGGTTCATCACTACCTTCACTCGGACGGACCCCGATCCTCCTGACTCGTGAATGAACAAAGGTTCTTCACCACCTCCATTCGGACGGACCCTAGTTCTCCTGAGGCATGAACGAACAAATATTTTTCGCCACCTCCACCTGGATGGACCCCGATCCTCCTAAGGCATGAACAAACAGAGGTTCTTCTCCACCTCCACTTGGATGAACCCCGGTTCTCCTGAGGCGTGAATGAACAAAAGCGTCTTGCCCCCTCCGTGTGGACGAACCCCGGTTCTCCTAAGGGTGTGGACAAAGGTTCTCCTTCTTCCCCGCTCAAGGTATGAGCAAGCAGGGGAACATCGCCACCAAACCCTTAGCAGTCCATGGCCCTCCCGAGAGCGCGAGTAAACAAGCAACGCCCGAGCAAAGTGCTACCCAGCCAAAAAATACACGCATCAAAGCACAACAGATTCGAAAGCAAAAAGAGTCTCCACTCAAATGAAAGATGTCACATAGGCTACATCATCATAAAAAGAAAAAAACATGCAACTGCGCAAAAGCGCGCCTACAACACAAAAACAGGCAAATCTAAACAAACTTGGGACGAAGAAGTCCCGGGGATCATCCCTCCACAAAAGCATTAGCATCATCATCTGAAGCATCCTCCATGCCCAGGGCATCGCGCTTCGAAAACCTCCGAGCCAATCAAAATCCCTTGCCAAAACCCTAGAAGAATATGGCTTCGCGCTCATCCTTCACAAGCAGGTCAACCTTTGTCGTCCTCATCTCAGAGCGCACCTCCTCAGCGATGCAGGACTGCTCCACCTCAAATTCGTGGGAGGCTTTGTACTCGGCCACCGCAGCCACCTGCACGACTTTGACCTCCTCCCCCGCTCAAAAATCAGTCGAGTGTTCTCTTTCTTCAGCTGCTCGACTTCCCCCTCTTGCTGACACATCACAACGTCAACTACCTCGGTACGACGGGCCGCCTTCGCAAGGGTCACCTCAGCAGAAGCCAGCCTCCCGCAAAGAGACCCAATATCGGAGTTCGTAGCGCTCAGCTTGGCCCGAAGAAACTCCACCTCAGACTGAGAAGAGGACAACTAGGATTCCGCATTAACAAGCCAATAAACGACCTCCTTCTTCCTTCGGGCCTCCGCCAATGAGTTCTCAGATGGGGCCAACTTATCCCGTAGAAAAAAAATTGTCCTTCGTTGTTACATAGGTAACGTTCCACAAAAACACAATATCGCGAGCCTCATCAAGCTGCAAGTACGGAAAACAAATTATTCTTATACACAACGCAAGGCAAAAGAGGGAAAACACCGGGGGTGCAACCAACATACCATCCGGAGGAGTGCTTGGTAAGCAGAGCATACTTGCTCCTTCCTTTTCCCCATCACCACCGGCGGCTCAGGGATTGCTTGAGAACCCGACACGATCGCGTAAATCTCTAGTACATCCTCAGTATCCGTGGGCGGCATCGGCAACCAAATCATTTGTACAGTCGTTAACAACGTCAATAACGACCAAAGGGCCGCAAAGGACGACCTGCCTCCTCTTTGTCGTTGTGAAAAGTCCAGCTTCCTCTTCTTTCCTCGCTCTAGTGGCACGACACAACTCCGCTCCACATCCGTCAATAGGCCTGCAAGAACTAAGCGCTTCTCGACAACAAAGACGCTAATCTTATAAAGAACAGCGCCCAGCTCGCGCGGATCCTCAAAGCCCAACAACAAAGTAAATTCATACTCATTCCCGGTAAGACGGCAATAGTGGTCAATAGGATCCCGCCAAGTCTCGAGCAACTCCTACGGGTTCTTGACGAACCCATACAACATCCCTCTATAGCGATAATCAGTCTTGTACTCGAATGACAGCCACCTCTTGTCGCTCTGAACTTCGACTCGGTCGCCTGAGCCAAGGCAGATCTCACACCATTCACGAAAGAGGCGTACTAATATCCGAGAGCCATGCTCTCGAAAGAAGCAAAGCAGCCCCATAATCATCGTCAGCCCCACTAGAGAAAACTGTCACCAGAACACTGCAGAACCGAAGTACGATGATCGACTCCTCTATAGAAGGAATCCAGAAACCTGCCTTGAAGCACCCCTCCGTAATCGCAAAGTGACTCGTAGGAGGGTATTGAACGCGCTCCAACGAGGATGGGATTACAATCTCAACGTCCTCCAAAATCCTGAAGCGTTTCCTCCAACTACCCACATAGGCAGAGGTCAACGACGACGAAAAGCGCATCGATCTCTGCGGAACAACACCTTTCGACACCTGCAAAAGAAACTAGTGTTAGCACCCAAGCAAGCCAAAGATAAAGGATCAACGTGCATGGAGGATGACGCGACCACGAAAATGGCCCCCGGGCACAAGCACCGACGAACCCGCATGCACGGCCGCGCCCGCGCGTTGGCAGCCCCGCACACTCATGTGGATAGCCTTGCGCACGTGCACGCTCGCGCAAGGGCCGCTTCGCAAGCGCGACCGCACACATGTGCGGGCAGCCCCTCCCGCTTGCTCAACCTACCACGTGTACGGGCACCCCCCCCCCCTCCGCACGCCGCTACATCCTCCACCTCAGCGCTTGTCCCCTCTTCCATCTTCCTCCGCACCGGCGCCCTTCGTCACAGGACAGCCATCGACGCCCTCTCCCGCACGCTTTATTCCTCAATCTCAAAACAAGAAAAATACTAACCTTCTTCGAGGGAGACATGACGGCCACAGAGGCTCCACAAACTCCTAAATCTTTACAACCGCGTGAGAAAAGAGCGGAATAACCTCGTCTAATTTATAAGCGTTAGTGGGAAAGCTCATAAAGGAAGGTCACCAAATTTGCAATATATGTCTTGCCCAATTTTCATGTCTCAAACGGGCAAGGAATGAGCATCAATCTTTGACTGGTATCTGGCAAAGCATGACAGATAATTTCCTAACGATCGAAGCACACCGGAAGAAGCGGGCAATTCTCACGCTCATCGCTTCGCGGATCATGACTCGCGAAAATTTGGGGGCATTAGATAGGGTTCCCCGTGAAATTTCTAAGTCAAACCAGCAAGGTTCTGACCAAGCGCGCAAGCTCGACCGAACCAGTTATGCGCAGCAAAACCACAAGTCCCAGGAGCCCCCAAAGGAGAAACCAAACTAGCACAGGCGCAGCCGGCCTGCGCACGGGCACGCGCGGCCAGCCTGCGTGGCCGCACTCTGTGCGGCCACGCGCGGCCAGCACGCACGATCGCGGGACCACACCCCCGCACGGTCGCAGGGTTGCAGACCCGCACGATCGCGCCCCCGCTCGACTGCGATATAGCGCCCCCGCAGCCTCACCCCTCGTGGTCGCAAAGCGCGACCGCAAGCCGCGCGGTCGCACCTTGCGTGCGGGCGTGCTGGTGGCGCTCATCGTCGCCATCGGCAGTCGTCGACACCGGCGGACACTGTTGTCGCCCTCTCCAGCCACCTCCTACGCTGTCGGCCGTCGCCGACCATCGCCGCCTCCGGGCACCTTGCCCGGGCCGCCCGAACTACCCGAGGGGCGCTCTTGTCATTTTGGCCAAAATGATGATTCGGGTGATTGAAAAGGAGCAACGTCATTCATCAACACAAATTACTCATCAGCGCAATTATCACCATGACCCTCTAGAAAACTATAAATAGACTCTCAGACCTTCATTTGAAAGCAAGTAACTTCAAAGGCAAGAGAGAGCTCTGAGGTTTTTCGACGAGTTTGTGGAGTTAGGTCTATTCTTCGCTCAAGAATTCTCTTCGCTCTTCTCCTTTTGCTAAGGCTTTGACACACACCAAGTCACGTCAACCGCCTCCGCGAGAGCGCTCCCATCAAGGCTCCGCATCAACGAAAGCGCTCCCTCTAGAAGCTCTATGGACTTAGAGAATTTCACAACCGGATCGCTCCCACCCAGGTACCATAACCTCAGCAACATTCCAAGGCCGGAACGTTTCCATTGAGGCTCCGATGACTTAGCCATTTTTCCTCATTTTTTGCACCTATAACGGAGTAGTGGTCTGTCGCCCTGCGAGATCAAATAAAACTCTATAAAACTCCGAGAAACTAGTGGATTTTGCCTCGACATAGTTCCAACCACGTGGTTTTTCACCCTTTTCGGGTTTTCCACGTAAAAACGTCGTTTGTCATTTGTTGCGGTTCACTTTGACTGTTTGCACGCCCGGTCCAATTCTGAGCTAAGGCGGTCTGATTTCTCCGGATTGGGGAAAAACCAGGTGACCCTTAACACAATGTGATCCACATAAATGGTACTTGAAATACTACTTGCGGCTTTGCATTTCCTGTAAAAGTATATTTACAAAATTTATTAGTTTTTGGATAAATAATGCTCTTTCATGGAAATTTAAAACCGTGATTACCATTACCTTGAACAATAAATCTGTGAAATTAAGATGACTATTACTAGCAACTTTACTGATAGCTTGATTCTTTGAATTGTAGTTATTCCTCTGTTATATTTGAAATATACATATTAGTTAAAAACATTTTAAATAACTGCAAATGTATACCTTTGCATCTTCTATGGATTTTTCATTCTCTCTATACATGTCTTTAGATGGCGTTTCTTGCAGCGAGTATTTTGTTTCTTCTTGATTCCTCGTGATATGTATGACAATGATGGTGGATCTATTGGTGCAAGATTACTTGTTGGATTTAATGTTGTTTTTCTGTAAAATTGTCGGGTTCTCTTGTCTCTCAAATCTCTTTTTAAATCATGTAGTACTGAACTTAATACCATGTACACTTTTTCTGTTTAACAAGCCTTGTTCACTAACTGAACAAAAATAGAACACAAACTTCTGTACCTTTCGTTGTACTCTAACTTTAAATTTTCATCAAAATCAGGCAACTTATTGTCTCTTGCATTCCTTGTCCACCTTCTTATTATGTAGTTGTTTGAAATTATCTTTATATCAAGTGTATTAAAAACTTTAATACAATGTTTACATAAGATACCACAACTCTTGAACATTTTACAACTATAAGAGATGGACTTATTGAATGTGTTAAATGATACCGTGCACTACTTACAAGCATTGAAGACTCCAACAACATATTCGTGCTTCTCTTGTATTATATTACAACTTGTAATAATTAATGGCATGACTCCAATACCTCGTTTTGAAATGCTTCAAAAATTTTTGGTATGTATATATTTGACGATTGGTTCAACATTGGTGAACTTGTCAAAGTCAACCTCAACATCTTTTGTCGTGAGTCATATTCCGCTTCCAGCTCTTTGTAAAGTTTTTTTTCAACAACTCTTTCAAAATGAGAGAAAAAATCAACTATGTTGATGTTTGTCTTCAAATAATCTTTTAATCACAGTTAAATCTTTCACTCAGTTGTGTAGTCCTCATTCCGACAGTAAATGTTTTCTTCAAATATGCTTGAGACCATTTCTCCTTTAATTTAAACAAATCCCTTAACCAGGAATTTTTCGTGAAGATTATATTTATCTAATAATTCAATCCATGCTCCAATAAATGTACTTTTATCATCATACTGATAAATACAAGCAGAGAAATCTGTACTAAATCTTGATTCGCCTTTCATAAGATAACCCGAGTCTTTTAGAGCACTCTGCCATATATGCCAAGAACACAAAGCATGATATGTGTCTAGCATAACCTCTTTAATGACAGTTGTCATTGCTGCATCTGCATTAATAAATATAGTTTGAGGTTTTTTTTTGCATTCATAGCATCCAAAAAAGTCTTAAATAATTATATGAAAGACTCGATGTTTCATTATATAAAAGTGAAGCTCCAAATACAACTATTTTTCTATGATGATTTAGTCCCAAAATGACACCAAAAGGCCTTGTCGCTCTATTTGTGCTATATGTTATGTCAAATGCAAGCACATCGTCAAATAGGTTATAATCTATTAGCATCCTAGCATCAACTCAAAAAATATTTGTAATCTAATCCTCAACATCTAACTGGATATCATAATAATATGAAGGGTTATCTTTTAACTTTTTACTGAAATATCTCTCTAAATTACTCTCTTTTCCATACATTAGGGATCGTTACTTTTTTGTGCGCATGTAATTATTTTGATCTCTACTAATATAGCCAAGATTATCACATCCACCCACTTGTGTACTAAAAAACTGATAAGCATCTTTTAATCTTATACCAGAGTCATACACAATATTTGTTTCAATTTCCTGAGCAACAAACATTTTTCTTTGTGATCGAATCATGTGTACAATTGTTAAATGATGAAGTTAATGATTATGCTCTTGCGCAAACTCAGAAACAACGTACATTTTAGTGTCCCGATTGAGGATAATGGTCATACGAACACCACAACTACATCTTGACCTGCTCGTCCGGGGCTCGATTCGTTTTGTGATCACGAACATCTTTCCCACAAATCCCTTCTCAATCACAAACAAACTTCCTAAAAGTTAATACTTTAGTCTTTCAACATTTATTTTCATACTCCTTTTGAATACCAAAATATACTCTTCTAGCACAATCGTAGAGCGAGTATTTGGGAGCATTTCGAGATGGTCCTAGTCGGGACCGAAAGGAGAGTGCGCTGCAAGTTGTGCTCGAAGCTGCTATCCATCACCGGCAACTCGACGCTTGTTAGACACCAGAAGTCTTGCGTGTCGAAACAAGCTCCTCCCGAGTCAAGTCAAGCCCAAATTTCTGGAGCAGGACAGATTTGGACGTACGATCAAATGCGACAGCGAGAGCTGCAGGCGCAGTTCGTCATCAAACACGGGCTGCCATTCAGCGTCTTCGACAATGACGACGCGACGGAGTACATACATGGGGGGCTTCAACCCAAATACCAAAAGGTTAGTAGAATTACTTTAAAGCGTGACGCGCTTAAATTTTATTTAGCAGTAAAAGAAGAATTAATTAACTATTTTGAAAATTTCGAAGGACGTGTGAGTCTAACGAGCGGCGTTTGGACGAGTAATTTAAATTTAGGATTATCTTATATTTGCATCACTTGTCATTGGATTGATCCCATTTCATGGGAGCAAAATAAACGCATAATATATTTTACAGGTTTTGAATACCCGCACACGGCTGCAGCTTTATATAAAGTTATTATGAAATGTGCGCGGGAATTTAAAATTAACGATAAAATACTTAGTATTTCTCTTGATAACGCCGCCAATAATGGCGCCGCAATTGAATTGTTAAAACGGGATTTAAAACCATTTCTCAACGGCGCGTTTTTTCATACTAGATGTGTTTGTCACGTCCTAAATTTAGTTGTACAGGATAGTTTAAAGGGAATGGAAGAATATATTAATAAAATTCGAAACATGTTAAAAACTATTTATTGTACTAAACAACGAGCTCAAGATTTTAGAAAATTTTGTAAAGCACAAGGTCAGAGATATTTGAAATCCGAATTTGATATGCCGGTTAGATGGAACTCAACCTATAAAATGTTAAAAAGAGCCGTTCTACAAAAAGAAATTCTAATGGAATATTATAGTTTGCTTAATATTGAACACAATTTAGGTGAAAATGATTGGGATATTATAGAACATTATCTAGATTTACTAAAGTGTTTTTATAGGGCCACTGTTTCTTTATCTGGAGTGTATTATCCAACGAGCGCATTAGTAATTGAACATTTCGTACATATCACACAAAAATTTAGTTATTATAGACAACACAAAGGTTGGGCTCCTTTAATTAAAATAATGGAAGAAAATTTTTTAAAATATTATAGAGCTATACCGCCTATGTTTTCGTGCGCCGCCGCTTTAAATCCGCTACTTAACGTAGAAGGCGTAGAAAATTTGATCGATGAAATCAATACTAATCTAACCTTAAATATAAATTATGATGATGATGACCCCGTTAGTACTACAAATTTTACTACTTTTTTTACACAAAGTTATAATTATTACAATAACTTATACGGGTCACGACCCCGCGAAGAAATAACACAACCCAAAACAAAGGATAGTCTTAAAAATAAAATTTTAGATTTAGCTTCTAGGAAAAAATCGCGCACATCTGGTAGTTTAGATGAATTAGGATTATATACAAAAACACAATTTAGCGATTTTATGAGTTCGGACGAGATCGAAAACTTCGATCTCTTAAATTGGTGGAAAGGTAAAGCTAATACCTATCCTGTTTTTGCCTATATGGCCCGTGATTTACTAACTATCCAAGCTAGTACAGTAGCTTTGGAGTCCGCTTTTTCTCTTAGTGGCAGGGTTTTGAACGAGCGGAGGAGCCGGCTTAACGAAGAATCGCTGGAGATTTGCATATGCTACAAGGACTACTTGGATGCTATGAAGAGGAAGCAGCACATAACAGCATTGGAGGATAGCTCGGAGGAGATAGAAGACGAAATTGACGCAATGAATCTACAAGATGATTAAATCGGGCAATCTTAAATTCTTAATGTAAATTTTTTTGATATATGTAAATTTTTTTAATTAAGTTTTATAAGAATCATAAGTTTGTATTTTGTATTTTGTGCAATTGTATGACTTAGATTTTGTATTTTAATATTAATAAAATTTTTTGATTAAATTTTTTGTGCAATTGTATGACTATTTGAAATCTTGGATGCTATTAAAATTAAGTATTATTTTTTCATTTTTTGGATATATAAATATTAAATATAAATATATAATAATAAATAATAATTAATAATATAATATATAAATAATAAATATATATTTAATAAATTTTTAATTAATAGTAATAAACTAATAAATATATATTATAATATATTATAACTATTTATAATAATATAAATTATAATATAACTATTTAGTTATAACTAATAAATATATATTATAAATTTATAGTAATATATAAAATTAATAATTAATAAATATATATTATAACTAATCTAACCTTAATATAATTTATAATTATTAATTTTATTTATATATAAATTATAATTATACTAAAATAATTAATAAAAAAAAGAAAATCGGGCCGGCCCGGTTCGGGCCCGAGACCGGCCCGGTCCTGCCCGGCCCGGCCTGAAGGGCCAGAGCAGGCAGCATATTTTAGCTGCCTGCCCGGCCCGGACCGGCCCGATTGCAGGGGAGGACCGGGCCGTCCCGGCCCGATATATGAAAAAGCCCGATCGGGCCCGGTCCGGGCCGGCCCGATCGGGCTTTTTGTTCAGGCCTATGCGTATATGTTCTTCCCATGTATGTTTCTCCCTTTAGCTAATTCACACCATTTACCGCTGCTCTTAACATTTCTTCAACAACATTTCCTCTCTGTTCAGCCTTTCACAAACAATCACATCATTTCCTCTATATTTTGCTTCTGTTCTTCTTTTCGACTACCTAGACTGCATTTGATTCTACCTGAAAGGAGGCATCGCTCGACACCTTCTTTAAGGAGTATGAGGAAAATACAAGTAATAAATCGATTTTGATAGTTTACCTAAGTCATCACTCTATTTATTGACCTCCCAAGATAGGTCTGGCCAAATAACCCGGCAGGCCCAAGCAAGGACCGAGCCTGCCGGTCCCAGGCTTTTGCCATCCGGTCTCGGGCCCAAGACTGGCTATAGTCAAGCTCAGGTACCAGCTCCTACAGGGGGCTGCCAAGGACGCCAAGGTCGGGTTGAGTCCGGTCCAAGTCGGGCCGGGCTGGTCTAGCCTGGGCTCGAATTTGTAGATTTTAAAATATATATATTTTAAATTAAATTATTAAAATTTTAATTTTAATTTAAAAAATAAAATAAAATCCGGCCTTAAGCAGGATTTCCAAAAGAAATCCCGCTAATTCACCTAAGGCGGGATTTCATTAATGAATCCCACCTAAGATGGGATTAATGAAATTTTGCTTAAGGCTGGACTTTCGGCCTGGGTCAGGCTTTGTCTAGGCCCGGACTCAGCCCGGGCTATAAAATCGGGTTTCGCCCATCCCGGATCGGGTCGGGCATCGAACCAGGCAAAGTGCCTATACGGAGGCCCAGTAAGGCCCCCTAGCCCGGCCCGGGCTCGGGGATGGCTATCCTGGGACCGGACCTAGCGGGCATTTCTGGATCGGGTCTAGGCCCGCTTTTTTTATACATCGCTATCCCAAGAGATCAAAATGACTGCTTTTCCTATTTTTGATCAAGGAAATGACTGTTAGTATATTCGTATTATTCTCTATCTCCTATGAGATCCTAGGAGATCAATTTTTCTGAGAGATCGGAAATGATTTCCTTGGAAATTATTTTTCTGGGAGAAATTTCTCATTTATGCTTGATTTCATGAGGGGTCCCTGTTTCGAGCTTGGCCTATTTTTGGCTAGATGTTATTTCTCTCTATTCTTCTTTCACTGGATTATTATATTTCTCGTTTTGGTTTATAGTCTACAGAGGGCTAATGAGTGATGTTTAATTCGTCCCACTTGAAATCTCACACTCTATGTTTTCCTCCTTAGGCAACCCCTAAAAAGTCTAGGTCACCCTTAAATGTTAACGTCGAAGCTATAACGTGATGCAACCCCGATATAAAATAAATCATAATGAGTCGTTGCTTATACAGATATCGTGAAGGATGACATCCCATAATAGTTGCAACGATGACGTGAGGCGTGATGACGGGCAGGAAAAAGGAACGGTGAGAACTAAATTTTTTATTTGTTTATGTTATATGGTTTCACTACTGTTATGAGTACTTTCCAGGCAATATTTTTGTATGTGACCTATGTTTATCATCATTGATACTCAAATCGTATATTGATGTCTCGCCTTGTGCGAAGTCAAGTGAGCGATTAATATTCTGAGGGGATTGATTACTAAATTAATTTATATTTATTGTTGCATTGCATAAGACTAACATAAGTTACATATGATTAATATACCTGTAAATGTGTCGACACATTGATAAGGTTAATGTTATGATTAAATGGTACTGATGGATTGTCAAATCAGTCGGCCGAAAGGCATAGACGCGTGTTGAACGTACTGATTTGGATATTGAAGATCCTGAAGGTTCGGGCCCAATACTAAAATACGGATTATGACACTGTGATTGTTAACCTTAATATTTCCCTAATATAAGTAGAAATGAAATTCCCATACTGTTACTTTGTTATATCATTCATAATGCTTTTAGGTAGAGAAGTTGTTGTTGCGCTCAGGTGTTCATATAGAAAAACTGAACAGAAATACAGTTTCATAGAATGAAAATTTTTGTGTATTGGTTACTGATTATCCTACACTGCTCATTGCTAACCTTTCTTGTTTGTTTCTACAGCACATTCTAGCGGTAAGTTCTCGCTTAGTCCTTTTTTAAAAAAAGGCTAACGAATTATGTTTCTAACATTTTAGCGACAGGGAAGGCGCAAGCTAACAAATGCTAAAAAAATGGGAAGAATAAAAAGATAAATGTCTGGAGGTGTATGATGGACTTTTAGAAATGTGTAGTTTCTTTTGGTACTAATCACATACTGTAGTAGTGTAATCATGAGAATCTTGTATAGCATGGATAAGTTATAGTAACATGCTTGGGTGTATATTATTAATGTTGAGAACTTATACATATGTACTTGCTCATTGCGTATAATGTTAAGGACGCATGGTAATGATCAAATGCTTCATGGGAAAATGTTATATGATGTTACTGTAAATTGAGACGGTCTCCGGGCCGTTACAGTAGGAGCTAGCTTACCCCTCACAACCATGATACTATTTATTAAATATAAATATGTGCCTTGGCTCCATTATATTCTTGGAAGGCTTTCAGCTTCGACAACTCATACATACATGGAATATGTTCTAGACTAGAAGGAAAGAATAGATTGCATAATATATGTAAAAAAGGATTTCAAGTTAACTATCCATTTCTACAACTTTTTTTAAAATAGATTTTGTCCTAGCAACATAAAGTTTCAGCTAGATAACTATGTTCTCCCCAATATTTGACATGACCATAATAAATGCTACAACATTTGGGGTAAATGATAGGTCCTTTGATCCGAAAAAAAAGGTGTCCATGCTTGAATCATACATTGAAATCAAGTAATACAAAAGTGAAATATTCTGTGGTATTCTTGGAGTAGTGAATATGGACCAGACATTTAATTCCTTCGACATTTGCTTCTCCTCCTCAAGCAATCGATCAATAATATTTGCTACTTTGTCAATAAAATTAGAGAAATAGCACCTTGAACTTAAGAAATGGCAGCTTCCACCTTTCTCCATCTATGTCTGTCAAACAAGAAGGAGGAACCATTAACATTATATTTGAGGACAAGTCATAGTTACTAAATGAAAGGATTTTGATCTCCTGGGAGATCAAAAATGAACTCCTTCGAGATCAAAAATGATCTCCCAAGAGATCAAAATTGATCTCTCAGAAGATCAAAAACTATCTCCCTAGAAATCAAAATAGATCTCCCGGGAAATCAAAAATTATCTCCAGGAGATTAAAAATGATCTTCTTGGAAATCAAAATAGATCTCCTAGAAGATCTTGTTTGATATCCTAAGAGATGAAGATTGATATCTCATGATATCAATCTTGATCTCCTGGGAGATCAAGATTGATATCCCAACAGATCAAAAATGATCGCCCAGAAGATTAAGATTGATATCCTAGAAGATCATTATACAGTCTTATGAGATCGTCGTCTTCCTCGCCTTCCTTATGCATTGAAAGTAAAAAAAATGGAACCATAAACCATTATTGCAAAGAACTTACCTCTAGATGATGTTTAAAGGACTAGCCTGGAGAAATTTTAGGAGGACAACAACGAGGATGCACAAGACAATAGTGAGGGTCAGCACAAGTTTGCTAGATATTAACGAGAGGAGAAGATAGTGGTTTGATGCCGGAAAATAACTCGCAGAACACTCTCACGTAGCAGAAGACATCAAAAACAAAATTATGAAATAACATGATTTCCTGTGAAAGTGAGGGTTAGATCTAATATACTCTAGAGGGGGGAGGGTGAATAGAGTATATCTGGTGATTAAAATTTTTTGCTGAACAAGATACCTTATTCTAAAACTTGGGTGATATATCACAGCACAACAGATTAGACTAATAAAAATAACAGTATCTTAACTAACACAGCCACAGCAAGAACAAAAGAAAAAGAGCAACCAGACAACACAAGAACTTTATAGTGGTTTCCCAACTTGGGCACATCCACTCTTCTACCACCCTGGTAGAAATCCACTCAGGTTTTTGATCAGGTGACTGCCACCAATGAGCTTTTGGTAAGGTGCTCAAAAACCAAACCTCAAGTCTTTTGGTTAGGAGACATGCAACCAAGAATCACTTTTGAAGGGAGTAGAGAACCCTTTTACAGAGGGGGTGAGAGAGTGATGGTGTCTTCTCTTTCTCAAACAACTGAGAAGACTTGTGGATTTGATGGTGACAAAAGCTCCCCCTGAGATACTGAGTTTGTTCAGGATTAAATGAAGCTTTGCTTCAGGGTGATAGACCTTCAAGCTTTCAACTTCAACTAGAAGAACTTCAGGAACTTCTTGACAGATACAGTGGTTGTTGTCCTATTGAAGATTCCTGAGAGAATGACAGAAGAAGACTCTTGATTTGTGTGATTGTTCTTCTTCTTCAGACAGTTGTTCTTCTTCTGGTTTGGCAGTAATTGATTTCTTGATTGATTGATGTTCTGTGTCTGGAGTATTCTGTGTGTTTTTTCGCTCTTCTGTCTTGTGTGTTGTATATATATTGTGCAGGAAGAAGTGAAATGTATATTTTTATATTTTCCATGTGGAAGTCCATTTGAATTTTGAAATTCTTACTGCAATTAATGCTGATGGCCTTGGACTTATTTGACATTGATTTGTTTCCCCAACTGCCCCTTAGAGAAACGGCAGGCAATAATCCTGATGAAGACCATAATTAATGCTCTTATCTAACAGTAATATTCAGAGAATATTAGAGCATTAATTATTCAGGAATCATTGCAATAAAATAGTAACAGGAGAGGGAAACAGCCAAGTCTGGATTCGTCGACCTGAGTCCACAGTTCGTCTGGCTGAGAATTATTGTTCGTCGAGCTGAGTTCCAAGATCGTCGACCTCTGAATGGCTGAGTGTTGCTTGATGACTTTCTTATTCTTTGCACCAAGTTCGTCGAGCTGATATCCAAGATCGTCGAGCTGAGTTTGCATTATGGACTTAGAATATTGAAGATGTCTTCTGGTGTTGAGTGTTGAGATATTATCTGGCGTTGAGTGTCGAGACATTATCTGGTGTTGAGTGTCAAGACATTATCCTGGCGTTGAGTGTCGAGACATTATCCTGGCGTTGAGTCAAGACAACATCTGGCGTTGAGTGTCGAGACATTATCTGGCGTTGAGTGTCGAGACATTATCTGGCGTTGAGTGTTGAGACATTATCCTGCGTTGAGTGTTGAGACATTATCCTGGCGTTGAGTGACTTTGTCTAGAGTTCGTCGAGCTGAGAGCCAAGTTCGTCGAGCTCAGCTCAGAGAATTGTCTCTGAGTTTGTTGAGCTGAGCACGACTTTCGTCGACCTGAGATCGACGAACGTAGAACTCTTTTTCTAAGTCTTTAATTTTCTCTAAGTCTTGATCCTTTGGCAGTGTTGGAGGTTGGTCCTTTGTATTGTTGACTCGAAGGACTTGACCTAGACTCTAGGACATAATCATGACCCTGGTCTATACATGTTGGGTCATATCCTAACTTAGTGAACCTAGCCCAAATCCAACTAGGGATCCAAGAATCTCCCCCTATTTGGGTGAGGTTACTAATTACAGACTCAATAAAAGAAAATGTACAAAGCAAGAACACAATATATATCTGACAGAGAATTAAATAATAAGTATGCAGCAGATATATTTACACAGTTAGCTTTGTAACATAAAACATAGTTTATCAAAAATGTACCACAAATATATAACAGTTCAGGTTTTAGTTCTTCTGTTTCTTCTCCTTTAGTTTTGCTTCTTTGCTCTTATCCCCAGGCTGAGTAAAGATGATTTCTCTGTTAGGATTAGCAGCATCTTTCTTTGACGTGTACATATTTGTTGCTCCAATCACTGTCAGTGTGGAGGTTCTTGGTACTACAGCCTCTGGGTGTATTGCCATATATTCTGCAGGATTAAACACTTTCTTGCTTACTTGAAGTCTATCCAGCTCTTTCTCTCTGTATGAAGACATAGTAGTAAACTTAGTTGGATCTTCTCCTTCTTCTCTAGCCTTCTTTATTTGTGACAGACCAATTAACTCTTGGAGCCTAGCCATCCTGAAGTTGGGATCAACATCCTAACTAACAGATGGTTGATCATCTTGTGGGGGTAGCAGGGTAACAGGCTTGAATTGGGTGGATTGTGCTTGGAAACTTGTCACTTCTTGGCTTTCATCCCTTTGAGTGTATAGAGATTTAGGAGGAGGAGCTTCACTGAACTTCCCTTTAGGCTTATAAGATTCACTATGCCTTCTGAGTTGATGTTGAGGAGCTTGATATTGAGGAGGAGAAAATGAAGGCTTTTGGTAAACTATTTCCTTTGTCTGCTCAGCTGAACTTGTATTTCTCTACTACTGACTGCCACTTTGAGATTGATGTCTGGATGACCTTTCTTGCCTTTGATATGTTCTGGTGAAGGATGTAGGCTTGGAAGATACATCTGAACTTTGAGAAGTGGTTCCTGAGGCACCAACATCAGCAGGAGGAGGAGGAGGACCTCTCTTAAACTTCTGAGGTGGAGGGGAGTATCTTCTGCTCTTCTTCCTTGCCTTTTGATCATTTTTTGATAGCCACATCCATGCTGGCATACCCTTATAGATGGTAATATTATGCAGAATATAGTATGGTGTGTCATTTGTAGGATTGGGTTTTGGGGCAGGAGGTGGAGAAGCTTTTCTCTTCTTAGAAACTTTCTTCTTCTTTGGATCCTCATCAGAATCATCATCATCATCATCATCATCTGATTCTTGTGTATTGTCATACATTTCATCAATTTGTCTTATTGTATCTTTGGGAATTTCTTTACTTCCTGGAGTAGGGACAACTTCAACATGGATTGCTTCAGTTTTCATAGCAATGTCTTGAGCTATAATATCATCAAGATTGGGGAGAGGGCCATCATCCATAACATAGGATGGCCCAGGAGAGCTAGATGTCTGATCATCAGACTTATTTGCTGGAGGAGCTGTCAAACTTATCTTTATTGTGTCTAACATCTCTGAGCTGGCAGGAGAGGTATAGCATGTTGGAGAACACTATGGCTTTAGATGATAGAATGGGGAAGGAAAGACAGAAATAAATATATGACCCAAATACTTTTAGCAAATGTACAACCCCGTATCCGGCCGAGCGGGATCCTCCCCAAGTGACGGACTTGGGGCGAGCTACGAGCGACGATATGGTGCAGCCCCGTTCGAAAACGTGCGGGTGCTCGTGCGTGCGTGCGGAGGTTTTACGTGCGTAAGCTTTTAATATATATATATATGTATTTAACATTATAATATATATTATATTATACTATGATGTAATATATATATATATATATATATATATAAGATTTTATATACAAAGAAAAAGAGGGATTAAAGAGAGCAGGGTGGCTCGGGTACAAAGAAGGCAGCAAAGCAGCAGAAGTAACAAAAAGGTAGAAGAAAAAAAAAAGAGGAGGCGGAGCGGCATTTTTTTCCCTTAGGGCTTTCCCGATCGGCCGCCTGGAGCAACCCAACGCCGCCCTTTTTCTTCCTCCCGCCGGCCTACGGCAGCAGTCCCTCTACCCCGGCCGCCCCTCTCTCTCTCCCGCCGGCCTGGAGCAACCCGACGCCGCCTCCCTCCTCCTCTCCCGTCGCCGGCCTAAGCAAGGAGCAAAGGCTCGGCCTCCCTCCTCCTCTCCCGTCGCCGGCCTAAGCAAGGAGCAAAGGCTCGGCCTCCCTCCTCCTCTCCCGTCGCCGCCGCCTATGGTCAGATCTGACCCCTTGGAGCATGAATCGACCATATAGGGCTGAGTTTGGTCATTTGGAGTCGGGATCGGCCTCATGGAGTCAAGTTCGGCTGTCTGGAGTTACGTCAGCCGGGAGCTTCTCTCCCGACGCTGGCCGGAGCTCGAATCGTACACCAAGCCGTAAATGGAGATTTCCACTCTCCCACCGCCGGCAAGAGGCTCGGCCACCACATAAAATGGAGCAAAAGAGGGGATCTACTTCTCCCGGCAAGGTCAACCATCAAGAGATATTTACTTCGTCGTTCCTAGCAAGGCCGGCCGAGGTTCGTCCTCCCAACCTCACTTTCAGCAATAACAGCCTGGAGCTTCTCTCCCGGCACCGCCGCCAAGCACGTGTCAAGGGTAACGATGTTTCTACTTGGGCAGGTAAAGCCCTCATTTTACATATTTGCATGGAAGCCCCTCTCCACCAACGGGTCGGGGAAGGGGCTCTCCGACGGGTTGACGTGTATGTCCCTGCAATTAATTACATTTAGCACCCGGAAGCGTGAGTACGGGTTTAGGCATGCTGTGTGAAGCCCATCCGGACATATGAGCCGGATTGGTGATGTTTTGGGGTTCCCGAAGAAGACTCTGAGGAAGTTGTATATTATCCATTTGCAGGGAATGCGCGCCGCAGCTCCCAAAAAAGGGGTGAGTGCGATGTTTTTGCGTCGCTTTTAGTCGACCTATGTTTGACTTATCGCCGCCATTCGAGACGTTGGCGTACAGGTGTTGCAGTACCAAGCGGGGAGTAGCGGGCTTAAGCCCAAGCTTGTGCCGGCCCTCGAAGGCCTATTTTTGCTTATATTACCGGCCTGCGTGCCGAAGTATGGAATTCATATTCCTGTAATTATTTATAATATCTGTGGTGTGCTCGTGAACCGCTCGTCCCATGGGAGCCCCGAGGTTTAGTTGTCGGGAAGCCCCTGATGGCCTGTTGACAGCCCTTTAGGGCAACAGAGTCGCGTTGTTTGCAGCCCAGTTGGGCAGCGTGTCGTAGAATTGCTTGGCGATATTGCGCCATAAGTAGGGCGGGTGAGGAGCATTTTGTATTGACCCAAGGAGACACATCTGGATAGGAGAGAGTTGGTCTTGAGATCCTCCTTAGATTATCCGTTCGGCCAAGAGCGCCCTCCGAAAGTGTCTTAGCTCCGTCTTTGGCTTGGGAGGGGAAGAGTTAGTTAGTCTTCCGGGTATGCGGTGGGGCCTCCATGCTGAGACCTTGGGTCTGTCCCTCATGTTCCTAGTCTAGTGCCAAGATCGTTCGCCTGAGGGTAGTAGGTGCGCGGTCACCCCTCTTTTGGGACCCCGAACTCCACAGAGGTCATTTTTGGCTTCAACAGCAAAGCTGCTAGATTCACTTTGGGATTAATGAAATAAACCCTTTCAGGCAGAATCTTTGCCAAAGTGATCTCTTGAGTATTTGACACTATAATATCTGTACAATAATAAATGTTATTTACATCTGCTACTGAGGCTGTTGTTTCTGCATCATTTGTTTCCATATCAGATTTAAGAAAATTCATGAAATATGTTTCCATATTAGCACCTGTTCCTGTTGCTGGTACTGTTGTTGGTTCTGCTAGTGCAACTGCTGTAGCTTCTTCTTCTGCTACTGTTGTGTCCATATCCTGTTCAACTGGATCTTCTATTGCTGCTGCAACTGCTGCTACTTCTCCATGAAGTATCTCCCCCTGCCTGGTTTCAGTAGGCACTGAAGCCAGGCCCCCAACTGAAGAAGGAGTAGTAGTTAGGGCAGAGATTTGGGCAGCTAGAGATGAGATAGAGGCAGCAAGTGGAGAGATAGCTTCTGCTATGAGGGATTGGAGGAGGGGTGTGAGGAGGGTAATGAGTGGGGTGACAAGAGAGGAATCCAAGTGTGGGGAGGTAGAGGTTGGGGCAGTGGTTTGTGGAGTGGATATGGTAGGTGCTGGGGGAGTTAGAGGTGGAGGTGGAGGTGGGATTTGAGTGTCTAGGGGAGAGTCATTTGGAGGAGTGGGAGTGTTCAGTGGAGATGATAAGAGGTTGAAGGATGGGAATGATGAGAGATTGGTGTGGGGGATATCAGCAAGATGAGATGGAAGAGGAGATTGGGGTGGTGTAGGTACAGATGTATAAGGCTGGGGGGAGGGAGGATTGGATGGTATGTTTGTAGGAGAGGAAGGAATAGGAGATGCTGGTGGTGTATGGGTATGGACTATAATGATAGTGGAAGGTGGGGTTGGTTGAATTGCTAGTTGGGATGGAACTTGAAGGGCTGAAGGTGGTGGAGGGGTGGAGTGGATCCCTTCAGTGGGGTGGGGAGAGGCTGATACAGCCCTTGTACTTTCTGAAGTTCTAGTGGAAGAGGAGGGAGCCTTGGCTGGCTTAGTGATGGTCCTCTCCCACTTACTAAACAAGGCACAAGTGAGTCTCTTGCTAACATTAATGAATATGATCGGGGAGACCAGTGATTCAGCAGCCTTTTCCTTAAGGAAGATCCCTAGGACCCTTCCAAAACAAACCTCCTTTTTGTTATTTTTCTTTTTAATCAGATAAAATAATATTTGTGCCCAGTTCACTGTCTTTTTATTGACTATAGCGCACATGATCGGAAACTGATGCCTGGTTATGTAGTCATGTGCGGTGTGCTTCCCTAGCAACACCTTTCCAACAATATCTGCGAGAAATTTGTACTCGGCAGACAGATGTTTCTTGAGCAACTTATTGGGGATTTGTCCCGAATACCCCATCATATTAAGCATCATATCGAACTCCTCTGAATCTATCTCCAGTTCTTCATCACCATTACTCAATCCAAAAATTTCAGTTAAAATATCGGGGGTAAGAGAGACAGCGTTACCCGCGATTGTTCCAGTTATCATATTCTCCTCTGTAGTCGCTGTATAAACCCACTCCCTGATCCCGGTTCCTGATATTTTGATGCGAGTAGAAAGAAGAGTCTTCAGCTTTTGGTCTTCGAGCAATTGTAGAATATTAAGGAAGATTGGATCAGAGTACTGGAAAGATTCGAAGTCCAAATCGAATCCAGTATCAAACTTCATTGCTGCAAGAGTTCCTGCTTGAATCGCCATGAGAGCACCTGCAAAGGAAAACGAAGATCAAGTGCAAGAGAACTGAAAGCGCGGGACGGAGGTCGAAGAAAACCTAAATATAAGGTTTTCCGGAATATGAATCGACAGACTCCGTTCCACGAAAATAAACTAGATCTTCGATCTGAGGTCGACGAAATAATTTGGAGTTAAAACAATTCGTCGATCTCAGTCTGAAGGTTTGAAGACATTTCGTCGATCTCTAGTCGACGAAAGTTTTCTGAAGTAAGTTCGTCGATCGCAGTTCGACGAACTCTGAAAAATTCATCGAGTGCAGACAGAAACTAAACTAAGTCTTCTCCATTCATCATACCAAGCTGATTTACAAAGAACAAGTGATTTTTTTCATCCAAGGGCTTGGTGAATATGTCAGTTCTTTGTAGATCAGTGTAGATATAGAAAAGTTTAATTTTGTTTTTGTCTACACACTCTCTAATGAAATGATGCTTAATGTCTATATGTTTAGTCCTACTATGATGGACTAGATTTTGTGCTATAGCAATATCACTAGTGTTATCACAGAGTAGGGTTGAATTATTTAAGTTGAACCCATAGTTCAGGAGTTGGTTTTGAATCCACAGCATCTGGGAACAACAACTGCCAGCTGCAATATATTCTACTTCAACAGTTAATGTGGACATAGATGATTGCTTCTTGCAAAACCAGGACACTAATCTCATACCAAGTAAGTGGCAAGTTCCTGAGGTACTTTTTCTGTCCACTCTGCATCCAACAAAGTCAGCATCTGAGTATCCAGTTAACTCAAACTCTGACTCAGTAGGATACCAGAGACCTAGACTAGGACAACCCTTTATATATCTTAAAATCCCTTTTAGAAAAATAAGATGAGATTCTTTAGGGTTCACCTGGAACCTAGCACAAAGGCATGTGGCAAACATAATATCAGGCCTGCTAACTGTAAGGTATAGTAGGGACCCAACAATGCCCATATATAATTTCTGATCAATGGGTTTCCCATGTGCATCAAAGTCTATTACAACATTTGTAGCCATAGGTATTTTCTTTGCTGAGGCATCAGCCATCCCAAACTTTTTAATAAGATCTTTAGCATATTTAGCCTGGTAAATGAAAATGCTATCAGGGAGCTGCTTCACTTGGAGATCAAGGAAGTAGGAGAGCTCACCCATGCTACTCATCTCAAATTTTAAATGTATGAGGTCAGAGAACCTCTTGCATAATTTGGGATCAGTAGACCCAAATATAATGTCATCCACATATATTTGTTCTAACAAGGTTTGATCTTTATGATGTCTAATGACCAATATTTTATCTACAATGCCTCTAATGAACTTATGCTCTATCAAAAAGCTAGCTAAAGTCTCATATCAAGCTCTTGGAGCTTGCTTTAGACCATAGAGGGATTTATGCAACTTAAAAACATGATAAGGATGGATTGGAGAGATGAAACCTGGAGGTTGTTCAACATAGACTTTTTCCTTTAGTACTCCATTAAGAAAGACACTCTTCACATCCATCTGATAGACTTTAAACTTCTTGTAGGCAGCATAGGCAAGAAATATTCTGATTGCCTCCAATCTTGCAACTAGTGCAAATGTTTGGTCATAGTCTATTCCCTCTTCTTGCATATAACCTTGAGCAACAAGCCTAGCTTTGTTCCTCACAATCACTCCTTGGGCATCCAGCTTGTTTCTGTATACCCATTTGGTTCCAATGACTGGATAGTCTTGGGGTCTTGGAACCAAATCCCAAACTCTACATCTCTCAAACTGGTTGAGCTCCTCTTGTATAGCCATGATTTAGTGGAGATCTTGCTCAGCATCTTTTATGGTTTGAGGTTCAACTTGAGAGAGGAAACATGCATGCATCAAGTCTTGATTGAGTTGATGCCTTGTCTGTACACCTGCTATTATGTCTTCAATCACTTGGGATCTGGGGTGATCCCTTAGTGTGACAAGGTCAGTAGGTGGAGTTGGTTCAGCAACAGCAGTTGGATTTAATTCCTCCTGTGGAATTATGTTTGTTGTTGGTTGAAGTTCAGTTACTTCTATACTTTCATCTTCACTTAGTTCTTCATCTTGTGGAGATGGATGTGTTGGATCCTTTTTGGAGAGGCTTAGACCATCCAAATTCTCACACAAGTGAGGTACCTGCAGAGAGTTATTAGTAGAAATTTCTTTCTCCTTGCAAGACATGCTAGTTTCATCAAATGTCACATGAACAGACTCTTCAATTTTTAGGGATGATTTATTAAATACCCTATAAACTTTGCTTACTTGGGAATATCCTAGAAAAATTCCCTCTTCAGCCTTAGCTTCAAATTTTCTTATATATCTCTTGTCATTATTATGTATATAACAAATACAGCCAAATATTTTAAAATATATGATTTTAGGTTTATTCCCTTTAAGTAATTCATAGAGAGTCTTATTCTTTAGCTTATGTATCAGGCTTCTGTTCAGCACATAGTTTGTTGTGCTTACAGCCTCTGCCCAAAAGGATAGGGACATATAAGCATCTACAAGCAATGTTCCTGCAGCTTCAATCAGTGTCCTATTTTTCCTTTCAGTTACCTCATTCTGTTGGGGAGTTCTAGGAGCTGAGAAACAGTGTCTAATGCCTTCCTTCTCACAGAACTCATGCATAAGAAGAGACTCAAACTCTGTATCATGATCACTTCTGATCAATGCAACATGAGTAGAGTACTCAATCTGTATGGTTCTGAGAAAATCTGTAAGAACCTTAAAGGTATCTGACTTAGATCTCAGAAAGAACACCCAAGTGAATCTTGAGAAGTCATCCATAATGACTAAAGTGTAGGATTTTCCTCCCAGGCTTTGTACAGCTATGGGTCCAAAAAGATCCATGTGCACCAAGTACAAGATCGTAGGTGAATCACTTTTATTTACTGATTTAAACTAGATTTAATTTGCTTGCCTAGTTGACAAGCCCTGCAGAGGTCTTCCTTCTTGTAGGGGCCAGAGGGTAAACCTCTCACAAGGTTGTCTTTAGATAGCCTAGCAATGTTTTTCATATTAACATGTCCTAGTCTTTTATGCCATAAATCATTCTGATTACTTATAATATTAAGTAGACAGATATCTGAATTGGCAGAAAGAAAATCAACTACATATATGTTTCCTTGTCTATTCCCAATTAAGACAGTTTGTTTCTTTTTATTAGAAATAGTGCATGCAGTTGGATTGAAGTGTACCTGATAACCTTCATCACATAATTGACTTATGGAGATGAGATTATGCTTGAGTCCTCTTACATATGTTACTTTGTTGAATGTAACTGCTCCAATCCTTATTTGTCCATAGCCTTCAGATTGTCCACACTTTGAGTCTCCAAAGATTACCTTTGGTCCTAACTTGGACTTGTACTTGAGTATGCTTTCCTTATTCCCAGTCATATGCTTGGAGCAACCACTGTCAAGATACCATACTTGATTCTCACCTGGACAGCTCTTCATCTGCAAATAAAACAGTTAGTTGCTCTTGACCCGGGTAACCTTGGGTCCTTGTTGATTTATATAACTGTAACTAGAAATGTAAGAATATTCAGGTTGATCTTTGTAACCTTTAGGATGATATCTTCTTGGTGGTATTATCCATTGACTAAAAGAATTAGAATTATTATTAGATTTTAAGTTTCTGTTGTTAAGATCTGGGATCGACGATTTCTGGTTGGATCGTCGACCTGAGCTCGACGATGTTGGATGAGATCGTCGATCTCTGCTCGAAGAATGAAAGTATTCATTCTTGGGGCACCAAAATCGTCGATCTCTGGTCGACAAACCATACTGATATTGTCAATCGTAGATCGAAGAATGATTATTACTAGAGTTTGCATTCAGAGATCGTCGTTCTGAGTTCGACGATCTTTTCATATATCGTTGATCTGAATTCGACGATAACTGCTGAACATTGTTACTTGTATTATTCTTCTGTTTTTTAGTTTTGTTCTGAGTTTCAATTTGTTCTAGAAATTTATTGACCTTATTAACCTGTTCAGTATTTTTCTTTCCTTTGTTAGACACAAAGTTTACAAGTTTTGAAAGATGATTCTTCTGGATTAGGGTTGGTTCACTGGATGAAGCTCCTAATCCTAGTCTGCAGTAATTAGTTCTTGCATTAAGTGTGCTAGTTATATCTAGTAATCTTAAGCTCCTGCCATTTAATGATTCTTCTAGCATTTTGGCTTTACTAAGTTCAGATTTTAGAAAAGCAATTTGTTCATTTGCAGATTTTAATTCAATAATTAGGTTTTTATTTTCTGAAGTGAGTTTATCTTGAGCATTTAATTTTTCTCTGAGAAGTTTAATTTCCTTCTCAGAGCTTATATAATCTAAGCATAAATTTTTAAATTCAAATTTGTATTCATCAGATTCAAAGTCATAAGAGGCTAATACCTTATCTTCAGCTGATAGGCTTTCTTCATTGTCAGATTCATCTGTATCTGATCTGCTACTGTTGGCATCAATTGCCATAAGGCAGACTTCCTTTGCCTTTGCCTCCTCTTCTTCTTCACTGGAACTTAAAGATGAAGATTCATATTCAGTTTCACTCCAGCTTTCAGCCACAAACCCTCTGTCCTTCTTTTTATGCTTGCTGGAGGAGGACTTGTTGTAATGCTTGCTCCTGGAGCCCTTCTCTCTTCTCTTCTCCTTCTTCTGGTTCTCTGGACATTCTGAGAGAAAATGTCCAGGTTTTCTGCAGCGAAAACATACTACCTCTTTAGTAGGTGTCTTATCATACCTGGGCTTATCATCCTTTCTGGATGACTTCCTCCTGAAGTCCTTCCTAGTCATCTTATAGAATCGTTTGGCTAACAGGCTCATCAGATCTTCATTTATAGATGGAGCCTCAGTCTCCTCAGCGGCCTTGAATGCAAGGCTGTGCTCCTTCCTTGCTAGTGGAGGTGTTCTTTGCTCAGCTGCTTCCCTGGTCTTGATCAGCTGTTCATAGGACTTTAACTTTCCTAAAAGAGATTTAGTGGAAATCTCATTTAGGCTTCTGGCCTCCTTGATGGGTCAGATCCTTGAATCCCATGAGCTTGGGGAGCACATAAGAATCTTGTCATTCACTTCAGTGAGGGTGATGTCCTTGTCCAAGGTTTTGAGATCATTGATGATTGAGCTTAACCTATTGTACATATCAGCCACTGATTCTACTTCCTCCTTCTTGAAGTTCTCATATTGGGATATGAGATTTGATCTTCTGTCTTTTCTTTCATTAGCAGATCCATCCACCATTTGATTCAGGGAATCCCAAATGGCCTTAGCTGATGTGCACTCAGCCACCTTCTAGAAAATGTCATCTGATATTGTTTGGACCAATATATTCATTGCCTTGGCATCAGCAATCTTGGCCTTCTTTTGAGCCTCAGTCCACTCAAGTGGTGGAACAGTATTGTTGCTGGTTGATGTTGTTGAGCTTGAAGCTTGAGGGTGGCCTATCAAAATAGAATTGTAGATATCATCATCAATGGAATTCATATAAAGCTTTATTCTTGCCTTCTAGATGGCAAACTTGTTCAGATTGCACACTGGAGGTCTGGTGCTTGCATAATCCTTGTTCTGAGCCATGCTGTTTATGTGAATCTAACATGAATAGGGAAAGATCTAACTTAGGATCTTTGGTTCAAGGGTTAGCTTGTACAACCAAAAGAACTCCCCTCTGATACCAATTGAAAGTGAGGGTTAGATCTAATATACTCTAGAATTGGGTGAATAGAGTATATCTGGTGATTAAAACTTTTTGCTGAACAAGATACCTTGTTCTAAAACTTGGGTGATATATCACAGCACAGCAGATTAGATAAATAAAAATAACAGTATCCTAACTAACACGGCCACAGCAAGAACAAAAGAAAAAGGGCAACCAGACAACACAAGAACTTTATAGTGGTTCCCCAACCTTGGTACATCCACTCTTCTACCACCCTGGTAGGAATCCACTCAGGTTTTTGATCAGGTGACTGCCACCAATGAGCTTTTGGTAAGGTGCTCAAAAACCAAATCTCAAGTCTTTTGGTTAGGAGACTTGCAAATAAGAATCACTTTTGAAGGGAGTAGAGAACCCTTTTTACAGAGTGGGTGAGAGAGTGATGGTGTCTTCTCTTTCTCAAACAACTGAGAAGACTTGTGGATTTGATGGTGACAAAAGCTCCCCCTGAGATACTGAGTTTGTTCAGGATTAAATGGAGCTTTGCTTCAGGGTGATAGGCCTTCAAGCTTTCAACTTCAACCAGAAGAACTTCAGGAACTTCTTGACATATACAGTGGTTTTTGTCCTATTAAAGATTCCTGAGAGAATGACAGAAGAAGACTCTTGATTTGTGTGATTGTTCTTCTTCTTCAGACAGCTGTTCTTCTTCTGGTTTGGCAGTAGTTGATTTCTTGACTGATTGATGTTTTGTATCTAGAGTATTCTTTGTGTTTTTTTTCGCTCTTCTGTCTTGTGTGTTGTATATATATTGTGCAGGAAGAAGGGAAATCTATATTTTTATATTTTTCATGTGGAAGTCCATTTGAATTTTGAAATTCTTCCTGAAATTAATGCTGACAGCCTTGGAATTATTTGGCATTGATTTTTTCCCCCAACTGTCCATTAAAGAAACGACAGGCAATAATCCTGATGAAGACCATAATTAATGCTCTTGTCTAACGGTAATATTCAGAGAATATTAGAGCATTAATTATTCAGAAATCATTGCAATAAAATAGTAACAGGAGAGGGAAACAGCCAAGTCTGGATTCGTCGACCTGAGTCCACAGTTCGTCTGGCTGAGAATTATTGTTCGTCGAGCTGAGTTCCAAGATCGTCGACCTCTGAATGGCTGAGTGCTGCTTGATGACTTTCTTATTCTGTGCACCAAGTTCGTCGAGCTGATATCCAAGATCGTCGAGCTGAGTTTGCATTATGGACTTAGAATATTTAAGATGTCTTCTGGTGTTAAGTGTTGAGACATTATCTGGCGTTGAGTGTCGAGACATTATCTGGTGTTGAGTGTCGAGACATTATCCTGGCATTGATTGTCGAGACATTATCCTGGCGTTGAGTCAAGACAACATCTGGCGTTGAGTGTCGAGACATTATCTGGCGTTGAGTGTCGAGACATTATCTGGCGTTGAGTGTTGAGACATTATCTAGCGTTGAGTGTTGAGACATTATCTTGGCGTTGAGTGACTTTGTCCAGAGTTCGTCGAGCTGAAAGCCAAGTTCATCGAGCTTAGCTCGGAGAATTGTCTCTTAGTTCGTCGAGCTGAGCACGACTTTCGTCGACCTGAGATTGACGAACGTAGAACTCTTTTTCTAAGTCTTGAATTTTCTCTAAGTCTTGAGTCTCTGGCAGTGTTGGAGGCTGGTCTTTTGTATTGTTGACTCTAAGGACTTGACCTAGACTCTAGGACAGAACCATGACCCTGGTCGATACATGTTGGGTCATATCCTAACTTAGTGAACGTAGCCCAAATCCAACTAGGGATCCAACATCCTGGTCGGCAAAAATTGTCCCACGTGTCGTTTTCATTTTAATATCGGACCTAGATTTTGAAACGGAGCCTGTTCCAAAAGATTCTCCACTGAGAGGAGAATGGTGAAGAATAGAGAAAGAGGGAGGAAAAAAATAATCCTAGAATTTCCAAAAATCATAATACCACCCAAGATATCAAATTGCATTCCTCTGTGGGTTTAACATATAACACCACCAGTCCCATTAAAACAATAAAAGATACTCGCGACTTAATTACTTTTGCACTGGTGTGGCGATAGCGGGGCTTTTGTGGCACTTGTATACCCTCCACATTAAATAACATTCCCCTCCCTCCTATGCGTTCTTAATAATACCAACATATTGAAAAAGTTTTATATCCTCAAGGCAAAAGTTTGGAAATTCCGCACAAAGAATAGATCAGTCCACACATGTAGCCTCCGATGGTGGATGATCATGCTAGTGTACAAAGACCTACTCACCGAGGATTCCTCTCAAATGATGGTGCGTGTGTCCATGATGAGCTGAGGGAAGTAGTCTAACAAGGTGAGCCCGAGAAATGATGAGGGGATAGATGCCTCGACTGGAAGATCTCAAATAACTCATTTTAACTGAGAGACTTGAAACATCAAGTGTATATGATTTTTGAGAGGAAGGCGCGGGCGATACACCCGAGTGCCCACGTGTAGCAATATCAAACCAGTCATAGAATTTTTCCACCATCCTGGATTAAACCACGATGTTACCAAAATATAGCGGTGTTGTAGAAGCTTGACCAACACGATATCGCCTTCAGTGAATTAGATTTTACAACGATGGTGGTTTGCAAAGGAAACCGTCCAGTCCTACACACGCTGAAGGTGTTGGCAAAATCAGAGAAGTATGGAGTCCCAATCGTGGAGTAGATTATACGGAGATGCCATAACACATTTGTTGGGAAGAGTTCGCGTGAGGAATGGTTGGGGTATTCCATAAACTTCCTGGAATGGTGTGGTGATGAAGCTATCATGGAAAGAGGTGGTGTACGAGTACTTATCCCAGGAAAGCCAATCTTCTCATGCCTGTGGATGATCACACACAAAATATCAATAATGAATCCGAGCAATGATTCATCACCTTGAATAGCTTGTATGTGTAGGAGTGGTAAGATATACTCATATTGAGCTGGGTACCCTGATTCTTGAACATCAACTGCCAAATGAGCTCAGGAATAAAGGGTCACGATCACTCACAATGGAGTGATGAAACCCGTGCAAAAGGACCACCCCATCACTGAAAGATACAATAACCACTGATGCAGCAAACAAGTGTCTCAGGGGAAGGAAGTGGGCGTATTTGTATAGCTGATCCATGTCCACAAATATGAAATACCACGTCTTGGAGCAAGGGAGCATCAAAAATAAGATCCATAAAGATATCCTTCCAGATTCAAAACAAAATCCTTCAGTCTTAGGAAAGTTGTTATGCCTTCGTGATTTGATTTGTAGCATTAGGTTAGTCCCCCCCCCCCCTCTCACTAATTAGTGGAGAAATGACAAACTTTAGTTCTTTGAACATTGATGTGCGGGATTGCGTTCCCATCATGATTTGCATTAGAAATCAAACGATCTATTTTGAATTCTGCATATTGTTTGAAACTTATGCATGGTCGTGATCCCAAATTGGAGATGTTTGTAAGATGGTTGTGTTTATGACTTGACTCATTTTGGTTATGTCACATCACTCTATAATCATCGTATCGAACGTGGGTCCATAAATATAAAAGGAATATGGTTTTCCCTTATTTAGTCCCATAATAAGAAAATCTAAGCGACATGCTTAAGACATTATGTGATGGGTCCATCTTGAGCATAGAAATTGTTTCTCTTTGGGAGATAGCGAACACTTACCGTAGAGTTTCATATTTTCATGACGATGGTTCCAAAATTGATGCAAAGAGAAACCACCAATGGTATGCCTAGCATCCCTAATTTTTGTATTAATGGGAAGAAGCCCTCATATGATATGCCTAACATCAACACGCAAAGGTGAGAAGAGAACCCTTTAAGGGTATGCCTTGCATCTTTAGAGCTGAACAATATAGGAAGAAAACCATACAAATGGATATGGTTTACACATTGACGAAGCAACACAAGGATAGAAACCTGCGCAAGGTTATGCTTCATATTTAACTCAATTTCATGTTAGTGAAAGAACAGTGATGCTTGATGGAAGTGTGTGCGGCCATGAGTGCCCTCCATCCTAATAATGTCTGATGATATGTTAGATACATGTGATGTTGTGCTAGAGGTTGTGGTAACTCTCTGGATGCACCCATCTATTATTCTAAATGCATAATACACACTCTTATTTTATATGCTCAATATAGAACATGTATTCTCGAGACATTATTTGTGTAGTGTACATATCTTACTTTCCCTTGCTTATTACACATTACATTTTTGTTTATATTGTGTACTTGCATGGATTGAGATAGATTGCATGTCTCAAGTCTACTAGGATAACTGGGGAGAGATTTATTACACAGCTTGTTGATCATTTTTTTGATGACCCTCAATTTCTCTCATTAGTTACTGGTTAAAGTAAGCATAGTGCTGGCAAATATAAAGCCCCCTCCCAGTAATTATGCATCACCAAGGGAGTATTATGCCCATAGTTACCGCCCACAATATTAATAGCACACGAGACAACACCTATCAGATGACACTTAACTTGTTAGAAAATCACCATCTCTTAACCATCAATTTATATAGTGAAAGAAATAAATAAAGGAAATCACAAGCCACATTTTATACCATATGAAAAGTAACAACATAAAGCCTATAATATCAATAATATCAATAAGCAACAGTCTGGTTAATAGACATTTCATACATAATAACAAGTACTAATCATAAGATCCTCACATCTCTCACGTCATCCTCCGAAGTGATGGTAGCTACATGGGGTGATGATGGGTACTATTGTAGTCACCTCCACGGGCTCATGGTTGTCCTATATAGGGATCTACAATCCCTAGGGTGGTTGCAATTTAAGGATTAATCAATGAATAAATTGTTCACTTCTTCGCCTCAATGCATCCTAAAACATCAGTTGAAAGGAAGGAAAGCTACAAGGTTAGCACAAAAAAACAAGTGTGCATATATCTAAAAATAGGAGTACTATGGACAAGTAGTAACAATACAGTAAGGTAAATAATTTAACTTATCATGTAAATACTCTCATACACACTTTTATGATGATGACTTGGGCTGTGTTTGGCGCGGCTTATCGCGGCTTATTTGCTTCGGTAAGATTGGACAAAAATGTCATTGTCATACCAAAATCTTATGCCCCAAACTATTTTTTTTTATAAAGGTAGTAACATTTGTCATACCAAACATACATTCTATGACAATGACATTTTTGTCCAATATCACCGGAGCAAATAAACTGCGATAAACCGCGTCAAACGCAGCCTTAATGTGCTATAACTAATTAACTTATCATATAAAAATGCTTATGCAAATTTATATGAAATGGATTCATTATATAATGCAATGAATATACAAACTATGCATGAAAATGAAGGTGATAGATTACACTTTACACACACCCTATATGTTGACATAGACTTGACCATTATTAAGAGGTAGAGATTCTTATGAGCACCATTATCATGGCAAGATGATAATAGTAGAACAGCCAACTTCACTTCTAGTAAAGTGACACACTACAAACCTAGGCTCTATAATATATATGGTAATTGCCAATACTATTTTTTAATAGCAAAATGTGCCATGTCAGCAAAAGTTCCCATATCAAGACTAAGGCTCCGTTTGGGAGGACTTATTTTTACCGGTCAAGCTGTTACGACCGCATGAACCGGCTCTTAATTAATGCCGGGTTCATGCGGTTGTAACCACTTGACCGGTGAAAATAAGTCCCCCCAAACGGAGCCTAAGTGACGGATAATGTCCACCGAGGAGCTAACATCTAAGACAAATATAGGCTACCTACAAGATTACTCTCTCTCAGATTCAATAAGTTTGCCATCACAACTCTCTCTATCTATGTGCTCTGTTCAGAAGGTCAGCATAACATGCCACAACAATTACAAGCAATCCTACTAAACATAAACAATGAATAATAAACACCTCAACTATATTCCATAGTTTCCAGTGGTGTTGTGAGCTATATATGCACCAGTAGTCACACATCATTTTCATCTGAAACACTAGCTCGCCGCATTTACAAACACATAAATAAAAACCTTCATACAAGACACTTATACTCTACCAACAACCCTAAGATTTCTTAAATTTGTTGCACTAAGGCTCCGTTTGGGGGGGTTTATTTTCACCGGTCAAGCGGTCACGACCGCATGAACCGGGACTTAATTAATCCCGGTTCATGCGGTCGCGACCGCTTGACCGGTGAAAATAAATCCCCCCAAATAGAGCCTAAGTATTGTAAAGCTAACCGAGTGAGTATGTGCTGATTGTTAAATATCCAATGCCCTATAACTAGCCTAAACATGGCTAAGACAACAGAGCAACTCATTGAGGTAAACGTTAAACATGTCTATGTTTATGACTTTTGTTTCATCATCAAATCATTTCATGTGGCTTACCAATTTGTTGGAGGAATAGGACCAGTCACTAATCATTTATCCATAATTAAGCCTCTGTTTGGGGGGACTTATTTTTACCGGTCAAGCGGTTACGACCCCATAAATCGGACATTAAATTAAGGTACGATTCATGGAATCGTAACCGTTTGACCTGTCAAAATAAGTCCCCTCAAACAGAGCCTAAATGTCTCCAATAATAAGTTCAATCATGCACATCTAATTAACCACAAGACAAGCAAAAGTTAAGCTTGTAAGGAGTTTTAAGTTAAGATGGTTTTGTGCTATCAAGGTGCACCACACAACTTTAGTTAAATCAATTCTAATCATATAAAATTAAGGTGTTATTATTAGCAAATCTGATTTGGCTTCTATCAAATCATTACAACTGACAAATCTTAAAATTTGAAAGTGGCTATTTGAAAAAAAAAAAAAAGTTGCTAGTAAATCATCATAAAAAATAAAATAAAAATTTTAATTTTAATTTAAAGATATGAATCCATTCAATATAAATTGATACATATGATAATATTCCTGATGTGATCTCTTTAGAGGCGTTAGCCACACCGAAATCGCCATCATCGTCGTAGTGCCAACCGCCATCACCGTCGTCGCGCAAACCTCCATCGTCGCCGCTGCGCCAACCGTCATCGTCGCTGCCGCACTGAAACCGACATCGCCGCCGCCACGCCAACCGCCATCGCCGCCGCCGCGCCAACCGCCATCGCCGCCGCCGCACCGAAACCGCAATCGCCGCTGCCGCACCGAATCCGCCATTGTCGTCGTTGCGCCAGCCGCCACCGCTGTCACCGCACCGAAACCATCATCATCGCCGTCGTGCCAACCTGTGAAGGGAGAGGGAGAAAGCAAGAGAGAGAAAAAGCTAGAGAGAGACAGGGATTCTGTAGAGATCCGAGTTCCAAAGTTGGAGAAATGAGAAGGATCAGAAATCTATTTACAGGCTTAGAGAGGGGTAAGTCAATAATTTCCCTTCATAACCACCGATCGGACGAAGAGAATCGCTCCATTTAGAGCACACGGATCGTCATTTTTAGGAAAATACCGAGCCTACCCCGGGTTCAAAATGGACCCGCGGACCCGCCCGAACTTGGGGATGGCCCAACGGGCAACAGGGCGGTTACACGCGCCCAACCACCCACTTTGTGGGCGGTTACGAGCGGCGGCCGGCCCTATGGTGGCGCCAGAGGAGGCGGCCGACCCCTTGGGGCCGGCCTAAGCCTCCGGCTGGCCTCCTACCGGTCGGCCAAGGGAGACGGCCGGCCCTAGGAGGCCGGGAGATCTTCGGCCTCCCAAATGGGTGGGCGGTCGAAGGGGGAGGTCGGTCCCTTGGAGGCTGGCGCCTCTCCAGCCGGCCTCACCGTAAGCGGCCGGGGAGGAGAGGGGCGGTCGACCGAAAAACACTTGCTCGGCCAAAAAAATGCGTGCTCGGGCCAAAAAATGCTTCTGGGCGAAAAAAAATGAGTGCACAAGCGAAAAAAACACGTCGGATCGAAAAAACGCATACCCGGGTAAAAAAACAGGCACCCGGGCCGAAAAATCCACGCGGAGGCAAAATCACTCATTTATGCAGAAAACTTTTGAGCAGTGGCAAGAATTAACAAAATGATTTTTTTGTTCAAACTCAAAGCCATGAATTTTCACGTAAAAACTAATGTCCGCATAAATTTCATAACCCCAAACACTAAAATTGATTTTCTAATCTCAAATGCCAATTCCAAAAAAAAAAAAAATCAATTCCCCAAAACCAATTCTATGCAAACGAAAATACAAATCCAGATTCTATTCACTTTCGCATTAAATTACTAGTTATTGGGCTCCAGCTCCAAACATTTCCCATTACAATTTCCTCGTACTAAACTCGGTTGACTGCCATCATGAGTCAACGTTTAGAAGCGCGTGCTTGTTTCCGCCACCAAACTACTTGAACTGCTTAGAAAACTTCTCCCCATCATCCCCAGAGACCTTGCTTGTTCTATAAAGCTGATCAAGCATGGTTAGCACCTTAGCTATGCAATCAGGCAAGAAGAGTAACCAACAATACTGAAATTATGGCGGAGATAGTCGCCACCAGCCTCCTCAAATTCGTCTCTGATCAACTGGCAACGAAAGCTCTTTCAGAATTTGCCCTACTGACCGGCGCCGACAAAGAACTGAGAAAGCTCGAAAGAACTCTTTCAACCATCCAAGATGTGCTGGAAGATGCAGAGACCAGGCAGGTGAAGGAGAGGGCTCTGAGGAGCTGGCTAAGGAAGCTCAAGGACTTGGCCTATGAAGCAGACGATGTGCTCGACGACTTCGCCACCAAAGCTATGAAATTGAAGCCGGGAATCGAAGCCGACATGAAGGAGAAGGTACGAACATTTCTTTCTATCCCGAAAAACATTGCTTTCCGGCGTAAGATTTCCCTGAGGGTGAAGGAGATCAACCACAAACTGGATGAGGTTGCCGAAGAGAGATCGAAGTTCCATTTGAAGGAAGGATCATTAATGGGAAATAGTTCTAAGTTAGAGAGCGGCCTTGTGAGGGAAGGAACAGGTTCCTTTATAACTGAATCAGAAGTTTATGGAAGGGAGGAAGATAAGGAAAAGATAGTAAGCTTACTGCTTAAACCTTTCACTCATGGTTCTGAAATCGGCGTCGTGAGTATTGTTGGTTTAGGTGGGCTTGGCAAGACGACACTCGCGCAATTAGTCTACAACGATGAAAGGGTTCGCGACCGATTCGAGAAGCAGATGTGGGTTTGCGTTTCTGATGAGTTTGAGATTAGAAGGTTAATTGGATTGATCATGGAATCAGTAACAGGAAGTGAATTTAGTCCGACGAACATGGATACGATGCAGCTGTCTCTTGCTAAGCAGCTCCAGGGGAAGAGGTTTTTACTAGTTTTGGATGATGTGTGGAGTGAGAGCCAAGAAAAATGGGACAAACTGAGAACTCTGCTTGCAGTTGGTGGAAAGGGAAGTCAGATTTTAGTAACCACGAGGAGTGAGCGTGTTGCATCCATAATGGGCACAGTCTCTCCATATAGACTATTAAATTTGACATTAAATGACTGTTGGTTAGTGTTTGAGAGGAGAGCTTTTGCCATGGGAGTTGAGAGGAATTCAAATTTGATCGAAATTGGAAGGGAAATTGTGAAAAAGTGTGGAGGGGTTCCTTTGGCAGCCAAAGCTTTGGGCAGCTTGCTGAGATTTAAAAGAACTGAGAGTGGGTGGCTCGCTGTCAAGGATAGTGAGCTATGGAAACTCTCTGGTGATGAGAACTATGAGATTTTACCTGCTTTGAAGTTGAGCTACGATCATTTGTCCTCGTTCTTGAAACAATGTTTCACATATTGCTCGATATTCCCGAAAGATTATGAAATAGATGTTAACATACTGGTCAACTTGTGGCACGCTGAAGGCTTTTTGAAGCCCTCTGATGGGCAGATGGACCTGCAGCAGATTGGTCTTCAATATGTGGATGAGCTGCTTGAGAGGTCTCTGTTTCAAAAGAGCATGGATGAAGGTGGTGTTGTGAGAGAGATAAAAATGCATGACTTGATCCATGATCTCGCTCGATCTATCGCGGGTGATGAATGCTCGATTGTTGATCCTTCATCTAGCAACAAAACTCTCTCACAAAATTCGCGATATGCATCCTTCATCTGCAACGAGAAGCCACTATCTGCGTCTTTGCAATCCCTGTATGATGCAAAAAAACTGAGAACATTATATCTGCATGCCAAAGCAGCAGAAAACAAAGAGGAGGAGAAGAGGGTCAATGAAGTTCTTGACTCTATAGCATCTAACGTTAATCTTCTAAGAGCATTGCGCCTCACAAGATATCCATTGAAAAGCTTGCCGGATTCGTTCAAGAAACTCAAGCATCTGAGGTATCTCGATCTTTCAAACACCTCTCTTGACTCCTTTCCCCCATGCATCAGCACTCTACAAAATCTGAAAACACTAAATCTCTCGAGCACAAATATTGAATCTATACCAGATTCCATTGGAAACCTTTGCAATCTCTCCACCTTGGATCTTCGCTATTGCTCACACCTCTCATCATTGCCCAGTTCCATTGGCCAGCTAAAGAGCTTGCTTGAAATAGATCTATCACGCAGCCGAATAAAATCATTACCTGAATCAATATGTGTTCTCTCCAATCTGCACACTCTAACACTAAGAGACTGCTATTTCATCCATGAGCTTCCACAAAACATATGTAACATCAATCGACTCATTCATCTCGATATACATGGAACTCAATTAATATGCCTACCTAGAAGGCTCGGGAAGTTGAGCCAACTTCAAACTCTGCCAATTTTTATTCGTGGTGGAGAGGAAGACTGCAGCCTCGCGGAGCTAGGTAGCTTGAAACTTGAAGGAGAATTGCGGATAAAAGCGCTACAGAGAGTGACGAGTGTTGACGAGGTCAAGGCCGCCCACTTGAATGAAAAGCGTGGTATCCGGGTACTAAGCTTATCCTGGGAGTTCAACCAAAAAGAATTTGATTGTGTTAATATCTATCAGGCCGAAGATGTGCTTCAAAACCTCCAACCACACAATAACTTAAAAGAGTTGGAAATACAATGCTATGTTGGAAGATGTTTCCCTCATTGGATTATGAACTTGTCACTTTCAAATCTAGCCCGTCTCACACTAAGTTGTTGCATGTGTGAAAAACTCCCGGCGCTTGGGCAGCTACCCCAACTTGAATACCTGAACCTTGCAGTACTTCCCTTAATCAAGCAGCTAGGCTCGGATTTTTATGGCGGCCCCAATTCATTTCCATTGTTGAAGGAACTGGGACTAAATGATATGACAGAATTAGAAGAATGGTGCAATGTGGGAGAGGAGCAATTTCTCCCTTGTCTGCACAAACTGAGCCTGTTTGATTGCCCAAAACTGAAAGAATTGCCCTCCAACTTTCCATTGGTCACAACTCTGAAGATGAATGTGGATGACAAACTGTTATTATCGTCCCTACAAAATGGTGCGTTTCCAAATTTGAAAGAAATAACAATGCAGAACTTTGATGAAGAAGAAGACCAAATGCCCGAAATACTAACAGAGCGCGCAGAGTCTCTAGCACGCTGGTCGCTGGGTTCAAAACCCAAACCAAAGGAAGATGATTCTACAATCATGTCCTCGTCCTGTATTTGCATGGTAAATATGATGTTCCAAGAGGGACAAAATACAATAGAATTTTCCCTCTTCTGAGAAATTGGAAAACAGCAGTTTAGGACCTTGTTCTCATATTAGCAGTCACCAATTCATTGCTTAGCGCTTCTTTGCAGTTTAGGATTGCCTCAACATGATCAATTACTGCAGTGCTTCTTTGCCACGGCCTCTTCATTAGAGTTGGAGCTATCCTTCTTAGCGGAGTTTTCCCAAGTGATGTTCCACCACATTCCTCGCGAAGCAAACAGATTGGCAGACTTTTGTGCTAAGCTTGGTATTTCATGTAGCTTTATTTGGCAAGAGTTTGAACTTGCTCCTCCTGAGTTTCTGGAGATTGTCCAGGATGACTTAGCCAGCATGATTCCTTTGTAGTTGTTGTAATGCCTTTTATTTTATATTATGCATCTGCACTTTCAGACCAAACTCATTGCTGGGCAAGAGGCCAGATGGATTTAATTAGCTATGTATTGTTGTGTCGTAGTATTCATCATCAAACCCTATAGCTTCTGTAAAATTAAAAGTAACACAAAAAATTATATTATTATCAAAATTAATTGTCTATTCTTATCATTTTTTAATTAAAATTAGTCGAACCAAATATAATAAATTATGCATTATAGGGTCCGTTTGGCATGGCGGTGATCATGAACGCAATATTATGAAGCATTGACCGTGAACGTCCGACCTCACCTAAGGAACTCCATACATTTTTATGTTCGAATTTAGTTTTTTTTTTTGCGATGACGGTCATAACTATTGTCATGCCAAACAAATATTCTAGAGTCGTGATGTTTTTGTCCGAACTTAATAGAGCAAAAAAACCGCGCCAAACAGGCTCTTAATTTTAACAACAAAACATATCTTCACAGCAGAGTCAACCATGAGAGAAACAGTTTGGCCTACGCAATGGAGGAAAAATAATAGATCATCAAATTCATCTTTGGGGACAGAAAGATAGTATTTTTGCGCGTAAATAGAAGAATATGAACAATCATAAAAATGATGGTTATACAAACAAAATATCAAAACCAATAGTTCTTCTAATTTTGCATAGGATTAAGCATAGTTCCGATGCCATGTAACGTTGACAAAAGTAGGACGAATTCTGGATGCTGTAATCCGCAGCCAGCCCAATTGTTTTGATTCAAAACAATTGTTTTGAGCAATCTGTCCACTATCTTCTCTCTCTCTCTATATATATATAGAGAGAGAGAGAGGGGAGACATACTTATATAATATACAATAAGGAAAAACATTCTCTAGTGAAACATTGATGGCATTGTGCAGGCTTTATGGGTGGTGAAACGACACTGCAACAAGTAACATGGAAAAGAGATTCATGCAAGGGAGGTTGAGATTGGAGAAAATGTGTCAACACTTTAAACAATTAAATGGCTACGTGTAATACCCTCACTCCTCGGAATTAGGAATGGGTGAGGGGAGTCTTATGCCAAAAGTAGCCGCCCTATGGTAGTACTAGCACACGGTCTAACCACCACTACAAAACTCCTACCCTATTAGGCATTCACATCATTATAACAGGTAGTATTAGCATAAAGTAGCAGAAGTAGTAAGGAAGATACACCAAGCATCATATAAGGAATCATTGTCACGACCTGTCTCAACGAAAGTCAGAGTGCGCTTCAGGCGAACCGTGATGCCACAGGCATGGGCGGAAAGAAAACCATGTCTGCTAAGACGGAAGCAGAGAATACTGAAAATAGTTTTAAAATAATTAATTTGGAGGGAAACAGTTTGTTTTTATGCGGAAGCTTTAAAACATGCTATTGTGAAATAGGTGCACATCATTTTAATAAAACACATGATTACAAGTTTTGATATAGATTTTCACGCAATTTCAGATAAATGAACATGCAAATGATGCTAAATTCTAGTACATATAATATAGCCTAGCAGTTGTCCATGATTTACTGATCATTACTATTACATAAAAAAATGTCTGACAGTAAAGGAAATGAAACGTAAACATAGAACATGTAACTTAATGCAGATCGGGCTTGAGGACCTGGCGGCGCTGTAACGAACACTAAGGCAATTCCAAAACAGAAAGGAAAAACCTCAGAATATTGAAATAAATAGGGTGAGCAAAGTAAAATACAGAACAGTAAGTGAAGCAGAAATGTATGAGTACCACTTTTCATGAAGCAAAACTAACAAAATAGACAGGTGAGATAGCCAAACAGAAATAACTTGAATTAAGCTTACTCTGGAGCATAACATATAATTGATCATGTAATATCACAAGTTGTAATCAATGAAGTGTGTAAGTGTTTACGGGGGTGCACATGGTTCACACTCAGGGTCAGACGCAAGTCTTATTGAACAGGTTCCTGCTTCCATGACCATGCAAGCAGAGTTGCCCCAACTAACGGTTATCTTTCAAAGATTGTTTATGACATCAATGGATTGCAGGATTCATAATTTAATGATCGTAACAGGAACGGGTTCACATTCAAGAGGAAACTTCAGATCATAAAACAGATTTACATAATTCTTGCAATTAGAAGACAGAAAAAACAAGATTTGATGACACATAAGAAACTAAACAGTGAGTTTTGAACCTTGCGGGTTCGAGAGGTTAAAGTCATAATAACAAGAAGATTTTTCAATCACATCGCAGAGGTAAGTTTGACATGAATCAATTCTGAGATATCAAGTACTCATCTAGATTTAAATCATTCTTTTGACATAAACATCTTCCAAATAAAATATGTAAGTTACAGGCATAATATAAAAACATCAATCAATATTTGCTAACCAAAATTCGTTATAATTATTATCATGATAATGTTGCTCGTGTTCAATATTATATTATTCTTCAAATTATTCATCAAATGAGAAATTCTTTCATCTAGGTGAATATCCACAAAAACATCATCCATGTAAGTGAAAACTCTTATATATATATATATAACATTCATGATCTAAGACTTGTGACATTCCAAACATGTTAAAAACCATAAACTACTAATTTGTCATACTAGGCATCCAAAATTTAAATTCACGTGACAAGACAAACATCCAAGGGTGGATTCATATAAACCAAGAACAGCCAAAGCAATTAAGATACCAATTCATTTGACAGATATATATATATGGGAACGCAGTCACGAAATTAAAGAACAGAGACATTAAAATAAAAACAATGCTTGCAAGAGAGAGAGATCTCTACTTGCCTTAAAGAAGCTGAATCTGACCAAGACAGCCAAATGGCGCGAGCAATGTTAACAATCTTATTTCAAACATGTTCAAGGGCAAGCAAGAATGACATTGATGTACAACCCATATTCGCTGAGTGGGATCCAGGGGTATCAACGGCCGGGTTTGGACTAGCTTCGGGCTAGCTTGGAGATCCAGAGCGGAAGGGCTCCCACCTAGGAGCAGGCGAGAACGTTCGCGTCAAGCCCCAGCCGAGACCCACTTCTGCCCAGAGGCGGGCGAGAAGGCTCGCGCCTCGCGGAAGGCGAGAGATGGCTTGATCTGAGGCATTCTTCGGCACTCCTTTTTATCTTCCGCCGAGTGAACGGCGGGAGGGTTCTCGGCATAGGGTTCTCGCCGGGTGGGGCCCAGGGCCCAGGATAAAATGACCTAGTTGCCCTCGGGTAAAATTACCTATATGCCCCCAGGATCTGCATCTAGTATTCAATAACAGCGGGATTTGGCTATTAGCAGGCCAGCCAGGGGTAATTAAGAAATTTTAGGTCAGCGAAGGCTATAAATAGACCCACAAGAGCTCCTTAGAAAGCAGACTTTCATTTTTCTCTAATACTCTCTAGTGCTTTCTGAGGAGCTCCCAGCCTAGCTTTTGGCTTTGGAGAGGAAGCTCTCAGAGATCTTCCGGGTAAGAGGTGGGACCTCCCTGCTAAGGCTTTGGGTCAATTCTAGGTACTTTGCAACTAGTCAAGGGTCGGGGCTTGAGAGAAGTAGGTGTTGGTTGCACCCCTATTTTCGAACTCTCGTTGGGGTCAATTTTTGGCTTCAACAGTTCTGGTGCGATGAGCGTGGAAGGTAGCCAATGCAAGAAAATCTTGAGTTTAGTCCCATGACAGGAGGTGAAGGTGAAGGATCCGGTTCAAGAGGTTCCCCCACCCGGGGAGAGGAGGCAACGAGGAAGATGCTGGAGGACTACAGGCGAGAGGTCCTGCAGACCATCAGCTTGGCCTTTTCGGCAAGGAGCGAGTGGGAAACCCCTCAGTTTCCAGTGGAGGCGGTCCTGCTCTTGGGCGAGAGCGCCCCTGGGAAGCGTCCCGGGAAGGAGGTCCCAGCGGAGGTTGGCGAGAGGGACGTTGCCGCGCGGGAACTCTTCCCAGGCCAGCGTCCCGGGAAGGAGGTTCCGGCAGAGATCGGCGAGAGGGAGGCGGACGTGCGAGATCTCTTCCCTGGGTACGGTCTCGCGGATCGGGCCAGCCAACCAAGGCCGCGAGACGTGCCCTCTCGGCAGGAAGGTGGCGAGAGCCCCTTCAGTGAGCTCATCATCTCGGCTCCAGTGCAGGAGGGGTTCCGGGAGCCAGACATGTCCTACTACTCGGGAAAAGATGACCCTGTACAGCATGTACAGTGGTTCGAAGACGTGGTTTCGATAAGGCAGATGACGGATGCCTTCAAGTGTCGGCTGTTCGCCATCACGTTGAAGGAGAAGGCCCGGGACTGGTTCCACCAGTTGCCGGCAAGTTCGATCTACAGTTTTGAGGATCTACGCCGAGGGTTCCTGTTGAGGTTCTCAACATCGAAGAAGCGGAAGAAGGAGGCAGAATGCCTGTTTGCGGTGAGGCAGAAGCAGGATGAGACGCTGGGTCATTAAGTTGACCGGTTTCAGGAAGAGATCCTCTTGGTCCAGGAGATCCCAGGGTACACGCTGATGCTCGCCTTCACCCTAGGGCTGAGACCAGGATTCTTTAGCATGGAGTTGAAAAGAGTGCCCCCCCTCTCCTTTGAGGAGCTCATGGAGTAACGGCCAGGTGGAGGCGGCAAACAAGATCATCGTGAACTTACTCAAGAAGAAGGTGAAGAACCTGCGGGAAAATTGGGTGGAACAGCTCCCCTCAGTTCTATGGGTCTTGCGAACGACCCCGAACACAGCCACCGGCGAGACCCCCTTCAAACTTTCTCATGGGTGTGAGGCGGTCCTGCCAGTAGAGTTTGAGGTTCGATCCCCACGGGTCGCGGCTGCGGGAGAAGGAGACGAGGTTTGGAGGTTGGAGAATGAGGGCGAGTTGCGCCTCTCATTAGATATGGTGGAAGAGCTGCGCGATGTCGCGGCTATCAGGCAAAAGGAAATCAAACGGCGAATGGCAAGGTACTTTGACAAGCACATCAGGATTAAACAATTCGCAGAAGGAGATCTAGTGTTAAAGAAAGTCGATGTCGCGGGACGATCAGCCCCCGTTGGCAAGCTCAATCCAAATTGGGAAGGACCCTACATTGTTGAAAGGGTTCTAAGAACAGAAGGCTACCACCTCCAGGATGTGTAGGGTAGGTCCATAAGCCACACCTAGAGCGGTGATGATTTAAAACGCTTCTACCCATGATGGGGGGAGGTGAAAACTGTGTATTTAAAGTTAAGCTATTACATTGTGTTCACTAACTTGTTATTTCCTTCGTCTTACCTGCTGTGGAATGCGGTTGATAAAAGGGTTGGATGTTTGCACTACCCCGAGCTCGGCTCGGCCCCAGGTAGACCCGATGCGCAAGCTCTCATCTAGCTGGCAGGTCCGAAGGCTCGCCTGTGGAGGAGAGGTTTGGTTCTTGGAGATACTTCAGCTTGGATGTTTGCACTACCCCGAGCTCGGCTCGGCCCCAGGTAGTCCCGCTGCGCAGGCTCTCATCTAGCTGGCAGGTCCGAAAGCTCGCCTGTGGGGGAGAGGTTTGGTTCTTGGAGATACTTCAGCTTGGATGTTTGCACTACCCCGAGCTCGGCTCGGCCCCAGGTAGACCCGCTGCGCAGGCTCTTATCTAGCTGGCAGGTCCGAAGGCTCGCCTGTGGGGAGAGATTTGGTTCTTGGAGATACTTCAGCTTGGATGTTTGCATTACCCCGAGCTCGGCTCGAACCCAGGTAGACCCGTTGCGCGGGCTCTCATCTAGCTGGCAGGTCCGAAGGCTCGCCTGTGGGGGAGAGGTTTGGTTCTTGGAGATACTTCAGCTTGGATGTTTGCACTACCCCAAGCTCGGCTCGGCCCCAGATAGACCCGCTGCGCAGGCTCTCATCTAGCTGGCAGGTCCAAAGGCTCGTCTGCGGGGGAGAGGTTTGGTTCTCGGAGATACTTCAGTTTGGAGACTTTTGCACTACCCCGAGCTCGGCTCGGACCCAGGTAGACCCGCTGCGCAGGCTCTCATCTAGCTGGCAGGTCTGAAGGCTCGCCTGTGGGGGAGAGGTTTGGTTCTTGGAGATACTTCAGCTTGGATGTTTGCACTACCCCGAGCTCGGCTCGGCCCCAGGTAGACCCGCTGCGCAGGCTCTCATCTAGCTAGCAGGTCCGAAGGCTAGCCTGTGGGGGAGAGGTTTGGTTCTTGGAGATACTTCAGCTTGGATGTTTGCACTACCCCGAGCTCGGCTCGGCCCCTGGTAGACCCGCTGCGCAGGCTCTCATCTAGCTGGCAGGTCCGAAGGCTCGCCCGTGGGGGAGAGGTTTGGTTCTTGGAGATACTTCAGCTTGGATGTTTGCACTACCCCGAGCTCGGCTCGGCCCCAGGTAGACCCGCTGCGCAGGCTCTCATCTAGCTGGCAGGTCCAAAGGCTCGCATGTGGGGGAGAGGTTTGGTTCTTGGAGATACTTCAGCTTGGATGTTTGCACTACCCCGAGTTCGGCTCGGCCCCAGGTAGACCCGCTGCGCAGGCTCTCATCTAACTGGCAGGTCCGAAGGCTTGCCTGTGGGGGAGAGGTTTGGTTCTTGGAGATACTTCAGTTTGGAGACTTTTGCACTACCCCGAGCTCGGCTCGGCCCCAGGTAGACCCGCTGCGCAGGCTCTCATCTAGCTGGCAGGTCCGAAGGCTCGCCTGTGGGGGAGAGCGTTGGCTCTTGGAGATACTTCAGCTTGGATGTTTGCACTACCCCGAGCTCGGCTCGGCCCCAGGTAGACCCGCTGCGCAGGCTCTCATTTAGCTGGCAGGTCCGAAGGCTCGCCTACGGGGGAGAGGTGTGGTTCTCGGAGATACTTCAGCTTGGAGACCCTTGCACTACCCCGAGCTCGGCTCGACCCCAGGCAGACCCGCTGCGCAGGCTCTCATCTAGCTAGCAGGTCCGAAGGCTCGCCTGAGGGGGTAAGGGACCCCGAGTGCTGCTCGGCCCCGAATAGACTCGCTGCTCAGGCTCTCATCGGCTGGGCAGGGTTGTAGGCACACCTGGGGAGAAAAGACTCTTTCTCAGATATGTTCTTTGGGGCACTGCGACTTGGCAACTCTGGCACTACCCCGAGCGAGGCTCGGACCCGGGTGGACTCGCTGATCGGGCCTTCTGGGCAGGGCAGGAGGCACACTTGGAAGGCAGAAGAAAAAGGTTGGAAACCCCCCCCCCCCCCCAGGTAAGGGAAGTCTCGACCGAGAGGTCTCGGCTAAGAGGATCTCGGCAGAGGAAGTTCCCGGCGGGAAGGCTTTCGGCAAGGGATCCTCGGCCCGGCGGCGAGGAGCCCTCGGCAAAAGACTCTGTTCACTCGCGCGAGGTGAAGGGGGGCGGCGCCCCCCCCTCAAGAACTTGCAGCCAGCGCTCCCGGCAAAAGGGTCTCGGCGGAGGGCACTCCAAAACGGCACGCTGGGCCTTGAGCTCTCGGCAAGTCTCCACCTATTGATCGATAAGGGGGACGGCTATCCTAGGGAGACCGAGGGTCTCGGCGAGAACGTGCTTGAGAAGCATTCGACACTACAGCACTTATAAAAAGGTAAGAAATCAATCACAATGTGCAAACGTGTACAATATATCCCTCAAAATACTATCACAAGCGAGGACATCTCGCGCGTTTAAAATACAAAAGGAGGGGGGAAAAGAAACCCATCAGGGGGACGCACTATACCCCTGTTGAAGTTGAGACCGGGCGGTCTGTCGGTCTGGCCTGGCGGGTTATTGACCGGGCGGTCTGGCGGTTTGCCTCCAGCGGGTTGGTTGCTGCGTTGAGGTCTGAGGTCCAAGCGGTCTGTTACTGGCGACTAGGAGACCGGGCAGTCTAACGGTCTCACTTGGCGGCTTGTCTCTCTCTCTGGTAGTGGCCGAGCGGTTAGCCCTTCTGTCTAACCGCACGGCTTGTTCCGGCCTGTTATTCTAGCCGCCCAGATTCTTTTGTATAGTTTTTAGTCCCACATCTCTTATTTGTATTCTCTCTTCTCTCCTCCATTCTATATAAGGGAGACCATACCTTTGTAATAGATACCTTTTTCTGATAATAAAATTTCAGTTATACCATTTCCGGCTTGTTTTAGTTCGCTTCTTACATGGTATCAGAGGAATCGATCTTTTCCTCCTGATTCTGTTCTTCTCTCTGTCCGCGCGGCTTGCTTCTCCGGCTTGCGCCCTGTCCGCGCGGTCTCCCTGTCGTTGCCCTCTGTGTGCGCGACCTGTTGCCTTGTTCACTGCGATCTGTCGCCTTGTTCGCCGCGACCTATCGCCGTGTGCCTTGCCCTCTCTTGTGCTTCTGTTCGAGCGGACTGTCTGCTTGCCGCTCGACTTCTTCCCCTTCGCTTGTTACTGCGGCTTGGTCGTGGTCTCTCTGGCCGCTGGTGTCTGTCATCCTGACCGCTGCAGTTCCTCTTCTGCCTATCCGAGCGGCCTGTTTTCTAACCGCGCGGCTTCCTGTTGTTTGCTATTATGGCTCTTTCTGATGCTTCTACCGCCACCACTCCTGCCGCCACCCCTGTAGCCAATCCGGCTCCTCCTCCTACTCCTTCCGGGAACCTTGGCACCGTTTCCAAGCTTGTCGGCTCCAACTACCCGGATTGGAGCGTCTCTTTCACCTTTCTCCTTCGCTCGCAACGCAAACGCCACCATCTCGTTGATGACCCTCCTCCTACCACTTCTCCTCTCTTTGATGACTGGGATGCGAGTGACGCTCTTGTGCGTACTTGGCTCGCTAACAGTCTATCCGATGAATGCCTTCCCGTCATCCGTCATGATGAGACGGTGAAGGCCGCTTGGCTTCATCTTGCTGCTTTGTATTCCAAAGGGGCTCAGACGTCCCGCATCTATACGTTGTATGCGGACCTCTTTGCCCGGCCTACCTTGTCTCCCGCTGCTGCCTACCAACAAGTTCAAGCTCTTGGGGCTGAGATTCTTCAGAATCGTCCCTTTTCTGCGGATCTGGCTCAACAACACAAGCACTTCCAGGAGCTTCTGGTTGTGTGTTATCTGCTCCGTCTTCCTGACACTTATGACATGATCCGCCAACAAATTCTGGGTGAGGCGGAATCTCCTACATTAGATGCCACCGCTGCTCGCATCGCCGCTGTCACCTCTCTCCTTCAGCGCCCGCTTCTACCCGCTCCTTCTCCTCCGGATAACTATGCTCATCAAACTCAGCGGAGTGGCTCTGGTAGCCGCAGTCATCAGTCTGGCGGACGTCCTTCTTCCCGCTATCTCTGCTCTCACTGCGGCCGCACCGGACACACTCTTGACCGCTGCTGGACAAAACATCCCCATCTTCGCCCCTCGGGTGACTCTTCCGCCTCTTCTTCCAAGCCGTCTGCTTCCGTAGTCACATCATCAGGTAGTGCCCATGTAGTCACTCAAGGTAAATGGCTTATCGACTCCGGTGCTACTAATCATATGACGGGCAATCCTCAGTGCTTCTCTCTCCTCGAACAGCATGATCGGTTGCCCCCGGTCCTCATTGCAGACGGTTCTCCCTCCCCGGTTCATGGGTCGGGAGTGGTTCATGTTACTCCGTCCCTTCGGCTAGAGGACACTCTCTATGTGCCCAAGTTTCCGTGCAATCTGTTATCGGTTACTTCTTTGTGCAAGCAGCTTCAATGTTCTGTGACGTTTACTCCATCTTCTTGCTCTTTTCAGGATCCGAGCTCCCAGCGGACGATTGCTACTGGGACTGAGAGTGGCGGCCTCTACTTCCTCGACAACGTTTCCGCTTTGTCCGCATTCTCTTCTTCTTGTACGGATCTTCTCCAGTGGCATCTCCGTCTCGGTCATCCTCCACCACGGCTTCTGCATCAGCTTCTGCCCCACCTCCCTCCCTCCACTACTCCTCTCCACTGCGAAGCATGTCAACTTGGCAAGCATCATCGTTCCTCCTTCCCGCCGAAGCAAGGTCGGGGCTCTACCCGTCCGTTTGATCTAGTCCACTCCGACATCTGGGGACCTGCTCCTACCCTTACTATTGGTCGGGGTAGTTCTTATTTTGTAACTTTTATTGATGATTTTTCTAGATGTACTTGGGTGTATCTCTTACGAGATCGCTCTGAACTGTTTAATGTATGGACCTCCTTTTATCATTTAATCAAAAATCAGTTTGGTGTTAGTGTTAAAACTTTTCGCTCTGATAATGCAAAAGAATATTTAAGTCATGCTTTTACCTCTTTCTGTGTTCAACATGGCGTTATTCATCAAACAAGTTGTGTCTATACATCCCAACAAAATGGGGTGGCGGAACGCAAAAACCGTCACCTCCTCGATGTTGCTCGCACATTAATGACTCAAATGCATGTCCCTCACTCATATTGGGGTTATGCTGTTCTTCTTGCTTGCTATCTCATCAATCGCATTCCTTCCTCCGTTCTTCAGGGAAAAACCCCTTTTTCCATCCTTTATCCTGGCAAGGAGCCTTTTCCTCTCCCTCTCCGAATCTTTGGGTGCACTGCTTTTGTGCATGTCCCATCTGCCACCCGTGATAAGCTCTCCCCTCGCTCCACCAAATGTGTTTTTCTGGGGTACTCGGTCACTCAGAAAGGCTACTGCTGCTTTGATCCTGTTCTTCGTAAACAGTTTGTCTCCGCTGACGTCACCTTCTTCGAGAATGCCTCCTACTTCTCGGATGACTCCTCTTCTCTTCCTCCCACCTCGGATTCTCCTGTTATTCCGTTCGTTCCCTCGTCTCCTACTGCGATATCCGCTCCTCCTCCGTCTCCGCCCACTCCTCTCCCTCCACCTCTCTCTCCGCCTCCATCTCCCTCATCTCCGCTGCCGTCGCTCTCTCCTCCCGGGCCAGCTCTCTCTGCCACGGATGCTCTGGATGCCGAGGAGCCCGCCGACCTGGATCTTCCTGTAGCTCTTCGCAAAGGGGTGCGGACGTGTACCCTACACCCTCTTGCTGCTGTTGTTTCATATGATCGTCTTACCCCTTCTCGCAGGGCCTTTGCGCTGGCTATCTCTGCTACTACCACACCTCGTTCCTACCAGGAGGCCCTTGCCATTCCTCACTGGAAGCTGGCCATGGATGAGGAAATGGCGACCCTCACAGAGCGGGGTACCTGGACTCTTGTCCCTCCTCCTCTTGATACAGATGTTGTTGGCTGTCGATGGGTCTTTGTAGTCAAGTTTGGCCCAGATGGCACTGTAAACCGGTACAAAGCTCGTCTGGTGGCTAAGGGCTTTACTCAAACCTATGGGGTTGATTACTTTGACACCTTCTCTCCCGTGGCTCGTCTCAGCACTATACGGGTCCTTCTCTCTGTGGCAGTCAACAAAGACTGGCCCCTTTCCCAGCTGGATATCAAGAATGCCTTCCTTTATGGTGATCTTCAGGAGGCCGTCTACATGGAGCAACCTCCAGGGTATGTTGCTCAGGGGGAGACACGAGTCTGTCGGCTACAGAAGGCAATCTATGGCCTCAAGCAGAGCCCTCGAGCTTGGTTTGACAAATTCAGCGGCATCGTGGCGGCCGTTGGTTTTGCTCGCAGCGCTGCTGATCACTCTCTATTTATTCGCAAAACCTCTTCGGGACTGGTGGTTCTTGCAGTTTATGTGGATGATATTCTTCTCACTGGTGATGACCAGGAAGGGGTAGCCTTGACAAAGCGGCATCTTCGCCAACATCTAGTCACAAAAGACATGGGTTCTCCGAAGTACTTTTTGGGGATCGAAATCTCTCGGAAGCCCAACTCTTTAGTCCTCTCTCAGCGTAAGTATGCTCTTGATATTTTAAAAGAAGCAGGATTGACTGGGGCCAAACCTGCCCGATGTCCCATGGCTGTTGGAGAAGACAAAACCTGGACAGATGATTCGCCTCTTCTTTCAGATGCTTCGCGGTACAGGCGTCTAGTTGGTAAGCTCATATACCTCACCGTGACTAGGCCCGACATCTCCTATGCTGTGGGCAAGGTGAGTCAATTCATGCAAGCTCCCAGGGAGTGCCATCTACAGTCCGCCTTGCGGATCTTGGAGTACGTCAAAGCAGCCCCTGGGAAAGGATTGCTCTTTCAGAAGAATGATCATCTGAGGGTTGAAGCTTACTCAGATGCGAGTTACGCGGATGACAAAGGGGACCGCAAGTCTACCTCCGGTTTCTGTACCTTTGTTGGGGGCAATCTGGTAAGTTGGAAGAGCAAGAAGCAATCTGTTGTCTCCAGATCCAGTGCTGAAGCTGAGTATCGGAGTATGGCATCGACCACTTGCGAACTAAAGTGGCTACGAGCTCTCATGTTGGATTTAGGAGAGGTCTACAACCATCCTCTACCTATGTTCTGTGACAACAAGGCTGCTATATATATCTCCAAAAATCCAGTCTTCCATGAGAGAACCAAACACATTGAGGTCGACTGTCATTTCATTCGTGAAGAGATTCTGAAGGAACAAATTTGCACTCCCTTCGTCACGTCTGAAAAAGAGCTGGCCGACATCTTCACCAAGCCTGTATCCGCCTCATTTCTTCATATATGTGACAAGCTGGGAATGATCGACATATATGCTCCAGCTTGAGGGGGAGTGTTGAAGTTGAGACCGGGCGGTCTGTCGGTCTGGCCTGGCGGGTTATTGACCGGGCGGTCTGGCGGTTTGCCTCCAGCGGGTTGGTTGCTGCGTTGAGGTCTGAGGTCCAAGCGGTCTGTTACTGGCGACTAGGAGACCGGGCAGTCTAACGGTCTCACTTGGCGGCTTGTCTCTCTCTCTGGTAGTGGCCGAGCGGTTAGCCCTTCTGTCTAACCGCACGGCTTGTTCCGGCCTGTTATTCTAGCCGCCCAGATTCTTTTGTATAGTTTTTAGTCCCACATCTCTTATTTGTATTCTCTCTTCTCTCCTCCATTCTATATAAGGGAGACCATACCTTTGTAATAGATACCTTTTTCTGATAATAAAATTTCAGTTATACCATTTCCGGCTTGTTTTAGTTCGCTTCTTACAACCCCCTGCTCGAGCTCCCGCTCGAGCTCTCGCCAGAGCCCTCCCCGGATGTCTCGCCAGCAGCAGTGGGAGATTTCGGGACATCCATGGCAGGGAGTCAGGTGCACCCGGGAGCTTAGGGACGGGCTCAAAGAGCCACGGGAGAAGCTGGCGGGCGGCGATGGTTTCGCCGCCCTATTTCAGACACCCCACGTCCTGCAACGTCTATATGGTAAGTCTGGCCGTTGCTTGGGCGTTGGCCTGCAGCAGCTTGTCGATATCGTATTCCGAGAAGTGGCGGCTCCTCAGCCTCTCGTCCAGCGAAGGAGGAGGCGGGACCGCGGCCCCCACCGCCTCCATGCGCCGGAGCTGGTCCTTCAGCAGGACGTTCTCGCACCTTATCCCGGCCAGTTCCGCGCGAAGCGCCGTGCTCTGGGCGGAATCCTACGTAAGGGAGAAACCAGTCAATACAGAGGAGAGGCGGGCTGTGGATTACAGGGGCGAGAGCGAGTGTCTCAAAAGATTTCGCTTACCTCTTCCGTCGGGCGCAAGGACAGAAGCCGCTGAGCATCCTCCAGCTCGGCTTTTTGCGCTGTCGCGTGGGCCACCGCCTGTTCCCTCGCTTTGAACATCTCGCCGAAGTTGCGGTCGATGGTGATACTCTGGCGCGCACACATATGTGCGAGCTCTAACCCGCGCAATAGGGCCCGGGTGGAGTCAAGGGCCAGGAGCCGAGTGGGAATTTGGTCGAAGACGCTGGCATCCTCCCGACTGTAAAGGTTGTAGCCCAACGCGAAAACATCGCTGGTGACCTCGTCGCGCTCCGCCCAACTGGGGAGGAGAGTGGAGACAGAGACCCGGTTGGTTTCGGGATCCCACTAAAGCAGAGGCTTCCCTTCCGCATCAAGACACTTCACGCCGAGACTAAAGTTCTGGTGCCCCTTTGGCACCTGCTTGGGTGGGGACTGAGCGGAGGTTTTGGCGGCTGCCCCCTCGTCACCAGCCCCGACTGCGGATGGAAGGCTCTCGGCAGGGGCCCCAACGGTGGTCGCCTCCCCGGCTGCCGACAGGATCTCGGCAAAGGATCGACCCTCGGCGGCAGGCCGGGAGGGAGAGGCAGCCACGGATTTCCCCTTGTCTGCGGCAGTTGGCTTTGGTCTTTTAAACGGTTTGGACGAAAAGGCGTCGGGCTTTCGCTTCCCGACACTGGACTGAGGGGGCGGAGCCGGCTCGTACCGACAGGCAAAAGCCGCGGATTTCGCGAGAGCCAGTGGATCTCTCACAGCCCGGGTCTCGGCAGCCCGGGTCTCGGCAAATGGCTGGCGCAGGGGGATTTCGCGCTCTCCTGCAAGGTTGACAGCATTCAACGCTACGTTTAAGAACACGGAATACCGAGCTAAAGGCGAGACCATACCTTCGCCAGGAGGCACGGGCAGGAGAGAGTCGACGTCCCGCCAGAGGAATTGGACGTTGAAGTCCTTGGTCCTGAAGAACTCCAGGAGGGCGCTCTCACGAGACCCCAAGGTGGGCGGCCTGTAGGCGGCGTCGTCATACTGAACGAGCGCGAGAGGCACGTTGTCGAAGTCTCCGGAGACGTAGACAAACTTCTCGCCCCAGTGGTGGTGCTTGTTGGCGTGACCATAGGTTTTGAGAAATTGCCCGGAGAAGAAGACCACCCCGCTCTTCGCCCGGAAGACGAAAAGCTTCCGGAAGATGGGTAGGCTGAACTCAATCCTCTCGGAGCGCATGTAGCAGATGAACGCTACCAGGATGGCGACCGAGTTGGGATTGAGCTGAGCGGGAACCACTCCGTAATAGCGGAGAGCTTGGCGCATCTCGGGCCAAAGGGTAAGGCGGAAGCCCACCTCAAAATGCTCGAGGGGGATGGCGAGTTCTCCCTCTCCCGCGCGATTTACCCTATCGTCGTTGCCCGGGTTTCTCGCGTTGAAGCCAGCGGGGATGTAGCATGAGGTGATCAGGTGGTATTCGTCCATGGTCAGTCGGCAAGGAGGGAACTGGTGCCTCTGGAAGGCTTGCGCACAGTTGGAGCGTCCTTCGCTCTCGCCTGGCATCGTGGTTAAGAGGTTGAAGGCGAAAACTCGGAGAGAAAGGAGAGAACGAAAGAATGTGGCGGAAGCGAGGGAAGGTCTCGGCAAGGCGCAAGAGCAGCAAGGAGGACAAGGGTTCCGGATCGAATAAATAAATGCGGTGGATGGACAGGCCTATTTATAGAAAACTGTAGTAATGATAATTTTCCCAGAAGGGCGGCGGGGGTACAGTCGTCACGTCCCAAGGAAACGGAGCCTCGTTTTCCACTCCGACGCGCCTCGGGCACCTAAGCCAGCGATAAGGTTCCAGCCCATAGATGACGGCGACCGACAGGCGACTTGGGTTCGCACAAACACCCAAAATAACAGCATAAAACAGAGCAATGAAACAGAAACAAAAATAGAAAGGGAGGGCTCTCGCCGGGCGAGAGCAGCATAACAAATAATGATCATAAAATTTTAAGCAGTCTTTCAAAATAAAAAAAGGGTACAGTGCGAGAAGGGTAAGCAAGGAGACGGGGGAGGCGAGACTGCGTTATTCAATACGGTTCCCAGCGTCATCGTCCTCGCTCTCGCCGTCTAGTCCTCGGAGGGGCCCGCGGGTTGAAGTAGGAGGATAAGGTGGTGCACCCGAGGTTAATCCGGCGCGCCTGATCTCGAATCCGCGCGATGCATCGCCCAGGGGACGACTCGGCGGTGGGCATAGCTGGCCGCTCCGTCTCGCCCAGGAAATAGTCTCGCTCGAGGGCCTCCAGCCTTTGCTCCACCATCTCGCGGTGTTCCTTCGCCACAAAGGTGTGGGCTCGCTCCCGCCGCACGAGTTTGATAGGATGGCCAATATCTTCTTCCGCCGCTTCTTGACGTTTCCGGTGCCGTCCAGGATTTCCTCCATCTCATCAGAAGAGGGGAAGGGGGAGCTCTTGGTGTCCTCCCCTTCCTCTCCATCTTCATCTTCGTCTTCCTCTTCCTCGTCGGCTCCCGCCTGCGGGACCGCATCCCTTGGTAAAAGAGAAGTTCCGTAGTTATGGCGAGAGCAGAGTAAAGGCTATGATAGTATCTCACATACCTACAGTCCGGCGAGAACTGCCGGCCAGCGGTAGGCGAGAAGGCCCGGACTCCCCCTCAGTCACCTTTCCAAAGAGGAGGTGGAGCGGTTTTCCTCGCCCCGGGGGGAAGGTCTTGCGTGAGGTGATCCCAACCTGGCCGGGAGCAGGGGGGAGTCGTCCTCTCCCGCGGAGTGGCTAGCCTCCTTTGTGGATACGGAGGGTCCGGTGGCCACCCCTCCCGCCACTAGGGCGGAGTTAACCGCTGGGGTGGCCAGGTTAGCAGCTGTGTTTTCGTTTTTCAGGGTGGCGAGACCCGGGCTGGCGGAAGCTGGCGCTGCGGGAAGACAGTTCAACAGTTTGGAATGCTAGGGTTGGAATGATAAAAAGAGGGCAGTAGGGCTGAAAGGTTACTTGGAGTTCTCGAAGGGTCAGCCGGAGGAGTGGCCTCCGGGACCCGTGGTGGATCCCCGGGAAGGCGAGACGCCGAATCTGGGGGCGCCAGCGGGGAATCGGCGCCGTCATCTCGGGCCACCTCCTGCGAGAAATATTGCATGTCAGTTGTCAATCCTTTTTGCTTAATCAGTTCATAGTCCCGGTAATCAGCAAGCCGAAAAGGCGTACCTTTTGCAGAGGGGAAGGATTATCCGCACGGCTTGGGGATGGGGTAGGTGAGCCCCGGTTCTCACGAAGAAGGTCCCGCTTGACCGATTTCGCCCGCTTCTTCTTCTTCTTCAGCTGTGAGGACTCAGCGACGGGCGCCTTTCTCGCCAGCTAGGGGGCTACCAAGACGCTGTTCGTGAGGGCTCGCGCCTGCACCGCATCAATACGTTCTTGGAGGCTCTGCGAGAGTGGCTTGTCAATGCGTCTGGAACGCATCTCGAGACCACGCGAGAGCTTAGGCACGGGGCAGCGATTGCCAGGGGCGGATTTATGGCTGCCTATCAGCGCACATATATAGCCACGGGATGGCCCACCGAAAGATTCTCTTTTCAGGACGACACGTGCTCAGCGAATATTTATGGGTTGGACGTGTCTTTTCAAGCGCAGGGCTAGCTCGAAAAGAGCGGGGATTGTGTACAATCCATATTCGCTGAGTGGGATCCAGGGGCATCAACGGCCGGGTTTGGACTAGCTTCGGGCTAGCTTGGGGATCTAGAGCGGAAGGGCTCCCGCCTACGAGCAGGCGAGAACGTTTGTGTCAAACCCCAGCCGAGACCCACTTCTGCCCAGAGGCGGGCGAGAAGGCTCGCACCTCGCGGAAGGCGAGAGATGGCTCGGTCCGAGGCATTCTTCGACACTCCTTTTTAGCTTCCGCCGAGTGAACGGCGGGGGGGGGGGGGGGGGGGGGGGGGGGTTCTCGGTATAGGGTTCTCGACGGGTGGGGCTCAGGGTAAAATGACCTAGTTGCCCTCGAGTAAAATTACCTATATGCCCCCAGGGTCTGCATCTAGTATTCAATAACAGCGGGATTTGGCTATTAGCAGGCCAGTCAGGGGTAATTAAGTAATCTCAGGTCAGTGAAGGCTATAAATAGACCCACAAGGGCTCTTTAGAAAGCAGGCTTTCATTTTTCTCTAAGACTCTCTAGTGCTTTCTGAGGAGCTCCCAGCCTAGCTTTTGGCTTTGGAGGGGAAGCTCTCAGAGATCTTCCGGGTAAGAGGTGGGACCTCCCTGCTAAGGCTTTGGGTCAGTTCTAGGTCCTTTGCAACCAGTCAAAAGTCGGGGCTTGAGAGAAGTAGGTGTTGGTTGCACCCCTATTTTCGAACTCTCGTTGGGGTCAATTTTTGGCTTCAACAATTGACATAAAGGAATCCAAACACTAGCACAGGCAATTATTCATTACATAACTAAATCAAGAGCAGGCTAAGAGTTTACCTCCCTCAAAAGTGAGGGGAGAGGAAATACCACGCGGAGACGGAGACTTGGCGGCGCTTAGTCTTAGGGAAACCCTAATTCGGAGAGAGTTTTGCATGATCCCACCAACTGAAATGACGAGCGGCGCCGGAAATCACGAACAAACCACGGTTAGACGATCGCAAGGGGGCAAAAATCTGAAACACAAGTTATACAAAAATTGGAGCATGAATAAATCAATAGGGATACAGACTGAATAAGGGTAAACAAGAGGAGATTCTTACCAATAGGAGCCAAATCCGACTCAAAAATCCAAGAGGAACCAAATCTGAGACCGAGGAGGAGAGGGAAGGAAACCTTAGGCGAAATCGGAGCCCACGGAAGAGGGGAAGCGGTTGTTGGAGGGAGAGAAGGTGGTTGTCGGCCTTGAGGAAGAAGGGTTGCTGCCCTTGCTAATCGAAGAAGAGGAGGAAGTTGCATGGTTGTCGGCCAGAGAAAGGGGCGCACAGGAGGAGGCGGAAATCGGGAGAGGAAGGAGCAACAGGCGGCGTCGACCATGGAGGGAGGAGCCGGAGGAGGTGTTGGCAGCTTAGGAATAAGCAGGAGGAGACAACGAAAACAGGAGGCGGAGGCAAGCAGGGGTAGTGAGGTGGAAGGGAGCGGCGGCTTGCGCTGCGACCTGCGGGAGACGGGAGAGTCGCGACTTGCGACAATCGGCCTGGAGCGGAAACGTGAAAAACCTAGTGTCGGCTGATTTTATCGGGGGGGAGGGGGGGGTTGGAGGGGATGCTGGTGTTTTAGAAAATAGAAGGACTAGGGTTTATTATCTTATTATTATTGTTATTAAAAAAACGGATTGTTACAATCATCATAACAACACCCCATCAGGACCCTGGTGTGTGTAAACATACTGCTACACCTTCCCCTTGAGAGGTGAGCTTTTGGCTCTAAGGTTATACTAGTCAATGGAGTCATAACCTCACCCACACTAAACACTTAATCATGGACTTCCTCACACACTCTAGTACTTACTAACAACAAGACTATTATATGAAAACCATCCCTAAGTGTAGTAGGTTTCACCGGGTGAGATAGTGTTTTGGGGAAACTCCAGGTGATGTCCTGACTCCACCATAAGAAGGCAACACTACAAAGTTGACCCTTGAATTCTAAGACAAGCTAGGACCCAACCCTAGGTTCCTATAGGGTCTAACCCAGACACAACTTGGTCAACCAAACATTATCCTGTAACACTTGGTGTATAACACATTAACTAAGTGACATAAAGGTGGCACTTTTGTCACATATTCTCACTCCACCAACAGTGGAGGGTTTCTTTAAGGGAGACTAACAAAACCCTAAGATACACTTAGTGTGGCTATTGGTACACTCGCAAGTGTCTACTCACCAATCCCAAATCATAGCTATATGATGTAACACTCAAGAACCGACTCACCTTTCATTATTGGGAATACTATGTATAGGGTAATCTTAACCTAAATGGCTCACAAAAATGTTCAGTCCTCTGATTACACCCTAACCAGCAAACTAACACCCTACCAAATCCCCAAATTAATGCTTTCATGTAAAAGTGGTGGTTGTTACCACAGAAAATCATAAAATGACCTAGTTATATCAAATCTTAATGATACAACATAAGGTGTTCTTATGGGGTCCTCATGACAAATCAATAATCTACATTATTTTAAATCAATCAAATACTCTGGTTAATGACATGTAGATGTAATTTCAACAAACATTCATCAAGCTTGCAAGATTAAGATTCAGCATACTTAATTAAATAGGAATTAGAACACTATAATTGATTAATTTTAAAACATCACTTTATGTCTTTCACATGGCCTAATATTTTAACTTGACATGTAAATATGACAGATAAACAAACCCACAAAATTTGGTAACACTTTGATTACAGATGACAGATTCATTTCATTAATTTCATCGGTGTACAGTTTCTGAATTTTAACTAAAACTTTGGGCCAAAATGTTCCTTGGGCCTACGTTAAGGCTCTGTTTGGATGGGCGGCGGGAGCCGGTGTGGAAGCAATCGCTGCGGCATTTGCGACCAGAGGTGGGGAGGCGGGGTTTGAGACGGAGCCTCACCGGTGATTTTGCGAAGAGATGCGGGAGCAAACGCCGCCGCCCGCGCAAGGCGCCGTTTGTTTTTCTGCCTTGCGGCGGCGTTTGCTCCCGCACCGGAGCTCCTATGCGGAAACAAACGGACCCTAAATGACCCAGCATGCAATCCTACCAAATTTCACAGTCCTTGGATTAATATCCAGAGAATAACTTCATTAATTTAATTAATCATAACATTATTTTGTCACAGCCTTACAAAATGGACTCCATAGGGAGTTACAAAGGTAGCCATGAAATGTGCCACCCCGTTTTAAACAGAGATTGTGCCAAACATTTTTCATGTTGGGAACGTTTCCTAATTTCATCTAGAAGTGGCCTAAATATGGCTTTGAAGTTTCTATCACAAATTCATTATATGCACACCAAACTATAGGTTACATGACTTTAATTAAAACGAGTTTAATTTGCAGCCGCACGAATCTTCACGCTATCCGATGATGGATAATCCTTCCAGACAAAAAGTGTCCTTCCCCCACAGTGGATCCATTGTCAATTCACTTGGGGAGACATCCAATCATTGACTCGATCCGTTAGGAAACGGACGACCATGATTTCGTTTTCTCCGCGAGATGAACGTCAATGATCAAACAATAGATCACCGCCACATGGAGCTATTTTGAGGGCTCTCCACCACTATCTGGCGATCCCCATATTATGCCACCACCACAGAACGATTCTCCAGAGGAATGCATACCTCTAGGTGTTGGTCTAGTTGCCGGACACCACTTGGATCGCCGGGAATTGACGAAACGGTAAAGATAATTGCCGCCACCACCTGGATATCGATCTCCAAGTAATGACAGTGCTTCAAGGGCCTTCGGGAAGGACCAGGGAGTCCTTCTCGTCCACGTGAATATCACCAATGATCCCAAAATGGCTTGATTGAACTTCCACAAGTGGTGGTGGTACGAGGTGGCACTTGGTTAGGAAATTAAGATCTTCGGTGATGGGATAGTGTGTCTAAGAGCCCTACAAGATCTAGTAGAGGGAGCCGGGTGAGAATACTCACAAATGGCGCTTTGACGTGGCGAGAGCGAGTTCTGGGAGACATCTCTGGTGGCAGCGCTGTGAGCTCGGAAAGCTGCTAGAGGGTCGTTGGAGCACTCAAATCGATGCCTCTTATTTCGTTTGGAGATGCAAAGGGATAAGGAGGTGAATCCAGGAGGTTTGGAGCTTTGAAATAGGCTACGTATCTCAATTTGAAACCGCCTGGCCTTCTCTACTCTTATTGAATGTTGCAATGTCGATTGAGCTCCACCTCTGCCTCTGAAATTAAGGAAATTGAAAGCCTTTGTCGTTACACAACCTCCTAGACATGAATTTGACTTCATTTTGAATTGAAATGTTTGTTACATGGAAAATAAGGCTAGGGTTGACTCCCATGGTCGGATTTGACCTTATTGCTAAGGTGGCATGCTATGTGTGTGGGTGGGTGGGGGGGGGGGGGGGGTGGGGGGATTCCCTGCTGCTACCAGAAGATGACAATCATGGGTGGCCAAGGTGGGACCCAAATCTCAAACCCTAGCCCAAAAATGGGCTTTAAGGTCATGTTTGAGCAAGTCAACCATTAGGATTGACCATGTCTAGTCAACATGGTAAGGTGGAGGTCATGGTCGACCCATAAGCTCAATTCCAAGTCATGGGTGGCATTTGGGTGAGCCCAATTTGCTTGTTGATCCCCAAAACCCTAATTAGGGTTTGACCAAGTCAACTCTTTGAGATGACTTGTCTTGACCCTTGATGAAGTGGTACCCCTTGAGCTCACTTGAGTCCATTGGGGCCCACTTGAGTTAACTCAAGTCACTGTGGTGAGGAAAGTCACTTTGAGTTGAGTCTGAGCTAGCCCAATTCCTAATGGGTTAGCTTGAGCTTGAACTTGACTTGACCAGGTCAATTGAGGTTTATGACATCTACTTAGGTCACCATTGAGGTCTCGGTCTATCTTAGACTCACTACCTCACCCTAGGGGAGAGCTTGAGTTCAACCACAGCTCATTGCATGAGCAATGAGCTAGGGCCCGCTCAAGGTCCACTGCATGCACTAAACTATCTAGGGTTCAATGGGCCATAAGAGTGTGCCTTAAAACTTCTAGGGCACTTTAGCTTTTTTTTAACAAAAAATAATTATGATGACCTCTGTAATTCATATCTTGGTACAAATCTTTCTGCTTTAGAATTGATAATGATTCTAACTTCGTTTTCCTACCATATTGTTATACTATTTTGTTTCAATTTCCTTTAATTTTAAAGCTAAATTACGCATATTGCAGATTCCTTCTAATCCACTACTTCTAATTTTTACTGTTTATTCAGTAAAGCGTCTATTTGGATGATGACACCATATTTTTGACAATTTGATTAAAATCTGTGTAAGAGGACTTGCTTTACAACAGATAAAATGTCTTGTTGCCTAAGAATGATTTACTTACTACTCCTTGACATACATTTTGACTCTCAAGATCAGTGTCCTAGCTGTGGGAATCAGCGGTGTTTCAAACTTTAATTCACTGAGGCATCTTCCTTTGCATACCCCTACAATGGAAGAAAATTTTGAAAAAGTGATAAAAATTTGAATGTAGAATAAATTTTCTTCAAGAAGATTTAAGTAGTTCTGTGTCATAGACTCATCAGGATGAAAGATTACCAATCAATTAATTCTTGCAATTGTTAATATATGATTAAATAGCAGCAAATTTGTCTCAGATGAAAATTTTCAGGAAGCAGGATAGAGAAAGTTTCATCATTTATCATTCGTCCTTCACTTTTTTTTCACATGACTTGTTGAAGAAGTTACTATATAGAAACAGTGATTACTAATCAAAAAAAATCCCAGCAGCAATGCCTTTCTGTATAATCAAGCATGAGATTATGCAATAGTAAGTAGTTTCATCATTTATCATTCATCCTTCCTAAATCAAGGGGTGGAAATAGATTGATTGATCCTCTCTTTTTTGGTACAATTCGAGTCTACAAAATGAATAAATGGAAAATGCTTGAGAATTTGAATTGAAATAATTGCAAAAATGAAATAAAGCCCAAAAAGTGGTGAATTCATGTGAAGAAATAATAAAAATATTTCAAATGCAATACTCGTAAATAATAATAATGAACAAATAGATACTACTTCATTAATCCTATGAATTATCTTCATCACTACTTCATCTTTATCTACATTACAGAAGGCAAGGCCATCTTAAACACTATGATCTTAAACACTATGGGCTATCTGCATCAACCTCCTAATTATCCTCGATCAGTCCCCACGCATTCTCTCGAGAGTAGTAAATTTTCAACTTGAATCATAGCATAAATAAAACTAAAGAAAAATTAATAGAAACTGAACTCCTACACGTTTGCAAAGCATTCGTCTTTAAGGAACGTGACTGAAGAACCCAATGTGAGTTATGTGAGACGAAAGAATGACAAATCAGTTGAATTGTACAATATATGGTTATTTACCGGGACCTACCCGGTTTTGTTCATGGGCACTATGAAATGTAAACATTAAAGGGGATAACTGTAATTTTGAAAGTTGGAGGGGTGCAAGCTGTAATTATGCAAACTTTGAGGAGAGGTCCCGGTATGAAATGTAAACATTGATGGGGGTAATTGTAATTTTAAAAGTTAGAGGGGTGCAAGTTGTAATTATACAAACTCTGAGGAGAGGTTTTGGCATGAAATGTAAACATTAAAGGGGACAATTGTAATTTGGAAAGTTAGAGGAGGGCAAGTTGTAATTATGCAGACTTCGAGGGGAGGTCCCAGTAAATAACCCTAGAATCAATAAAAACTAACCATAATAGAAACCAAACACCTACACATTTGCAAAAAAACATTTGTCGTAAGAGTAATATTGGAATGTATGATACTATACTCACCTAACACATACCAAAAAACCACAAAAAGTGGGCCCCACTCAGCACAAAAATACCTGACTCTTGTAATTAGGTTTGCAAAGTTGGGGAAACAAGGAGGTTGGGTGTTTTTGTGTTGAGTGGGCCCACTTTTTTGTGATTTTTTGGTATGTTTTAGGTAAGTATAGTATTATCCTATTAGAATTGTAATTAATCAAGTATAATTTGTTCCGAGGATGCTTTACATGCTGAAGTTACTCGAAAAAGAGGGGCAAGATTTTAACAAACTATCTCAATCGAATGGTATTAAATGTGGGGATTGTTGAAACCGAAAACTTAGTCTCGGTGGAGTTCATCCTTGGAAAAGGGGTGATCGCACACCTACTTCTCTCTCGCGCGTTAAATGACTAAGGAAAAAGAACAGGGGACAGACCCAAGGGCTCGGTGTGGAGGTCCCACCACACACCCGGAAGATTTTAGAGCGCTTCCCCTCTCTAGCCAAATGTCGGGCTACGGATACCTCAGAAAGCGCTAGAAGATTGGGGCACAAGTAAGCATGCCTTCTGAGGTACCCCCTTGGGTCTATTTATAGTTTTCTGAAAATGGTCTGTCAAAAGCCAACCTTCGTTGTTCTAAATAGCTATGTGCAGTCCAGGTTGGTCTGCCAACAACGTGACTCCGCTGTTCTGAATGGTTAAATGCAGACTTCTGAGGGCATCCAGGTAATTTGCCTTTGGGCCCTGCTGGGCAAGTGATCTGTGAGAGCACCACTCGGCTAAAGGGGGGAGTGCCGAGAGCACAACGCACTCGCCGCCTTGAAGATCTCTGAAGGGCGAGTGTCTGGCTGTGCGGCCACTCGCCTAGCTTGGCGAGAGCTAGTCCCGCACGCGCGCCAATGCACGAGATCCTTGGGTGAGCGTTGGGTGAGTATTGTACTCGCTGAAGGGCCAAACCATTCCTCCTTGTGCTGCGCGAATGCCCCTCTTTAGGCCTTGGGCGAATGCTGGCCAAACTGCCCCACTCGCCGATCTGATGGGATCCACTCATCGAATATGGGGTTGTACAGGGATAATCCATATGTTTTATCAAAGCAAATAAACAGGCTCTGGCCTTTAATGAGAAATAGCATCACATCAATTCATCATTTTTCCATAGAAACTTTGGTAATGTCTAGCTCACATCCTAGCTTTATAATTTTCTATTAATGATTACAAAAATGCCAACATTTCATTTTTTGTATTCGAGAACCAACTAAATCCTAAAGGGGAGCCTTGGCGAACCTTGAGGTCACGGATTCGAGACCTGGAAGCAGCCTCTTGCAAAAATGCAAGGTAAGGCTTGCCTACATTTCACCCTTGTGGTTGGCCCCTTCCCCAAAACCTCGCTCCGCGAGGATGCCCTGTGCACCGGGCCGCCCATTGTGGATCAACTAAAGCCTGGGTACGGCATGCAAAATGCACAATATGAATATGGAAGTCCTAAAAAATAAGACGAGTATTCTATGCAATTTGAATAAAAATGCCTGCATACAAAGCAAAAACATTGCACCAATTCATCCAGCTCATGTTTTTCAAATGACTTATTGTTACCTTGATGTACTCTCTTTGCATGATGCTGGTTTCTTTTGGCTTCGATTTTGCGCATTGTTGGCCAGAAGAGTTGAACTGATTGGGGGATATGTAGTTGATAAGCTATGGCCGGTTCATGGTGTTAACTTCACACAATCAACGCCTCATCAATTTATCAAATCAGCCATGCCAAAATGTGCAGAAGTCACAGCGGACGCAGCTGTGGGAAAAGATTTGGAGTGTAAAGGGTTACACTGAAGCGAGGAAGTAGAGCAGAGAAAGAATAGAGCAGAGAAGAAAGAAAGATGAAAAGGAACTCCATGATCTGAAAGAGTTCAGGAGTAGCAGTGTGATCTAGGGTTTTGGTAGAATTCGGGCCGGCTTGAGAGAGAAGTAGGGGGGAGAGAGTGGAGTGAAAGGGAAGGGTCGTACAAAATCAATGCCTTGTTTAGTCGTCTCAAAGCCAGGAGGAAGACGGTGAGAACCTTCTGCAACACCTCCAGTCCAAAGAGAACGCTGAAGGAGGAGAGTGGAGAGTTTTAGGGCGAAGCGAAAAAGATGAAATTTAGCCGGATCCGGATCCTGAAGGGATCCATTTTATTGGTCATTCTTATTAGCACTATATTTTTTTTGGATATTAGCATCACCTTTACTCTTAATTTTTCTGTGTCTTTTAAAAATACTTCTTATACATGCATTTTTAGGAAAAGTGTTCAACACGAAAGTTGCAGTTCTCGTCTCGACGAGATCTGCAACTTTCGTGTTGAACACTTTTCCTAAAAATACATGTACAAGACGCATTTTTAAAAACGTGAAATCTAAGCGTATTTCTAATGTACGTTTTGTACATGCATTTTTAGGAAAAGTGTTCAACACGAAAGTTGTAGATCTCGTCGAGATCTACAACGTTCGTGTTGAACACGTTTCCTAAAAATGCATGTACAAGGAGTATTTTCAAAAGGCGCGGAAAATTAGGAGTAAACACAGTGCTAATATCCAAAAGTATAGTGCTAATAGCAATTGCCTAAAAATAGTTTCTCTTCTGTAAACATCATATCATACTAGAGCAAAATTAATGCATTCATTAGATAGTTAGACATTACAAAGAATTTAAAATTCAACATATAAATATGCAATCGGAATTGAAGATAACATGAAGATGATCAGCTTGCTCCTCATGGACTACAGCGAAGCAGGTATGAAAGTTCCCAACATTTGTGTGATAAACGAAATGTTTGTGTTGCGGACTAACTCGATGCCCCAGTCGGACCGGATTAACTTGAACAATCCTAGCTCACGGAGCGGTCGAGCGTGCACACAGTCAATGAAGATAAATAGTAGACACAAGTCGTGATGACGTGGAAAACCCCTTAAATGGGTAAAAAACCACATGACTATGTCTGTGCCGGTCAAATTTCACTAGCTTTCAGTGATTACAGTATGTTTGGTGAATCGGGGCGACAGGCCGCTCCCGTTACAACTTGGGGGGAGAGAGAGACTATAGCTTCCTGCGGGCTACAGGCTACACCGCGGAAGTGACTTCGACGTGGGAACACGCGATATGCTTCTGGCGCGTGCGCTCGGGGCGGCGCGCGCTTGCTGGCTTCGGATGTCTTCTTCCTTCGGCTTCCTCGAGGTCTTGGGCGTCCTTTTGCTGACAACGCGCTGGTTGGGTGCTTATAGCCGCTGGTAGCAGGTGGTGGTCACTAGTGGCCGCTGGTGGTCGATGGCGGCTGCTGGTGGTTCACGGCGAGCGGTGGCCGATTCGGTGGAGGAGGCAAGACAGCTCTCACCTGAGGAAGAAGAAGAGAACCCGGAGAAGAGAAAAGGTGAAGAATGAAGAGGCCCTGGGGTCCCTTTTATAGCCTCTAGGGGAGGATTATGGCGGGCCCCACCACTAAAGTAGTGGATTAGTGGGTGGTTATCCTCCCGATCGGACGGCGAGGAGAGCCTCCCCTCGATCGGACGGTGGGAAGGTCGTCCACGGCGATGGGGGCTGCCACGGTGGTGTGAGTGTCCGGTCGGCGACCAGCGGCGGGGGCGGCTGGCCTGGTGGCCGGCGGCGGCAACTTACCGGGGGCCGGCCGCGGCTAGGCTAGCGTCCTATCGCGGTTAGGTCGGCGGCCTGCCGCGGTTAGGCCGGCGACCTGCCTCGGCTAGGCCGGCGGTCTGTCGTGGCCGGTCCGCCGACGGCCTAGCCGACCGTGACCGGTCGCGGCTAGGCCGGCCGTGGCTGGCTGTGGCAAGGCTAGCATGGCCGCACACGGCTAGGTCGGTGACCTGCCGCGGTTAGGCCGCCAGCAGCTAGGCGGCCTGCCGCGGCCACCCGCGGCTAGGCCAGTAGCCTGTCGTGGCCAGGCCGCTAGCGGCCTAGCGCAGCCTTGCCGCTTCTAGGCCGCCAGCGGCCAGGTCGTTAGCGGCTAGACGGCCTAGCGCAGCCTGCCTGGTGCTGGCGGTTTCCCTCCACAGAGAGAGGGAGCGAGTCCCCCCCCCCCATAATTTTCTCCTCCTGAGAGTTCATGGAGGGGGTGGGCCACCCATGATACACTTTTGGAGGAGATCATGGGGGGCTTTTCTTATATAAATGAAGGTGGAACCCATCAATTGCCCCCAAATCTTTGCTATCCGAGAGCGAAGTGAGCGAGAGAGGAGAGATTTCCCCTGCTTCCTGCTGTCATGACGGCTTCCGGTGAGAAGGCTGAGGCGGCGGCGGCTAGTACTTCCAAGGTATTCAGAGGAGGATTCGGCGGACGAGGACGCCAAGGCGGATCGTGCATGCTTAGGCATCGAGTGGACGAAGATGCGGGTCGAGCGCGCACAGACCGTGCGCCTAGGCTGCGCGCGCACGCCGCGTGCGCGCCGCGCTCCTGCTGGCTGCCCGCGCGGGCTGCGTGCGCAGGCCGTGCGTGCAGGCCGCGCGCGCGCTGGCTGCCCGCGCGCTGGTCCTGGCGCGCGCAGGCCTTGAGCGTGCGCAGGCTGCGCGCGCGCGCTGGCCCTGGGTGCGCGCATGTCGTACGCGCAGGCCGCGCGCGTCGGTCCTGGCACGTGCAGGCTGCGCGCGCGTAGGCCCTTGGCGTGCGCAGGCTGCGCGTGCGCGCTGGCCCTGGGCGCGCGCAGGCCTTGGGTGCGCCCAGGCCTGGCGGGCGTGCAGGCCGCGCGGGCAGGCTGCGCACGCGCTGGCTGCCCGCACAGGCCGCGCGCGGGTGCGCACGCGCGCGCGATCCTATGTGCGGGTGCGCGCGCGCGCGACCCGGCGCGCGGGCGCGCGGGTGACCCTACCCGCGTCTGACCTTGCGCGTGGATGGGCGCGGCGTACGTGAGTTACACATTTCTACTTTGCGCGTGTATGGCGCGATATGCACAACTGTGCTTTTTTGTGCGCAAGGCGCAAGGTATGTGACATGTGCACGGTATGTAATGTGTATGATGGATAGTGAGTGATGTGTGCGTGATGCACGGTGCATACGCGATGTGCGCAAGGTGTAACATGCATGGCGCACTAAGCGCCCAAGGGAAGGGATCACTGAGATGTGGAGTTTCTGTTGCCCCCCAAGTGTATCACTGAGTACTTCTTGTACAAGGTCGGAAGGGGAAACTTGCTGCGGCGAGGTTCCCGGATGCAGAGACGGTTCTTCCAGAATGGTACCCAATTTGGCAAAGTTCATGTTGTTTCGCGTAAGTTTGACGTGTAATGTTGTTTTGCGCGAGACTGACTCGCAGCCTTTGCCCGCACGAGACTGACTCGTGACTTAGTTTGCACGGCTCCTGTCTGCGCCCTAGCTTGCACGATTCAGGTCCGCGGCTTTGTCGTGAAAGGGGGCAGACTCTTGCAAGGTTGCGCGATGAGTAACGTCGGAGAATGCAAATACTCGATCCGACCGTTGTAGACGCTATATCCGGGTGTCGGAGAACGTTAGTGTTCAATCCAGGTGCAATCACGAGGGGGGCAGGCCTTGGCGATGGCGTCGGAGAGTGTAAGTACTCAACCCGACCGTCGGAGAACGTAGGTGCTCAATCTGGGCGCCGGAGAACGTATGTGCTCAATCCAGGTGCAATCGCGAGGGGGTAGGCACTGACGATGGCGTCGGAGAGTGTAAGTACTCAATCCGACCGTCGGAGAATGTAGGTGCTCAATCCGGGCGTCGGAGAACGTATGTGCTCAATCCGGGTGCAATCGCGAGGGGGGTAGGCCCTAACGATGGCGTCAGAGAGTGTAAGTACTCAATCCGACCGTCGGAGAACGTAGGTGCTCAATCCGGGTGCCGGAGAACGTATATGCTCAATCCGGGTCTTGGAGAACGTAGGTGCTCAATCCGGGTCCCGGAGAACGTAGGTGCTCAATCCGGGTGCAATCGCGAGGGGGTCAGGCCCTGACGATGGCATTGGAGAGTGTAAGTACTCAATCCGACCGTCGGAGAACGTAAATGCTCAATCCGGGTGCGGGAGAACGTAGACGCTCAATCCGGGTACAATCGCAAGGGGGGCAGGCCCTGGCGATGGCGTCGGAGAGTGTAAGTACTCAATCCGCCCGTCGGAGAACGTAGGTGCTCAATCCAGGTGTCGGAGAACGTAGGTGCTCAATCCGGGTGCAATCGCGAGGGGGCAGGCCCTGGCGATGGCGTCGGAGAGTGTAAGTACTCAATCCGACCGTCGGAGAACGTAGGTGCTCAATCTGGGCGCCGGAGAATGTAAGAGCTCAATCCGGGTGCAATCGTGAGGGGGCAGGCCCTGGCGATGGCGTCGGAGAGTGTAAGTACTCAATCCGACCGTCGGAGAACGTAGGTGCTCAATCCGGGTGCTGGAGAACGTAGGTGCTCAATCCGGTGCAATCGCGAGGGGGTAGGCTCTGACGATGGCGTCAGAGAGTGTAAGTACTCAATCCGACCATCAGAGAACGTAGGTGCTCAATCCGGGCGTCGGAGAACGTAGGCGCTCAATCCGGGTGCAATCGCAAGGGGGGCAAGCCCTGACGATGACAGGACGTTGAGGGGCAAAGTTGCTGAAGAACCTGCTTGTTCGGTTTGTAAGCACAGTTTTACCTTAAAACAAATATGATATTGTACTTGGAAATAAATTTGGTTTGCGGGGACCTGAGCTTGTGACTTTTACTGTTCTAAAGTGAAAAAAACAAGATGATGGAAAAAGCAGACGATGAACACCATTAATAAAAGATAAAAAAGTGGAGGGATGGATGCGACACAAATTCCAGGTTGTAGGTGTGTTGTAGAGGGTCATCCTGCGTCGGGGAGAGCGTCCATCCTAGGTATTCGTTGCTGGGGGTCCGATCCGATGATGGTCTGTATGTTGCCCACCATCTACCTTCCTTCACCGTTTCCTTGTGTTGGGATCTGTGTTTGTCCTTGCAAAAATCTCCTGAGGAGCCCCTGACGGACAAGACGTTCAATTTCATCATTTAGGCCGGCACACTCTTCGGTGTTGTGACCCGTTGCGTGGTGGAACTCGCAGTATCTTATCTGGTTGGCCTTGGGGTTTGGCCGCGGTGCTCTTGGTCGTTGGAAGGCCAAATCATTCTGAATGGCATACATCACATTAGTGCGGGTGGTATTCAGAGGGGGTGTATTCCTGAAGTGGTTGTTGCCCCCCATTCCTTGGAAGGTCACGTTGACGGCTATTGCGGCGACGCTCACTCTGACGTCGTTCTTCTTGTCTTGTGAGAGTTGGTTCCTCTTCTTTCTTTCTTTTCTGTCCTCCTTCAAACTGTTGTTGGTGTGCTTCAATAGTTTCGTCGGCTGCTATCTGGGCCTCGATCAGATGAACGAGATCTGAATAACTGGGCACGATCTCCCTCATGAGTGTTGAATAGAAGCCACTGGGGTGGAGTCCTCCAAGTAAGACTCCTCTGAGAAGTTCGGGGTCGACGCCCAGAATTTGACGTGCCTCAGAGGTGAAGAGGCGAAAGAAGTCCCTGAGGGACTCTCCTTCATTTTGTCGAATACCTGAAAGGTGAGAGGGATCGCGAACAATTCCCTGATTTGCGATAAACTGGTCAGTAAATTACCTGGTAAGCTCTGCGAAGTTGGTAATGGTGCCAGTACTCAGGGAATGGAACCACGTACGGGCATGTCCTTTGAGTGTTGCTGGGAACACTTGGCAGAGCAACTGGTCTGGAGCGTTGTAAATCCTCATGATCGCGGTGAAGTGGTTGATGTGTTCTAGTGGATCATCGGTCCCGTCAAACGTCTCAATGTTTGGAAGCTTGAATCCATGTGGAATGAGATGATCGAGGATTTGTGGCGTCAAGGGGGAGCCTTGGCAGAGCGGTCGGTGAGCCTGAAAGTCTCCTTTTCCAGCATAGCGGTATTCTTCAGCTATAACTTCCTAAATTTCCTCCCGAGTAAACCTTTCGAGAGGAGGGGTGAACGTCGTCGGCGGGGTGATGATGAAGATGATCTGCTCTTACTCCTCTTTGAGCTGGGTGAGTGGAGCTGGCGGCGTCAGAATAATCCTCGGGCTCTTCTTGAACCCTTTTTGTTTGTTGTTCTTCCATTTGGCGGACGCTCCCCTCCAGGGCGGTGATGGGGGCGAAAGCTACTTCGGCAGTCAGTGGCACGTCCACTAATGAGTGGGATTGTGCTGGTTCGATGTGTCCGCCAAGTGCGGATCCTTCGGCGGTGCAGGTACTTCTCTTTGCCATCGAATCTGAGCTTCTGAAGCGGTGAAGATGAGGGACTTGTCTTCTGAAAGATGTTGGGAATGATTCTCACAGACGTCGCAAAACTGTTGCGGACTAACTCGATGCCCTGGTCGGACCGGATTAACTTGAACCGTCCTAGCTCACGGAGCGGTTGAGCGTGCACACAGTCAATGAAGATGAACAGTAGCCATAAGTCGTGATGACATGGAAAATCCCCTTAAATGGGTAAAAAAACCACGTGACCGGGTCTGTGCAGGTCAAATTCCACTAGCTTTCAGTGATTACAATATGTTTGGTGAATCGGGGCGACAGACCGCTCCCGTTACAACTTGGGGGGAGAGAGAGACTATAGCTTCCTGCGGGCAACAAGCTACACCGCGGAAGTGACTTAGACGTGGGAACGAGCGAGATGCTTCTAGCGCATGCGCTCGGGGTGGCGCGCGCTTGCTGGCTTCGGATGTCTTCTTCCTTCGGCTTCCTCGAGGTCTTAGGCGTCCTTTTGCTGACAACGCGCTGGTGGGGTGCTTATAGCCGCTGGTAGCAGGTGGTAGTCACTGGTGGCCGCTGGTGGTCGATGGCGGCTGCTGGTGGTTAACGACGAGCGGTGGCCGACTCGGTGGAGGAGGCAGGAGATCTCTCACCTGAGGAAGAAGAAGACAACCCGGAGAAGAGAAAAGATGAAGAATGAAGAGGCCATGAGGTCCCTTTTATAGCCTCCAGGGAGGATTATGGCGGGTCCCACCACTAAAGTAGTGAGTTAGTGGGTGGTTATCCTCCCGATCGGACGGCGAGGAGAGCCTCCCCTCGATCGGACGGTGGGAAGGTCGTCCACGTCGATGGGCCGCCACGGTGGCGGGAGTGGCCGGTTGGGCGACCGACGGCGGGGTCTGCTGGCCTGGTGGCCGGCGGCGGCAACCTGTTGGGGGCCGACTGCGGCGGCAACCTGTCGGGGACCTGCCGCGGCCTGGCGCGGCTAGGCCGGCGGCCTGGCCGGCGGCAACCTGTCGGGGACCTGCCGCGGCTAGGCCGCGGCAAGGCTAGCCGTGGCCGCCCACGGCTAGGCCGGTGTCCTACCGCGGTTAGGCCGCCCGCAGCTAGGCGGCCTGCCGCGGCCACCCGCAGCTAGGCCAGTGGCCTGCCGCGGCCAGACGGCCTGGCGCGGCCAGACGGCTAGCGCGGCCTTGTCGCGGCCAGGTCGCCAGCGGCTAGACGGCCTGGCACGGCCTGGTCGCGGCCTGCCTGGTGCTGGCGGATTCCCTCCACGGGGAGAGGGAGCGGGTCCCGCCCTCCCATGATTTTCTCCTCCTGAGAGTTCATGGAGGGGGTGGGTCACCCATGATCCACTTTTGGAGGAGATCAGGGGGGAGGCTTTTCTCCTATAAATGAAGGTAGAACTCATCAGTTTGCATAATTTATAAGCACGAAACCTAATTATTTGGATTTTTCCCAACTCACTGCTTATTGTGTTTGATTGGGCAGGAAAGACGCAGGCAGAAGAATGCAATATTTGTCTGAAGCTAACACCAGAGATTGCTTTAGTTCATTACTTCTTATCTGTTTGGCAGACGGAATTTAAGAACAAGAAATTAAATTGGTCTTCTATTGCTGATTAGCTCTTCCCATGATTGAGAACAGGTAAATCAAATACCGGGAACAGAGAACCCCTCTTCTTTGATGAACAGGTCTTACCTTAACTCAAGACCGGAAACAGGTAAATCAAATACCTTGAAACGGCCTGCAGTGAAGCTTCTTCTTCAACGTACGGTGGCGCTCCTTGCGACACAGACCTATGCTGGAGGCGACAGGAGAAAAATCACACGAACTAGAGGGAAAATCGCCCAATTTTGACGCCGACGACGGGTCTTGAAACGGCCTGCAGCGAAGCTTCTTCTTCGCGGAAGGTGGCGCTCCTTGCGAGAACGACGGCAGGTCTCAATCTCTTCACTCTACCCGATCGAAGCAGCGGTCGGGAGAAGAATTCCGAAAATCGTGAGCACCAGGGAGAAGGAAAACGGGAACGGCTAGGGTTGGAATGAGAAGATTTTAGGTTTCTAAATGGTTTGTATATAGTATATAAAAAGGGTCTAAAAATTTCAAAATATTGGTTTGTATATAGCTAATTTGGATTTGTCTATAACAACACCATTTTTTTAATTTTTGAACTTGTTTGTCTATTACAATTTTGTTTGCCAATAACAAATTTTGATTTGTAATGTTTTGTATATAGTAAAAGTTTGTATATATCCAAATCCGATTTGTCTATAACAACACTCTAATTTTATGGTGGAGATGAATTCGGCATTATTTATTTCAGTGGTGGCGTTTCGAATTGGAGGGCAGTGGTGGGCCGGCGGCAGCTCAAAACGGAGTTTTTTTCTAGCTTTTCCTCTGTTTGGGGGTGTAAACCGAGGCTACGGAGCAAATGTCGTTGGCGCCCATTTATTTACGCGCCGTCGTGCGACGTTTGCTCCAAACGGAGACGATGAAACTTCAAGCCTCTGTTTGGCAAGGTGGTGGCGGTCATGAACATAGTGGTTAAATTGTCATTCGTTAATGCCCTCCAAAGAAACTTCATCTGTGTTTATGTTCGAACGGATGATGTTTGTTAGGTAATCTTTAACGAATGGCGGTTTAACTCATGCGTTTACGTCCGCCGCCACCGTGACAAACGGAGCGAAGCCAGCTTAAGGCTTCGTTTGGTTCGGCGTTTTGCCGCCTCCATTTGGAGCAAACGTCGTCGGACGGCGGGTAAACAAACGGTCGGTGGCGGCATTTGCTCCGTTTGCACCCGCAGCAAGTAGGAAACGGTCTCGATCAGCTCCGTTTCGACCCCCACCTCTCCCTCCGGTTTCAAAGTGACGTTTCGATCCACCGAATGCATCCGCCACTGCCGAACCAAAATAGCCTAAATCAACCTTGATATAAATTCCTCCCTTTATAGCTATTTTCCATTACCCAAAATACCCCTCTAATAACCTTGTCCATTCCATTTCTAATAATCCACCGCTGCCAAACTTCTTCTTAAATTTTTTTAACATCCGATCATTTACATTAAATGAAAATTAATTTATTCTTTAAATTAAAATTAGAGTAAATTCACTTCTTTAAATTAAAATTAGTTTCTTTATTTAGATTAAATTAAAATTAGCCAATACATCCAAACTTTTTCTTACTTAAATTAAATATTTTAAATTACAAATTTTTTGTGTAAATATGTTTAATGTAATAATTATTTGTGTATACTTTAGACGATATCTCCTTCGAGCACATAATTTTTTATTTAATTATTGGCTTCAAATAGCGTCATCCCTAAGAGTTTGTGTTCCAATACCAAAATTTTTTCAAACGTTTGCCACTAAAATAAGTAATTGAAGGAGATTTGTCTGTTATTTTAAATGTCCTCATATCTAATATGTCTCCCGACATGTCATGTTTACAGACAAAATGATATGTTTTTCTAAAATAAAAAAATTATGTCCTTTCATAAAATACAGGCCGATATGTCCGGTTTTTTTTTTGATATATCAGCAGACACGACTTTTAAATATATCGTCCGCTATTTGATTGTATGTTATATTAGCAAACTAACAACATATGTTTAAATCGCTTATATATATATATTATATTATTGATGGGGTTTTCCCCTAAGAATTGTTCAATCAAGCTCGAGGACCGCCCTGCCTCGACCAGTGCAACCGCCAAGGGCGTAAACAAACTACCGTGCACAAGACCCGTGCAGGGAGTGAGGAGAAATCCTCCCGCACGGCGCGCACAAGCGGGAATTATCTCCCGCTGCGCGCGCAGGAATTATCCTGCGCTGCGCCGCGGTAATTATCCTGCGCTGCGCCGCGGTAATTATCCCGCGCGGCGCGCAGGGAATTCATCCCCGCACGGCGTGCAGGGAATTCATCCCCGCGCGCAGGATGAATTGTCGCCAACAAGGGCGTTGACCAAGTCAGGGCCCCTTTGGACGTTGACTTGGTCAACGCCCTGCACGTTCTCCCTTTTGGGGAGTGTTGTGCACTCCCCATCAGGGAGACGTGGCGGCTAACCGCCGCCCCTCCTCCAAGTGGGGTGGTGCGGTTGTCGCCAGAGGGGGACGCCGGCCATGGAACAGCCGCATGTCTCCCTCCCTTCCGCGGATGCCGCCATCGTAGTTCGTTTCTCCCGTGGCCGCCGCCGTCTTCAAACGTCGCGGCCGTCCCTCCTCTTTTCCTAAGACGTTGCCACCGCCGGCCGCTCCCCACTTTCCGTCGTCGGTTTGACCGCCACCCGCCCTCCAGCCGTTGGCGGCGATCTCCCTCCTCGCCGGCAAGTTCGTCGTGTAACACCCCAAAATTGACAGCAGAACTTTTGTCGCTGCCGTCGGGCGACAGTGGGTATCCCCTGGTGGCGATAGCGATAAAGCGTTGAGTCGACACTCGACATACTCGACGAATCGTCGAATGATATCGTCGAGTAGAGACAGTGGATGTCGTCGGGCGATAGTGTCACGTAGCGTGAGACATGTGTCGAATTGGCTGTTAGCGGGCGATAAGCGGTGGTTGACCTGGGTCAAAGCGGTGAAGCGGTTAAGTCGATATCGTCGGGTGGCGACAGCCGATGTCGTCAGGCGATAACGCCAAAGTTGACCAGTCAACTCAAATTTTGGCCTTTGCTTCGTTTTGATGGATTAATCTCGTGGTTGGGTTGTTTAAGCTGAGGTATGATATGCAGAGGTGTGTGGAAGGAGAATACTCCGCGTATAACGGAGTATTTTACGTAGTCTGTGGGTTGTGCCTGTGAAGTGGAGTAACAAGAAGTACTGGAGTTGAGTTCCAGGAAAATACCCAGGTAAAATCACAGTTTTAGAGAAACTGTTGATATCGCCGGGCGATAGTGGGTGTCGCCGACGGCGATAGCTATCAGAGAGCTATTTGTGGTGTGAAAGATATGTTTTCTGGAACTACAAGTTGCTGTAGGGTTTTCTGGATCGTTGGTCCAGTTATGATTGAGGTTGGGGACAAAAGTTACATTCTGTCGCTAACATCCAGCGATAGTGGGTATCGCTGGCGATAGCTCACAGAGAACCTATTGTGAAGCCAGTCTCTCAGGGATAGCGTGGATGTGTGAGCTATGAGCTCTGGAAGGTCAGTGAGCCGAACAGAAAAGGGGAAGCCTGTAACATCCAATTTCCGACTAGACCCCTGGGAGTGCTTTTGTCTTAACAGAACCTTAGGAAGCCCAGGAATTGAAGTTTGTCGACCAAGATTTTGAGTCAAGGGGTGGTCACGCCCATGACCGACCCGTCACGCCCGTGACATAGGGCGTGACCCCCTTCGACGATCGTCGACCTCAGGAAGACGATCGTCGAGCTCAGAAATTTCAATATAGATCAAACACGCCCGTGACCGACCCGTCACGCCCGTGACCTAGGGCGTGACCCCTTCGACGATCGTCAACCTCAGGAAGACGACCGTCGAGCTCAGAAAAAGTCAATTTGGGCCTGACACGCCCGTGACCAAGATGTCACGCCCGTGACCTTGCAATGGCGTTGAGTGAGCTAAGCTCACTCAACGCCGTGGTCTGGATAGCGTTGAGTGAGCTGAGCTCACTCAAAGCCATAAGGTTGATGGCGTTGAGTGAGCTAAGCTCACTCAACGCCATGGTCTGGATGGCGTTGAGTGAGCTTAGCTCACTCAAAGCCATAAGCGGGATGGCATTGAGTGAGCTAAGCTCACTCAACGCCGTGGTCTGGATGGCGTTGAGTGAGCTTAGCTCACTCAAAACCATAAGCGAGATGGCGTTGAGTGAGCTAAGCTCACTCAACGCCGTTGTCTGGATGGCGTTGAGTGAGCTTAGCACACTCAAAGCCATAAGCGGTATGGCGTTGAGTGAGCTAAGCTCACTCAAAGCCATAACCTGGACGGCGTTGAGTGAGCTAAGCTCACTCAACGCCATAATCTGGACGGCGTTGAGTGAGCTTAGCTCACTCAGCGCCATCATTTAAAAGGGGGCTTATTCTGCATGGCGTTGAGTGAGCCGAGCTCACTCAACGCCATAATCCGGATGGCGTTGAGTGAGCTGAGCTCACTCAACGTCATAGTCTGGGAGGTCATTCTGATGGCGTTGAGTAAGCAGAGCTCACTCAACGCTGTATCTAGGATGGCGTTGAGTGAGCAGAGCTCACTCAACGCCGTAGCTTGGATGGCGTTGAGTGAGCTGAGCTCACTCAACGCCGTAGCTTGCATGGCGTTGAGTGAGCTGAGCTCACTCAACGCCATTGTACTTAGAATTTTTTCTGCATCTTTTTGGGGCTGGGTGCTGGTTCAGCTGAACCGGGCCGGTCTAGGAAGTGGGCCAGAATACATTATGGGTCGTTTTCTCTTATTAAGACTTAGTTAAGTCTTATTTTGTGAAGTTTGACCGGCTGTGCCACGTGGCAACCGACTCCTCTCCTTCCAACCATGGCCGAGAGCTAGACTTCATGGCCATCAATTGCATTCGATGTCATGGCCTTCCCTCTTCTCCTTGAAACGGCTGGATTCAACTCCTCTCAGGTAGAGGAGGAGTTTCCAGCCCTCCTCCAGCTGTTACAAGCCGTTCAGCTCCCCTCCACCATGGCCGAGCTTGCTCTTGAAGAGGCACTAATGGCTGGACCGTTTCTACTCCCTCCCGCAGCCTTGTTCTCCTATAAAAGACTCCCTAGACTTAGATAGGAAGGTTTCACCCTTGCCAGATAAATCTAGAACTCATTACCTTGCTGTTGAAGAATTCCGGCGACGCCACCACCGCGCCAATCGCATCCCGACGATCGGCTCGGCTCCAAACCTCGAATAAGGTCCTCATCTACCTCTTCTTCTATGGATAGATCTTAGAAATCATTAGGAGAGATATCGGGCTCAAAAGAGCTGGATCGGGTGAGCGTTTCCATGGTTTTTCCGAAATTTCATGGTGGCGGGTTCGCCAGAAAACCGCCTCTCCGGCGGCCGTGCCGCCGTCCGACGGTAGCCCTCACCTCAACAGAGGAGGTGGTGGTGGTGGCCGGCCAGGGAGATGGCTGGGTGGCCGGGAAATAGCTTCAGAAAAGCTACAGTTTTAAGCATTTTTAGGTTGCTGGTTCGGGCTTTTAGAGAAGATGAACAGTAGCTTATAATACTAAATTATTATATTTATGTATAAAAAGTAGTGATTTATTAAGCTCTCTTTTATATGCTATTGAATGAGGTACTTAGAGGCTTTTTATGTAGAAGTGACCAACATGAAATCTGTAGCCCTATGGGTCTACTATATTTCAAAATTGATTTGGGTCAATTTGGTCAACTGGTTTGACCAGGGCACCTCTTTTGGTGGGATCTAGACCTAGAGCTAGGCAGAGACAAAAAGGTGTGCCCACCTTTCATCCTTTGCCCAAGTGTTCTAAAATTTGGGCAGGGAGTCTATCATACCTATACCTAGGACATATCCAAAAATGAGAATTTTTGGAGAATGTTTTTCTATAGTTTTTAGAAAAATTTAATAATCATAGAATAAATTAATTAGATAGCAAATGACTTCCAAACCCTCCTAAATTTTGGTGAGTGGTCCCTGGGTTTATCATAAGGTTCTGGTAAAAATTTTATCTCATTTGGAGATATTTTGAATAGGTTTTTATCCAACCCTAGGTTGATCCTTATAGGATTATTTAGGATCAAACATCCCCTGGGTAATTTGAGTGGCCATATCACCTCAACAGAGGCTGATATTTTGACCACTGGCTTTTTAAGGCATGACACACCCTCCAAGGGAGTTTGGGGTGGTTTGGGATAGGGTAGCCCTAGAACCCTAGGGTAGGTCCCTTAATGGGGACTTGGTGAGTTGTGAAGGTCATGGGGTCAAATGACCTTGGATTGACTTGAAATTTGGTGAAGAGGACCATAAAGGTACTAAAGTCCTCTGGTAAAATTTTTGGGGTATTTGGAGACCTTTAGCCCACCTAAAACCCTAACCCTAGTTTAGGTCACCAACCTTAATTTGAACTATTTTGCTATCAACTGAACTTCAAATAAGGTAAAATTTGGGTAGGGTGATTTTATGGTCTAAGTGGACATAATTTAATTTTGTTGAGATTTTTGGGTTAACTTATACAGTACTTCATTCACAACCCTAGTTGTGCCCTAGATATTTTGTTTGATGATTCTAGAATTTATGTTCACTGGAATGTTATGAAATCTTGGATTAGAGCATCTTATAGCATGTTATACCTTCTATATTTTTATTGGAAGTTTTATCTGATTATTTTGGGTACTTACTTCTTTAATGTACCAATTGTGATATGTAGTCAAAAATACAAAAAATGCCCATTTATTATTTGGAAAATTATGAAATTGGGTCAGTGGGTGTTTTATACCATTTAGTTATCCTGTAAATTTCTATGGATTTTTAGATAATTATAAATAGTACCTACTGCTTTAAGCAAGGAAAATTAGTGTTTTACATTAAAATAAACTCAGAGCCCAAATATTGGATAAAAATTATGGGACTTGGTTTATGATAATTTCAGGTCACCATAAAGCTTCTATAATTTTATTGAGAATTTTGGATATTTATTTACAGTACTTGCTTCACAATATAGTAAAAGTGGCCTAAAATGGTAAATTAGGAAATGTAGGCCTAAACACCTCTGAAATTTCTAAAAATTTGGAATTACTGCTTAAATGCCTAATAGTATTTTTACTGATTTTATGGTGATTTATTGATGGTTCATTAGTGCACTTCATGTTCATACTGGGGCATTGGGAGGCTGCGAATAAATAAATTAAATACCAAATGAAATAGGAAAATTATTATTTTTTGGATTTGGACTAACTATATCATGGTAGACCTCCAGTAAATATTATAGGAGATTTAGAATACAATTTGGAGTACCACCCCTTGCATACCTCATAAAAGCTTAGGATGGTCTGCGTTTAGTAAAAACCGTAGAAGCTGAACTAGAGTGGGTAATGAACTTGGGAGATGGAATTTTAGTAGTTTGCTGGTTTGAATAGGGTGAGTTAAATCAAGTTTATTATTAGAAGTCAGGATGGGTAGGGTGTGAGGTTGACTAGTGGTAAGTAGTGTTCGGGTTCGACGGAAGGTCGTCCTCCCCGAGAAGAGAAAGAGTCAAAGTCACCATAGGATTAACCCACTATAATATGAGAAGGGAATGGGTTAAGGGAACCAATCAATTATAATAAGTGCCTTGGAAAGGGAGCTTTTGGATTCACCCCATCATAGCTCCTAGTACTGCTGCGAGCCCTTCACCGGGTAAACCTCGGGAAGTCCAAGGTTAACCCTAAATCTTAGGAATAAAATGATCAAGAGTAACCCTAATAATACTTGTACCTCACACCTACACTTGCACACTTAGGAAGAAGAGTTGGCATGGAATGGGTAGAGTAGGTCCGTGGTCTAATGGCCTACTAGTACTGTCAATGGTTTGGTTTGTGATTGGGAAGTCCGGGGAGTTGGATGTTCGGGGACTTGGTATATGCTTAGTAGCCTAGAGAGCTGGAGGCTCGGTAACATGAGAACTTGTACAAATATAACTGTCATGATTGCATGTGCATAAAAGTGGTGGGTCATCGGTACTGGACGATCGATCACACCGACGTCGGTACGTTGACTCGGCGGTGTGGGACACTTAGCCAAAGAAAGCCTGGTGGATATACCCAGGACTAATACGCGGATACTCTAGGTTGTGTTCTTCTAGAGGCATATGGAAGGGCTAGGCCTGGTAGTGTGGTTACCCGCCTAGGAGTTGGGGGCCCGACCCACTGTCTCCGTTTGCCACAACGGAGGTTCCTGGGAGTGAAGCTAGCGACCCGAACAGGGGGAACTAAAGGTCTGTGCGCATAGAGTCGGTGGGTGTGTTGCACTTGCTTGTGCATTCCGTAGCATATTTGTGTGTCATAGCATAAATATTTCCACCTATCGTATAAGATGGTATGAGATATTTTATACGATAGGCCCTGCAAAACGACCCCTTGGTCTATAGGGGTAATCCATATAAATCAATGGTTATATTTCATGTGCTTTTACTTACTTGCTACTCCTTGCTGTTTGATAACTAACACTCCAACGTATAAGTGGTATGAGACACTTTATACGATGGGAGCCCTGCAAAAGATCCCTTGGCTTATGCGCTTCTGTCATATTTACTACGCTTTGAATTTACTATGGAATTGCTAGCATAGGTCCGCTGTCACCTGCTTTTAACTTATTCTCCACCTTCATGTCCTTCCCTTTCTTCCTCTCCGCTCGGTACCTAGGAGCCATGGGGGAAGGGGTAGGGGATGATAGGGCTTAGTCTTTTAGACTAACGGTTTTCGAACCACAACATTTTAGGTGTACCATATGGAAGGGTCACGGGTTTTGCAGTTTCTGACAGAGTTGACCCCGCGACCGTGTTACCATTATCACCAACCGGGACATACACGGGTCAAATGCCCCTTGATGGGTGGGATCCCACCAGCTCAGCAGCCAGGAGGCCGAAAACGTAGACGCAGACGTGGATTGCGAGGCGGCGACTGCAGGCCGAAAAGGAAGAAGCACCCAGAGATGCATCACCAGCAGAGTACGGAGTCGGTGGAGATGGGCCAGTCTAGCTTGGGTGCTTTCGGTTCAGTGACAGTTACGGTGACGCTTAGTTTAGTTTTGCTTCCGCGAGTGACTTATAGTGAGGATTACATGTACTGGGCACAAGCCTCCTTTTGTACTCTGATTATTATAATTATTGTGGACTCTCCCTTCGTGGAGATTTATTTATATACATGTGGTTATGGTGGACTAGATTTATATTTACTTATACTAACTGTTTTGCGATCGAAAAGGGTCGGCAGAATTGGCGCTTTGTAGTGGTGACCTTCCCGTGAGTCGGTGTCATCGCAAAGCGGCAATTCTGGGCTAAGACCCCGGTGTTTAAAAAGAAAAAAATGGGGTCTTACAAGTGGTATCAGAGGGAAACCTCGATCGAAAAGTAGCAGTCCACTAACCCTGGGTCACCCCCGCTCGAGGTTAGTTTGGGGACAAACTAAGCAGCGGAAGCAGTGGTGTGCCCATAAGGGAAATCACATGTGAAAGTCCACTTCATCATTTATTGGAATTCCTCTTTGTAGCCTGCGGCAAACCCTGCCCCCAGCAGGAAACACCTCCGGCTGCGAAGATCTCATCTTATAATCCTCTAACCAAGAGTTAGACTCAACCAACTAGGACTCGTGACTAACCATGACAATTTATAGTATGCCCTAGTTCAAAATAGACCTTGGGTATGAATTTGGTTAAGGTAAGAAGATACCTAAAGAGAATAAAGGAGGAGTTTAGCACGAGAATGACTACCTAAGACGTAAACTCAGGTGTCCCTACTATCCCAATCAAGGATTATTCAAAGCGGTAGACTACTTTAAGGAGAATTGAGACCAATAATACATTAGCAGAATGGTAAAAGACAAGTAGTCTTAACCCTCAATACCGGTAATAAAATTACCTAGAGGCAACCACCGAGACAAACACTGAGGGTCGGATAGGAATTCAAGTTCAGAAGATACCCATTTGGGATTGGGAACATTTTGAACCGGATAAGGTTGTCGTAAATGTGACTCAGAGAGTTTAAAGTATGGAGTATATTAACGAGTTTCAGGGTGGAACCACAAGTCGAAGATTGATGCCCTAGGGATTGTACACCCAGCTAGGACAGATGTAACAGGGTAATATCAAAGATACTTCGCCCAAGATAGGTGGGGGCTTATCTTTTGTTTATTGGGCAAATTAGTATTGGCTTGGGTTCCCTTGGACCTAGTTTAGGGAAAGTGGCGTAACAAACATAGTGAGTTTGAAGTCGATATAATTCGACGTTATTCGGGCGAACATAAGATTTTTGTAAAAAACATGTTTGGAATGATGACCCGTAGCGTTACCAAGACAAGGACATGGTAATAAGACGAAGTAATTACGAGAATTAACTATTATCACGTGAAATTAGATGACGGGTAACAAGATTCGAGATATCTGAGAAGGTAAAGATTTAATCGTATGTTGTATCATCAGAAGGATGATGTATCTCAGAACATGTACCTCCGGAGTGGAAATTTGAGGACATCGCGACGGATTTTATTCATGGACTTCCCCGATCATGGACGGGAAACGACTCGATTTGGGTCATCGTCGATCGGTTGACGAAGGTGACCAGATTCATTCTGATCAAGAAGGATGACTCTGTGGGGGTACTAGTGCGGAGATTTGTGGAGCAGTTTGTTCGACACCACGGGGAACCATGGGAGAAGCTCCTACCCCTGGTCGAGTTCTCCTATAACAACAGCTACCAGTCCAGCATCAGGATGGCGCCTTACGAAGCCTTGTATGGAAGGAGATGCAGGACCCCGCTTCCTTTGATTCAGGACGAGGATCCGAAGGCGTTGGGATCGGATTTTGTCGAAGACACCGAGGCTCAGGTGAGACTGATAAGAGATAAGATGTTAGAAGCGCAGAGCAGACAGGCTAAGTATTATGACGCCCGGCATCGTCAGGTGGAGTTTCAGGTGGGGGACCGAGTGTTTTTGAAGATCCGGCCCATGCATGGAGTTTCACGGGTGCGTGGTCGGAGGAAGAAGCTCAGCCCTAGGTATATGGTCCCTTACAGGATCCTGAAGTAGATCGGGGCCCTAGCTTACAGGCTGGAGTTGCCACCAGAGCTGGCAGCTTTGCACGACGTATTCCACGTTTCTTCACTTAGGAGGGCTCTATTGCGCCCGGAGCAGCAGATTTTGACCATGGATGGACCGGTCAGTTCACTTGGAGCCGATCAGGATCGATGACACGGCAGTGCGGGTCTTGCGACGGAAGAAGGTTCCGTTAGTCAAGGTTCTGTTGAACAATCATGGGCAGGAGGAGCATACATGGGAGCCACAGGACTTGATGCGACAAAAATACCTGGAACTTTTCGGTCAGGTATACCTCACAACCCCTCTGGACAATCAATTTGCGTTCCTATTTTAAACCAATAGGACTGAAATTTCAAGGATAGGGGCTAATCTTTTGTTTATTGGGGTATATACCTAGTCAATTGGACGAATTGGTCTTAGAATCAAAACTACACACAACAAACCTAACGTAGAGATGTAAATCTTTCAACTCTCATGAGATGTTACAAGCCTTTCTCCCGATAGGAGTCCCGTAGGCTTAACCTTGATTTCGGGGACGGAATATTTGTTTTGTTTATTGGGATTTGTAACATCCCATTTCCGACTAGACCCCTGGGAGTGGTTTTGTCTTAACAGAACCTTAGGAAGCCCAGGAATTGAAGTTTGTCGACCAAGATTTTGAGTCAAGGGGTGGTCACGCCCGTGACCGACCCGTCACGCCCGTGACATAGGGCGTGACCCCCTTCGACGATCGTCGACCACAGGAAGACAATCGTCGAGCTCAGAAATTTCAACATAGATCAGACACGCCCGTGACCGACCCGTCACACCCGTGACCTAGGGCGTGACCCCTTCGACGATCGTCAACCTCAGGAAGACGACCGTCGAGCTCAAAAAAAATCAATTTGGGCCTGACACGCCCGTGACCAAGATGTCACGCCCGTGACCTTGCAATGGCGTTGAGTGAGCTAAGCTCACTCAACGCCGTGGTCTGGATAGCGTTGAGTGAGCTGAGCTCACTCAAAGCCATAAGCAGGATGGCGTTGAGTGAGCTAAGCTCACTCAATGCCGTGGTCTGGATGGCGTTGAGTGAGCTTAGCTCACTCAAAGCCATAAGCGGGATGGCGTTGAGTGAGCTAAGCTCACTCAATGCCGTGGTCTGGATGGCGTTGAGTGAGCTTAGCTCACTCAAAGCCATAAACCGGATGGCGTTGAGTGAGCTAAGCTCATCAACGCCGTTGTCTGGATGGCGTTGAGTGAGCTTAGCTCACTCAAAGCCATAAGCGGTATGGCGTTGAGTGAGCTAAGCTCACTCAAAGCCATAACCTGGACGGCGTTGAGTGAGCTAAGCTCACTCAACGCCATAATCTGGATGGCGTTGAGTGAGCTACGCCATCGTTTAAAAGGGGGCTTATTCTGGATGGCGTTGAGTGAGCAGAGCTCACTCAACACCATAATCCGGATGGCGTTGAGTGAACTGAACTCACTCAACGCCATAGTCTGGGAGGTCATTCTGATGGCGTTGAGTGAGCAGAGCTCACTCAACGCCGTATCTTGGATGGCGTTGAGTGAGCAGAGCTCACTCAACGCCGTAGCTTGGATGGCGTTGAGTGAGCTGAGCTCACTCAACGCCGTAGCTTGCATGGCATTGAGTGAGCTGAGCTCACTCAACGCCATTGTACTTAGAATTTTTTCTGCATCTTTTTGGGGCTGGGTGCTGGTTCAGCTGAACCGGGCCGGTCTAGGAAGTGGGCCAGAATACATTATGGGCCGTTTTCTCTTATTAAGACTTAGTTAAGTCTTATTTTGTGAAGTTTGACCGGCTGTGCCACGTGGCAGCCGACTCCTCTCCTTCCAGCCTTGGCCGAGAGCTAGACTTCATGGCCATTAATGGCATTCGATGTTATGGCCTTCCCTCTTCCCCTTGAAACGGCTGGATTCAAGTCCTCTCAGGGAGAGGAGGACTTTCCAGCCCTCCTCCAGCTGTTACAAGCCGTTCAGCTCCCCTCCACCATGGCCAAGCTTGCTCTTGAAGAGGCACTAATGGCTGGACCGTTTCTACTCCCTCCCACAGCCTTATTCTCCTATAAAAGACTCCCTAGACTTAGATAGGAAGGTTTCACCCTTGCCAGATAAATCTAGAACTCATTACCTTGCTGTTGAAGAATTCCGGCGACGCCACCACCGCGCCAATCGCATCCCGACGATCGGCTCAGCTCCAAACCTCGAATAAGGTCCTCCTCTACCTCTTCTTTTATGGATAGATCTTAGAAATCATTAGGAGAGATATCGGGCTCAAAAGAGCTGGATCGGGTGAGCGTTTCCATGGTTTTTCCGAAATTTCATGGTGTCGGGTTCGCCGAAAACCGCCTCTCCGGCGGCCGTGCCGCCGCCCGACGCTAGCCCTCACCTCAACAGAGGAGGTGGTGGTGGTGGCCGGCCAGGGAGATGGCTGGGTGGCCGGGAAATAGCTTCAGAAAAGCTACAGTTTTAAGCATTTTTAGGTTGCTGGTTCAGGCTTTTAGAGAAGATGAACAGTAGCTTATAATACTAAATTATTATATTTATGTATAAAAAGTAGTGATTTATCAAGCTCTATTTTATGCTATTGAATGAGGTACTTAGAGGCTTTTTATGTAGAAGTTACTAACATGAAATCTGTAGCCCTATGGGTCTACTATATTTCAAAATTGATTTGGGTCAATTTGGTCAACTGGTTTGACCAGGGCACCTCTTTTGGTGGGATCTAGACCTAGAGCTAGACAGAGACAAAAAGGTGTGCCCACCTTTCATCCTTTGCCCAAATGTTCTAAAATTTGGGCAGGGAGTCTATCATACCTATACCTAGGACATATCCAAAAATGAGAATTTTTGGAGAATGTTTTTCTATAGTTTTTAGAAAAATTTAATAATCCTAGAATAAATTAATTAGATAGCAAATGACTTCCAAACCCTCCCAAATTTTGGTGAGTTGTCCATGGGTTTATCATAAGGTTCTGGTAAAAATTTTATCTCATTTGGAGATGTTTTGAATAGGTTTTTATCCAACCCTAGGTTGATCCTTATAGGATTATTTAGGATCAAACATCCCCTGGGTAATTTGAGTGGCCATATCACCTCAACAGAGGCTGATATTTTGATCACTGGCTTTTTAGGTCATGACACACCCTCCAAGGGAGTTTGGGGTGGTTTGGGATAGGGTATCCCTAGAACCCTAGGGTAGGTCCCTTAATGGAGACTTGGTGAGTTGTGAAGGTCATGGGGTCAAATGACCTTGGATTGACTTGAAATTTGGTGAAGAGGACCATAAAGGTACTAAAGTCCTCTGGTAAATATTTTGGGGTATTTGGAGACCTTTAGCCTACCTAAAACCCTAACCCTAGTTTAGGTCACCAACCTTAATTTGAACTATTTTGCTATCAACTGAACTTCAAATAAGGTAAAATTTGGGTAGGGTGATTTTATGATCCAAGTGGACATAATTTAATTTTGTTGAGATTTTTGGGTTAACTTATACAGTACTTCATTCACAACCCTAGTTGTGCCCTAGATATTTAGTTTGATGATTATAGAATTTATGTTCACTGGAATGTTATGAAATCTTGGATTAGGGCATCTTATAGCATGTTATACCTTCTGTATTTTTATTGGAAGTTTTATCTGATTATTTTGGGTACTTGCTTCTTTAATGTACCAATTGTGATAAGTAGTCAAAAATACAAAAAATGCCCATTTATTATTTAGAAAATTATGAAATTGGGTCAGTGGGTGTTTTATACCATGATAGTTATCCTGTAAATTTCTATGGATTTGTAGATAATTATAAATAGTACCTTCTTCTTTAAGCTAGGAAAATTAGTGTTTTACATTAAAATAAACTCAGAGCCCAAATATTTGAGAAAAATTATGGGACTTGGTTTATGATGATTTTAGGTCACCATAAAGCTTCTATAATTTTATTGGGAATTTTGGATATTTATTTACAGTACTTGCTTCACAATATAGTAAAAGTGGCCTAAAATGGTAAATTAGGAAATGTAGGTCTAAACACCTCTGAAATTTCTAAAAATTTGGAATTACTGCTTAAATGCCTCATAGTATTTTTACTGATTTTATGGTGATTTATTGTTGGCTCATTAGTGCACTTCATGTTCATACTGGGGCATTGGGAGGCTGCGAATAAATAAATTAAATGCCAAATCAAATAGGAAAATTATTATTTTTTGGATTTGGACTAACTATATCATGGTAGACCTCCAGTAAATATTATAGGAGATTTAGAATACAATTTGGAGTACCACCCCTTGCATACCTCATAAAAGCTTAGGATGGTCTGCGTTTAGTAAAAACCGTAGAAGCTGAACTAGAGTGGGTAATGAACTTGGGAGATGGAATTTTAGTAGTTTGCTGGTTTGAATAGGGTGAGTTAAATCAAGTTTATTATTAGAAGTCAGGATGGGTAGGGTGTGAGGTTGACTAGTGGTAAGTAGTGTTCGGGTTCGACGGAAGGTCGTCCTCCCCGAGAAGAGAAAGAGTCAAAGACATCATAGGATTAGCCCACTGTAATATGAGAAGGGAATGGGTTAAGGGAACCAATCAATTATAATAAGTGCCTTGGAAAGGGAGCTTTGGGATTCACCCCATCATAGCTCCTAGTACTGCTGCGAGCCCTTCACCGGGTAAACCTCGGAAAGTCCATGGTTAATCCTAAATCTTAGGAATAAAATGATAAAGAGTAACCCTAATAATAGTTGTACCTCACACCTACACTTGCACACTTAGGAAGAAGAGTTGGCATGGAATGGGTAGAGTAGGTCCGTGGTCTAATGGCCTACTAGTACTGTCAATGGTTTGGTTTGTGATTGGGAAGTCCGGGGAGCTGGATGCTCGGGGACTTGGTATATGCATAGTAGCCTAGAGAGCTGGAGGCTCGGTAACATGAGAACTTGTACAAATATAACTGTCATGATTGCATGTGCATAAAAGTGGTGGGTCATCGGTACTGGACGATCGATCACACCGACGTCGGTACGTTGACTCGGCGGTGTGGGACACTTAGCCAAAGAAAGCCTGGTGGATATATCCAGCACTAATATGCGGATACTCTAGGTTGTGTTCTTCTAGGGGCGTATGGAAGGGCTAGGCCTGGTAGTGTGGTTACCCGCCTAGGAGTGGGGGGCCCAACCCACTGTCTCCGTTTGCCACAACGGAGGTTCCTGGGAGTGAAGCTAGCTACCCGAAAAGGGGGAACTAAAGGTCTGTGCGCATAGAGTCGGTGGGTGTGTTGCACTTGCTTGTGCATTCCATAGCATATTTGTGTGTCATAGCATAAACATTGCCACCTATCGTATAAGATGGTATGAGACGTTTTATACGATAGGCCCTGCAAAACGACCCCTTGGTCTATAGGGGTAATCCCTATAAATCAATGGTTATATTTCATGTGCTTTTACTTACTTGCTACTCCTTGCTGTTTGATAACCGACACCCCAACGTATAAGTGGTATTAGACACTTTATACGATGGGAGCCCTGCAAAAGATCCCTTGGCTTATGCGCTTCCGTACATAAGTTAAGGTTACATTTCCTACTTTCTGCTTCTGTCATATTTACTATGAAATTGCTAGCATAGGTCCGCTGTCACCTGCTTTTAACTTATTCTCCACCTTCATGTCCTTCCCTTTCTTCCTCTCCGCTCGGTACCTAGGAGCCATGGGGGAAGGGGTAGGGGATGATAGGGCTTAGTATTTTAGACTAATGGTTTTCGAACCATAACATTTTAGGTGTACCATATGGAAGGGTCACGGGTTTTGCAGTTTCTGACAGAGTTGACCCCGCAACCGTGTTACCATTATCACCAGCCGGGACATACACGGGTCAAATGCCCCTTAATGGGTGGGATCCCACCAGCTCAGCAGCCAGGAGGCCGAAAACGTAGACGCAGACGTGGATTGCGAGGCGGCTACTGCAGGCCGAAAAGGAAGAAGCACCCAGAGATGCATCACCAGCAGAGTACGGAGTCGGTGGAGATGGGCCAGTCTAGCTTGGGTGCTCTCGGTTCAGTGACAGTTACGGTGACGCTTAGTTTTAGTTTTGCTTCCGCGAGTGACTTGTAGTGAGGATTACATGTACTGAGCACAAGCCCTCCTTTTGTACTCTGATTATTATAACTATTGTGGACTCTCCCTTCGTGGAGATTTATTTATATACATGTGGTTATGGTGGACTAGATTTATATTTACTTATACTACTGTTCTGCGATCGAAAAGGGCCGGCAGAATTGACGCTTTGTAGTGGTGACCTTCCCGTGAGTCGGTGCCACCGCAAAGCGGCAATTCTGGGCTAAGACCCCGGTGTTTAAAAAGAAAAAAAATGGGATTTTACAAAGCCGACTCACTTCAGTCTAGACATTGAACTGGCGATTTGAGCAACGGGCAAGGGCTAAACTATATCCGCATTATGGTTGTCTAACTTGAGTGCCTAAGTTATTAGCGTTCGTTAGGATCACATAATAAGAGTCTTGGGTTGTACGCTATCAAGACTAAAGTCTCCGGTCGTGGGTCGTGGAGCATGAATGCTCAAAGTTGACCATTGGGTCTGGGACCTTTGAAACGGTGGTGGGACCCTGGGAAATCCGATACACCGATAACGTGCCATGAGTGCACGGAGCGTTGGGTCGTGCGGCCGGCGTTTATTATATATTGAAATGTGTGGTCATGCACTTTCTTGTGATATATCTGTTGAGATTGCATTGCTTGTAGGGATTAAACCGCTGTCCCAAATAAGGGGTAAGGTCGTTATAATTGGTCAGTTGAATATTAACTGTTGCCTTGTTTACCTCCCTTGTGGTGGAATGTCCTTGTGCAGGTGCTGGACCGAGCGAGAAATAACGGGCTAAAACCCTTGTTGCTATGCTGGCCCTCGAAGGCCAAGTGAAAAAGTTTTACTATTTTCATGTGTGGCCGGCCTGCGTGCCAATGTATGTAATCCACTCCTGTGAAGTGTAACTCTAAGGCCTTAAGGCCAAACTCTTTTGTGTATTTCTATATATATTCATGTTATATATATAAATGTTGTTGTTTATATATAGTGGGCATTCATATTTGATGAGTTTAATAATAACCCCTAAAGCTTCCGCTAGAATGCTCTGTGTTAGGATGCGCGCATAAATTTTTATATTAACCTGTGACCCCGCCGCCTGTTTGTGGAATATGGTGTGGGGCCCCGACCGGACCCTCTATTATATTTTATGTGACGGATGGAGGTGTTACAATTTGATATCAGCTTGTCTTGGTCTTCCTCCTACGAATTCGTGGTCGAATTCTTTTGCGGGGTGGCGAGCACGTGTATGTGCGGCCGTTATAACATGAATGAACTCAAGAATGTCCACTTATGAATGAAAATACACCTGTTTGAGGAACCTGTGCGTTTTTATTCGTCGTTGTTGCTTTTGCAAAGTCGCTAAAGTGTGTCTTTTACACATATAGGTGACTCAAAGTGGTGTGGGACAGTCTGAGCCCCAACGTTATGTTAAAAGTGTGGCACCATCTGAGGTGCCCACACCTCCTCCTTCTACGAAGACAGTGTGTTTAGTTGCTGAGGCGTTGTTTGCAATGATATATGCACAGCCTACTAGGCAGGCACAGCCTGCAATGGTGCCAGAACAGGTTGGTGTGAGGCCAAAACCTGTGGAGGCTGTGGTAGATTTACAAGTAGCGGAACGACAACTGAAGCAGTTCATGAGTTTCAGTCCTCCTACGTTTGCAGGGAAAAGATCCCCAACGCAGACAGGGGACTGGCATGCCCGATTCAAAAGAATTTTGACGGCATTACGAACTGAGGAGGAACAGAAAGTCATCTTGGCCACTTTCCTATTGGAAGGAGAGGCTCGGCTTTGGTGGGATGAAATAGAGCTGCACCACTTAGCAGGCAGACAACTAATGGAGATCTCGATAGGGGAGTTTTTGAGACTATTCTTGGCGAAGCATCTGCCGTCGTCGCAACGCATAGCCATGGAAAATGAATTTCATCGTTTAACTCAGGGTGAAAGTAATGTCGGTATCTACTTACATGAGTTTAATTATAAGGTTGGGACGCTATGCGGGATCTACATTTGTTGAAGAAGGGCATAAAACCAATAGGTTCTATGAAGGGATGCGGGATGAGTTGAGATTTCTGCTCTCGAGTTCGGTGAACCAAGGGTTTCAAGCATTGATGGATACATCTTGTTCATTGGAGAAAGATATGAAGAGAGTACAGGGAAAGAGGGACTTGACTGTGACAAAGCCAGAGTTCAAAGTGTCACGTCCTAAAAAGTCTGGTTACCGCAATAGATGGGGTAAGAAGCCCAAGACATATGGGCAGGCTCCTTCTAATGTTGCGTTAGGAGCAACTCTTGGGCAAGGGCCTTATACATGCTATACATGTGGCAAGCCAGGGCATTTTTCCCGTGAATGTCGGGTTGGTCCGCTAAAGGTTGACAAGAAGGCAAGAGCGTCCTATGCTGAAAAGGGGAAAACAGTGGTGGAGTACACTGCATCCCAGTATGCTCCAGCCCAACCAAGGGTGTACAACCTTGGACAACAAGAGGTCATCAAACAGGCCGATGTGGTCACATGTATAAATAGTATAAATTGATGTTTTATATATTGTATATTTTGTGATTTGCATGTATGTAACTTGAGTGTTATAGGCTGTCCTTATTCGAGACTGTCCGGCGAGAGCACTGTTCGATACAGGTGCTTCGCATTCGTTCCTATCTGAGGCCTTCGTCTTGCGGATTGGAGTGCCCACTCAATCAACGACAGATAGTGTGAAGGTGTTGCTACCTAAAGGAGGCTTGATGCTTGCGGATAGGTCTTGCTTTGTGGAGGTACGGATAGGAAGTCGGGATTTCGGGTTGGAAGCATCTTTGCTGCCGATATATGAGTTCAATGTGATCTTTGGTATGAAATGGCTTTCGGAGCAGCGTGCATGTATTGATTGCAACTCAAAGGAAGTCACACTGGGTCAGAATACCGAGCTAGAGACTAAATTCGCGGGTATGCGAGGATCGATCAAGATATTGATATCTGCTCTCCAAGTAGTCAAGGCTGTTCGGAAGGGCGTGAAGTTATTCTTCACGCTTTTAGAGGCTGTTGAGCCGAAGACCATTTTGAGTGATGTTCCAATTATATCGGAGTACACATATGTGTTTTTGAAGGATTTTCCTGGGTTATCGCCCCAGCGGGAGATTGACCTTTCTATTGAGTTGGTGTCAGGTGCGAAACCTGTGGCCCACTCGCCATACCGTGTTGCGCCGAAGGAGATGGCGGAACTTAAGGTTCAATTGTAAGAGCTGCTAGAGCAAGGATATATAAGCTCAAGTATGTCACCTTGGAGCACGCCGGTCCTCTTTGTGAAAAATAAGGACAGTAGCCTGCGTCTATGCATCGATTATAGAGATCTGAATAAGATGGCGGAGAAGAACAAGTATCCAATACCACAGATTGATGACTTGTTCGATCAGCTAGTTGGGTCAACGGTATACTCTAAGCTAAATCTGAAATCAGGCTATTACTAGTTGAGGATTCGGGAATGTGACATTCCCAAGACAGCGTTTGGAACACGCTACGGTCACATGGTAATGTCATTTAGGCTATCTAATGCACCATCAGTGTTCATGGACCTAATACACCGAACATTCCGAGAGTACTTGGACTTATTTATAATCGTCTTTATTGACGACATTTTAGTGTACTCTCAGTCTGAAGAAGATCATGTGAACCATTTGCGGATGGTGTTGCACACCCTGAGAAGACACAAGCTCTATGTCAAGTTCTCAAGGTGCGAGTTCTAGTTGTCGTCAGTGGCCTTTCTTGGCCATGCAGTTAGTAGAGAGGGCATTGTGGTGGATCCTGCAAAAATAGTTGCGTTACGAGAGTGGTCGGTATTGTCTTCTGTAGTCGAAGTCAAGAGTTTCCTTAGACTGGCGGGCTACTACAGGCGCTTCGTAGAGAACTCTTCGCGGATAGTCTTGCCTCTCACCACACTGACAAGGAAAGATCGGAAGTTTGTCTGGACGCCGGAGTACACACGAGCTTTTGAAGAACTGAAGAGTTGTTTGACCATGGTGCCCATTCTGTGTTCATCATATGGTGCGGACGGCTTTGAAGTGTATAGTGATGCATCAGGGAGCGACTTAGGCTGCGTACTTCTTCAGTTTGGAAAAGTGTTAGCTTATGGCTCATGCCAATTGAAAGTGCATGAGCGAAACTATCCCGTCCACAACTTAGAGTTGGCGGCGGTGATTTTTGCTCTTAAACTGTGGTGTCACGATCTATATGGTATGAAGGTTAATTGATATATTCACGGACTATAAGAGCCTAAAATATCTTTTGGATCAGAAGGATCTCAATATGAGACAACGGAGGTGGATGAAGTTTCTCGAGAACTACATCTTTGAAATTTATTATACTCCCGGGAAGGGAAACGTGGCCGCAGATGCTTTGAGTCATAGGACTCCGACAATGGAAAATTAGTTGCAGATGCATGATGAGCGTCTGATCCAGGAGCTGAAAGCTTTAGAGATTTCTTGTGTCGACAAGAATTCCACTGCAGATGCGTGGCTAAACTGGACGGAGGTACAATATGACCTTACAGACAGGGTTTGGCGAGCATCGAAACTCGATAAGAGTCTAAAACGCTATGCAGCGGAAGGGTTAAATTCCCAGTTTTCCTTGGACGACGGTCTTTGGCAAAAAGACGGTCGTTTTTGCATCCCGTTTGTGGGTAAACTTTGTGAGGAATTGATGTACGAAGCACATTTTACAAATTACTCAATTCACCCAGGGAGCACAAAAATGTACAAGGACATGAAGAAGATGTTCTGGTGGCCAGTTTGAAAAAGACAGTCCATTACGCGGCAAAATGTCAAACTTGTGTTTTGGTGAAAGCTGAATGTCAGAAACCTTGAGGTTTCCTGAAGTCGCTACCTATTCCGAAATGAAAATTTGATGACATTTCTATGGATTTTGTGCATGGGCTGCCGAGATCACAGAGCGGAAACGATGTCGTGTGGGTGATCGTTGACTGGTTAACAAAAGTGTCACACTTCATACCGAACAGGAAAGATGATTCAGTTGAGAAACTGGCTAAGCTGTATGTGGATAATATAGTACGATTGCACGGCGTGCCTCTTCGCATCGTAAGTGATTGAGATGGGCATTTTACTTCAAATGATTGGAGGCTAATGCATCAGTTGTTGGGGACTAAACTAAAGTTCAGTACTGTCTTTCATCCGCAAACGGATGGCCAGACTGAGAGTACCAACAGAACAATGGAGGATATGCTCCGTATGTGCGCCCTGAATTTCAGGAAGAGGTGGGAAGATCACCTCTATATGATTGAGTTTGCCTACAATAATATCTATCAAGCTAGTATTCAAATGACGCCCTTTGAAGCTTTATACAGTAGGAAGTATCGTACATCGTTAGCTTGGGCGGAAACAGGCAATTCAAATCTTTATAAACGTAAAAAGGTCAAAGATGCAAATTCGACCATACATACTATTCGAGAGCGACTATTGATAGCCCAAGATAGGCAGGCAAAATACTACAACGCCAAACACCGAAATGTGGAGTTTGCGGTGGCAAATTGGGTATACTTAAAAATCAAGCCATTCAAAGGCGTATCCAGGATTTGGCATTTGAAAAAGTTGAGTCCAAGATATCTTGGCCCATTTGAAGTGGTTGAATGAGTTAGAGAAGCCACCTATCGATTAGCTCTATCAGCGGAGCTAAGTGGCTTGCACGATGTGTTTTACATATCGGTGCTGCGCAAAGCTGTGAAAGAGCCAGCTCAAGTGATTGCAGATGATCGAGTACTGGTCGATAGTTGGCAAACGACGAAAGTTAGGCTATTCGGATCGAGGATACGTCGATCAAGCACATGTGGAACAAGACAATCGGGATGGTCAAGGTTTGGTGGGACAGTTGTGGCCGTGAGGAGCTGACATGGGAGCGTGAGCAAATCATGCGTATTGAATATCCCGAGTTGTTTGTGTAACATTGTTGTAGCAATGTTTTTATGAATAAAAAGTTGTTGTGACATTTAAGTTGCTGTCTTTCTTATAGCTGTATGTAAATTTCGGGACGAAATTTCTGTAAGGAGTGGAGGGTTGTAACACCCCAAAATTGATAGCAGAACTTTTGTCACTATCGCCGGGTGACAGTGGGTATCATCTGGTGGCGATAGCGATAAAGCGTTGAGTCAACACTCGACACGCTCAACGAATCGTCGAATGATATCGTCGAGTGGTGACAGTGGATGTCGTCAGGCGATAGTGCCACGTAGCGTGAGACATGTATCGGATTGGCTGTTAAGCGGCCGATAAGCGGTGGTTGACCTGGGTCAAAGCGGTGATGCGGTTAAGTCGATGTCGCCGGGTAACGACAGCCGATGTCACCGGTAACGACAGCCGATGTCGCCAGGCGATAACGCCAAAGTTGACCAGTCAAATCAAATCTTAGCCTTTGCTTTGTTTTGATGGATTAATCTTGTGGTTGAGTTTAAGCCGAGGTATGATATATAGAGGTGTGTGGAATGAGAAGTCATTCTATTCTTCTCTTCCTCTCTCTCTTCAATCCATTTGAATCCTTAGAGAAAAGAAACCTAAGGGAGAAGAAGGGCTGGAGCTGAAGCTTGCATAGCTTGCGGAAGGGGATCTTGTGGTCGGAAGCAGGATCTAAGACTAGATCCGCGAAGAGGAAAATGAGGTGTTCATTTTCATTCGTAAAGAACAAGTTCATCATGGCTCCAAAGAGAACTACAAGGGTAACGACCTCCTGCTTGGAAAAGTGAAGTACTAATTTTGCATGTGCATGGAATCTTCCACCAAAAAGTGGAATTGTTAAGAGAATTCCGTTGAATCGATACACGTTACCCCCAATTACAGTTGCATATAGATCCAGAAATGTGTAGTACGGAATAAGCATGCTGTGTGAATCCCATCCGGACAGGTTGGTCTGGATTGGTGATGCTTTATTTCATGAACCGGAGAAGACTCCGCGTATAAACGAGTATTTTACAGAGTCTATGGGTTGTGTCTGTGAAGTGGAGTAATAGGAAGTACTGGAGTTGAGTTCCAAGAAAATACCCAGGTAAAATCACAGTTTTGGAGAAACTATTGATATTGACGGGCGATAATGGGTGTCGTCGACGACGATAGCTCCCAAAGAGCTATTTGTGGTGTGAAAGACCAGTTTTCTAGCACTGTAAGTTGCTGTGGGGTTTTCTGGATCATTGGTCCAATTATGATTGAGGTTGGGGAAAGAAGTTGCATTCGATCGCTAACGCCCTACGATAGTGAGTATGAGCTATGAGCTCTGGAAGGCCAGTGAGCTGAACGGACAAGGGGAAGCAGACCCGCGTCAGTCTAGACATTGAACTGGCGATTTGAGCAACGGACAAGGGCTGAACAGTATCTGCATTATGGTTGTCTAACTTGAGTGCCTAAGTTATTGGCGTTCGTTAGGATCACATAATGAGAGTCTTGGGGTTGTACGCCATCAAGACTAAAGTCTCCGGTCGTGGGTCGTGGAGCATGAATGCTCAATGTTGACCGTTGGGTCTAAGACCTTTGAAACGGTGGTGGGACCCTGGGAAATCCGATACACCGATAATGTGTCGTGAGTGCACGAAGCGTGGGGCCGTGCAGTCGACGTTTGTGATATATTGAAATGTGTGGTCGTGCACTTTCTTGTGATATATCTGTTGAGATTGCATTGCTTGCAGGGATTAAACCGTTGTCCCGGGTAAGGGGTAGGGTCGTTATAATTGGTCAGCTGAATGATGATCGTTGCCTTGTTTACCGCCCTTGTGGTGGAATGTCCCTGTGTAGGTGCTGGACCGAGCGAGAAATAGCGGGCTGAAACCCTTGTTGCTATGCTGGCCCTCGAAGGCTAAGTGAAAAAGTTTTACTGTTTTCATGTGTGGCCGGCCTGCGTGCCGATGTATGTAATCCACACTTATGAAGTGTAACTGTAAGGCCCTAAGGCCAAACAATTTTGTGTATTTCTGTATACATTCAAATTATATATATAAATGTTGTTGTTTATATATAGTGGACATTCATGTTTGATGAGTTCAATAATAACCCCTAAATCTTCCGTTAGAATGCTCTGTGTTAGGATACGTACACAACTTTTGATATTAACATGTGACTTCGCCGCCTGTTTGTGGAATATGGTGTGGGGCTCCGGCCCGACCCTCTATTATATTTCATGTGACGGACGGAGGTGTTACACGCCGGCCTTCCGAGGGAGCCCGTCTCCACCATCTGATCACGCTCACGCGATTGCCGTCGTCGGTTACGTGGGTAACCACCCACCTAACCGCCCGCATGATCTCCCGTAATGGAGATAATGCATTGCCAAAAATAGAACGGTATGCATATAACGAGATTAATATGCATATTAAATCATAGTCCCGTAAAAATAAATATAATATTTTGGTCTATTGATAGCAATCACGGTAGTTATGGGCTGCGGATAACCGCGTAACCTCCATAACAACCCATGAAGCCTGTAAATAGGGCCCTAGACCCCCCTTTAATTCTCATTCTCTCCTTCCTCGGGAAATCCTCCTACGGATCTTCTCTCTCCTTCCTCCTTCATCTCCTCCTGCCAAGAAGGTCTTCAAGCGCTCTTTGAAGATCTCCTTCGTCTTCGATGCCTCCTTCGAAGATCTTCATCTTCTTCGTTCGGGAAATCCTCCTACGGATTTTATCCCTCCTCCATTTCTCTTCCTTGCACGCTCCCGCGTGCATCGCCTCCTTGCGTGCTCCTGCGCGCGTTGCCTTCCTTGCGCACTCTCGCGCGTGTTTTCTTCCTCGCACGCACCCGCGCTCGTCCTCTTCCTTGTGCGCTCCCGTGCAGATCGCCTCCTTGCACGCTCCCGCGCGCGTCGCCTCCTTGCACGCTCTCCCGCTCGTCGCCTCCTTGCACGCTCTCCCGCTCGTCGCTTCCTTGCGCGCGCCTCTCCCTCGCGCATTTTAGCGCGCGTCTCTCCCTGCGCGCTCTCACACACATCGCTCCCTTACGCGGGTCTCTTTCCCCCACGCTCCATGCACTCTCCTTCTGCAAGCGCCCTGTGCTCTCTCTATTTACCTGCAACCGCTCAGCGTGCCCTCCTACAGCAAGCGCCTAGCGCGCTCTCCTTCAGCAAACTCCCAGCGCGCTTTTTGCCACCACGCGCTCCAGAACAAGCACTTCATCTACCGATAAGACAGCCAAACTACGCTTCTCCAAAAGACAATCGAAGATAAGAAGCGGAGAGTAAGACGTGCTAAGCGCGCCTCCGAGCCTCAAAGCTCTAGACATCAGAACGTGTACAACAAGCTACTCCCGTCTCCAGGAATTATTAGAAGACTCCAGAATACAACGAACGCATCGCTCCCCACAGCACTCGAAGAAATAATTAGTCATGTGAATGTTGGCATGTCACCCTCCAGGTTCTCTCTCTCTCTCCCCAATAATTACAACGAGAGGCGACATGTCGTCATCGAGTTCTTGAAAAAGCCTTGCAACAACACTCAGATCTAGTGGAGGTTTGGTCGGCACAGATCCAGCCACGTGGTTTTTCACCTATTTCCGGGGTTTTCCATGTCAAAAAATTTCTTGTCAACTTTTTATTTTCATTGACTGTGTGCGCACTCGACCGTTCCGAGAGCTAAGACGGTCCAAGAATTTCGGCCCGACCGAGACGTCGAGTTAATTAGTCCGCAATAATTATGTATGTTTAAATTGATTAGACTTATTATTTCGATTTTTTAAGAGTTTTATTTTTACAATCAATTTTGTATAATTATTTCACAATTTTCTAATTTTATATTATAAAAAATATGAAAACATTTAATACATTTATTAGTTTATTATTTATATATTTTAAATATAAATGTATAAGTTTGAAAAGACTTATAATCAATCAAGTATTTTGTAACTTTTAAATCTTTTTTATTTGAAATAATCTTATTGTTATCAAAATAAAATTATTGTATACTATTAAATATATTTTATAATGTATCATTTTGTATTTATTAATAATATTTTATCTTAAATACCACTCAATTTTATTTTGCAATATAAATTTCTTATTTTTTTATCTATTTATTATATTATTATTTTTATTTTTATAACATATAATAATAGATAGTATACATAAAAAAAATATTTATAAGACATCAAAATCTGATATTTTAAAATATCTCCGACATATCTCCAACTTTCGACATTTGACATTTAAAAATTCAATCTAATATGTCATCGACATCTGATATTTACAATATTGGATTTGTCAATAGATGTCATTAAAAATTTTATCGGTCATTACATTTGCAATAAGAAATTGAAAACAATGCAATGCACATAAATGGTACTCGAAATACTACTCGCGCCTTTGCATTTCCTGCAAAAAATAAATTTATAAATTTATTTTTATTTTTTATAAATAATGCTCTGTCAAGGAAAATTAAAATTGTGATTACCTTGAACAATATATTCATGAAATTAAGATGACTATTGCTAGAATTTTTTTTGAATTGTAGTTATTACTCTGTTATATTTGAAATATATATATTAGTTTAAAACATTTTAAATAACTGAAGATGTTAAGAACTAATGAATGAATAAATATATAATTACAAATTAATGAATAATTGTATACTTTGGCATCTTCTTTGGATTTTTTCATTCTCTCTATCTATGTCTTTGGATGGCATTTCTTGCAGCAATTATTTTGTTTCTTCTTGATTCCTCGTGATGTGTATGTCAATGATGGTAGATCTATTGGTGCAAGATTACTGGTTAGATTTAATGTAGTTTATTCCGTAAAATTGTCTGGTTCTCTTGCCTCCCAAATCTTTTTTTAAATCATGTACTGTTGAATTTAATATCATGTACACTTTTTTTTGTTTCACAAGCCTCATTTACTAACTGAACAAAAATATGACACAAACTTATATACCTTTTGATGTACTCTAACTTTGAATTTTCATTAAAATCAGGCTACTCATTGTCTCTTGCAGTCCTTATCCACCTTATTATGTAGTTGTTTGTAATTATCTTCATATCAAGTGTATCACAAACTTTAATACAATGTCTACATAAAAGACCCCAACTCTCAAACATTTTACAACTACAAGAGATAGACTCATTGAATGTGTTAAATGATACTGTGCACTGCTTACAAGCATTGAAGACTCCAACAAACTATTTGTGCGTGTCTTGTATTATATTACGACTTGTAATAATTAATGGCATGACTCCAATAACCTCATTTTGAAATGCTTCTAATATTTTTGGTTTGTATACATTTGACAATTGGTTCAACATTGGTGAACTTGTCAAAATCAACATCGAAATCTTTTGTCGCGGGTCATATTCCACTTCCAGCTCTTTGTAATGTTTTTGTTCACCAGTTTTTTCAAAATGAGAGAAAAAATTAATTATTTTGATGTTTGTCTTTAAAGAATCTTTTAAAACGCAGTTAAATCTTTCACTCAGTTGTGTAGTCCTTATTCTTACAGTAAATATTTTTTTCATATATGTTTGAGACCATTTCTCCTTTAATTTAAACAACTCTCTTAACCATGTATTTTCAAGAAGAATATGGTTTTCTAATAATTCAGTCCATGCTCTAAAAAATGTACCTTCATTGTTATACTGATAAATACAGGCCGTATTAAATCTTGATTCGCCTTTCAAAAGATAACTCAAGTGTTTTAGAGCATTCTGCCACATATGCCAAGAATACAAAGCATGATAGGAGTCTAGCATAACCTCCTTAGTAACAGTTGTCATTGTTGCATCTGCATCAGTAAATATAGTTTGAGGTTTTTTGTATTCATAGCTTCCAAAAAAGTCTCAAATAATCATATGAAAGGCTCAATAGTTTCATCATATAAAAGTGAATCTCCAAATGCAACTGCTTCTCTATGATGACTTAGTCCCAAAAAGACACCAAGAGACTTTGTCGCTCTATTTGTGTCATATGTTGTGTCAAATGTGAGCACGTCGTCAAATAGGTTATATTCTATTAGCATTCTAGTGTCAGCCCAAAAAATATTTGTAATATGATCATCAACATCTAACTGGATATCGTAGTAATATGAAGAGTTATCTTTTAACTTTTTACTGAAATATTTCTCTAAACTATTTGTTTCTCCATACACTAGGGATCGTTGTCTTTTTGTGCGTAGGTAATTATTTTGATCTCTACTAATATAGTCAATATTATCACATCCACCCACTTATGTACTAAAAAACTTATAAACATCATTTAACCAACATCATTTAACCTTATACCAGAGTCATACGTAATATTTGTTTCAATTTCCAGAGCAACGAATATTTTTCTTTGTGATTGAATCATGTGTACAGTTATTGAATGATGAAGTTAATGATTATGCTCTTGCACAAATTCAGAAACAACATACATTCTAGTGTCCCGGTTAAGGATAATGGTCATAAGAACATCACAACCACATCTTGACTCGGCCCAGGCTTGATTTGTTTTATGATCACGAATATCTTTCCCACGAATTCCTTCTCAATCACAAACAAACCTCCTAAAAGTTAATACTTTAGTCTTTCGACATTTATTTCCATACTCTTTTTGAATACCGACGTATGCACTTCTAGCATGCTCATTATAAAGCGTATACGCTTTTTCATCGGATGCAAACTCCTTCCCTTTTGAAGGTGTGTAATTCTTTGATACTTGAGGAGTTACTATTAATGATGTTGAGTCCTTAATTTCAATACAATTGTTAAAAAAATTATATATTTAATAAAATGCACACAGACAGAACTTAAGTAACTGAACAAATATGATTCATCCAACCAGACACAATCTTTACACCTAAATCCAACAACTCAAAGTAAAGTCCACAAGAGTATTTCTTAACAACTCAAAGTAAAGTCCACAAGAGTATTTCTTAAGAAAACTACATAGTTGCTTGTTAAGAAGAAGGAGAAAATCACCAACCACTATACATTCCATCTCATATTAGAAGAAAGAAAGAAGAATCATCTCATATTATATCTTTAATTTCACCAATTAAGCTTCCAGCTAGGCTCGACAATGAAGCAATGGTTGATTTCACAACACCAAGGGCACACAAATTAGAGATCGTAAGCTTCCTGTGATTGAAAATCCTGCATCAGTAATATTCCTTGTTTAATAATCTCCATGAACAATATCCATGAACGCCCAACTTGCAACATGAGATTAATTGATGATAATCTCTATTTAAAACGCAAAAACTGTTTTTTAGGTGTTTGTTCAGCTTATAAAAAATCACTTATTTTAAAATTGATGATAATCTGATTTTTCATAAGCTATCCAGATCCAGCTTATGGATTCTCATAAGCGCTTATCTCTTAAGAAAACTCAAAGTTGATTTTTTTGCCCGGATGTGATTTTTTTGCCCGGGAGTGATTTTTTTCACCCGGACGCGATTTTTTCGCCCGGACGCAATTTTTCCGCTCGGGCGCGATTTTTAAGGCCCGAGCGCGAATTTTTCGCCTCGGGCACGAATTTTCCGCCCGGGCGCGAATTTTCCGCCCGTGCGCGAATTTTCCGCCCGTGCGCGATTATTCCGCCCGGGCGCGATTATTCCGCCCGGGCGCGATTATTCCGCCCTGACGCGATTATTCCGCCCTGACGCGATTATTCCGCCCGGGCGCGATTATTGCGCCCGGGAGCGGATTTTTCGCCCGTGCGCGAATTTTTCGCTTGGGAGCGAATTTGACGCCCAGACGTGAATTTTACACCGCGGCGAGAATTTTTCCTCCCGGACGCTATTTTTCCGCCCGGGCGCAATTTATCCGTCCATGCGCGATTTTCGCACGGCAGCTGTTTTTTCTCCCAGGCGCGATTTTTTCGCCCGACGGTGATTTTTTCGCCTGACAACGATTTTTTTCACTCGGACATGAATTTTTTGCTCGAGAGCGATTTTTTTGGTCGGACACGATTTTTTTCGGCAGAATGCATTTTTCGCTTCCGTGCAAAAATATCGCGTGTGAGCAAAAATATCGCGTCCGTGCAAACATATAACGCTCGGGCAGGGGCGAAAAATTTGGTCCCGGACGGAAAATTCGGTCCCGGGCAGAAAATTCGCGTCCAGCCGGAAAATTCGCGTCCGGCCGGAAAATTCGCGCCCGGGAGGAAAATTCACGCCCTGGCAGAAAATTCGGGCCCGGTTAAAAAATTCATGCACGGGGAAAAATTCGTGCCCCGACGAAAATTTCGCGCCCGGGCGAAAAAATTCGCTCCCCGACGAGAAAATTCACGCCCGGGCGGAAAATTCGAGCCGGGGGGGGGGGGGGGGATTCCCTCCTGGGTGGAAAATTCGTGGGTTGGGGAAACATTCGCGCCCGAGCGAAAAAATCGTGCCCGGGCGAAAAAAACGCTTCCGTGAAAAAAAATCACACCTGAGCGAAATAACCGCGCTCGGGCGAAAAATTTGCACCTTGGCGACAAATTCGATCTCAGGTGACAAATTTGCGTCTGGGCGAAAAAATCACGACGGGACGAAAAATCCGCATCCAGGTGAAAAAACTGCGTCCGGGCAAAATAATTGTGTGTGGGCGAAAAAATCGCTGCCGGAAGAAAACATCGCGCCTGTGTGAAAAATTCGCACCCAAGCAAAATAACGAGCCTGAGTGAAAAAATCGTGTCTGGATGGAAAAAAACATGTCTAAATGAACAAACTTTTATGAATGAATAAAACTTTAGATAAACACTTATGTACAAACTATCCAAACATCATACGACTTATTCATCATTGTTTTTATAAAATCTATATCTAATCATCAATTTTCAATTAGCGGCTTATTCATCATCATAAGTTGTCCCAAACAGAGCCTGTTTGAATAGGTTGTTCATAAGTGTTTATCTAAAATTTCATTCATTCATAAGGGTCCGTTTGTTTGGACGGGTTTTTTTGCCCAGGCGCGATTTATTCGTCCGGGCGCGTTTATCGCGCGATCGCGTTTTTTTTTCGCCCGACCGCTATTTTTTTCGCCCGAGCTCGATTTTTTTCCCCCGGACGGATTTTTTCGCCCGGGCGCGATTTATTCGCCCGAGCGCATTATTTTCGCTGGGCGCGTTTTTTTCGCCCGGGCACGTTTTTTCGCCCGGTAACACTTTTTTTCGCCCCGTAACGCTTTGTTCGCCCGGTAGCGCTTTTTTCGCCCGGTCGTGGCTTTTTTCGCCCGAGAAGGTTTTTCATCCAGGCGCGATTTTTTTCACCTGATCGCGTTTTTTTGCCCGGACACGTTTTTTCGCCCGTGCACATTTTTTTTTGTCCGGGCGAGATTTTTCGCTCATGTGCAATTTTTTAGAAATGACACATTTTTTTCTCTCGGGCGTAATTTTTTCATCCCGGTGCAATTTCGTCGACCACGCACAATTTTTTCGCCGCGTTGCGTTTTTGTCGCCCGGGTGAAAACGAAAAATGCGCGCTCGGTTGAAAAAATTATGCCTACGCAAAAAAAACACGCTCGAGCAAAAAACACGCGTCCGAGCGAAAAAATCGCGTCTGGGCAAAAAATTGCTCCCCGCTGCGCCTGGAAGGCAAAACCGCGCCTGGGTGAAAGAACCGCGCTCGGGCGAAAAAATCGTTCCCGGGAGAAAAATCTCGCACGGGCGAAAAAAACGGGCCCGGGCGAAAAAAATGCGCCCGGGCGAAAAAAACGCTCCCGGGCGAAAAAAATGCTCCCGGACTAACAAAGCGCGCACGCGCTAAAAAATCACGCTTGAGCGAAAAAATCGCGCCCGGGCGAGAAAATGCTCCCGGGCGAAAAAAAACACGTCATGACTAAAAAAATTGCGTCTGGACGAAAAGATCGCGCTTGGGCAAAAAGATTGCGCCCGGGCAAAATGATCGCGGCAAGGCGAAAAAAATTCTTGCCCTGTCGAAAAAACTGCGCTCGGGCTCGCGCCCGGTCGAAGAAAACGCTCCTTTGTAAAAATTTCGCCCGTTCGAAAAATTCACGCTCGGGTTAGAAATTCTCTCGCGGAAGAGAAATTCACGCTCGAGTGAAAAAATCCCGTCCGGATTAAAAAATCACATTCGGACAAAAAAATCACGCAAATGAATTTTTAAAGAAATAATCGCTTATGAGATGCTATAAGCTGGACCCCAATAGCTTACGAAAAATCAACTTATCATCAATTTTAAAATAAGTGATTTTCTATAAGCTGCACAAACAAACAGTTATAAAACTACGTTTGCGTTTTAAATAGAGATTATTCATCAGCATAAGTTTTCCCAAACAGAGCCTTAGAAAATCAAGGTACCTGAACAAGGATCTTGACACGCTCAAGCGGGGCGACCCAGTCTTGGAGATTCCTCCGGCAACGCCTCCGATGAGGAGTTCCTTGACGGCGATCAGGATGGACTCCTCGATGTCGTTGAGTATGCCGCTTGCGAACAGATGTTGATCTTCCTTCGATGAAAAGGCAGAAGCCAACGAAGAAGCAGAGGAGCTTACCACCGGTGCCGACCAAGAGGTTCTTCCTCCGACGCCGACCAAGAGGCCAACGCCGGCAGGTTGTGCCTTCGAAATATCCCGCTGGAAGGGTTGCGGTGCTGTAAAAAATTGGATTGGGTGGGGGATTGCAGCGAGGATAGGGTTATTACAGGTAGGCTTTTGAAAACCAGATTGGACCGGCAAGTTAGACCGCCAACCGGACCCGTAACCAGTCTAGTCCAGATATGAAAACCCCTTTAGCCATGGATCGCCCGAGAACCGGGCGGCTTGACCGGCAAACCCGGGAACCGGCTACAGTTCCCGGGAATCAGGCGGGTCAAATAAGTGTCTTCGAGCCACAAATTTGTAATGAAATTCTAAAGGGCGATAAGTTTCAAACCTTCACGGTTTTATTAGAAACAATAGACCAACCACTTGGTTAAGCATGCTTTCGTGTAAATAGAGGAAATATATTATATATAATATTAATATTCATCTTAATTAATATAATACCCGTATTCATTTTTATTAACTTATAATAAGTACTATATACATTATATTTAATATTTATGAAATCATGCTTAATTTTATCTTTCCTATATAATTTAATTATTGTAAATTATCTTAACAAAATTATATTTTATGATTTATTTATTATTATATATATCACTCAAATTGAATTTAAAAATATACCTATATGATGCTAATAAATATATTATTTTTACTTGTATCAAAATATAATGATAATAAATAATATATATGATGGGTTCCACCATCATTTATAGAAAAAAGTCACCCCCCCAATGATCTCCTCCCAAAGTGGGATAATGGGATGACCACTCCCCCCATGAATCCTCATAATGAGGAAATCATGGGGGGTGGGACCCACTCCCTCTCCCATGGAAGAGAACCGCCGCCGCCGTCGGGTACGCCGCCGCCGCCGGCCGACCTAACCACCACTGACGGCCGGCACCCCTCCGGCCTTGCCACGGCCGGACCGCCACAGCAGGCCGCGGCCCAACCGCAGCCGGCGGCCGGCGGCCTGGCCATGGCAGGCTGCCGGTCGCGCCCCGGCAGGCCACGGCCAGGCGACGGGCCTTGTCGCGGTAGGTCGCGGCCAGGACGGCCGGCGGGAAGTCCGCGGCCAGGACGACCGGCGGGAAGGCCGCTGGCCTAGCCGTGGTCGGCCACGGCCGGCCTGGCCGCGTAACGGCCGACCAAGCCGCGGGCCTCACAGCTGTCGGCCTAGCCGCCGGCCTGGCCGCGCAACGGCCGGCCAGGCAGCAGGCCTTCTCGAGGCCGGCCACGGCCGGCCCTAGCCGCCGGCCTGGCCGCGCCGCGGCCGACCCAGCTGGCCTCGCCGCAGCAAGCCGCGACCAGGACACGGCAGGACGCCGCGCCGGCCACCAGGCCGGCCTCCCCCACCACCGGCCGCCCGGCCGACCACCTCTGCCGTCGTGGCGGCCCGTCGCCGTGGACGGCCTCTCCATCGTCTGATCGGGAGGAAACTCTCCTCCGATTAGGAGGGTAACCACCCAGTAACCCACTACATTAGTGGTGGGGCCCGCCGTGATCCTCCTCCGGAGGCTATAAAAAGAGCCCCAGGGCCTCCTCATTCTTCACCTTTCTCTGCTCCGGATCATCTTCTTCCTCGGGTGATAGCTCTCCGGCCTCCTCCCCCGAGTCAGCCTCCAGCCGCCGTGAACCACCAGCGGCCACCAGCGCGCCACCAGCACGCCGCAGGCAGGAAATCGCCCAAGTCCCCGAGGAAACCAAAGGAGGAAGACGCCCCTGCAAGCAAGCGTGTGTCGCCCCGAGCGTTAGAATACCAGGACCATCCCGCACAGTTCAACACCCAAGTTACTCCCACAGGGAAGCCTGTTGCCCGTCGGGAGTCATAGTCATACTCTCTCCCCCCAAAGTTGTAACGGGAGCGGCCCGTCGCCCCGATTCTCCAACACCTTGTAATCAGCAGGAACTAGTGGAATTTGACCGGCACAGACCCGGTCACGTGATTTTTTACCCATTTGAGGGGGTTTTCCACGTCGTCACACCTTGTGTCATCTTCGCATTTTCATTGACTGTGTGCGCGCTCGACCTCTCCGTGAGCTAAGACGGTCCAAGAAACGACCGGTCCGACCGGGGCATCAAGTTAGTTCGCAACAATATATATATACAAATATATTTATAGCGTTTTGATCCCAGTTCGACCGGTTCAACCTTGAACTTTTCCCTCCGTCGGTTCGATCTCCGGTCCGGTTTTCAAAACATTGAATAGGGGGTATTTTGGGTAGTAGAAATATTGCTTTTAAAGATGAGTTAATATCCGTGGTAGATTTAGGCTGGCTCCATCTCCACCATGAAATGGATCCCCTCCATTTCATATGAAATGGAGTGGATTCAGATCCGAGCAGGAATGGAGATGGTAAAGCGGGAATTCAATTTTGGTACTAATTCGGTGTTACCACTCAAATTTGGCAAAAAAATGGAACCGGGCTCGGTTTCCAAATCTAAGTTTGGGTTTAATGTGGGAGCAACATGTGGCGCAATCTTATCGGCCGGAAAATTGCGCTATTTCAACCAAAAATCTAGCATATATGTTTGTACAACCCCTATTCGTCAAGGGTTAATGATCAACGATCTGCAGTTAATAAGTCAATAAGCACCATCAGTATATGAAGACCTGATTAACAGTCAATGGCTAGCAGGGGTGCAAGGGAACCCTTAGATGCAAGGGAGAATCATACTTGTCAGGTCGTGCGCCCGCCCAGCATCGTGGGCGGGCTTTAAAGACCTTTCCATCTAGACGAGTTTCGAACAACAACAGTGGCGAGCCGCAGTGATACACGCCTAGCAGGTGACTTCTGACAGGTCACTACGCCAAGAATATACAGAGCATCATAGATGATCGTCAGACGATACTCGCCAGCAACCGAGTCAGGTCGCCAGAAGGATGTAGTTGGTGATCGCAGGGTTGAGTCTCCTCGCCTAGAGATCCTTACCTCAAGAATTTGTCTATAAATAGGACCTCCGGGGTACAAGAATATGGACTTCAAAATCTTGAAAAAGATTTTGACCACTTCTTTTCTTGGACGTTCAGCTAAGCCTTTGAATCCTTTCTCTGAATAGACAATTCGCTAACTAGCGTCTCCCTTGTACCTTGCTCGACCATCTTTGGTTGTGGAGGGGAAGCTTCTTCTAAGCATCCAGGTACGTAGTGGGACCTCACTGTCGCGACGCCTGGGGTCCTCTTAGTGTTGCCTAAAACTCCTTAGTCTTTGCCCGTCAGGCCGTCAACCCTGAGCATAGGATTAATAACCTTATGTTGCATTGATCCGAATTTTGGAGTCGAGATTTTCTTGGCTTCAACACTTTGGTGCAGTGAGTGTTGATCGTAACCAAGGAGGAAAGTCTCATGAGTAGGTGAGATAGTGGATGGAGGCGAGAATGGGGAGATAGTCATCAACTCGGCTGGAGGAGACGACTTTGTGACAGTAGCAGTGTTCGAGGAGTTTGCAAGGAGGATTGAAAGGAGCATCCTAGCAAGGTTCTTCCCTCGCCTTGATATCATGACGACCTCGCCTCGCCGTGTGCCACCGTCGTAGGAATAGGAGTTGCCTATGAGACCAGAGAAAGAGCGAGGGGAGGAAGAGCTGGAGCAACTAGTGCAGTCGAGATACTGCCCATCGAGCTGCCAGGACATTAGATTCTGAGACGCAAAGAAACCAACGAGGTTTCATGAAACTCGGCAATATGGAGAGTATAGGGGGATACTCGCCAGCATGAAGCCCATCATCGGACAGGACTTAAGAGGGAGGATGTTGGATCTTACGACGCTCTTTGAGGGAGGGGGGTGAATAAGGGTTGACAATTTTTATTTCTTAATCTAAATTTACTTGATGAAATAATGAAAAAAGTCAAAAATAATTTTTCATAGATAAAATTAAACACTTTGAAACATATAAGAACATAAATGATAATCTTTTATTTCAAAAGTGATAAAACAGAATACAATATATCTCTATGAAGCTAGAGATTATGGCTATGAAAAATATAGTGTACTTTTGATTTCGTCTGTCCTTCTACAAGAAACGACAGACAAAAGCGTATCTCTCCCTAGATCTTGTTACTAGCCTTCCTCTACATCTCACCACGATCTAGTCGCTGCACACAAGGGAGTGATAACTCCCTAAGCCATACAAGGACCTAGACACCACGCACAAGGCGGCGATTTTCTCATAAGCCACGCAAGGACTTAGACGCCACGCACAAGGCAACGATTTTCTCTCCTAAGCCACGCAAGGACTTAGACGCCACGCGCAAAGTGGCGATTTTTTCTCCTAACAATTACAATGAGAATAATGATAAAGTATAAACTTCAGAATTAAGAACTCCCTCTAAATATAGCGTTGTAGATGACGATGAATCTTTGCCAAGATTTCTTCAGATACCGAGTACGTGTCGTCGCTTCGTTGCTCTTGAACCGTCTTGGGAGGATGGAGTCTTTTTGGATGTTGGAGCTCTCTAGACCAGTTATATGGGAAGGAACACTCCAAATTCTGTAATCCTTGATCTCCACAAAAAAATGTATCACTTTTATATTTTAGCAATATCGTCTGGAGACACTGGCTGCCGCTGATCAGCGATATCCTATCTAGCTGCCACGTATCCCACGATTCTGAGGTTTCCGCGGGATAATTCAATCGTGGAGCTATCGTCGGGCGATAGTGGTTATCGCCTGGCGATATCTCCTTTTCACTTTTGTCGTCCAAACTGTTTCCAGAGAGTAGATGACTTCGTTTTCATTCCGAAATGGGGTGACACGTTCCGTAACTCCTCCCGGATTGGAAGTTATGGCTGTTTGAAGTTTAGCATACAAAACTCATCATTTTTTTTTGTAAAGTGTACACACCCTTGGATCATGCCATGACTGAGGACTTGTCTCTTCATTCAACATGTACAACCTGCACACTATAAACACACAAAAGAGTAGATCAAATACATCACAATATTTTTTATTCTCAAATCAAGAGATGCGGAATGCATGCTCCAAAAGAGGAGCCCTTCTATAATAAGGTGCTAGCATCCCCACTTCCCAAAGGCTTTAAAGAACCCGTCTTGAGCTACTACTCCGGTAGAGATGACCCAGTAAAGAATCTCCAATGGTTCTAGGACATGGTGTCTATCCGCAATGTGACAGACACGTTCAAGTGCAGGTTCTTCTCCATCACTTTCGAGGGGAAGGCCAGAGATTGGTTTCACCAGCTGCCAAGAGTTTCCATCTACTTCTTCGAAGACCTGCGCTGGGCTCGGATGGCAAGTTTTGCGATGTCTAAGAGGAGGTCAAGAGGAGAATGACAAAGCACTTCGATAAGAACGTCTGTATCAAGTAATTTCTTACACGAGACCTTGTCATGAAGAAGGTGGATACGACAGAAAGGGCAGCTGCCGTCGGCAAGCTGAACCCTAATTTTGAAGAGACCTTCATCGTCCAAGAAGCTCTGGCTACTATAGAATACCTCCTGCAGAACTAGAAAGGATAGCTACTAGGAAGCACCTGAAAAGGTTCTATCCATATCGGTAAAATGTAATGACTACATGTATGTAAAGTTACTTCTGCTTTTTCAATAAAAGTCCTCGCCCCCTGAAACACGGGACAGTACGAGTTGTATTTCTTGTTCAAATCATCTCAAATTAGCTACAAGTAATGAAATCAATTTCTGTGGTCGATTTGGGAAACTTTCATCCGACCTGATTCTCCTAAAAACACCCAAGAAGGATGATGGGACGGTGTGTCGGGTTTTAAGGCATTCTTGTAAGACCAAACCCCTGCATTAATGGTCGAGATCAGCCCCCTATATGTTGGTCTAGCTACCACCCGATCACACTTCTCATCTAACTGGAGGAACAATCAGGAAAAGGTCTGGACGCCAAACTCCCAAACTCAATGAAGGGTCGACCTCACAAAGTGATACCTTGCGTAAATGCGTCATCAATCTTTGAGAAGGCTAAAGACCCACTCTTAGCAATTTTTGTCCTCCAGAGAAGAACGCGTCTCTGTTAGTGCCGAGGTGGGATAACCCATCATGCTTTTGGAAGCAGCTAAGCAAAGAAGTTCTGGAAGGCGAGAATCCAAAATAGGATGGAGGCCTCGAGTGTGTGCGTCCCGTTATACTCCCCCCTATTGTCGTTCCCTATCTCTGGATCCCTTCAGTTCTTTGCCGGTTTAAGTGGAGCGTTGGCCTCAAGAGTGTGCGTCTTATGGGACCCCTCCAGAGTATCACTCCCTTATCCGAAAGATCATAGCCAGCAAGAAAAGAAGTATTTCCGCTTTTCTTTTCAGCAAACATCTATCCTTAGGTGACTACACCAAACCTGCAAAAATCAAATATATATGATGATATTTCTTTTTGCAAGCATATAGGTGCGAGTAGTGAGGTGTAAGCATACATGTGCGAGCAATGACATGCGAGTATGAGCGTGCGAGTAGGGGAAGCGTATAATAAGCATTTAATCTTCCCGCACGTATAAGCCTAGCGAGTATCCATTACCGGTCAAGCCTAAGAGCCTACGCATGCGTCAAACGAGCGAGCATTAGGAAAACAAAAATGAAAGACCAGGTGAAACTCAGAAAAATCCATTGCAAAAAGTGTGGTTTTCCAATTGATTACATGTACCTCCAAAAAAGTGGCGAGTTCTCCGCCCTTTACACCACCCTGCTATGCACAAAAAAACATAAGGAGGAAGCTGCGTAGCCTAAGTCCTTCAGGGAGCATCTCCTCCAGCGCTTTCATCCTCGTCCTCTTCCTCTGTGTCCGAGTCATCCTCGTCATAACTGACCTTGGGGGCATTGGAGAGTGAGATTCCTCGGAGAGAAGACCCGGGATTACGCCATCCATAATGAGATCTTCGAAGCCTGACATCAATCGATTCTCGAATTATAGCTAAGCAAGGAGTGTATCGCCGACAACCCTGGTTATCTCGCGCTTCAGGCAAGTAGGGTCCTCCAGAACAATCCAGATCTTTTTCCCGATGCCCGAAGTGCTGGCCTCCGGCGGTAGATTCCTAGCGGCCTCCTACGTTTTAAGCTCGACGATGCGGACTTGAGATGCCTCCAATGCTGTCTGACTCTCAACGAGCTTTTGCTCCAGCTCCAAAATCCGTTGGGTAGCGACCATCTCAGCCTCCTACATGAAGAAAATCTCTCATGTCAAATAACATCGTTGACCTGCGCAGGTAGTACATATTGAGCACATATTTTTCTGACCAAAGTCACCTTGTAGGCCTTGCTTTCGGTGACCTTGGCCTCAGACGCTCGCAATAAGTTCTCCAACTCTTCGATCCTTTCTCGGGACTCTATCTGTGAGTGGGAAAGGGAATCGATATGATCACCTTGAATCTTGGACTTGGTGTCCACCGCCTTCAAGTTTCTCGCCAACTGGTGGGCGAGCTCTAGAGATCGAAGCAGCGACCATGAAGCTTAGTAGGCGAGGAAGGAGGTGCTCGACTCCGGCAGCACTGCTGTAACACCCCAATTTTCTGGACTTGAAGCTCTGGGTGTTATCGCACATCGTTAGGTCGCTATCGCCCGGCGGTAGCCTTCAGGCGTCGAATGGTAGGCGTCGAGTGGTAGCGTGCGACGTTAGCTAATTACCACTCGGCGGTAGCCCATTTCGTCGAGTTGAATGCGTCGATACAGAAGCGTTGAGTGAGCTACCGCGCGACGGTATTACTACCGCCGGTGGTAGTGCTGCATTATTTTTGGAGCGACGGCTCGGGAAGTTATCGCGACGCGGTAGGTAGCTACCGCCTGGCGGTAGCAGTTTCGTGACGGCTAATTTTAGGTCGCCCGATCCTTCTTGGGATGTAATCCTATTGCCCAGGACACTCTATCCAAGAGGCTTAAGTAGGGATGAAAGGTTGTTTTCCCTCATTTCCTTCTCATTTTGAGTGGGAGTTAGGGTTTGGAAGAGAGGATTTGGAGGAGGAAGAGGGACTTTCTCCACCATTAGCAAAGCTCTGAGGCTCCGTTCGTCAAACCGAGGCCAGATCCATGGAGAGGACTTGAAGGTGCACACTTTCATTCGTGCAAAGCAAGATCTATGGGCTAGGAAGAGGAGTCGTAAGGTAATGAAATTTCTCCTCTCGGTATTTAGGATGCGTGCATGGCATCTATTTCATTCTTGCTTACTTTCAAGCATTTTAGGCATCAGATCTCTCAAATGAGAGGGGTACGGGTCACCATGGTTCAAGAGGAGGCACCGAGTTAATTGTGTCTGTCCCCGACATGTTGATGCATTAGAAATCCGCTCTGCTAGTGGATTAAACATTGTGGGTGAAGCCAAAGTCACGACTGTTAGTCCGACTCAGTGATGTTGTATAACGAGCCTTAAGGATTTTGCTAAAAATCCATTTGTGGCAAGATGCCGTTTGTGATAGTTGCCCCCCTTATTTCGTGCGAGAACAAATGGAGGATTAGGGTGGGAAAAGCTATATTTGTGGATTGATGTGCGGAGGTGCGACTTTGTATCTGTGGTCGGCTGGCTAGCCCGTGACGTGCAAGTCATGTGTGGACAGTGTCCCGGCGAGACAAATCCCCTTCTGAGAAGCTGACGATAACGCCAATATTTTGACAAACCCGGGTGATGAAGCCCATGAACGGGTGGGGTCAAGGAAGGGTTCTTAGTATCGGTTTGTTTGTATGACGGAATCCTGACGTGAAAAGTCAGAGCTTGCAGGCAAGCCCGGGTTTTAAGACCCACCAACAGGTGGGGCCTAGGCAAGAGTTCTGTGTGATGGCTTGAATGTCGTTAGGGGAAAATGGAATTACCCGTGTGATGTGATGTGATGATGCTTGATGATATATTAGATTCATGCGCTATAGGGTGCCTTGGGTGAAACCCAAGTTTGCATACATGCTGCATTATAGATCATTTTTTATTAAATGTTCAACCTAGAAACGTGTTTGATGTATGTGGCATCCTAACCTGTTTCTTTACTCTCTCTCTATATATATATAAATTTGCATACGAAGTACTGACTTGCAGGATGACTGAGAGGAGATGTGTTGATTATGTTGGGTATTGTATCCACAATGTACCTGATTTGAAGAAGCCCCTGAACAAGCTAAGTTGAATAGATAATGTATTTGATGATTTTCTATCAAGTTGTGCTTGCAGCTATTCCATGCTAAGTACACACCAATGTCAGGGTGCAGTGGATCAATATACACGGGTCTGCGCAACGTAATCCCTCGTTGAGTAGATCAGTGTGCTGACTCATGTGTGCTCTCTCTATTAGAGTGTACTTATTTTCAAGTACAGGGTCGAGATAGATCAAGAGCAGAAGAGGAGCAAAGATGGGTCAAAGACCAAGTTCGGAGGAAGGAAGAAGAAATCTTCTAAGTCAAATTCGACGAGAATCACTAAGTGATTCTCGTCGATTCGACGGGAATCACTAGTGATTCTCGCCGATTCGACGGGAATCACTAGTGATTCTCGCCGATTCGACGGGAATCACTAGTGATTCTCGCCGATTCGACGGGAATCACTAGTGATTCTCGCCGATTCGACGGGAATCACTAGTGATTCTCGCCGATTCGACGGGAATCACTAGTGATTCTCGCCGATTCGACGGGAATCACTAGTGATTCTCGCCGATTCGACGGGAATCACTAGTGATTCTCGCCGAATCATCGAGAATCACTCGCCGATTCCCGCCGACTTCATCTAGATGACTCTCCTCCTTGAAGAAATTTGCTAAGGCAGAATCGACGACTGATTCTCGCCGATTCGTCGAGAATGATCTTGATTCCCGCCGATTCGTCGAGAATGATCTTTATTCTCGCCGATTTCCTCCGGATGACAAGTATTTAAACTGGAATTCTGTCAAGGCAAATTCGACGGGAATCATGAGTGATTCCCGCCGACTTCGTCGAGAATCATCAATGATTCTCGCCGAATTTGCCTTGGGCAAATTTACTCTGCTCGCTGGACCGAACCGTGACGGGTTACGCTGTTTTGACCGGAACTATGGCTTCTGTTTGTGGGCCCCACAACAGTCATTTAGGGTTGTTCTACAGTATTTATACTCGCTTATTTCGAACGTCTACATCAATCCACAAGAGAAAAGAAAAAGCCGCCGAGCAAAACCTAGCCGATCGCGGAACTCCTTCCGTCGCCGTCGCCGCTCGCAAGTTGTCGCCGCCGCAGATCTTAGATCCTCTTTGATCGTCCGGCGACAGGACCGAGGCAAGCCTAGCGTCTCACGCATCTCTTTCGAGATTTATTGTCTCTCGATTTGTTGAACGAGGATCGCTCTTCATTCCGAATCGATTGAGACAACTGATCCGATTGAGATCGTTGGTAGACCTTGCTTGCTTTGTCAAGAAGTTTGGATCTACAAAGCATCGCCGCCGCAATCGCTTGCTGCCGCCGATCTTGGGAAGATCCTCTCCAAGAGAGTGCTCCGGTCGTGGACTCTTCGTCTTCATCAAGAACGCTTTAACGAACGAAGAGGGACATCAGGTTCTCCACAAGTGTAGTTTGTATTTCTTGTACATTCTATTTTCGTTTTCTTGTAAAGGAATTTTATTCCTAGTTATAAGGGTTGGGTGCAACCCGTGGTGGAGGAGTAGTGACTCCTTTGGTTGGAAGGGTGCCTTCTGTAGTGTGAGAATTGGATTTCAATCCGTTTGGTGAAGTGACCGAGTCGTCCCTTGGTGGGAGATAGGTCGAAGGGGGAGAGTGGACGTACCCAAATTGGGGAACCACTATAATTGCTTGTGTGTTTTTCTGTGTTGTGTTTGTTACTTGTGCAGGTGATTTAAATTCCGCAAAAGACTGCACGAGACCTATTCCCCCCCCCCATAGGTGGACTTAGTTGACACTAGAGACTTTCAAGTGGTATCAGAGGGAGGTTGCTCATCAATAAGGTTAACACCTTGAGTAAGATCTCGCATCTAGTGTCAAGAAGATCTCTGAAATGGAATGACTCAAGTATTCAGGGAAGATCCCAGTGTGCACCAAGCTGAACTTTCCTATCTGGAAGGAAAGGATCAGATACTACATGGAAGCAGTCGACCCCCGACTCTTCATGATAGTGGAGGAAGGACCTTATATCCCCACTAAGGCCTCCACCATTGATCCAACCAAGAAAGTGCCCAAGAAACTTTCCGAAATGGATAAGGATGAGATGGTGCTTGTCGGACTTGACAAAAAAGCTCAGAACATTCTGGTAAGCGCCGTCGATGATTCCATGATGCAGGTTTTCTGCAACTGCAGGACTGCCAAGGACATATGGCACTGTCTGATCATCCTGATGGAAGGCACTGATGAAGTAAGGGATGATCGAAGATCCCTTCTGAACCAGAAGTACGAGGCCTTCAGGCAAGGTCCCAAGGAAGAAATCGGAGTGACATTCGAGAACTTCTTGAAAATCGTCAATGCCCTGAAGGGCTATGGCAGAGTGTTCACCGATAGTGAACTGAATGACAAATTCCTTAGATCCCTAACTAAGGAATGGGACACCAAGATCTGCGCCATCAGAGAATTTGGCAAGCTGGCAGAAACTGATCCCCAGATTCTGTTTGGGAAACTTCTGTCCTATGAGCTTCAGCTGAACACCAGAAAAGCTGAAGAGGAAGCTGATAAAGCCGCGGCTAGAGAAAAGACTGTGGTCCTGAAATCCAATCACTCAAGGAAAGGCAAGGGTGCTTCCTCGTCCCGCTCTCGGAAAAAGGATGAGGAAGAAGAATCTGAGCCATGCTCTTCCGGCTCAGAGCTATTTGAAGAAGACTTCTCCCTCATCACTCGGGAGTTCAAGAAGTTCCTCAAGTTGAGGAATCAAAGAAAGAGAGACGGCTCCTCCTCAAGACATCAGAAGAAGAATTATTCTTCTGACAGGTATGAATCCAAACCGAACAAACATCGCTCTAATGACATTATTTGCTTTGGTTGCAATAAGCCAGGTCACGTTGTTGCTGACTGCCACTAAAGGAAGAGAGATAAGGGGAAGGGAGAGGAGCAGAGGTCCTCTAGAGATAAGAAGAAGGAGAGGAGCTATATAGCCAAAAAAGCAAAAGACACTGAGTGAGTCTGATTCCTCAGACTCAAGTGATGATGAGGAAGCCTACTTCGGGCTAGTGGGTCGCTTTGACTCAGAAGGAGACTGCCCCCCCATTTACTGGGAAGGTAAAAAATCATACCCCCCCTCTCTGACTCTGACTCTGGGTCTTCTGATGATGATCTCGAGGACAACCCATCTGCCCGTGAAGCTGAGCTCCTCGAAAAGTATGAGCTTCTGCTCAATATCTTTGAGGAATGCCGCAAGAGGTTGATGGCTCAGAAAAAGGAAGTCAAATTCCTTAAGGCTGAGGGTGTGTCCCTAAGAGAATAGATCACTAGCTTGATCTCTCTCCGACAGGAACACCTGGGCCTGACTTCTGAGCACTTGGAGTCTCTTAGGCTCCTTGACCTAAAACAGGAAGAAATCAACAAGTTGGAAGAACAGCTTGCGGCAGAAAGGAAGATTGTCAAAAGCTTCTCCATGCCCAAGACCGTTCTTCCTCTGGTTGATAAATTCTCTTCTCAGGCTAAGGGGGCTGGCTTAGGGCATGTGGGTGTGCCTGGCAAATCATCCAGGAGAAACAGAAAGCAGATGAAAAATAAGGCTGCTAAGAAGGCCTCTGCTGCGGAAAAGGGAAAGGCTCCACTCAATCCTGTTGTATTCAGAAAGCCTAGCTTTCCTTGCAATGAGCAGGACTTTGAGTCAACCTATGGCCACTTCTTTCGGCCCTCGGTTGAAAAGCCCAAGAGCCGGTATGATGGTTGGACCTTCCCCCGAAACTACGGTGAGAGTGTCTTCAAGGCACCTTATGAGGAAATCCAAGTGGAGAATTATGGTCACTTCTCTAGCGGCCATAATAGGAAGCAGGCACCAAAAGCCAAGCCTGTTATACTGAAGGAACAAGAGGTGAAGAAATCATGTGACTGCTATCATCATGACGCCTCCACCTCCAGATCCAAGGCCCCGGCTGGACCCACCGTTCCAAGGGTGAAGCAGGAGCCTAGGAAAAGGTACAACAGATTTGACTGTTGGTGCTGTGGCAAAGTTGGTCACTTTGTCGTGGATTGCTGGTTTAATCCAAGATTCAACGAGACTCCTCATGTTAGCAATGCGAGGCCGACCACTCGTAGGGTTAACCACCCGAGGGGGAGTGTGCTAATAAGGAATCTAGGAGCCAAGTTCGATTGGGTTCCTAAGAGAAATTAATTCTGATTTGCAGGTATGTCCAAAGGCCAACAAAATGCCAATCTGGTACTTGGACAGTGGATGTTCCCGGCATATGACTGGGACAAGAAGCTTGCTGCGTGATTACTCTCCAGTCGAAAATGGAATCAAAGTCATCTTTGGAGGATCTGATCGAGGAGTCACCAGAGGTTATGGTATGATTTCCAACGGTATAATCTCTATCACCGACGTGGCATATGTTGAAGGGTTAAATCATAACCTGATTAGTGTAAGTCAGTTGTGTGATAAAGGATATGATGTTAAGTTCTGCAAGGATAAGTGCTTGATAATATCGTGTGCCTCTTCAGAGACTGTATTAACTGGCATTAGGAGAAGAAATATCTTTTGTTTAGATTTTCTTAGCTTAGATTCTTCTACCCCCGTGTGCCTAGTAACTAAAGACAGAGCATCTCTTTGTGAGCAATGGCACAAGAGATTAGCACATATTAATTTTAAGACTATTAATATGTTGTTTTCTAAGAATTTAGTTAGGGATGCCCCTACTATTAAGTGCATCAAAGATAGCCCCTGTCCTGCATGCCAGAAGGGCAAACGGACTCGGGCTACCTTTAAGGGCATTGCAGACAAATACTCCTCCAGATGTCTCTATCTTCTGCATATGGACTTGTTCGGTCCAGTGCAAGTTCATAGCTTAGGAGGCAAATCGTATACGCTAGTGATTGTACATGATCACTCTCGGTTTACGTGAGTGTTCTTTTTGAAACGAAAGTCAGATACGTTTGACATCTTCACTAATTTTGTTAAGCAGATCCAGAACGAACTTAACTGCTCCGTGGTCAAAATCAGAAGTGACCATGGAACAGAATTCGAGTCTGGAGCTATGACAGAATTTTATGAAGAACTTGGTATCTTTCATGAGTTTTCCTCCCCGCGTACTCCTCAGCAAAACGGAGTTGCGGAGAGGAGAAATAGAATGCTCATTGAAGCATGTACGACAATGTTGAATGACGCCTCTCTTCCAGAGTACTTCTGGGCAGAGGCTGTCAACACGGCTTGTCATGTACAGAACCGAGCATTGATCAACAAGAATCATCGTAAGACGCCTTATGAGCTATTGAAAGGCAGGAAACCGACCATGTCCTATTTAAGGATTTTTGGTTGCAGATGTTATGTACTTAATAATGGGAAGTACCCACGTACTAAATTCGGAGAAAAATGCTTCGAAGGCATCTTCATGGGCTATAGTAGCCATAGTCGGGCTTATAGGGTCTTCAATAAGAAAACCCTAGTGGTAGAGGAGTCCATTAATGTTGTTTTTGATGAAGGAAGCTCGCTTCATAGCAATTCTTCAAGTGGCATTCTTGAAGATGCAGGTGCAAGGCTTGAACAGCTAAGCCTCGATGAGACAGCAGAAGGTGCAACTCCCAAGTACGTTAAGGTTTCCATCTCGACGCCAGCTGGAGAAGTTGACGATCAGGATGGAGAAACTCTCCCAGAAGAAGGAGAAGCTCGAGAAGCTGTCAGAGCTCCAGATGCCAGACTCCTAGAGCTCCGACACGTGAGGGATCATCCCAGAGATCAGATCATAGGAGATCCTCGTGACGGTGTCAGAACTCGGAGAGGTACAATTAACGAGATTTTGCACCTTAGTTTTCTGTCACAGGTTGAGCCAAAGAAGTTCGACGAAGCAAACAAAGATGCGTCATGGATATTGGCCATGCAAGATGAACTGCATCAATTCGAACGATGCAACGTCTGGACGCTTGTTCCCAGACCAAAGAACCAGAATGTGATCGGCACCAAGCGGATCTTCAGAAACAAACTGGATGAACACGGTGTCATCATAAAGAACAAGGCCAGGATGGTGGCTCAAGGTTACAAACAAGAGGAGGGGATTGACTTCGACCAAACCTTTGCACCAGTTGCAAGGCTCGAGGCGATCAGGTTGTTCCTGGCGTATGCTTTTCACAAAGGATTCACTGTCTATCAGATGGACGTGAAATCTGCGTTCCTAAATGGAAATTTGAAAGAGGAAGTATATGTCGCACAACCCCTAGGTTTTGTTAATCCTACATTCCCTAATCATGTTTATTTTCTTAATAAAGCTTTATATGGCTTAAAACAAGCTCCTCGAGCTTGGTATGAGACTCTGTCTAGTTTTCTTCTTGAGAACAAGTTCTCGAGAGGAAAAATAGATAAGACATTGTTTCTTAGGGAAGTCAAAGGCAAGATCTTGCTAGTGCAAATCTATGTCGATGACATAATATTCGGCTCAACGGACAACAATCTTTGCAAAAAGTTTTCTAAACTTATGCAAGGAAAGTTTGAAATGAGCAGCATGGGAGAGCTAAAGTATTTATTGGGACTTCAAGTGAAACAGTCTGAGGATGAAATTTTCATCTCTCAGACGAAGTTCACAAATGAACTCCTCAAGAAATTCGGAATGGAGAATGCAACCTCTATGAGGACTCCAATGAGATCCACTTTGTCTCTGGACAAGGATGAGAAAGGGAAACCTTTTGATGAAACCAAATACAGAAGCATAATTGGATCCCTGCTCTACCTTACTGCTAGTAGACCGGGTATTATGTTTTCCACATGCGTATGTGCCAGATATCAGGTGAACACTAAGGAATCTAATTATGTCGCTGCAAAGCGAATTCTTAGATACCTTAAAGGTATACCAAATCTTGGCTTGTGGTACCCAAGAAACAATGATGTCGAGCTGATAGGCTTTTCAGATGATGACTTTGCAGGAAGCAGGGATGATAGGAAAAGCACTTCCGGGACGTGCCAATTCCTCGGAAAAAGGCTTATTTCTTAGAACAGTAAGAAGCATAATTGTGTCGCAACCTCCACGGCTGAATCTGAGTACATCTCAGCAGACAGCTGTTGCGCACAACTTCTATGGATCAGAAATCAGCTCAAATATTATGACTTGCAGTTCAGCGAAGTTCCGATGTATTGCGACTCCTCGAGCGCAATAGCAATTGCGAACAATCCTGTGTCGCATAGCAGAACAAAGCATATTGAAGTGCGCTATCACTTTATTCGGGAGCATGTAGAGAACAAAGATATATCTCTCTGCTATGTCCCCACGGATAAGCAGGTTGCAGATATCTTCATGAAGCCCCTAGACGAGGCCAAGTTTAGTCTCTTCAAAACTGAACTCGGCATGCTGAACTATGAAGAGTGAAGACTATAAGGCTCAAGGATCTTGAATCAAGGGGGAGCATCAGCAAGGAACTCAATCTTGAGCACGAATGCAAGAGCTGAGGGGGAGCAAGTTCAAGTTGCTGCCTACCAACAAGTTCAAGCTCTTGGGGCTGAGATTCTTCAGAATAGCCCCTTTTCTGCGGATCTGGCTCAACAACACAAGCACTTCTAGGAGCTTCTGGTTGTGTGTTATCTGCTACGTCTTCCTGACACTTATGACATGATCCGCCAACAAATTCTGGGTGAGGCGGAATCTCCTACTTTAGATGCCACCGCTGCTCGCATCGCCGCTGTCACCTCTCTCCTTCAGCGCCCGCTTCTGCCCGCTCCTTCTCTACCGGATAACTATGCTCATCAAACTCAGCGGAGTGGCTCTGGTAGCCGCAGTCATCAGTCTGGCGGACGTCCTTCTTCCCGCTACCTCTGCTCTCACTGCGGCCGCACCGGACATACTTCTGACCGCTGCTGGACGAAGCATCCCCATCTTCGCCCCTCGGGTGACTCTTCCACCTCCTCTTCCAAGCCGTCTGCTTCCGTGGTCACATCATCAGGTAGTGCCCATGTGGTCACTCAAGGTAAATGGCTTATCGACTCCGGAGCAACTAATCATATGACGGGCAATCCTCAATGCTTCTCTCTCCTCGAACAGCATGATCGGTTGCCCCCGGTCCTCATTGCAGACGGTTCTCCCTCCCTGGTTCATGGGTCGGGAGTAGTTCATGTTACTCCGTCCCTTCGGCTAGAGGACACTCTCTATGTGCCCAAGTTTCCGTGCAATCTATTGTCGGTTACTTCTTTGTGCAAGCAGCTTCAATGTTCTGTAACGTTTACTCCCTCTTCTTATTCTTTTCAGGATCCGAGCTCCCAGCGGACGATTGCTACTGGGACTGAGAGCGGCGGCCTCTACTTCCTCGACAACGTTTCCGCTTTGTCCGTCTTCTCTTCTTCTTGTACGGATCTTCTCCAGTGGCATCTCCGTCTCGGTCATCCTCCACCACGGCTTCTACATCAGCTTCTACCCCACCTCCCTCCCTCAAATACTCCTCTCAACTGCGAAGCCTGTCAACTTGGCAAGCATCATCGTTCCTCCTTCCTGCCGAAGCAAGGTCGGGGCTCTATTCGTCCGTTTGATCTAGTCCACTCCGATATCTGGGGCCCTGCTCCTACCCTTACTGTTGGTCGGGGTAGTTCTTATTTTATAACCATTATCGATGACTTTTCTAGATGTACTTGGGTGTATCTCTTACGAGATCGCTCTGAACTTTTTAATGTATGGACCTCTTTTTATCATTTAATCAAAAATCAGTTTGGTGTTGGTATTAAAACTTTTCGCTCTGATAATGCAAAAGAGTACTTAAGTCATGCTTTTACTTCCTTCTGTGTGCAACATGGCGTTATTCATCAGACAAGCTGTGTCTATACCTCCCAACAAAATGGGGTGGCGGAACGCAAAAACCGTCACCTCCTCGATGTCGCTCGCACATTGATGGCTCAAATGCATGTCCCTCGCTCATATTGGGGTTATGTTGTTCTTCTTGCCTGCTATCTCATCAATCGCATTCCCTCCTCCGTTCTCAACGGAAAAACCCCGTTTTCCATCCTTTATCCAGGCAAGGAGCCTTTTCCTCTCCCTCTCCGAATCTTTGGGTGCACTGCTTTTGTGCATGCCCCATCTGCCACTCGTGATAAGCTCTCCCCTCGCTCCACCAAATGTGTCTTTCTGGGGTACTCCGCCACTCAGAAAGGCTACTGCTGCATTGACCCTGTTCTTCGTAAGCAGTTCGTCTCCGCTGACGTTACCTTCTTCGAGAATGCCTCCTACTTCTCGGATGACTCCTCGTCTCTTCCCCCACCTCTGATTCTCCTGTTATTCCGTTCGTTCCCTCATCTCCTACTGCGATATCCGCCCCTCCTCCGTCTCCGCCCACTCCTCTCCCTCCGCCTCTCTCTCCGCCTCCATCTCCCTCATCTCCGCTGCCGTCGCTCTCTCCTCCCGGGCCAGCTCTCTCTGCCACGGATGCTCTGGATACTGAAGAGCCCGCCGACCTGGATCTTCCAGTCGCTCTTCGCAAAGGGGTGCGGACGTGTACCCTACACCCCCTTACTGCTGTTGTTTCATATGATCGTCTTACCTCTTCTCGCAGGGCCTTTGCACTGGCTATTTCCCACTACCACACCTCGTTCCTACCAGGAGACCCTTGCTATTCCTCACTGGAAGATGACCATGGATGAGGAAATGGCGACCCTAACAGAGCGGGGTACCTGGACTCTTGTCCCTCCTCCCTTTGATACAGATGTTGTTGGCTGTCGCTGGGTCTTTGTGGTCAAATTTGGCCCAGATGGCACTGTGGACCGTTATAAAGCTCGCCTGGTGGCTAAGGGCTTTACTCAGACCTATGGGGTTGATTACTTTGACACCTTCTCTCCCGTGGCTCGTCTCAGCACTATACGGGTCCTTCTCTCTGTGGCGGTCAACAAAGACTGGCCACTTTCCCAGCTGGATATCAAGAATGCCTTCCTTTATGGTGATCTTCAGGAGGCCGTCTACATGGAGCAACCTCCTGGGTATGTTGCTCAGGGGGAGACACGAGTATACCGGCTACAGAAGGCAATCTATGGCCTCAAGCAGAGCCCTCGAGCTTGGTTTGACAAGTTCAGCGGCATCGTGGAGGCCGTTGGTTTTGTTCGCAGCTCTGCTGATCACTCTCTATTTATTCGCAAAACCTCTTCGGGTCTGGTGGTTCTTGCAGTATATGTTGATGATATTCTTCTCACTGGCGATGACCAGGAAGGGGTAGCCTTGACAAAGCGGCATCTTCGCCAACATCTGGTCACGAAAGATATGGGTTCTCCGAAGTACTTTTTGGGGATCGAAATCTCTCGGAAGCCCAACTCTTTAGTCATCTCTCAGCGTAAGTATGCCCTTGATATTTTAAAAGAAGCAGGATTGACTGGGGCCAAACCTGCCCAATGTCCCATGGCTGTTGGAGAAGACAAAACCTGGACAGATGATTCGCCTCTTCTTTCAGATGCTTCGCGGTACAGGCTTCTGGTTGGTAAGCTCATATACCTCACCGTGACTAGGCCCGACATTTCCTATGCTGTGGGCAAGGTGAGTCAATTCATGCAAGCTCCCAGGGAGTGCCATCTACAGTCCGCCTTGCGGATCTTGGAGTACGTCAAAGCAGCCCCAGGGAAAGGATTGCTCTTTCAGAAGAATGATCATCTGAGGGTTGAAGCATACTCAGATGCGAGTTACGCTGATGACAAAGGGGACCGCAAGTCTACCTCCGGTTTCTGTACTTTTGTTGGGGGCAATCTGGTGAGCTGGAAGAGCAAGAAGCAGTCTGTTGTTTCCAGGTCCAGTGCTGAAGCAGAGTATCGGAGTATGGCGTCGACCACTTGTGAGCTAAAATGGCTACGGGCTCTAATGCTGGATTTAGGAGAGGTCTACAACCATCCTCTACCTATATTCTGTGATAACAAGACTGCCATATACATCTCCAAAAATCCAGTCTTCCATGAAAGAACCAAGCACATTGAGGTCGACTGTCATTTCATTCGTGAAGAAATCATAAAGGAACAAATTTGCACTCCTTTTGTTACTTCTGATAAAGAGCTAGCTGACATCTTCACCAAGCCAGTTTCCGCCTCGTTTCATCATATTTGTGACAAGCTGGGCATGATCGATATATATGCTCCAGCTTGAGGGGGAGTGTTGAAGTTGGTGACCGGGCGGTCTGGCGGTCTGTCTTGGCGTTTTGGAGACCGCGCGGTCTGGCGGTTTCCCTTCAGCGGTTTGATTGCTGTGCTGTTGCTGTGCGATTGCCGAGCGGTCAGGCGGTCTCCCCTGGCGGTCTCTCTCTCTGGTGGTAGCCGTGCGGTTAGCCCTTCTGTCTAACCGCGCGGCTTGTGCGGTTTGTTCTGTATAGTCCGCTTAGTCCTGTATTTTTTAGTCCCACATCTCTTATTTGTATTCTCTCATCTCTCCTCCATTCTATATAAGGGAGGGCATACCTTTGTAATAGAGACCTTTTTCTGATAATAAAATTTCTGTTATACCATTTCCGGCTTGTTTTAGTTCGCTTCTTATAGTTTTGAGATGCATTGTTCTTTTATATCAATTTATAATGTTAAAGATGTGGCGTCAATATGTTGTGAGGACCCAGTCGGGCCCATATTATATGGTCATTACAGGGGAGGTATTACAACCGCTGCATCTTCTCGCCCGTACAAGGCGAAGGCGACATTGTAGGCCTCGCCATCGTCATCTCAATCCTCATACAAGAGAGGGAGGTTAGTGCTGAGGCAGACCTCGTTAGCCACATCCTCCCAGGTATCCAAGTGACGACCAAAGCGGTCAACCTCATCGCTCCCCTGGCCAAAGTTTGGGTGCAATATTAGGCCTCTAGCCTCATCCTCAGTAGCGACTTCTTTTTTCTTTGAGGTGAACTTCTTGGTATGAGATCTATTCCTCGATGGCTTGTTTGGCTCCGACCGTCTGGGAGAAGCAACAACATGTGGATGTGTTTGTGAATTAGCGATATTGGGCTCTTAAGGAATTGGAGACATCAGTTGATGTCTCCTTAGAAATGATTCAGAGGTGCTTGCTTGGGATTCTGCACGGTCGGTGATGAGGACGGTTCCTTAGGCTATGTTTGGGGGGACTTATTTTCACCGTCAAGCGGTTACGACCGCATGAACCAGATCTTAATTAGGTCTGGTTCATTCGGTCGTAACCACTTGACCGGTGAAAATAAGTCCCCTCAAACAGAGCCTTAGTGAGGGGAAGTGGCTCCCACGGGACTGTGCGAACACCAGACATAGCGAGATCAGTGTTAGACCGTTTTCTAGAAAGTCACGATTAGACGTGTCCAAAGCAAACCGAGTATATACTTGTGCCCAGTCAGATGTAAGGAAGATCAACAGCGTCCCTTCGCCAGTGTGCGATATTGAACTTGAAGGATCAAGCGCATACCCAACTGCACCAAAAGCCCGGACTGTTGGAGAGGGTGCTACTTAATTTTTTATATAAGTAGCAGAGCGCCACGGGTCAAGTGAAGGAATGCCGGACCCAACAATCCCCCCCCCCGGCGTCCAGCACAACCCGTCGGCTCAGAGGTGGGGTTACCACATGGCCCACACGGCTCAGAGGTGGGGTTACCACATGTCCACGGTTGCCTGACCCACCGGACCCACACAGGTAGAAGGGAAAAATCAGGATTTAATAGCGCTCCCTGGTCTTGAACCCATGACCTCCTCTGATACCAATTGAAGGATCAAGCGCATACCCAACTGCACCAAAAGCCCGGACTGTTGGAGAGGGTGCTACTTAATTTTTTATATAAGTAGCAGAGCGCCACGGGTCAAGTGAAGGAACGCCGGACCCAACAGAACTTCCTGCGAATGATGGCAGCCCACAAGTTCTTGGCAGGTCCCTCTAAGATAGGGGTGTTGAAAACCTCATCTGGTGGCCCCAATGTTGAAGATCTTCTTGAAAGTCGCCAGCTCGAAGAATATCTCAGGCGATCTCAGGTAGGAGAGATACCCAATGATGATCACCATACTATTGGGATTGATTTGGGCCGACATAAGTTCTAAGTGTTGGACGATCTCGCAGAATTCAAGCCACAGCGGCAGCTGGAGGCCGACCTCAAAGTGGTGAATATGCAGCACTACTTAGTCTGTGAAGGATTTTATGCGCTCGTGGGTGCGAGGTATCCTTGCGCGGAAACCCTCCTCAGTAGAAGGGAAGAATTGGTCTTCAAAGGCATCAAGGTCAGCAGAGTCGGTGATAGGTTTTTTGAAGATTGCGGCTGTGAAAGTTGCAACATGGTTGACTTTGCGAGCATGGGCATCCTCGGCAGAAACCATTCTAATGGGGGGAAGTAGCGAGTTCGAAGAAGCGAGTAACAATAAGCGAGCAAAGATGAGGGTCCCGAAAAAGCAGCGCAATCTCACCCCCTTGCCCTCCTATTTATAGACAAAAGCGAAGTAGGGGGTAGCGCGTTTCCATGACAAAAATCGGCACTGAGTATCCCGCCAATACGAGTGTGTTTCGAGCATGAACATCAACATCGACCTACATACTCACAAAAGGGACAAAAAATCGACTACATTGAGAACAAGCCTATCGACTTACCTATCAATACTCACCAACACAGAAGGAGGATTATCGTCTATACGTGAGGCAAACACAAGGGATAATCAAAAATCAATTACTCGGCAGAGCGAGTTTCTCAAATAATAGCCGTATAAAAAGCAAGAATGACGAAACATAATTATTACAAAGTCAAAGGGAAACTTGCAGAATTTAAAACAAGAAGAATATAAGGGCTGTGCAGGTTCCCCGGACGATCACTCTATTGAGCATGTCGCCCCGACTAGCTTCGATTGAGTAGCCGCCTCACGAGCTCGTTTGCCTGCTGCAGAAGTTCCTCGCATGGCAAGACGTCTTCATACATCTTCGCCAATCGCCCCCAGCGATCCGGTACTCGTCTGAATCTCATAGAGCTCGTTGTGCAGTAGCTCCTATTGAGGCTCTACCATCGCGAGACGCTGGTCGATATAGTTGATCGAGGAGTAGCGAGACTCCGTGAGATTCATGTGCTCCTAGGCTTCCCCCAGCTTGGTCATGCGAGTTTCAAGCGAGCCCAGGCACCGACGAGGTTCGCAGATCGCCAGCTAATCAAACTTTATCTCAAGGTCAAGATAGGTCGAGGTCACTTTCTCTTGATACTCACACAGAAGGAGCCTGATGGCGTCGATCAACGCTCCCCTAAGAGAGACAGGAAGACCGGCGTAAAGATTTCACCAATGTCAGCACAAGTAACGAGGAGAGTCAGAGAAGAAGAATGCGACAATCGTTATCAGCGCGTAGAGCCGGTGGCCGATACTCGTGACGAGGTGGATATCGCTCGCGACCAGGAGACTTGCGACGAGGGGATATGCATTCCCGATGAGGACGGGTCCGTCGTGGAGAGACTCGTGTCTGCCAAGGAGATGGGCTTCGATGGTATGTGTCTCGGTGCCCGATGAAGCGATCACCGCACTGTCCCTTAAAGCTTCGAGGGTTGCGAGACGGTGAGGAGGCAACAACATGTGTTTCAGCCAGAACCTTCCCTCGAAAGTACGGATGTCGACGATCAGCGGGGGCAGGCGACCCGGAGGGCTGACCTCGCCTGTTCCCTCAAGTTTGGGATGGTGAGAGAGGCGGTGCATTCACAATAACTCCCTGAGAAGGTAGAGTGTCCGAGCAAGGAGGCGTCAGAGTTGAGGGATTCTCGACCAGGTAGGTGGTCTACAAATCATGGGTCAGCTGACTGGAACCAAGGTGAAGGTGCATTGTGTGAGAGCGTGAAGTACTAGGAGGAGGCCCTTGGCTTGTTAGGCCACTACTCGGATGGGCGGGGTCTACCAGCGGCAAACTATCTGCAGAGGTAGTCAAGAGAAAGAACTAGGAAGCGGGATCACGATAAAAATCTTTTGCGAGTAGTTACCGTACCAGGTTGGGTAGTTGCCACTCTGGGGGAGCGATCAACCTCGGAGGGCGTGGAGGAAGAGGCGGGCATCTCAGCAGCAGGAGCGATATCAACAGCACTAGGCGGGGTAATCAGCACCTCGCTAGGTTGTATTACCTCGGTTTGCATTAAAAGTGTGGAGGCAGGAGTACTCGTACGGTCTTCAGGGCGAGCAGAATCATCCCTCGGGGCATCGATATCCTCGCACAGTCCTAACTAGTTTAGCAGATCCTTAGACGTACCCGGAGCAAGAAGGATGGTCTACACCACTGAAGAAGTCGCCAAGAATTTTGACGTCCTGGGAGGCATTATCGGTACTCGGCTTCGGCCTTCTAATAAGCGCGAACGGGAAGGTCATGACGAGGAAGGTGATCGCCTGAGGAAGACGAAGAAGAAGCCGAAGAAGGATCCTCTTGCGACCAAGTAATACCTTGTTTCTTCTTCTTGGCCCCCTTACTCAACCAAGAAGAAGAAACCAAGGGAGGAGGAAGCCAAAAACTCATGCCTCCAAAGGTACCCAAGGGGGTCTATTTATAGTTTTTCCAAGCAAGGGGGCCAAAATGTCCAAAATACCCCTACGACCAATTGGCCTTGAGCTAATAGCAAACCTCCACACAGGGGGGTAACGAGGTAACTCCACCCCAAGGGCACAATTGTAAAAGAGCATGGCCAAAAGAAGACCCGGGCGAGCCTGCGGCCTAGGGGGCGAGCTGGCGGCCTGGTGAGCTCGGCGGTCTGGGGAGCTCGGCAGCCTGGTGAGCTCGGCGACCTGGTGAGCTCATCGGCCTGGTAGGCTCGGCGGCCTGGTGAGCTCGGCGGCCTGGTGAGCTCGGCGGCCTGGGGAGCTCGGCGGCCTGGGGAGCTCGGCGGCCTGGTGAGCTCGGCGGCCTGGGGAGCTCAGCGGCCTGGGGAGCACGGCAGCCTGGTGACCCCCCGAGGGGGCTGGGGGGGAGAAAAAATATTTCATCCCCCTACTAGTATAAAGCACAGATTCACACTAAATTGGCCTCCAAGAGTACAAAGTTCTCAAAAAAGCTTAAAACTGCACAGCAAGCCTTGTGTCTGCCGAGGGTCCCCCACTCCAGGAATACGGGGTTGTACATAATCACCGCTCTTTTCGAGGTTGGCACAAGCTCGGAAAGAAACATCCAACCCAACGTATTCGCTGAATGTAGCCTTTTCTTGCGGTTTTGAAAAAACACAGGGCTTCTCCAAGGGGCCAACCTGTCATGCCAAATAGTGGGAGCCTGGTAAGCAGAATCATCCCGGAGCTGAAAGGACTTAGCCTCCACGAGAGATCAGCCTGCCCTGTCAGCTAGTGGGAGCCTGGTCAGCGGAATCATCCCGGAGCTGAAAGGACTTAGCCTCCACTAGAGATCAACCTGCCCTGCAAGCTAGCGAGAGCCTGACAGCGGAATCATCCCAGAGCAAAAAAGACTTAGCCTCCACGAGAGATCAACCTGCCCCGCCAGCTAGTGGGAACTTGGTCAGCGGAATCATCCCGGAGCTGAAAGGACTTAGCCTCCACGAGAGATTAACCTGCCCTGCCAGCTAGTGGGAGCCTAGTCAGCGGAATCATCATGGAGCTAAAAGGACTTAGCCTCCACGAGAGATCAACCTACCCTGCCAGCTAGTGGGAGCCTGGTCAGCGGAATCATCCCGGAGCTGAAAGGACTTAGCCTCCACGAGAGATCAACCTGCCCTGCCAGCTAGTGGGAGCCTGGTCAGCGGAATCATCCCGGAGCTGAAAGGACTTAGCCTCTATGAGAGATCAACCTGCCCTACCAGCTAGTGGGAGCCTGGTCAGCGGAATCATCTCGGAGCTGAAATGACTTAGCCTCCACGAGAGATCAACCTGCCCTGCCAGCTAGTGAGAGACTGACAACAGAATCATCCCGGAGCTAAAAGGACTTAGCCTCCACGAGAGATCAACCTGCCCTGCCAGCTAGTGAGAGCCTGGTCAGCAGAATCATCCCGGAGCTGAAAGGACTTAGCCTTCACGAGAGATCAACCTGCCCGACCAACTAGTAAGAGCCTGACAACGGAATCATCCCGGAGCAAAAAGGACTTAGCCTCCACGAGAGATAGACCTGCCCTGCCAGCTAGTGGGAGCCTGGTCAGCGGAATCATCCCGAAGCTGAAAGGACTTAGCCTCCATGATAGATCAACCTGCCCTGCCAGCTAGTGGGAGCCTGGTCAGCGGAATCATCCCGGAGGTGAAAGGACTTAGCCTGCACGAGAGATCAACCTGTCCTACCAGCTAGTGGGAGCCTGGTCAACGGAATAATCCTGGAGCTGAAAGGACTGAGCCTCCACGAGAGATTAACCTGCCCTGCCAGCTAGTGAGAGCCTGACAGCGGAATCATCCCGGAGCTAAAAGGACTTAGCCTCCACGAGAGATCAACCTGCCCTGCCAGCTAGTGGGAGCCTGGTCAGCGGAATCATCCCAGAGCTGAAAGGACTTAACCTCCATGAGAGATCAACCTGCCCTGCCAGCTAGTGAGAGCCTGGTCAGTGGAATCATCCCGGAGCTAAAACGACTTAGCCTCCACGAGAGATCAACCTGCTCTGCCAGATAGCGAGAGCTTGACAACGGAGTCATCTCGGAGCTCAAAGGACTTAGCCTCCACGGGAGATCAACCTGCCCTGCCAGCTAGCGGGAGCTTGGTCAGCGGAATCATCCCGGAGCTGAAAGGACTGAGCCTCCACGAGAGATCAAACTGCCCTGCCATCTAATGAGAGCCTGACAGCGGAATCATCTCGGAGCTAAAAGGACTTAGCCTCCACGAGAGATCAACCTGCCCTGCCAGCTAGTGAGAGCCTGGTCAGCGGAATCATCCCGGAGCTAAAAGGACTTAGCCTCTACGAGAGATCAACCTGCCCTGCCAGCTAGTGGGAGCCTGGTCAGCGGAATCATCCCGGGGATGAAAGAACTTAGCCTCCACGAGAGATCAACCTGCCCTGCCAGCTAGTGAGAGCCTGGTCAGCGGAATCATCCCGGAGCTAAAAGGACTTAGCCTCCACGAGAGATCAACCTGCCCTGCCAGCTAGTGAAAGCCTGACAGCGGAATCATACTGGAGCTAAAATGACTTAGCCTCCACGAGAGATCAACCTGCCCTGCCAGCTAGTGAGAGCCTGGTCAGCAGAATCATCCCGGAGCTAAAAGTACTTAGCCTCAACGAGAGATTAACCTGCCCTGCCAGCTAGTTAGAGCCTGGTCAGCGGAATCATCCCGAAGCTGAAAGGACTTAGCCTCCACGAGAGATCAACCTGCCCTGCTAGCTAGTGAGATCCTGGTCAGCGGAATCATCCCAGAGCTAAAAGGACTTAGCCTCCATGAGAGATCAACTTGCCCTGCAAGCTAGTGAGAGCCTGACAGCGGAGTCATCTCGGAGCTCAAAGGACTTAGCCTCCACGAGAGATCAACCTGCCCTGCCAGCTAGTGAGAGTCTGATCAGTGGAATCATCCCAGAGCTAAAAGGACTTAAGGCTCCACGAGAGATCAACCTGCCCTGCAGCTAGTGGGAGCCTGGCAGCGGAGTCATCTCGAAGCTAAAAGAACTGGGCATGTTACCTGAACACCCCCCCCCCCCCGACTCTACTGGTCGGGGGATGGACTTATTACAACATAAGAAAAGGATACATGACTCCGCCGAGGCGAGGCTTCTTCAGGGGGTCTGGGCATGATGGTCATCCTCCGACTCCATCTCATTGGACACCTCCATCCTGCTCAGGCTCTCCATGATCTTCTCCATCTCCTCCACATTGGCCAACCAAGAGATGGTGTTAACAGCCGTGACGTAACACTGCCTCGCCATCCTGGAGTCTCCCTTGATCCTGACCTGGATCCCTTCTGAGCTGAACTTGAGGCACTGGTGGACGACACACAACAGAAGGCACTGATGAGGGGCCTCCCGAAAATGGCATTGTAACTGCTTGGGGAGTCAACAGTGACGAACCTGCAGTTTCTTGAGGTCCCCCTAACTTCACCTAGAGTCCGACTCCGCCTTCGACTTCCTTCCTCTCCCCTGAAAATCCAAACAGGAGTCCATCCGAGGCCAGCACCCTCCTTGGCTCTACCTTCATCCCATCAAATGCTTTCTTGAAAACGACGTTGACAGAGCTTCCATTGTCAACCAAGATTCGGGAGACGGTAAAGCCTTCGATGGAGGCCTGGATGACCAGGGCATCGCAGAATGGATCATCATGCTCTGGCATGTATTTTGGCGAGAAGGTGATCTTTTTTTCTGGGGGAGGGGTCTGGGATGTCGAGGAAACGCTCCGTCGGTACATCACATGGAGACTTGCCTTCCGAGCGGCTTCGATCCCCCACCCCCCGTGGATCACTGTTATTCCTCCTTGGTGTCCTACGTCGACCCGGTCCTCACATACATCATCTCCTCCCCCCTTGGGGCAGAACTTCAATCCGCTCCGGCGGCTAGTGCTCGACTGGAGCTCCCGTTCCCCTCACTTCCAGGAACTCGGAGCAGGTAGCTGTGGCGTGACCCTCCAACTGGTAGAAGTCACAGTACGGTAACTCTACTCTATCTCTCCCTCTTCCCCTGCGATTCCTATTCTCCCTTCGACCAATCGTCATTGCTTGCTGTGGTGGGGGAAGGAGCTGTCTTGGGGCTTACCTTTAGAAGTTGAACCTCCCTTGGACCCCATGAAAGTTCCCCCCACCCTGGATGAGAGCTCTTCCTGGACCCTGGGCAGGTCCTCCATGCTGCCTCCAGCCTGGTTCCGGACCCTCCTGTCCCTGGAACCCCTGAGCTCTCTGCTCTTCTCTCCTCCTTCCTTCCTAATTATTGGGTACATTGGAAAATGTGTACTTGATTTGGAGAAGCCTCACCTAGCTCAATGATATACATCAAGGTGTATTTGATGTTATTTTAAGTTTATATGTGCAGGTTAAGAATGTGCTAGAATGCAGAAAAAATATTCTAAGTCCATTTGTCGACACCTGAGGAAGCTGTGTCGACACTCCAGTAAGATTGTGTCGACACTTCGAAATGGCTGTGTCGACACTTCAGAGAATTTGTGTCGACACTGGGAGGCAGTGTCGACACACAGAAGATTATAGTAGACATCGACTGTGTTGACACCGGGAGGCAGTGTCGACACACAGAGGCAGAGTCGACAACAACTGTGTCGACACCTGGAGGCAGTGTCGACACACGCTATGTTCTGAGTCTACATCAACTGTGTCGACACACAGGACTTGTGTCGACACACAGCTGAGTCTAGACCAAGTTGATTGCTGATGAATGGTAAAGTGTTTGTGTCGACACAAATAATCAGTGTCGACACATTCTTAAGTTGCAGAGTCAAGAAGCTGTGTCGACATTAAGACAGCTTTGTTGACATCACCAAAGGCTGTGTCGACACTTAAGTCACTTGTGTCGACACATATTGATAGATGGTCTCGACACTTTATGACAGACAGACTCGATGCTTTGCTGACAGAGTCAAAGGCTCAAGAATTGTTTGAAGACTTGACAGCTGTGAGTTATAACAGGTTTACTGAAGCTGTCAGACTTGTCAGAAGTTAGTTATAAATCGGATCAGCCGGTTACCATGGATGAAGTCTATAAATAGATGGATTCAGAAGAAGAAATACACAGATAAGAAAGGAAGAAGTATTGTCTCAAATAACAATTAGAGATTGATCTCTGATCAAGAAAGTACAAGTAACAAAGAAGAAGATCTTCGTGAGAAGATCTAAGAAGACGTTCTGAAGTAGTTTACTATTCAGATTCTGTCTAAGTTGAATTCAATCAGAATTCAGAAGTATCTTCAAGAGGTTTGGATAGAGAGAGATCCAGCTATTTGAAGTCAAGCAGGAGACATTCACAGGTCTCTCAAGAAGCAGATACTGAACTAATCTGTCAAGAAGATTCAGATCTATTTCTGAAGTCTAAGAAGGAAGCTAGCAGTCAGTTATTTTCAAAGGAAATCAACTCAACTAAGTTCAGATTCAAGAAGCTTTGAAAAAAGCTAAGATCAAGTTGATTTCAGCCATCAGCCTCTTCAAGAAGCTGATCAAGAAAGTTCTTATCCCTTCTCTCTCAACAGGGGTAAGAGATTACAAAATTCCTTATCAAATTTTGTAGGATCTATTCATAGGTTTGAGTTGTAAGCCTATTTTATAAAGGCTGAGTGTAGGAGATTTATTCTCTGAGTGGTAGGGCTGTTTATGCCTGAGTTGTAGGAGAAGGTATTATCTGAGCTGTAGGCCTTGTGGCAAGGCTGAGGTATGGCTGTTTATGCTTGAGTTGTAGGAGAAGGTATTCTCTGAGTTGTAGGTCTTGTGGCAAGGCTGAGGTAGGGCTTGTTAGCTTGAGTTGTAGGAATCCTTCTGGATTCTGAGCTGTAGGATCTGAGGATCTGAGTTAAAGGAAGAAGTTAAGCCGACTCTAGCATACTGCTAGATAGGTGAAGGGGGAAAGTGGATGTACCCAGACCTTGGGGAACCACTATAAATCTGTGTGCTATCTGTGATGTGTGTATGTTTGTGATTGCTGTGTTGTGTTAGCTTAGAAATATCTGATTTATTCAAAGAACTGTAGTTATATTCTTCCTTAAGTTAAATCAAGGAAAAGCACCTATTCACCCCCCCCCTCTAGGTGTTTAGGTAGTCTTGAAAGTAAAACTATCACTAATGCTTTGAGCCACCTTGCTCTTTTGGCTCCGACTCTGTTAGCTTCGCCAACTTCTTGACAAATGCTGGGTTGGCCACCTCCATTGCTATCTCCTCAGCCGCCCTTTCCATCAGCTCCTCGAAAGAAAGGAGGGCCTTTCGGGTCAGTTTCATCTTGAAGAACCCCTCGCGCAATCCCACCGTGAACGCCATCTGGAGGGCATACCCTGACATCTCCTGGATATCCAGGATCTCCTGCTGGAACCTGTCAACATAGTGAGCCAGCGACTCCTTGGCCCTCTGCCTTATCAAAAAGATGGACTCAGGACTCCTCTTCCACTTCTTGGAGGTGGAGAAGTGGAGCTGGAAGCTCCGGCTCAAGTCCTCGAACTCATAGATTGACCTCAGAGGAAGTTGATGAAACCAGTCCCTTGCCTTCTCCTTCAACGTGATCGCAAAGAGGCGACACTTGAAGGCATCCATCAACGGCCTGATGGAGACGGCATCCTCGAACCACTACAGGTGCTGGATAGGATCATCCTTCCCGGTATAGTAAGTCATGTCTGGCTCTCTGAACCCCTCGGGAACGGGAGCTGAGATGATCAACTCACTAAAGGGTAACCCCCTAAGGGGTGCTCTCGCCACCTCTACTCGCGCGACCTGCTCGCCTGAAGGGCTAGCACTCGTTGGGCTAGGGAATAGCTCCCGTCCGGGGAGGTCTCACTCGACCCCCTCTCCCATCCTTTCCTTCCCAGGTCGCCTACTTGGTACACTTCCTTCTCCCCCTACTGGGGTCATCTCGCATGTGCCCCTGGGAGGCAGCTCGCCGAGACCACTTTGGGTCAGCTCGCCGAGACCCCTGGGAGCCAGTCCCTGGGGGGTGGGGGTTGAACTGTCAGCCCGAGGGGCAATGCCTCTCAGCATCTCCGTGATGCCTTGGATGAAATCCATGAACTCCTCCCTTCCTACGAAGGGTCCGGGGTCGGAGAGCTCGCCGAGATCATCACTACCTCCCTGATCTCCAGCTATGGCACTCTCCCGAGATCTTCTGTGCTGGTCACTCTCCACGCTCCACGCACCAAAATATTGAAACCAAAACTTAGTCTCTCGTGGAGTTCGGGGTCCCAGAAGAGGGGTGACCTCACGCATACTACACTCGGGGGAACGTCACGGACCAAAGACTTGGGAAACTAAGAACAGACTCTCGGCTCTAGCGTGGAGGTCCCACCACACACCCGGAAGGTCACAAGAACACTTCCCCTCCCTCACCAATGGCTGAGTCGCGTACCTTGGAGAGCTCTCTCAACTCAACCAAGAAGAAGAAACCAAGGGAGGAGGAATCCAAAAACTCATGCCTCCAAAGGTATCCAAGGGGGTCTATTTATAATTTTTCCAAGCATGGAGGCAAAAATGTCCAAAATACCCCTACGACCAATTGGCCTTGAGCCAATAGCAAATCTCCACACCGGGGGGTAACGAGGTAACTCCACCCCAAGGGTACAATAGTAAGAGCATGGACAAAAGAAGACCCGGGCGAGCCTGTGGCCTAGGGCCGAGCTGGCGGCCTGGGGAGCTCGGAGGCCTGGGGAGCTCGGCGGCCTGGTGAGCTCGGCGGCCTGGTGAGCTCGACGGCCTGGGGAGCTCGGCGGCCTGGGGAGCTCGGCGACCTGGGGAGCTCAGCGGCCTGGGGAGCTCGGCGGCCTGGTGAGCTCGATGGCCTGGTGAGCTCGGCGGCCTGGTGAGCTCGACGGCCTGGGGAGCTCGGCGGCCTGGTGAGCTCGGCGGCCTGGGGAGCTCGGTGGCCTGGTAAGCTCGGTGGCCTGGGGAGCTCGGCAACCTGGGGAGCTCTGTGGCCTGGTGACCCCCGAGGGGGGCGGGGGGAGAAAAATATTTCATCCCCCTACTAGTATAAAATACAGATTCACACTAAATTGGCCTCCAAGAGTGCAAAGTCCTCAAAAAAGCTTAAAACTGCACAGCAAGCCTTGCGTCTGCCGAGGGACCCCCACTCCGCAAATACGGGGTTGTACATAAGTCCTTAAGGTTATACTTCAAAAATGTAGTTTGCAAATATTGGTGCGCAGGCCGACCACACATGGAAACAATAAAAGCCTTTGATTGACCTTCAAGGGCCGGCATATCATTAAGGGCTTCAGCCCGCTATTTTCCGCTCGGCTCTCCAACACATGCACAAGGAAAATCCACCATGAAGGCGATAAACAAGGCAACGGTCAGCTTTAGCTGACCAATTTATAACGACCTTACCTCATTCCCGTGGCAGCGATATTCCTTCCCTGCAAGCATAACATTCATATATGTATGTCACAAGAAGGTACACTTAAGCATCCTTCAATATATCACAAACGTTTGCGTCACTACCAAACGTTCTGTACACTCATGACACATTCTTAGTATACTGGCAATGCCTAGTCCCACCACCGTTCAGAGGTCCCGAACTTGACGATCAATTTATGAGCATTTTAGTCTTTTCGGCTTACAGCCTAAGACTTCCTCTCTCTCTTTGTCATCAGTAACTCCCACTTACTTTAGGTCTGTTTAACTGATCGACATCGAGCGGGTACAGTTAAGCCCTTTCCCGTTGCTCATATCATTGTGCCATCGCCGAAAGCCGAAGCCTTTAAGGCAAATAGACACGACGCGGGTTGGTCTCCCCTTTCCCGTAATCAAAACTTAACCAATGTTATGTACAACTGTTCTCATGGCCACCAAAGTTGGGCACCCAGACACACAGCTCACCTGCTAACCCCAAGGTATCCATAAGACAGGCTGCACAAGCACATTCTTATCTGGAAGCGATCGCCAGCGATAGTCACTATCGCCCGGCGTTAGCGACAACATTTCTCTTCTGTCTCAAGACTCAATCATAACTAGAACATCTGTCCAAAAAACCATACAGCATCCTGCAGTGCCAGAAACACTGGACTTTCACATCAATCAGAGCTCACCAGGAGCTATCGCCAGTGATACTCGTTGTTGCCCGACGATATCCAACAGTTCTGCAAACTGTGGTACTTTCTGGGTATTTTCCTGAAGCAAGCCTCCAGTACTTCCTGCTACTCTTATTTCACTGGTACAACCCACAGATCCCGTAAACTACTCGTTTATACTCAGAGTCTTCTACAGTACGCAAAACAAAACATCATCAATTCAGACCAACCTGTCTGGATGGGCTTCACACAGCATGCTTATTCCGTACTGCGATTTCAGGATCTATATGCAAAACCAACCCGGGGATACTACGTATCGACCCATCGGAATTCCCTCGATTCTCCACCTTTTGGTGGGGGGGGGGGGATTCTGTGCATATGCAAAAAGGAGGACCACACTTGTCCAAGAAGGAAGATCGTTATCCTTGTAAATCTTTTCAGAGCTATGAATAAGTCTTCTATCCAGATGGAAAGAAGCACCTTGCTTTCCTCTTCACAGATCTTACTTCGGCTCTTGAATCTAACCACAGGATCTACTTCCCCTAGCTAGCAAAACTTTAGCCTTCTTCTTCCTTAGCTCTTTCTTTCAAGTGAGTAATGAAAAGGAAGAGAGAGTGTGAGAGAAGAGGAATGACTTCTCTTTTCTCCACTCCTCTGCTTAAATGGTCTCGGGATTAATCTCAGTCACAGGATCATTTCATCCATAGAAAGCAATGACCATAATTTCAGCTGACAAGTCAAAGTTAACGCTATCGCCTGACGATATCCGCTATTTTATGGGCGATATCGTCAGTAGCAGCTTTGACCATAGTCAACCACCGCTCATCGACCGCATTCCAGTCATCCGACACGTGCCAAACCATACGTGGCAGTATCACCCAGCGACACCCACTATCGCCACTCTGATAGTTCACTCAACGCTTCGTCGAATACATTGAGAGCATCGAGTGCATTGAGTCTACTCAACACTTCGCTAAAAGCGTTGAGTGATATCGCCAGCAATACCCACTGTCGTCCGGCGATAGCCACCTTTAAGTTTTATTTTCTCATTTTTTGGGGTGTTACAAATCTCCCCTCCATACAGAAATTTCGTCCCAAAATTTTATTCATCTGTAGGTACACAAAAATAGCAATAAATATGCTGCAACATTATTTTACAAACAACTCGGGAAACTCATTGCGCATGATTTTCTCACGCTCCCATGTCAATTCTTCACGACCATAATTGTCCCAACGGACCTTGACCATCCCGATTGTCTTGTTTCGTAACTGTCTGACCTCCGTATCCTCGACCCGAATGGGCATAACCTTCATCGTCAGCCCACCATCGACCGGTACTTGATCAGCAACGACCACTTATATAGGCTCTTTCAAAGCTTTCCGCAGCACCGATATGTGAAACACATCGTGCAAATCACTTAACTCCACTGAAAGAGCTAATCGATAGACAGCTTCTCCAATCCGCTCAACCACTTCAAACAGATCAAGATACCTCGGACTCAACTTTTTCAAGCGCTGAATCCTGGACACTCCTTTGAAGGGCTTGATTTTCAGATATACTCAATCGTCCACTGCAAACTCCACGTTTCGGTGCTTGGCGTTGTAGTAATTTGCTTGCCTATCCTGGGCTACCAATAGCCACTCACATATCAAGCGTATAGTCGAATTTGCATCTTCAACCTCCTTACGCTTATACAACTTCGATTTGCCTATTTCCGCTGAAGCTAAAGGTGTACGACACTTCCTACCGTATAAAGCTTCAAAGAGCGTCATTTGAATGAAAGCTTGATAGCTATTATTATAGGAGAACTCGATCATATAGAGATGGTCCTCCTACCTCTTCCCGAAATCCAATGTGCACATCCAGAGCATATCCTCCATTGTCCTATTGGTCCTCTCGGTTTGACCATTCGTTTGCGGATGAAAGGTCGTACTGAACTTCAGTTGAGTACCTAACAATTGGTGGATTAGCCTCCAATCATTTAAAGTAAAGGGCCCATCTCGGTCACTGGCGATGATACGAAGCACACCGTGCAATCGTACTATGTTGTCCACATACAACTTAGCCAACTTTTCCACTGAATCGTCCTTCTTGTTCGGTATGAAGTGCGATACATTTATCAATCTGTCAACGATCACCCATACAGCATTGTTTCTAATCTATAATCTCGGCAGCTCGTGCATGAAATCTATAAAGATATCATCGAACTTTCATACCAAAATTGGTAACGACTTCAGGAAACCTCCAGGCTTTTGACATTTTATTTTCACTAAGGCACAAGTCTGACACTTTGCCACGTAAAGAGCTATGTCTTCCTTCAAACCCGGCCACCAGAACATCTTTTTCATGTCCTTGTACATCTTTGTGCTCCCTGGGTGAATTGAGTACTCCGTGAAGTGTGCTTCATACATCAATTCCTCCCGTATTTACCTACATTCGGGACGCACAAATGACCATCTTTTCTCAAAAGACGGTCGTCATCCAAGGAGAATTGGGAATTTGACCAATCTACTGCATAGTGTTTCATACTCTCATTGAGTTTCGTTGCTCTCTGAACCCTGTCCGCAAGGTCATATTATACCTCCATCTAGTTCAGGCACGCATTTGAAGTAGCATTCTTGTTAACACAAGAAATCTCTAAGGCCTCCAACTCCTAGATCAGACGCTCATCATGCATTTGCAACCAACTTGCCCGTACCGGAGTCCTACGACTCAAGGCATCTGCGACCATATTTCCCTTCCCGAGAGTATAATGTATTTGGAAGGTGTAGTCCCCGAGGAACTTCATCCACCTCCGTTGTTGCATGTTCAGATATTTTTGATCTATTAAGTACTTAAGGATCTTATGGTCCATGAATATATCAACTTTCACGCCATATAAGTAGTGACACGACAACTTAAGTGCAAAAATCACAGCCGCCAACTCGAAGTCGTGGACTGGATAGTTTCGTTCATGCATTTTCAACTGGTGTCGGTCATAAGCAATAACCTTTCTGAACTGAAGAAGAACGCGGCCTAAGCCGCTCCCTGAAGCAACGCTATAAATCTCATAGCCGTCTGTACCATATGGCAAACTCAAGATAGGCGTCGTGGTCAAACGACTCTTTAACTCCTCAAAAGCTCACGCACACTCAGCTGCCAAACGAACTTCTGATCTTTTCTCGTCAGTGTGGTGAGAGGTAAGGCTATTCGCAAAAAGTTCTCTATGAAGCGCATGTAGTAGCCAGCAAGTCCAAGGAAGCTCCTGACTTCTGATACAGTAGACAACACAGGTCACTGCCGCATCGCAACTATCTTCGTTGGTCTCACCACAATACCTTCTCCACTAACCACATGGCCAAGAAAAGCCACTGACGATAGCCAAAACTCACACTTTGAGAACTTGGCATAGAGTTTGTTTCTCCTCAGGGTGTGCAAAACCATCCGTAAATAATTTGCATGATCTTCTTCGGACTGATAGTACACCAATATGTCATCAATAAAGACGATCACAAATAGGTCCAAGTACTCTCTAAACGTTCGATGCATTAAGTCCATGAATACCGATAACGCATTTGTTAGCCCAAATAACATTATAGTGAACTCGTAGTGCCCATAGCATGTACCAAATGCTGTCTTGGGAAAGTCACATTCCCTAATCCTCAATTGGTAATAGCTAGACTTTAAATCCAGCTTCGAGTAGACAGTTGATCCCACCAGTTGATCGAACAAGTCATCAATCCGTGGTATCAGATACTTGTTCTTCTCCGTTAGCTTATTCAGCTCTCGATAATCAATGCATAGACACAAGCTTCTGTCCTTCTTCTTCACAAAGAGGACTGATGCACTCCAAGGTGACATACTTGGATGTATATAGCCTTGCTCTAGCAATTCTAGCAATTGAACTTTTAGTTCCGTCATCTCCTTTGGCATAAAACGGTACAGTGAGCGGGCCACAAGTTTCGCACCTGGCACAACCTCAATAGTGAAGTCAATTTCCCGCTAGGGTGGAAGCCAGAGAGATCCTTAGGAAACACATCTGCGTACTTCGATACGATAGGAACGTCACTCAAACTAGACTTTGGCTCAACAGCCTCCAACAGCGTGAAGAACAACTCTGTACCCTTCTGAACAGCCTTGACTACCTAGAGAGCAGACATTAATATCTTGCTCGATCCTCACATACTAGCGAATTTAGTCTCTAGCTCGGTGTTCTATCCCAGTGTGACTTCCTTTGAGTTGCAATCTATACAAGCACGCTGCTCCGAGAGCCAGTCCATACCAAAGATTACATCAAACTCAGATATCAGCAACACAGACTCTTCCAATCTAAAATCCTGACTTTATATCTGCACCTCAACACAGCAAGACCTATCCACACGCATCACACATCCGTTAGGTAACAATACCTTTAATCTATCTGTCGTCACACGAGAAGGCACTCTGATCCGCGATACAAAATCCTCAGATAAAAACGAGTGAGAAGCACCTGTATCGAACAGTGCTCTCGCCGGATAGTCCCGAATAATGACAAAGCCTAGACGTACCAAGTTATACACAAGCAATTCACAAGGTATAAAGTATATAAAGCATGAAAACTATATACTGCTCATAACTGTGACGACATCAGCTTGTTTGATGGCCTCCTATTGGCCAAGATTGTACACCCTTGGCTAAGCTGGAGCATATTGGGACGCAGTGGACTCCATCGTCTTTCCCTTTTTAGCATACGATGCTCCTGCATTCTTATCAACTGCTGCATGACCATGACAATAGTCTTGAGGCATATGACCCACCTTGCCACAAGAATAACATGCAAGAGTGGTTCGCCCAGACGTTGCTCTAGAAGGAATAATAGATGGAGTCTGTCCAGTAGACTTAGACTTTTTATTCCATCTCTTGTGGTAGCCATATTTTCTAGGACGGGGCACTTTGAACTCGGGCTTTATCATAGCCAAGTCCCTCTTACCCTATACCCTCTTCATGTCCTTCTCTAACGAATGAGCTGTATTGACCAATACTTGAAAACCTTGGTTCATCGAACCTGAGAGCAGTAACCTCAGCTCATCCCACAGTCCCTCCTAGAACCTATTAGTATTACGCTCTTCGTCAGCAAAAGCAGATCTCGCATAATGCCCCAACCTAGTAAACTCATGCAGGTAGTCATCCACACTACCCTCGCCCCTGAGTTAAACGCTGGAACTCATTTTCTATGGCAATCCGCTGCGACGATGGCAGATGCTTTGCCAAGCACAGTCTTGAAAACTCCTCCATCGAGACCTCTGAGAGTATTCTGCCCGCGAAGTGGTGTAACTCCAACTCGTCCCACCAAAGCTGAGCCTCTCCTTCCAACAGGAAAGTGTCCAATGTGACCTTCTGTCCCTCCTCTGTCTCTGTTGCCGTCAATATTTGCTTGACTCGAGAAAGCCAGTCCTCTGCCTGCATTGGGGATCCTGCACCAACAAACGTAGGAGGGCTAAAGCTCATAAAGTGCTTTAGCTATCATTCAGTCGCTCGCTTATCCACCAAAGTCTCAGCAGGCACTTGCCTAGCAGTCATAGGCTCGGATTCACATACCTGAACAGGCAGCATCGCAGGTTGCACCTGCCTAGTTGGTTGTGCATTCATCATTGCAAACACTGCCTCAACAACAAAGCATACTGTTCCCGTAGAAGGAGGATGTGTGGCCACATCAGCTGGTGCCGCACACTCAACAGAACGTTGGGGTACAGACTACCCCCCACCACTTCTAGTCACATATACATATAAACATACACAATTTAGCGACTACCCAAAAGGCAAATAATGATTATTAGGAACGCACGAATTCCTCAAACATGTGTATTTTCATTCCTAAATGGACATTCTTGAGTTCATTTTGTTATAACGGTAAGCACTTACACGTGCTCGTCACCCCTCAAAAGAATTCGACCACGAATTCGCAGAAGAAAGACCAAAACAAGTTGATACCAAAATTGTAACACCTCCATCCGTCACATGAAATATAAAAGAGGGTCCGGCCGGGGCCCCATGCTATATTCCATAGACAGTCGGGGGAGTTACGTATTAATATCAAACGACCAAATAAATCCTAACTCAGAGCATTCTAGCGGAAGCTTCCTAAGTTAACTTGAACTAAATACATACGAATGTCCACTATATATATAGCACCATATAGGAATGTTTACAAAATACACAGAGTGTTACGACCTTAAGGCCTTACAGTTATACTTCAAAAGTGTGGTTTACAAAAATCGGAGTGCATGTCGGCCACACATGAAAACAATAAAAGCCTTCGCTTAGCCTTCAAGGGTCGGCATAGCATCAAGGGCTTTAGCCCGCTAATTACCCTTCGGCTCTCCAGCACCTGCATAGGGACAATCCACCATGAAGACGACAAACAAGGCAACAGTCAGCTTTAGCTGACCAATTTATAACGACCTTGCTCCATTCTCGGGGCAGCGACAATACTTCCCTACAGGCATAGCATTCATATATGTATATCACAAGAAGTCACTTAAGCATCATTCAATATATCACAGACGTTTGTGTCATTGCCAAATGTTCCGTGCACTCAAGGAATATTCTTGGTGTACTGGCAATGCCTAGTCCCACCACCGTTCAGAGGTCCCGGACTTGACGGCCAATTTATGAGCATTTTAGTCTTTCTGGCTTACAGCCTAAGACTTCCTCTCTCTCTCTTTGCCATCAGTAACTCCCATGTACTTTAGGTCTGTTTAACCGATTGACATCGAGCAGGTACAGTTCAGCCCTTTCCCATTGCTAATATCGTCGTGCCATCGCCGAAAGTCGAAGCCTTCAAGACAAATAGACACGACGCGGGTCGACTTCCCATTTCCCGTAATCAAAACATAACCAATGTTATGTACAACGGCTCTCATGGCCACCAAAGCTGGGCACACAGCTCACCTGCTAACTCCAAGGTCTCCATGAGACAGGTTGCGCAAGCACATTCTTATCTAGAAGCTATCGCCAGCAATAGTCACTATCGTCTGGCGTTAGCGACATCATTTCTCTTCTGTCTCCAGACTCAATCATAACTGGAACATCTGTCCAGAAAATCCTATAGCATCCTGCAGTGCTAGAAACACTGGACTTTCACATCAATCAGAGCTCACCAGGAGCTATCATCCGCGATACTCGCTGTCGCCCAGCGATATCCAACAGTTTTGCAAATTGTGATACTTTTTGGGTATTTTCCTAGAGCACACCTCCAGTACTTCCTGCTACTCTCATTTCACATGTACAACCCACTAAACTACTCATTTATACTCGGAGTCTTCTCAGGCACGCAAAACAAAACAACACCAATCCAGACCAACATATGTCTAGATGAGCTTCACACAACATGTCTATTCCGTACTGCGATTTTCGGATCTATATGCAAAACTAACCCGGGGATATATACTACATATCGACCCATCAGAATTCCCTCGATTCTCCACCTTTTGGTGGGGGATTCCGTGCATATGCAAAAAGAAGGACTTCACTTGTCAAAGAAAGAAGATCGTTACCCTTGTAGATCTTTTCGAAGCCATGAATAAGTCTTATATCCGGATGGAAAGGAGCGCCTTGCTTTCCTCTTCACGGATCTTAATTTGGCTCTTGAATCTGACCACAGGATCTCCTTCTACTAGCTAGCAAAGCTTCAACTTTCTTCTTCCTTAGCTCTTTCTTTCAATAGAGTAATGAAAGGAAAGAGAAGGAGAGTGAGAGAAGAGGAATGACTTTCTTTTCTCCACTCCTTTGCTTAAGTGGTCTCAGGTGTACAACCCCATATTTGCAAGAGTGGGGTCCTCCCGGCAGGCATATGACCAGCTATGCTTTTTTAAGCTTTTGAAGAGGTTTTTACTGTTGGTGGCCCATTTAGGCTTGGCCCTTGTAATATACTAGGAGGGGGAGAAAAAATCTACCTCTCCCCCCGGCCCCTTTTGGGGGGCGGGTGCGGCAAGATGGCCGGCACCCGCCCCGGCTTGCTAGGTGCGAGGTGGGAACAGCGAGACTGGCTGGAGGCCAGGGTCCCTCCCCCTGTACCCTAGCCCTGGGTGGGGCAAGACCGGCCTGCGGCCTCTCGCCCCGAGTGGCTAGCTCGCAGGGGCGAGACCGGCCTGCGGCCTCTCGCCTCGGGCGGCTAGCTCGCAGGGGCGAGACCGGCCTGCGGCCTCTCGCCCCGGGCGGCTAGCTCACGGGGGCGAGACCGACCTGCGGCCTCTCGCCCCGGGCGGCTAGCTCGCGGGGGCGAGACCGGCCTATGGCCTCTCGCCCCGGGCGGCTAGCTCGCGGGGGAGAGACCGGACTGCGGCCTATCGCCCCGGGCGGCTAGCTCGCGGGGGAGAGACCGGCCTGCGGCCTCTCGCCCCAGGCAGTTAGCTCGCGGGGGCGAGACCGGCCTATTGCCTCTCGCCCCAGGCGGCTAGCTCGCGGGGGCGAGACCGGCCTGCGACCTGTCGCCCCGGGCGGCTAGATCCTCGGCGGGGTTCACCTGCTCGCCTCGGGTATCCGAGGGGGGTAAGGGGTATGGCTTAGCCTCCATTCCCCCCTGGACCTCTTTTGGCCATGCTTTTACCGTTGTGCCCTCGGGGTGGAATTACCTCTTTACCCTCGGTGTGGATGTTTTTTATTGGCTCAGGGCCTATTTGTCCTAGGGGTATTTGTGACCTTTTTGTCCTTAGGCTTGGAAAAATTATAAATAGACCCCCTTGGGTACCTTTGGAGGGATGAGTTTTTTGGGCTTCCTTCTCCTTAGGATTCTTCTTGGTTGAGTGAGAGAGCTCTCCAAGGTACCCAGCTCAGCCATTGGTGAGGGAGGGGAAGTGCTCGTGTGACCTTCCGGGTGTGTGGTGGGACCTCCACGCTAGAGCCGAGGGTCTGTTCCTAGTTTCGCAAGCCTTTGGTCCGTGGCGTTCCCCCGAGTGTAGTAGGTGTGTAGTCACCCCTCTTTTGGGACCCCGAACTCCACGAGAGGTCAATTTTGGCTTCAGAATTTTTGGTACGATGAGCGTGGAGAGTGACCAGCACAGAAGATCTCAGGAGAGTGTCATGGCTGGAGATCAGGGATGTAGTGATGACCTCGGCGAGCTCCCCAACCCAGGACCCTTTGTAGGAAGGGAGGAGTTCATGGCTTCCATCTCCGGCATCATGGATATGCTGCGAAGTATTGCGCCTCTGGCTGACAGCTCAACCCCCACCACCTAGGGACTAGCTCCCAGTAGTCTCGGCAAGCTGCCTCCCAGGGGAATAGGAGAGATGACCCCAGCAGGGGTAGAAGGAAGTGCACCAGGAAGAAAGCCTGGGAAGGAGAGGATGGGAGAGGGGGTCGAGCAAGACCTCACCGGCCGAGAGTTGTTCCCCAGTCCGGTGAGTGCTAGCCCTCCAGGCGAGCAGGTCGTGCGAGTAGAGGTTGCGAGACCACCCTTCAGGGGGTCACCCTTCAGCGAGTTGATCATCTCAGCTCCGGTTCCCGAAGGGTTCAAAGAGCCTGACATAGCTTACTATATCGGGAAGGATGACCCCGTCCAGCACTTGTAGTGGTTCGAGGATGTCGTCTCTATCAGGACGATGACGGATGCCTTCAAGTGTCGCCTCTTCGCGATCATATTGAAGGACAAGGCAAGGGACTGGTTTCATCAATTCCCTCCGAGATCGATCTATGGGTTCGAGGACTTGGAGCTTTCAGCTTCGCTTCTCACCCTCCAAGAAGAGGAAGAAGAGTCCTGAGTCCATCTTCCTAATAAGGTAGGGGGCCGAGGAGTCGCTGGCCCATTACGTTGACAGGTTCCAAGAGGAAATCCTAGATATCCAGGAGATGTCGGGGTATGTCCTCCAGATGGCGTTCACGGTGGGGTTGCGCGAGGGGTTCTTCAAGATGAGCCTGACTCGAAAGGCCCCCCTTTCTTCGAAGAGCTGATGGAAAGGGCATCAGAGGAGATAGCCATGGAGGCGGCCAATACGACATTTATCAAGAAGTTGGCAAAGCTAACAAAGACGGAGTCGAAGGAGCAAGGTGGCTCGAGACATCAAGAAGGAAGACGGAGAGAGGAGCAGAGAGCTCAGGGGCTCCAGGGACAGGAAGGCCCGGAGCCAGGTTTGAGGCAGCAGGGAGGACCTGCCAAGGGTCCAGGAAGAGCTCTCATCTAGGGTGGGGGGAACTTTCACGGGGGCCAAGGGAGATTCAACTTCCAGAGGCAAGCCCCAAGACAGCTCCTACCCCCACCACAGCAAACCTTGGCAATAAGCGGAGGAGGAAGAGGCAATGGGAGAGACCGTCGGGCCCGCCGAAGGAGGGGAGGAGGAGTATTGTCGTACTGTGACTTCCACCAAGCGGAGGGTCACGTCACGGCTGTAAAGACCCAAATCCTGGGCTCTTCACAATTAAGGATCGGACAACGGTTTTGAATAAAAGGGTCACAGTACAAAGTACAAAGAACATCCACCAAGGCTTTTATTGCATATATTACTATATTACATGATTATCACAGGCAAGATACAACAACTATACGGACTTTGTACAATATATACACGTAGATCCAGTACAACGAGCTCTGTGCCAATCCCGCGCTTCGATTATTGCTTTTTCCAGTTCAGTTGCTAGACTCCTGTGTGCTCCACTTGAGGTTGGTTCCGCTGGCTAAAAAAATATGGGTCCACAAAGGGTTAGTCATAAAATTATGACTAAGTGAGAAAAGTATTTCGTGAAACGTTGTACATGCAAACAAAGGAGAATGATATCAATATGCATACAGTACAAGAACATAATCACTTGATTATTCTCAATAGTAATCCTTAGTTTACCCCTTAATATAGTTACATAAAATGGAAAATGCTCCGGTGATGCAAACTTGAATTGGCTCCGCCCCCGAAGGACGTAAATGTAGGCTCACCCCTACTGGTGAATCCAACAGTGGATGCCTCCACATCATTGGATTCGAAACCATCACATTTTCCCATGCAGAATTCTTTAATTGAATTTTATCTTGGCGCGAAATTAAGAGTTTGAATAAAATAGATCCCCTCAGAATATATCTATATCGCTTTGATGTTCTTCCCTCGCCCACATGTATTCCTTAGCGATATTTCATTAAGGCGAAATCCATATGCACAGGCACTTGTTTATTTCATAAAAATACAGCATAATAGAAAAGTAAGTGAATAACTAAATCAAGAAATAAGATACTCACAACAGCTTTGCCTTTATTCGCGTTTCCGCCATGATTTTCTTGTGACGCCATCCTCTGTCGTTGAAGTCTTGGAAACGACTGAAATTGGGTTGCGTCACAATTTACACGTAGCATAGAGCGTAAAAGGTGCAGAAAACATCGGAAATCGGAAAAAACGACAAAACAAACATATACTTTGTCGGACAGCAAAACACATAAGCCTCAAATTGGACTAAACCAGCCCCTCAAATGGACACCCGTCCTTTCACAACAAAATTGCTGTCCGCAAAGCTAACGAAATTGGGCAACCCACCCTTTGAAAACTAGGTAAAGAGTAAACCAAAACCAGCAAGAAAATACCAAAGTTATGCCCTAAATGGTGATTTAAACAGACTTAAACAGCAAGGCAAACCAACCAAAATACCCCCAAAGTACTGAAAATTAAGAAGAGAACTTCCTTACAGTTAACTGGAAGAAGGGCTAACAAGCACAGAGGAGCAGCTCAGTCGAGCAGAGAAGAGAGAGCAGCAGCAGCATTAGGAAAACAGCAGCTCGAGAGCGGCTGCAAGGAGCAGCAATAGCTTCACAGCGACGACGGCTATACAGGAGCAGCTCAGAAGCAGCAGAAATCCTAAACCAACAGCAGAGAAAATTAGGGCAGTACCGAAAAAGAGCAGAGTAGTCGCAGAAGAAAAAGAAAAGCAGCAGCAGCCCTAGTAGAAGAGCAGTAGCACAGTCGAGATGGAGGAAGAAGAACAGTAGCAGCAGCAGCAATTGCACAGAGGGCTCGGCAGAACCGCACAGGCTCCGACAAAGGCAAGGCAGCGTCGGCACGTAACGTCGATCGCACGACAAAATCGATCGGCACAGCAGCTCAGCGACGACGGTACTAAATACGCGGAGGCACGGAAAGAAGGAGGAGGAGAAGATGGAGCAGCTTCCCTCTGTTAGCACAGAGCAGCAAGAAGGAGATGTCGCCGGAAAATCGCAGAAGCAGGAAGGCAGCAGTGCGGGAGAAAAGCAGCGGCGTGAACCTTAATTTATACAGGGAGATCAGCGGCTAAGCAGCCAAGTCGTGCCAAAGCACCGCTCCAGGTGTCATTTTGCCGAGCCCAAAACAACCCCAAGCCAACACCTCAAATTCCAGCACCAGCAACCCAGCCAACAAACACAGCCAGCCTTTATTTAAGCAAAGCCCTCTTCCAAAGGCCCAAAAGCAAGCCCATAAGTACAACTCAGCCAAGGAATCATAAGCCCACTAAACCAGCAAGACAGCAAATCCAAAATAACATATGCAAATCAAAATTATGTCGAAAATTAATTGTGTCTTTTTCATCATAGGGGAAAAATAAGAGCGCGAAAAATTAATAGTTTGTTTTACGAATTTTGGGCCGTCACAAATCGTCCCCACTACAAGAGTTTTCGTCCCCGAAAACTAACTGGATAACGTCACTAACAAGCTTCGATATAGGAAAAATTTATGTTTAGCGGTTTAATCGAGCAATGTCTTTGTACTACCCGTGACACCATTTATTGAAAACCTGTCCCTCTGATACCAATTTGTAAAGACCCAAATCCCGGGCTCTTCACAATTAAGAATCGGACAACGGTTTTGAATAAAAGGGTCACAGTACAAAGTACAAAGAACATCCACCAAGGCTTTTATTTCATATATTACTATATTACATGATTATCACAGGCAAGATACAACAACTATACGGACTTTGTACAATATATACACGTAGATCCAGTACAACGAGCTCTGTGCCAATCCCGCGCTTCGATTATTGCTTTTTCCAGTTCAGTTGCTAGACTCCTGTGTGCTCCACTTGAGGTTGGTTCCGTTGGCTAAAAAAATATGGGTCCACAAAGGGTTAGTCATAAAATTATGACTAAGTGAGAAAAGTATTTCGTGAAACGTTGTACATGCAAACAAAGAAAAATGATATCAATATGCATACAGTACAAGAACATAATCACTTGATTATTCTCAATAGTAATCCTTAGTTTACCCCTTAATATAGTTACATAAAATGGAAAATGCTCCGGTGATGCAAACTTGAATTGGCTCCGCCCCCGAAGGACGTAAATGTAGGCTCACCCCTACTGGTGAATCCAACAGTGGATGCCTCCACATCATTGGATTCGAAACCATCACATTTTCCCATGCAGAATTCTTTAATTGAATTTTATCTTGGCGCGAAATTAAGAGTTTGAATAAAATAGATCCCCTCAGAATATATCTATATCGCTTTGATGTTCTTCCCTCGCCCACATGTATTCCTTAGCGATATTTCATTAAGGCGAAATCCATATGCACAAGCACTTGTTTATTTCATAAAAATGCAGCATAATAGAAAAGTAAGTGTATAACTAAATCAAGAAATAAGATACTCACAACAGCTTTGCCTTTATTCGCGTTTCCGCCATGATTTTCTTGTGACGCCATCCTCTGTCGTTGAAGTCTTGGAAACGACTGAAATTGGGTTGCGTCACAATTTACACGTAGCATAGAGCGTAAAAGGTGCAGAAAACATCGGAAATCGGAAAAAACGACAAAACAAACATATATTTTGCCGGACAGCAAAACACATAAGCCTCAAATTGGACTAAACCAGCCCCTCAAATGGACACCCGCCCTTTCACAACAAAATTGCTGTTCGCAAAGCTAACGAAATTGGGCAACCCACCCTTTGAAAACTAGGTAAAGAGTAAACCAAAACCAGCAAGAAAATACCAAAGTTATGCCCTAAATGGTGATTTAAACAGACTTAAACAGCAAGGCAAACCAACCAAAATACCCCCAAAGTACTGAAAATTAAGAAGAGAACTTCCTTACAGTTAACTGGAAGAAGGGCTAACAAGCACAGAGGAGCAGCTTAGTCGAGCAGAGAAGAGAGACCAGCAGCAGCATTAGGAAAACAGCAGCTCGAGAGCGGCTGCAAGGAGCAGCAATAGCTTCACAGCGACGACGGCTATACAGGAGCAGCTCAGAAGCAGCAGAAATCCTAAACCAACAGCAGAGAAAATTAGGGCAGTACCGAAAAAGAGCAGAGTAGTCGCAGAAGAAAAAGAAAAGCAGCAGCAGCCCTAGTAGAAGAGCAGTAGCACAGTCGAGATGGAGGAAGAAGAACAGTACCAGTAGCAGCAATTGCACAGAGGGCTCGGCAGAACCGCACAGGCTCCGACAAAGGCAAGGCAGCGTTGGCACGTAACGTCGATCGCACGACAAAATCGATCGGCACAGTAGCTCAGCGACGACGGTACTAAATACGCGGAGGCACGGGGAGAAAGAAGGAGGAGGAGAAGATGGAGCAGCTTCCCCCTGTTAGCACAGAGCAGCAAGAAGGAGATGTCGCCGGAAAATCGCAGAAGCAGGAAGGCAGCAGTGCGAGAGAAAAGCAGCGGCGTGAACCTTAATTTATACAGGGAGATCAGCGGCTAAGCGGCCAAGTCGTGCCAAAGCACCGCTCCAGGTGTCATTTTGCCGAGCCCAAAACAACCCCAAGCCAACACCTCAAATTCCAGCACCAGCAACCAGCCAACAAACACAGCCAGCCTTTATTTAAGCAAAGCCCTCTTCCAAAGGCCCAAAAGCAAGCCCATAAGTACAACTCAGCCAAGGAATCATAAGCCCACTAAACCAGCAAGACAGCAAATCCAAAATAACATATGCAAATCAAAATTATGTCGAAAATTAATTGTGCCTTTTTCATCATAGGGGAAAAATAAGAGCGCGAAAAATTAATAGTTTGTTTTACGAATTTTGGGCCGTCACAACGGCTACCTGCCCCGAGTTCCTGGAAGTGAGGGGGCGAGAGGCCCTGCCCAGCCTCAGCCGCCGGCACAGGTTGAAGGGGTTCTACCCAGAGTGGGGGGAGGAGACATATGTGAGGATCGGGTCGATGTGGGAACACGAGGGACCTTGTGAGTGATCCACGATGGAGTGGAGATCAAGCCCAGGCCCTCTGAAGAAGTCTCACCTCGACGGAGTCCTGTATTTTTCTTATGGTTGTATTGAGTCCATCCCCCAACCAGTTGAGTTGGTGGGGTCATGTAACCAATATTTTTTCCCCGTTTGAGGACGTTGGAATTGATAAAGCTTAGGTGACATGCCTAGTCCCACACCCGAGAAGATCTCCTCATGTCAGGCTCTCACTAGCTGGATGAGTTGAAGGTACCTCAGGGAGGCTAAGTACTTTTTGCTCCGAGACGGTCCCGCTGCTAGGCTCTCACTAGCTGGCAGGGTCGATGGTACCTCTCGTGGATGCCCTGTTCTTTTTGTTCTAAGACGGTCCCGCTGCCAGACTCTCACTAGCTAGCAGGGCCGGTGGTACCTCTCGTGGATGCCCATGTTCTCTTTGCTCCGAGACGGTCCCGCTGGAAGGGCCGGTGGTACCTCTCGTGGATGCCTTGTTCTCTTTGCTCCGAGACGGTCCCACTGCCAGGCTCTCACTAGCTGGAAGGGCTGGTGGTACCTCTTGTAGATGCCCTGTTCTCTTTGCTCTAAGACGGTCCCGCTGCCAGGCTATCACTAGCTGGCAGGGCCGGTGGTACCTCTCGTGGATGCCCTATTCTCTTTGCTCCGAGACGGTCCCGCTGTCAGGCTCTCACTAGCTGGCAGGGTCGGTGGTACCTCTCGTGGATGCCCTGTTCTCTTTGCTCCGAGACGGTCCCGCTGTCAGGCTCTCACTAGCTGGCAGGGCCGGTGGTACCTCTCGTGGATGTCCTGTTCTCTATGCTCCGAGACGGTCCCGCTGTCAGGCTCTCACTAGCTGGCAGGGCCGATGGTACCTCTCGTAGATGACCTATTCTCTTTGCTCCGAGACAGTCCTGCTACCAGGCTCTCACTAGCTGGCAGGGCCGGTGGCACCTCGTGGATGCCCTGTTCTCTTTGCTCCGAGATGGTCCCGCTGACAGGCTCTCACTAGCTGGCAGGGCTGGTGGCACCTCTCGTGAATGCCCTATTCTCTTTACTCCGAGACGGTCCCGCTGTCAAGCTCTCACTAGCTGGCAGGGTCGGTGGCACCTCTCGCGGATGCCCTTATTCTCTTTGCTCTGAGACAATCCCGCTATCAGGCTCTCACTAGCTGGCAGGGCCGGTGGTACCTCTCGTGGATGCCCTGTTCTCTTTGCTCCGAGACGGTCCCGCTGTCAGGCTTTCACTAGCTGGCAGGGTCCGTGGTACCTCTCGTGGATGCCCTGTTCTCTTTGCTCCGAGAAGGTCCCGCTGCCACGCTCTCACTAGCTGGCAGGGCCAGTAATACCTCTCGTGGATGCCCTGTTCTCTTTGCTCCGAGACGGTCCCGCTGCCAAGCTCTCACTAGCTGGCAGGGCTGGTGGTACCTCTCGAGGACCCCAAGTGTTTCTTACCCCGTGGCCATCTCGTCACTCAGGCTCCCATTAGCTGGCTTGGCAGGTTGACCCATCGGGGTGGCCAAGTATTTCTTACCTTAAGGTCGTCTCGTCACCCAGGCTCCCATTAGCTGGCTTGGCAGGTTGACCTCTCTGAGAGGCTGTGTTTTCTACTTAGAGTGGCTAAGTATCTTTTTAACCGCGCGAGAGGACTGCACTAAGCGAATACGTTGGGTTGGATGTTTCTTTTTGAGCGTGGAACCCGCTCGAAAAGAGCGGGGATTGTGTACAACCCTGTATTCGCAAGAGTGGGGTCCCCCCGGCAGGCATATGACCAGCTATGCTTTTTTAAGCTTTTGAGGAGGTTTGCACTCTTGGTGGCCCATTTAGGCTTGGCCCTTGTAATATACTAGGAGGGGAGAAAAAAATCTACCTCTCCCCCCCCCCCCCCCGACCCCTTTTGGGGGGCGGGTGCGGCAAGATGGTCGGCACCCTCCCGGGCTTGCTAGGTGCGAGGTGGGAACAGCGGGACTGGCTGGAGGCCAGGGTCCCACCCCCTGCACCCTAGCCTTGGGTAGGGTGAGACCGGCTTGCAGCCTCTCTCCCCAGGCAGCTAGCTCGCGGGGGAGAGACCGGCCTGCGGCCTCTCGCCCCGGGCGGCTAGCTCGCGGGGGCGAGACCAAGTACCTTTGCTCCGATGAAGATCCCGCTGTCAGGCTCTCACTAGCTGGCAGGGCAGGCGTACCTCTCGTGGATGCCCATTTCTTTTCACCCGGAAGAGGTCTCGCCACCCAGGCTCTCATCATCTAGGATGGCAGGTTGACCCCTCCGGGAGGTTAAGTGTTTTTTACCCGGAGGGGGTCTCGCCACCCAGGCTCTCATCAGTTGGGATGGCAGGTTGACCCCTCCGGGAGGTTAAGTGTTTTTTACCCTGAGGGGGTCTCTCCACTCAGGCTCCCATCAGCTGGCATTGCAGGTTGACCCCTTCGGGAGGTTAAGTGTTTTTTACCCGGAGGGGGTCTTGCCACCCAGGCTCCCATCAGCTGGCATGACAGGTTGACCCCTCCGGGAGGTTAAGTGTTTTTTACCCGGAGGGGGTCTTGCCACCCAGGCTCTCATCAGCTGGGATGGCAGGTTGACCCCTCCGGGTGATTAAGTGTTTTTCACCCGGAGGAGGTCTCGCCACCCAAGCTCTCATCAGTTGGGATGGCAGGTTGACCCCTCCGGGAGGTTAAGTGGTTTTTACCTGGAGGGGGTCTCGCCACCCAGGCTCCCATCAGCTGGCATGGCAGGTTTACCCCTCCGAGAGGCTAAGAGCTTTTTACCAGGAGGAGGTCTCGCCACCCAGACTCCCACCAGCTGGCATGGCGGGTTGACCCCTCCAGGAGGTTATGTGTTTTTTACCCCGAGGTGGTCTCGTCACCCAGGCTCCCATTAGCTGGCATGACCGGTTGACCCCTCGGGGAGACCAAGTGTTTTTACCCTGAGGTGGTCTCGTCACTCAGCCTCCCATTAGCTAGCATGACAGGTTGACCCCTCGGGGAGGCCAAGTATTTTCGGCCCCAAGAAGGCCACTCAGCGAATACATTGGGTTGGATGTTTCTTTCCGAGCTTGTGCAAACCTCGAAAAGTGAGGGGATTGTGTACAACCTCGTATTTGCAGAGTAGGGTCCCTTCGGCGGGCGCATGACCAGTTTTGAGTTTTTAAGCTCTTGGAGAGTTTTGCACTCTTGGTAGACAATTTAGGCCTAACCCTTATAATATACTAGTAGGGGGAGTAAAAATCTGCCTCCCCCAGTGGCCCCTTTTTAGGGGGCGGGTGCGACAAGTTGGCTGGCACCCGCCCCGGCTTGATATGTGTGAGGTCGGAGAGGCCTGCGGCCAGGCTCTCGCCCCGAACGGCCTGCTCGCGCGGGCGAGAGCAGCCTGCGGCTGGGCTCTTGCCCCGGGCAGCTTGCTCGTGCGGGCGAGAGCGGCCTGCGGCCGGTCTCTCGCCCCAGGCGGCTTGCTCGTGGGGGCGAGAGCGGCCTGCGGCTGGGCTCTCGCCCCGGGCGGCCTGCTCGCGCGGGCGAGAGCGACCTGCGGTTAGGCTCTCTCCCCGGGCCGCCTGCTCGCGCGGGCGAGAGCGGCCTGCGGCCAAGGTCTCGCCCCGGGCGGCCTGCTCGCGCGAGCAAGAGCGGATTGCGGCCAGGTGGGGGGAGATGGCTTTGCCTCCTTTCCCCCTGGACCTCTTTGGGCTGTGCTTTTACCATTTTGCCCCCGGGACCTCTTTGGGCTGTGCTTTTACCATTTTGCCCCCGGGGTGGAATTACCTCTTTACACCTCGGTGTGGGTATTTTCTATTGGCTCAGAGCATATTTGCCCTAGGGGTATTTCAGACCTTTTGGTCCCCAGGCTTGGGAAACAATAAATAGACCCCCTTGGGTACCTTTGGAGAGGATGAGTTTTTGGCTTTCTCCTCCCTTGGTTTCTTCTTCTTGGTTGAGTTGAGAGAGCTCTCCAAGTGTGAGAAACGAACTAAAACAAGCCGGAAACGATTTAAACTAAAACTTTATTATCAAAAAAAGGTATCTATTACAAAGATATGACCTCCCTTATATAGAATGGAGGAGAAAAGAGAGAATACAAATAAGAGATGTGGGACTAAAAAATTACATGACACAAGCGGACTGTACAGACACAAACCGCACAAGCCGCGCGGTTAGACAGAGGGGATAACCGCTCGGCAACTGCCAGAGAGGGAGAGAGATCGCCATGTGAGACCGCCAGACCGCCCGGTCTCCAAGTCGCCAGTGACAAGCCGCTAGACCGCTTGGACCTCAGACAGCATCACATAACAATCAACCCGCTGAAGGGAAACCACCAGACCGACCGGTCATCAACTCGCCAAGCCAGACCACCAGACCGCTCGGTCACCACTTCAACACTCCCCCTCAAGCTGGAGCATATATATCGATCATGCCCAACTTGTCACAAAGATGAGAAAACGAGGCGGATACTGGCTTGGTGAAGATGTCAGCCAGCTCTTTATCAGAAGTGACAAAGGGAGTGCAAATTTGTTCCTTCAAAATCTCTTCACGAATGAAATGACAGTCGACCTCAATATGCTTGGTTCTTTCATGGAAGACTGGATTTTTGGAGATGTATATCGCAGCTTTGTTGTCACAGAACATAGGTAGAGGATGGTTGTAGACCTCTCCCAAATCCAGCATGAGAGCCCGTAGCCATTTTAACTCACAAGTGGTCGATGCCATACTTCGATACTCTGCTTCAGCACTGGACTTGGAAACAACAGACTGCTTATTGCTCTTCCAGCTTACCAGATTTCCCCCAACAAAGGTGCAGAAACCGGAGGTAGACTTGCGATCCCCTTTGTCATCAGCGTAACTCGCATCTGAGTATGCTTCAACCTTTAGATGTCCATTCTTTTGAAATAGTAATCCTTTCCCAGGGGCTGCTTTGACATACTCCAAGATCCGCAAGACGGACTGTAGATGGCACTCCCTGGGTGCTTGCATGAATTGACTTACCTTTCCCACAGCATAGGAAATGTCGGGCCTGGTCACTGTGAGATATATGAGCTTACCAACTAGACGCCTATAACGCGTAGTATCTGAAAGAAGAGGCGAATCATCTGTCCAGGTTTTATCTTCTCCAATAGCCATAGGGCATCGGGCAGGTTTGGCTCCAATCAATCCTGCTTCTTTTAAAAGATCAAGGGCATACTTACGCTGGGATAGGACAAAGGAGTTGGGCTTCCGAGAGATCTCGATCCCTAAAAAGTACTTCGGAGAGCCCATATCTTTAGTGACCAGATGTTGACGAAGATACTGCTTTGTCAGGGCTACCCCTTCCTGGTCATCTCCAGTGAGAAGAATATCATCAACATACATAGCAAGAACCACCAGTCCCGAGGGGGTTTTGCGAATAAATAGAGTGATCGGCAGAGCTGCGCGCAAAATCAACGGCCGTCACGATGCCGCTGAACTTGTCAAACCAAGCTCGAGGGCTCTGCTTGAGGCTATAGATTGCCTTCTACAGTCGGCATACTCGTGTCTCCCCCTGAGCAACATACCCAGGAGGTTGCTCCATGTAGACGGCCTCCTGAAGATCACCATAAATGAAGGCATTCTTTACATCCAGCTGAGAAATTGGCCAATCTTTATTGACCGCCACAGAGAGAAGGACCCGTATAGTGCTGAGACGAGCCACAGGAGAGAAGGTGTCAAAATAATCAACCCCATAGGTTTGAGTAAAGACCTTAGCAACAAGATGAGCCTTATAACGGTCCACAGTGCCATCCGGGCCAAATTTGACCACAAAGACCCAGCGACAGCCAACAACATCAGTACCGAAGGTAGGAGGAACAAGAGTCCAGGTACCCCGCTCTGTTAGGGTCGCCATTTCCTCATCCATGGACATCTTCCAGTGAGGAATAGCAAGGGCCTCCTGGTAGGAACGAGGTGTGGCAGTGGCAGAGATAGCCAGCGCAAAGGCTCTGCGAGAAGAGGTAAGATGATCATATGAAACAACAACAGCAAGAGGGTGTAGGGTACATGTCCGCACCCCTTTACGAAGAGCTATAGGAAGATCCAGGTCGGCGGGTTCCTCGGCATCCAGAGTATCCGTGGCAGAGAGAGCTGGCCCGGGAGGAGAGAGCGACGACAACGGAGATGAGGGAGACGGAGGTGGAGACGGAGTAGGGGTGGATATCGCAGTAGGAGGTGAGGGAACGAAGGGAATAACAGGAGAATCAGAGGCTGTGGGAAGAGAAGAGGAAGTTTGGGGAAGAGAAGAGGAGTCGTCCGAGAAGTAGGAAGCATTCTCGAAGAAGGTAACGTCAGCGGAGATGAACTGCTTACGAAGAACAGGGTCAAAGCAACAGTAGCCTTTCTGAGTGGTGGAGTACCCCCAGAAAGACACATTTGGTGGAGCGAGGGGAGAGTTTATCGCGGGTAACGGAGGGAGCATGTACGAAGGTCGTGCATCCAAATATACGTAGGGGAAGGGGGAAGGGTTCCTTGCAAGGATGAAGAATGGAGAATGGGGTTTGACCATGGAGAACAGTGGATGGAATGCGATTGATGAGAAAACAGGAGATGAGAACGGCATAGCCCCAATAGGCACGAGGAACCTGCATCTGTGTCATCAGAGTGCGAGCGACATCAAGGAGGTGACGGTTTTTGCGTTCCGCCACACCATTTTGCTGTGAAGTATAGACACAGCTAGTTTGATGAATAATCCCATGTTGTATACAGAAGGACGAAAAAGCATGACTGAGATATTCTTGGGCGTTATCAGATCGAAAAACTTTTATAGAAACATCAAACTGAGTTTTGATCATGAGATAGAAAGATGTCCATACAGAGAATAATTCGGAGCGGTCTTTTAAAAGATACGCCCATGTATAACGTGAGAAATCATCAATAAACGTGACAAAATAGGAACTTCCCCGACCAACGATAAGGGTAGGAGAAGGACCCCCAAACATCAGAGTGGATGAGATCAAACGGTCGGTAAGATCCACGAACTTGCTTTGGTGGGAAGGAGGAACGGTGATGCTTGCCAAGCTGACAGGCCTCACAATTAAGGGGAGGACTTTGTGAAGGAAGATGGGGCAGAAGCTGACGAAGAAGACGCGGAGGAGCATGACCAAGGCGAAAATGCCATTGGAGTAGATCTGTGGAGGTGGTGGAGAAGGCGGATAGAGCGGAAACGTTGTCGAGGAAGAATAGGACGCCACTCTCAGTCCAAGTAGCAATCGTCCGCTGGGAGTCTGGATCCTGAAAAGAACAAAAAGTAGAAGTAAATGTGACGGAACACCGTAATTGCTTGCATAGAGAGGTAACAGATATTAAGTTGCACGGGAATTTGGGCACGTAGAGAGTATTCGCCAATTGAAGAGACGGAGTGACTTGAACCACTCCCGTCCCATGGACCGGGGATGGAGAGTCGTCAACGAGAATAACCGGGGGCAACCGATCATGTATTTCTAGGAGAGAAAAACACTGGGGAGAGCCGGTCATATGATTGGTAGCACCTGAGTCGATCAGCCATTTTCCTTGAGTAACGAATGGGCACTACCAGAAGACGTGACCACCGAGGCAGAAGGCTTCGAAGAAGAGGAGAAAGTAGAGATATCGAAGAGAGCCAAAGGAGCAGAATTAGGTCGCGCGAACAGAGAGACAGGTCGCGCGAACTAAAAAAGGAAGAGCGAGAGAACAAGAAACAGGCCGCGCGAACAGAGAAACAGGTCGCGTGAACAGACAATCAGCGAACACAGCACGAACACAAGAAAGTTCGTGAGAACCAGAAGACCTCAGCGGACACAAAAAGTAAACCACAAAGGACACAACCAAGAAGCAGACCAACACAGGGAAAAGGTCGTGCGGTTAGAGAGAAGGCCGCACGAACAGAGAAGGAGACGCGCGAATCAAGGAGATCGCGGGAAAAACAGAGGCAGAGAAATCGCGAAAACATGTAGCGGATAGAACTAGAGAGAGAAGAGAGGCCGCGCGGTTAGGAAACAAGTCGTGTGGATAGGAAGAAAAAGATTTGCAGCGGTCACGATTGCATACACCAGCGGCCAGAGAAGCCACGACCAAGCCGCACAATCAAGCAAAGGGATAAAAGTCGAGCGGCTAGAAGACAGTCCGCTCGAACAGAAGCAACAGGCAAAACAAGGCACAGGACAACAGGTCGCAGCGAACAGGGAAACAGGTCGCGGCGAACAGGGAAACAGGAACAAAAGGTCGCGCACACAGAGGGCAACGACAAGGAGAGAAAGAGACCGTGTGGATAGGTCGCAAGCAGGCGAAGCAAGCCGCGCGGACAGGGAGGGCGCACAGACTCAGGAGGAAAAGATCGAGTCCTCTGATACTATGTGAGAAACGAACTAAAACAAGCCGGAAACGGTTTAAACTAAAACTTTATTATCAGAAAAAGGTATCTATTACAAAGGTATGGCCTCCCTTATATAGAATGGAGGAGAAAAGAGAGAATACAAATAAGAGATGTGGGACTAAAAAATTACATGACACAAGCGGACTGTACAGACACAAACCGCACAAGCCGCGCGGTTAGACAGAGGGGCTAACCGCTCGGCAACTGCCAGAGAGAGAGAGAGATCGCCATGTGAGACCGCCAGACCGCCCGGTTTCCAAGTCGCCAGTGACAAGCCGCTAGACCGCTTGGACCTCAGACAGCATCACATAACAATCAACCCACTGAAGGGAAACCGCCAGACCGACCGATCATCAACTCGCCAAGCCAGACCGCCAGACCGCCCGATCACCACTTCAACACCAAGGTACACGGCTCAGCCATTGGTGAGGGAGGGGAAGTGCTCTTGTGACCTTCCAGGTTTGTGGTGGGACCTCCACGCTAGAGCCAAGGGTCTGTTCCTAGTTTCCCAAGTCTTTGGTTCGTGACGTTCCCCCGAGTGTAGTAGGTGTGAGGTCACCCCTCTTTTGGGACCCCGAACTCCACAGAGACCAAGTTTTTGGTTTCAACACCAGCAAAGACGGCAGAGTGATCCAGCCTTGAACAGAAGTGATGAAGGCAAAAACAGGCTCATCAGGATCCAGTGCTAATATTTCAACATATAAGTTCTTCATCTTCAAGAAATACATTGAGATGAATAAGTCTCCCTGAGTGGTCATTGCCAACTCATTTTCCAAGGATTATAGATGCGCTACATTTTTCTTATTGAATAACCTATCAAGGGAAGTTCAGATCTCAGCAGCAAACCTACATCCAATGATATGATCAAAGAGCTCCGGTGAGATAGCCCGCTTGAGAGTAAACTCTGCCCTGCGTTTGTTTTCCTCCAAGCTCTCACCGCTTCGGCAATACAAATTTCAGCAGTAACTTCTAGCCTGTAGTTTCCACAAATGACCTCCCATAAGGCCTCGTCAAGAAGATAATTTTTCATGCACGACCTCCACTTCTTGAAGTTGGTCGACGTTAAAAGTTCAATACCAAAACTTCTTGCAAACCCACCTTCCATTGCATAATCACCGGTCTATCAAACTCCCAAAAGTAAGAGCAAACTTGGCGATTGATCACTGCTCAAACCTCCGTTCCCTCTGATACAATGTAAAATTTTTGAGAAAGCAGAAAACTAGAATCAGGCGTAGGAACACTCAACTAAAACCAAGTTCAATAAACTGATGCAAGAAAAAGAACAAGCAAATCTTGTATTTATTAATCTTCTTTACAATACGAGGTATGCATGGCGAAACATGATTCACCGATGTACGATAGAAGTGCAAACATATAAGGCAAAAAAAAACAAGTCGGGCGGACTACACACAGTAACCGCCACTACCGAACTGAACAAGGAAGTCCGCTAAGACCGCTAAGGCGCGGACACCCTGTTATTTCAAGCTAAAGAACTTGTCCGCAATCTACAGGCCGCCTGACCGCTGAGGTTGCCTAGCCACCAGATAACCGCGAACAGCTGCTACCGAACAGATGAACAGACCGCCAACTGACGGACAACTTTATTGAATTGGGAAAAAGACTGCAGAAGAGAAGATCGTCTGTCGCAAGCCGCGGCCTCTGCTTAACCGCTGATTGTAACCGCAAGCTACAATGATCACTGACTAAAGTAAGAACCAAGTCCCTGCCTCTCAGTGCTAGCCGCACAATTTGCAAGAGCAAATCAGTTAGCTTCTCAAACCGCACGGATATAAATTCTTAGCCGCAATAACTAATCTCGAGCTTACTTACTGTTCACTCTGTTAATAATGATGTAACGGGGAGTCCTATTTATAGGAGCGAAGAGGAGTGTGGTCACCACCCTAAGCAAAAGGATAACCGCCCCAGTCCGCACTAGCACAACCCAGTCCGCACTAGTCGCTCCGACAAAGCTGGACAAAGGGACGGTCCGCAACACCTTGGAATGCAGCTCAAGTTTCCAAACCACAACACCATGTGGACACAGCTCCAGTCCGCTTATCCACAACTCGCAACAAAGGCAAGAACATGATTAGTCGAACTGCTAGATAGACAACTTGTCCGCAAACCCTGAAGAACCAACTCTAGACGGAAAAGCCAACCAGCCCGCGCAATGAGCGGACTATCGAACGCGACATTCTATCTGTCTATCTGTGCTATCAAGCAAGCATGGTGGATACTGCTAACTTGGACTTGGCTCAAACCCGAGACCAAGTCCAACCAACCAAAGCCCAACCAAACCGGCGGACTCCAACACCAGTCTGCACTAACCGACGAACTCTGCGATTACCACCTCACCGCACTACCAGCAAAGAGAGCAAGGCACCCCATGCCGATCTGTCAAGCCCCACAAACGATTTCGCACCTCGTTGAACTCAGCGGACTCCAGATGCAATCACACCAACCGCGGATATACATCTTATCTGCCCGATTCAGATAGTGAAAACCTAGCCAAACTGACTAGTAAACATCTCAGTCTGCGAGAACTGTCCGCACAGGCCGCACCATCAAACCGAGCGGTCTGGCCGGTCAGACCGCCGCTTTCACTTCAAATATTTAAACATTTAAAACATAAAAGGTGAAAGGTGAGCTAGTATTACTGCAAGGGCGGCTACTCTTGGCATATGACTCCCCTCACTGTGCCTAATTCTCAGGAGGGGAGGTATCACGCTTAGCCATTTAATGTTCCAATGTTTTGACACCTCACTTTCTCCAATTTCAACATCCCTTGCGTGAATCTCTTTTCATGTTATTTGTTGCAGTGTTGTTTCGCCACCTGTAAAGCATGTGCAATGTCATCTATGTTTCACTAGAGAATGTTTTTCCTTATTGTGCATTATATAAGTATGTCTCCTTCCCTCTCTCTATATATATAGAGAAAGAGAGATGTTGGGTTTGAGAGCACGCAGACCCGACCTGAGCACCTGCAAATTAATTATGCAAGAGCGCATGCGCGATCGTTTTAGCGGATACAAATACACAAGTAAAATAAAAAGAGACCACACACAAGTAATTGTAGTCGGCAACTTTGACTCGCTAGTAGCCGCGTGAGTCACGAGGCGAGAAATGTATCATGAACTCGATACACGAGCCCGATTGTTTTCTCCGTATCGGATGGGAACCACGCCCAACAAGAGAGTGGGAGAGAAGATAGTGATACAGTATAAATCAAGGGTATTTTTGTCTTTGGGCTGTTTTTCCCCTAACTCTATATAAGAGCATAGGGTTTCTATTGGTGTAATAAGATAGTTTTATTCTCTACTTGGTACCAGAGGAAAGCCCGTCTCACCGCTACCCTAATCCCGTCTCCCGCTCGCCGCTCTTCGTCGCTCTCCGCTCTCCATCGCTCGCCGAGGAGCCGCGGTTTTGTCTCCACCGCTATGCTCCCTCACGGCCCTCCCGCCGGTGGTAGCACACGCTGAAGGAGTTTGCCGCCTCTCCTTGTGATGTGTGTGGTTACCGTCGGCCTCTTCCGTTGTTTTTTCTTCTCCGCAGGCCTTCTAATTCCGGCATCTCCTCTACACTGCTCTCGGCGGCTCCGTCTGCTGCTTCTCCGCTCGTTTCCGGCGCCTCTGCTCTCAGCTTCCCCGTTTGGTTTACTCTCTGCTCTCGATCCGAGCAGCCCTCTAGCTGATTTTGGCTGCCTCTGCTACTTCATTCAGCCCTGCTTCTCTGCGACTGCTCTCCTGTGCTCCCAACTACCTCCAGATTTTGTCCAGGACCCCGGCTGCCTCCAGATTTCCTCCCGTTGATCCCGGTTGAAGATGTTTTTCCTGGATTTCGATGTGTCTTAGCCGTTGTGTTGCCCCCTCTATCTGATTTCCCCGTTGGTCTCCTATGGATGAGGTTTCTGCTATGGTTTATTCCACTTCGCCTGGTGTTGTGGCACCACGGATGGGTGACCCTCAACGATCTTCTGGCCCTGCTAGCTCCCTAAAAATCACTATTGTTCCCTTAGATGGGACGAACTATCTTGAATGGTCCAGAGCAGCACATCATGTCATTCGTAGCCATCAGTTGTATGGTTATATTGATGGGACCATTGTGGCACCTTCCCCAAGTGATCCTTCGTGGAGGTATTGGGACTCCGAAAATTCTCTTGTTGTCTCCTGGCTCCTACATTCCGTGTCTCTGAAGGTGTACCGTAGTTATATGTTGATGGATTCAACCTATGAGATCTGGACTCGGGCCCGTGAGACATACTCCCAGATCGGTAATTCCACAGATTTATAAGCTTATGCGTCGGATGTTGGAGTTACATCAGGGAATAATGACGGTGGCCACTTACTTATCAGAGTTTGAGCATATCTCTCAGGAGTTGAATTATTTTGAGCAGTTTTCTCCAGCTTGTACTGCCGATGCAATTCAATTATAGAAAAGGGACGAACCATTTCGCCTACACGTGTTTCTGATGGGTTTGAGCATGGACATGGATATGGTTCGCACAAATATCCTACATCGCTCACCCCTGTCTTCCCTCCGGGAAGCCTTCAACAAGGTTCTGGGTAACGAAGACAGATGCAGGTCCCTCAGCACGGTTACTACACCTCCTTCAGATCGCTCCGCTTTTACTAGCCTTGGTTGTGGTGGCTCCACCCACACCAGTGGTGTTCCTACCCGTGATTATTGTGGATACAGGGGTCATACTCGGGACATGTGCTTCAAGCTTCATCCTCACCTCGTTCCACCTAGATCTGGTCATGGTCGTGGCCCAGGACGCGGAGGTTATCGTCAGAGTGGCTCTCGTCCTTATGATGTTGCCTACTCCACTGAGGTTCATGATGATCACCAGGGACAGCTCCACGAATAGTTCACCACCTTGGAATTGGATGCCCTCAGTCGCCTCCTACACTCTCAATCTGGCACTTCCTAGAGTGGTACTTCTACTTCTTTTGCTACTGCTACTATGACAGTGCTCATGCTGCTACGACACCTCCGTCTGTGTGGATCATTAACTCTGGCGCTACCGATCACATGACTGGCTACTCCTCAGGTTTCTCTTCCTACACTCCTTTGTCTGGTAAGGACAAGGTTATCTCTGCTAATGGCACCTTATCCCCTATTGCGGGCAAGGGCAACATCTTATGTTCTTCCTCTCTTTCTCTGTCTTCTGTTTTACATGTCCCTTCATTTCCTTGCAATATTCTTTCTATTAGCAATATCACTCGATCTCTTAACTGTTATGTAACCTTCTTCCCTGCTTCTTGTGTTTTTTAGGAACTGGGTACGAAGCGGATCATTGGCAGTGGTAGGAATCAAAGTGGCATGTACTACCTGAACGCTACTTCCTCGTCCCTTGCCCTCTCGTCTTCCGCTGTTACTATTGCTGATGCTCGACACTGACACTTGCATCTTGGTCATCCTTCTCCAGTCTATTTTCAAAAATTGTTTCCTACTTTATCTCTGTTTATTCAGACTTTAAAATGTGATGCTTGTGAAAAATCTAAACATGTTTAACATTCGTCATCGCATTTATCCTCCCATAGTACTACTCCTTTTGTTATTATACATTCTGATGTTTGGGGTCCTTCCCATGTTGTTTCTTTAGCTGGTTATTGTTAGTTTATTACCTTTATCGATTATTTTCTCGCATTACTTGGGTTTATCTCTTAAAGAAAAAAAATAAAGTGTTTACGGTTTTTCAAACCTTTCATAAAATGGTGTAAACCCAGTTCAATGGTATAATTCATGTTCTTCGTAGTGATAATGGAGGTGAATATGATGATCGTGGAGAGTTTGGCTCCTACCTCACTAGTCACGAGATTATACACAAGACTACTTGCGTTTATACCTCCACCTAAAATGGTGTTGCTGAACGAAAAAACCGGCATCTCCTTGATGTTGCCCGGTGTCTGCTCACCACCATGCATCTTCCTAAATCCTATTGGGGTGATGTTATCCTCACTGCTACTCATCTTATCATTCGTCTTCCATCTCGTGTTCTCGACTATCGCACTCCTCTGGTCCATCTTTTATCTATCTTTGTTGTTCATACCACTCATCTTCCACCACGGGTTTTTGGGTGTGTTTGTTTTGTTCACATCCATCAGCTTCATCGTGGCAAGCTTGACTCTCGGGCTCTCTGTTGTGTCTTTCGCAGCTATTCCTCCACTACGAAAGGGTATCGGTGTTATCACCCCCCTTCCAGACGTTTCTTCCGTATTATGGATGTGACCTTCCGTAAGAGAGGAATTTTATTACTTGGACACGCCTCCTTCCAGTCATCAGGGGGAGATTGATGGCATTGATTTTATGCCACTCCCTCTGATTTTTCCTACACCTACCATATCTTCCACCATCGTTACTCCTCCTAACCTCATACACCTACACCTCCTTCATATCCTCTACCTACGTCGTTTTCTCCTATATATCATCACTCGTCCCTCATCTCTTCGTTCCCTCATATATATCATCGTTGGCAAACAGGTAATCATCCCACCGTGGTTTCGTCGCTGTCAGTACCGTCTTTGGACTAAGATTCTGATGTTTATCTGCATGTTCCCATTGTCATGTTAAGAGGTAAGGTCGTGTGTACTGAATACCTTATCTCTAATCATGTTGCTTATGATCACTTTTCTCAGCGTAACCTGGGATTCATATCATCTCTGTCTGTGATCAATATTCCTAAGACATGGAAGGAGGTTGTTTGTATTCTAGCATGGGCTCAAGCAATAAAGGAGAAAATGTCTGCCTTGGACGAGAATCACGCATAAGATGTTTCATCCCTCCCTCCTGACAAAAAGTCAATCGGTTCACGGTGGGTCTTCTCGGTTAAACAAGATTATGATGGTAAAGTTGAGCGCTATAATGCTCATCCGGTGGCTCGTGGCTATGCCCGAACTCAGGGAGTTGACTACCAGGAGACCTTTGCTCCGGTAGTAAAGATGGACTTTGTTCATGTTATTTTATTTTGTGCTGCGTGCTTGGACTGGGATCTACATCAGTTGGTTGTCAAGAATGTGTTCCTGCATGATGACCTCGATGAAGAGGTGTACATGTCCCCCCCCCCCCCGAATTTGGGAAAAGGGGACAAGAGGAACTGGTCTGCCACTTAAGGAAGTCTTTGTACGGATTGAAGCAGACACCCAGAGCTTGGTTTGACAGATTCCACAAGGTCATGATCAAGTTTGGCTATAAACAGAGCCATTCTGATCATACTCTGTTTGTCAGGAAGAATGAAGGGAAAATTGTCATTCTTATTTGAAAGTATCTAGTGTCAACCTAATCCACCTATAGGGGGAATAGGTGTCGTGCAGTCTTTTGCGGAATTAAACTAACTTGCACAAGTAAACAAACAAAACACAGAAAACACACAAAGAATTATAGTGGTTCCCCGATTTGGGTACGTCCACTTTCCCCCTTCGACCTATCTCTCACCAAGGGACGACTCGGTCACTTCTCCAAACGGATTGAAATCCAATCCTCACACTAAGAGCAACGCTCCCCTAACAACGGAAGGAACCCTTCCAACAACGAAGTCACAACTCCACCACAACGGGTTGCACCCAACCCTTACAAATAGGAATGAAAAATCCTTTACAACAAGATTGAAAATAAATAAAAATACAAACAATGCTTTATGGAGATTCTGATGTCCTTCTTCGTTCGTTGAAGCTTGCACGAAAAGTACGAAGAGTCCACAACCGGATTTCTCACTTGGAATGGATCTTGTCAAGATCGACGGCGGCAAGCAAGTGCGGCGGCGATGCTTTGCAAATCCAAACTTCTTGACGAAGCAAGCTAGGTCTTCGAACGATCTCAGTCGGATCAAACGTCTCAACCGATTCGAAAGGGAGAATAAGTCTCGTTCAACGAATCGGAAGACAAGAGATCTCGAGAGAGACACGTGAGACCGGGTGCTTGCCTCGGTACTGTCGTCGAGCGATCAGAGACAGGCAGAGATCAGCGGCGGCGACAACTTCTGATCAGCGACGTGAGTGCGGGCGGAGATCGCGATGCGCTAGGTCACGGCTGATTTTTGTATTCCGGTGGGTTGGTGTGTACTGTAGACAATGGGAATAAGTACGTATTTATACCCAAAGGTAAACCCTAGAAGACCGTTGTGGGGTCCACCTCGAAAATCCCGAGATCTAACCGAACTGAGCACGGCGACCTAGACCGGTCCAGCGAGCGGCGAAATCTGCCTAAGGCAAAATCGGCGGGAGTCGTTGGTGATTCCCGTCGATGTCGGCGGGAATCACTCCCGACTCCCGTCGATTCTGCCTTGGCAGAATTTCTGATTATTTTGCCAGCCGGAAGAAGTCGGCGGGAGACACTTAGTGATTCCCGTCGAAGTCGGCGGGAATCACTAACGACTCCTGTCGAAGTCGGCGGGAATCACTAACGATTCCCGTCGATTTTTACTTGGAAGGATTTTCCTCCTTCCTTCTTTTGATAGCTTGGTCTTTGACCCATCCTTGCTCCTTCTTCTGATCTTGATCTATCTTGATCCTGTACTTGAAAATAAGTACACTCCAATAGAGAGAGCACACGTGGATCAACACACCGATCTACACAACGAGGGATTACGTTGCGCAGACCCGTGTATATTAACCCACTGCACTCTAACATTGGTGTGTACTTAGCATGGAATAGCTGCAAGCACAACTTGATAGAATTGTCAAATACATAGTAAATTCAACTTAGCTTGTTCAGGCTCTTCTTCAAATCAGGTCTATTATGGATGCAATACCCAACAATCTCCCCCTATTTGGAGAAGCCTAAACCCTACAAGCTAAGGTGAATAGAACAGATGGAAATGAAAATCATAAAATAAAAGTTCAGTTGAGTGTTGAATTCATTACCATTTTCCTGAGAGCATCATAGCCTTAGCCGAGGTGATCTCCCTCTATCTGAGAGCAGCATAACCTTTGTGGCCTACTTAGCACCACCTTAGCCTTGGCCGAGAGGGTAATCTCCCCCTTTTCGACTTCTGCAAACCTGAGACTTCACTTGGAGCAAAATGCTCCCCCTCAGATCTTGCATCCATGCCCGATCTTGAGTTCCTAGCAGACGCTTCCTCTTGATCCAAGAGCCTTGAGCCTTTCAGTCTTCAATCTTCAAGGTTCAGCATGCCGAGTTCAGTTTTGAATAAGTTGAACTTGGCCTCGTCTAGTGGCTTCGTGAAGACATCTGCAATCTGCTTATCCGTGGGGACATAGCAGAGAGATATATCTTTGTTCTCCACATGCTCCCGAATGAAGTAGTAGCGCACTTCAATATGCTTTGTTCTGCTGTGCGACACGGGATTGTTCGCAATTGCAATTGCGCTCGAGGAGTCGCAATGCATGGGAACTTCTCTGAACTGCAAGTCATAATCTTCAAGTTGATTTCTGATTCATAGAAGTTGTGCGCAACAGCTGCCTGCTGAGATGTACTCAGATTTAGCCGTAGAGGTTGAAAGTGAGTGAAAGATCTACCTTAACTCTAGAGGGGGATGAATAGAGTATTTTAAAATAATTTACAATTAGAAACTGTAAAGTAGTGGAAGTCTTGATTTACTTATATGTGTAATATGCTAGCAGAAAAGTAAACACTAAAGCAGTAAGAAAACAGAAACACACAGCACACAGCAAAGTAAAAAAGCACAGCAAGCCAGATGACACAAGGAGCTATAGTGGTTCCCCAACAACCTGGGTACATCCACTCTTCTACCACCCTAGGTAGGAATCAACTGCAGGAATAGTTGATCAGGTGTCCTGGGCACCAATGAGTTTTTGATAAGGTGCTCAAAAACCAAAAATAGATTTTTTGATAAGGTGTCTTGCCACCACTGAGTTTTGACAAGGTCTCAGAAACCAGCCACAAAACTTTTGAAGGGAGTTTTGAGAAACCCTTTTACAGGAGAGAAAGGAAAAAAGAAAAAGAGTTGAGTTGTTCTTCTCTGTCAACAGTCTGAGAGAAGACAAGTGGAAGATGTTGTCAAAGCTCCCCCTGAGATCTGTAAGTGTTCAAGAAGATGAGCTTTGCTTAGGGTGATAGGCCTTCAGTTGCTTCAGATCTCCAGCAAAAGATGATTTCAGAAGATGCTGAAATGTGTGTTGTCTGGAGTCCTTGAGAATGAAGCTTTTGAACACTTGAGGCTTGAAGGAGTAGAGCAGCAGATGATCTCCTTCACAATGATGTTCCTTGTGTTCTTGAAGAATTCTGACTCAGTGATCCTGTAAGTTTTTTGTCTACTGAATCTATTCTCAGAAGATGAATTCTTGATGAGTGAATTTTTGTTTTCTCTTCTGTATATCTTTTTCAAATCTTGTCTGTTCTCTTATCTTCAGAAGAATTCTCTAGGGAGTATATCAGATCCTGACTTTAGATAGTCGTTACTCAGTCATAAATGACTTCCATAAATGACAACTGTCTCTATGGAAAGTCCTAAGTAACATTCCAATTATTCTTCCTTGAAACTTGCACCAGATTGCTTGAAACGGCTACATAATCCTTTTGATATAAATGCTGATAATAAATCTGAATGAATTCCATAACTGTCCTGAATTTGAATTCTGAAAACGTCGACCTCTCAGAAAATCGTCGATCTGAGCTCAGTTATCGTCGACCTGAGCTCAGAGATTGGATTTATACTAGAGACAGAAAACGTCGACCTGAGCTCTACGATCGTCGACCTGAGCTCCGTGACTTGGAAAACAGCTAGAGACAGAGCGTCGATCTGAGCTCAACGATCGTCAACCTGAGCTCAGTGACTTGTAGAACTGAGCTCAGAGAACGTCGAACTGAGTTCGACGTTTTGTCGACCTGAGCTCGACGAAAATTGTCTTTGTCTCAGCACTTGAAACCTGATCTGTATAAGGTCTTGAGGGCAGCTTTCAAACCTAAGTACTAACCCTAAGAATCATTCTAATTGACCTATCAGACTATACAACAAGGTCAAAACAAAAACCTAATCACATAGTGATCCTTACCCAAATTAGTAATAGGGTGTTCCAACAATCTCCCCCTATTTGGGTTAGGATTACTATTTACAAGACAGAATGAAATAACAAACATACATCAGATTTAAACAGAAAAGAACAGAAACAATAATGCAGAAAACATATGTTGATCATTGTAGAAACACAGCAAGAGTCACAGAATCAGTCAGAAAATGAATATGAGTATCAGCTTACACAAGTTACTCATTGCCCTTTTTGAAGAGAATTTCTCTGTTGGGATTTAGGGATTCCTTCTTGGATCTTCTATCATCTTCTGCACCTAAGGAGGTTTGAGATCTTGGCCTTGGAACTACAGCCTCAGGATGCAGCTTCATATAGTCTTTTGGATCAAAGAATTTCCTTGAAGCATATCTCTCTAATTCTTTCTTTCTATGTTCTGACAAGGTTGTGATATTGGAAGTATCTCTGCCTTGCTCTTTAGCCTTCTTAATCTGATATAATACAGCAATTTCTTTCATTCTAGCTGTCCATGACAAAGGATTGTTCTCAGGGCCCTCAAATGGAACAGGGGGTTCATATCTGTTGATTGACTCTGAATCAGTAGGAGGAGCCCTGGAGACAACTGTATCTCTGATCTTGTAAGAGAAAGGACATGATGTAGAATTAGTGGGTTCTTGTCCTTCCCTTTGTTGTCTGGAGTAAGTTCTGTAATCTCTTTGTCTTCCTCTTGACTGACCTCTTCTAGACCGATATCCTCTTTGATATTGTCCTCTGGGTTGATATCTCTGTGAAGGTTGGGACGAGCTATGCTTTGAAGCAGATGACTGAAAAGCTGAGCCTCCACCAGATCCTGAATCTGGAGGAGGAGGAGGATGATGAAATTTAGATGATCCTTTTTCATACTTGTCAAGCTTTCTCCTTTTCTTCATGGCCTTAAGCTGGTTCTTAGAGTATTGCATCCAAGGTTCAGTGATTTGGCAGTCATGAAGAATGTAATAGGGTATGTCATTGTCATTTTTGGCTTTAGCAGGAGGTACTCTCATCATGGCCTTACTTCTTGCTTTCCTTTTCTTGGCAATGGTGCCAGAAGAATCATCAGAGTCAGTGTTGAATTGATCACTATCTGAACTCTGGGGTCTGTCATATAGATCATCAATTCTGTTGATATACTCTTCTCTTTGTTTTGACTTCTCAGGAGCAGCAGCAGGAGCAGAAACTATTGGAGCAGCAGCAGGAGAAGAAACAGGAACTGTTGGAGCAGCAGGAACCTCAGAATCAACAGGTGAAAGTGAAGGGATAGATACTACTCTAGAGGGGGGGTGAATAGAGTTATCAAATTTTGCACTAGACAAAACTTAATGGTCTACCCAACTCCCTTTGAGTGAAGTGCGGAATGAAAGATTATAGATATAGATTTAACCCTAGAGCCTAACACAAGTGGAGTGTACAAACTCAAGCTAACTGTAATTACAGTTAAGGCTTGGAAAAACCTAATCAGCAACTAGCAACCTAGTTATATCTAATCACAGCCACAATACAGGAATTAAACAATGGAATCCAGACGACACAAGGAAATTTATAGTGGTTCCCCAAACAACTTGGGTACGTCCACTCTTCTACCCACACGGTAGGAATCCACTCAGGTTTTTGATCAGGTGCCCTGCCACCAACAGAATCTGCTTCAGGTAGATTCAGAAACCCTTTAGACTTTTGATCAGGTGTCTAAAAACCAAGCACAGGTTTTTGATCAGGTGCCCTGCCACCAAGGGATACTTTTGAAGGGAGTAATAACCCTGTACAGGAGGGGGAAGAAGGTTAAGATGTCTTCTCTATTTTACAATAGATTAGAGAAGCACAAAAGCTTGCACTGAGCTAGAATGCTCTAAAGAATCAAGGCTCCCCCTGGCTCAAAGATGTCCAGGTGAAGTCTTGCTTCAGTGCAGAAAACTCTTCAGAAAGTTCTGAAGGAAAAAGCTACAGGAAGAAAATAAATAATAAAATGAAGATCTTCAAGCAGCTATTCTTCTTCTTCTTCTTCTTCAAAGGATCTCTGAGTTTGAACTTCCTGAAAGCAGGAGAACTCAGGTTGAAGAAGAGATGAAGGTCTTAACACTTCTCAGTTAGATGGAGTTTGCTGAGAGCAGAAGGCTTGAACTTGATGAAGGCTTGAAAGCTTGAATGAACAACTGGTTAGCTATTAGCTAGCTTGAATCCTTCTTCAAAGGGTTCTTTATATATTAGCAGCAAGCAACGGCTCTCTTCCATTTGAATTATTTGTCTTCTTCTGAGCCTTGAGACCTGGGCTGTAAATATCAAGAAGACAGAAACATCTCTGCAGCAAAACATTCTATAAAAGGAATAACCCTTTTTCTAAGAAGCTGCAGGCTTAAATCAAATAACAAAGGACTAAATAAAGTCACATCAGAAAATAATCTCTTTATAGCAAAGAAGAAGACTTTTCAGTCTAACGGCTATAAAGGGCTGTCAGCAGATAAAGTAATTTACAATGACAGCTAATAAGACAAACAACTTTATCTTAAAAAGATTTGACTCAGGCAAAAGAGATGGAGCAAATATTGCCTGGAAACTTTATCATACAGCTTAAAACAATGTGCCAGAAAATGTATTAATTAATTAAATATAATAAATAAATACAAAATACAAAGGCAGGCAGAAAGCGTCGAACGACCTTCGGAGATCGTCGACCGACGCACGGAGATCGTCGATCTATCGGGCAGATAGTCGAACGATCCAGATAGTCGACCTATCGAAGAAGATAGTCGAACTACCCCGGCAGATAGTCGATCTATCAGAGCAGATAGTCGAACTATCAGATAGTCGATCTATCAGGACAGATAGTCGAACTATCAAGCGCAAACAGATAGTCGACCTATCAAGCAGATAGTCGACCTATCTCAGAAAACAGATAGTCGACCTATCAACAGATAGTCGACCTATCAGCGCAGAACAGATAGTCGACCTATCAACAGATAGTCGACCTATCAGCGCAGAGCAGATAGTCGACCTATCAACAGATAGTCGAACTATCAGCGCAGAACAGATAGTCGACCTATCAACAGATAGTCGAACTATCAGCGCAGAACAGATAGTCGACCTATCAACAGATAGTCGAACTATCAGCGCAGAACAGATAGTCGACCTATCAACAGATAGTCGAACTATCAGCGCAGACAAAGCGTCGACCAACTGATAGACGATCGTCGATCAGTCGATGGACGATAGTCGAGCGGCGTTCGACTATAGTCGAACGAAAAACTACTTAACCAAATTCTCAATCTGGAAAAGTGAGGACTCTACAGCTAGACTCCTAACCATTGACCATAGATATTTCTTGGGTCAAGGAGCACAAAGGAGAGGACTAAACTCAAATCAAACTAGGGTACCAACAACAGGTTCTTCTAAGTAAACAATAAGTTCATCAGCAGCAGCAGCATAAATAGGAGCAGCAGGCAACATATCAATATCAGCAGTTTCAACAACTTCAACAGCAGCAGCAGCACAAACAGAAACAATAACTTCATCAGCCTTAAGAGAACTGATATAGGAAGTAATTAGGCTGGGATCACAGACAGCAACAGGCACAATGGCCTTAGTCAGATCTTCAACTTCCTGAGCTGATGAACAGCTGAAGTGAAGAGAATCAAAAACTGAAAACAGTGACTTGAGGTCCACTGTTAGTACTGGAGCTGGAGCTGGAGCAGAAGCATCAGCAGCAATTTCTTGCAGCAATTCCTCTGAAACAGCAGGCACTACCACAGCTTCATAGGGCATCTCCCCCTGCCTTGATTTAGTGAGAATTGGATCAAGGCACCCCATTGAAGGGATTGCTTGAGGAGCAGAGAGAGAGGAGATCCTGTCAGATAACTCCTTTATGGACTGCAGGAGTGGAGCCATGGAGGTCTCCAGCAGGGCTACTAGCTTGGGAGCCAGTATCCCATAAAGCTTATCTGCCAGTGCTGAGAGATTCACTTGCTCAAGTGGAACTTGAGTAGAGGTGGAGGAAGAAATGACTGTGGCTGGTGATGGATGGGCTGCAGGATGTGTGGATGGGGATGGTAGGATGTTGGGTTGAGAGATTGGGATGGTGGAGATAGATGTTATGGGTGTGGAGATGGATGGGGTGAATGATGGTTGGGAAAGAATGTCATGGAGTAGTTGTTGGTATGAGAAAGTGGAGGGAAGCTCAGTAGGTGAGGAGGTGGAATCATCCATGAAGGAATCTTCCAAGATGTTGAAGGATGGAATGTCAAGAGGTGGATAATAATGAAGTGGATAGAATTGTTGTTCTGAAGTGGCTGGAGGAGGTGAAGGAGTGGACAGAGGGGATGAAATTGTAATGGGGGAGGAGATTGATGTGGAGATGGTTAAGGTGGAGATGGAGGTAGAGATGGTTATAGTGGATGAGGGAATGGTTTAGGGAAGAACTGGAGAAGGTTGAGAAGAGGAGGAGGCAGGCAATTCTTCAATGAGGGCAGGGGCCTGAGGGGAAGAGACTGCAATAGTCCTTGTGCCTGAGGCAGTAGTAGTCCTGGTTGGCTTGACTATCTGTCTGTCCCATTTCCCAAACAGGGCACAGGTCAGCCTCTTTGATGCATTGATGTGCATCCCACTTGACACCAGCAGTTCAGGGCACCTGGAGTGCAGGAATAACCCTATTATCCTCCCAAAGTTTACCATACTTTTGTTCACTTTCTTCTTAATCAAGTCAAAGAAGAGCTCTCCCCAGTTCAGATGTTTCTTATCCACAAGTGCTCCCATCAAGCAGAACTGATACCTGGAGATGGTATCATGTGTTGAGTGTTTTGCCAACGGCACTTTTCCCACAACATCAGCGAGAAATCTATACTCAATAGATAAGTTCTTTTTCAGCAATTTGCTAGGGTTAGCGGTTGAGTGTCCCATTCTATCTAACATATTCGCAGATTCTTCTCCAGATAACTCAATAGAATCATTTCTAGAACTTAATTGAAACACTTCAGTAAGAAGAGCAGGTGTTAGGGATACCTGCGTCCCGGCTATAGTACCAACCAATGTATTCTGATCCAAATTTTCCGTTGTATATACCCATTCTTTAATTTCATCAGCAGCAATCTTCATCCTGGTGGTCATTATTTGCACTAGCTGTTGTTCTCTGAATAGGTCAAGAATGTCTTTGAAAATTTGATCGCTTCCATCGAAGGAGTCCATGTCGATATCAAACCCTGTGTCGAACTTTATCTTGGCAAGAACGGCAACAGACACAGCCATTATGTACCTGCAAAGATGAACAAACACGACCAAGTGTAGAGAAGTTTGGAGGGAAAGAAAAAGTTTGCAGAGAGTATAAAAACGCAAAAGAATAACGACGGCCGAAAGAATGATTTTATATTAGGGTTCGACGCGGGAAAGGAAAGACCGTTGAACTCCGTTCGACGATCTGGGCTTCTAATGAAATCTGAAGAGTCTTCAATAACGTCGATCTTCGTTCGACGATATTGGAGAGCGTCGATCTCCGATCGACGATTGCTGACCAGAAGAAGATTGCCTAGCGCTATCTGGAAAACGCTGAACTCCGGTCGACGCTATTGGAAAGCGTCGATCTCCGTTCGACGCTTTTTGGGAAAAACGTCGAGCGCAGTTCAGAGACAAAAAAACCTACAGACACTAGAAAATACAAGTTTTTAGCCTAGTCTTGGTTTGTTTTTAGAGTTTTAAAATCTTGGAATTTATTTTAAACTTCCTCCATCTAACATTCCTAACTGATTTAGGAAGAAGGTATGTTTCTTTTCATCCAAAGGTTTGGTGAAAATATCTCCCCTTTGCAAATCAGTTGGGATATACTGAAGTTCAATTTTATTTTTCTCAACATTATCCCTTAGAAAGTGATGCCTAATCTCTATATGTTTTGTCCTACTATGGAGGACTGGATTTTGTGCTATAGAAATAGCACTGGTGTTATCACAAAATATTTTTGACCCTTCTAAGTTGTAGCCATAGTCTAGGAGCTGGTTTTGAATCCACAGAATCTGTGAGCAACAACTGTCTGCTGCCATGTATTCAGCTTCAGCAGTTAAAGTGGACACAAATGTCTATTTCTTACAGAACCAGGAGACAAGTCTGTCATCAAGGAACTGGCAAGTTCCACTGGTGCTTTTCCTGTCTACTCTACATCCAGCATAATCAGCATCTGAAAATCCAGTTAATTCAAATCCTGAGTCTTTTGGATACCAGAGACCTAGATTTGGACAACTTTTCACATACCAAGAATCCTCTTAACTAATGTTAGGTGTGACTCTCTAGGGCTTACTTGGAACCTAGCACATATACATGTAGCAAACATTATATCAGATCTACTGGCTGTAAGGTACAATAGAGAGCTAATCATTGCTCTATATATTGTCTGATCAACATGTTTTCCATGTTCATCAGCATCTAATACAGCATTAGTAGGCATAGGTGTTTTCATACAAGATGCTTCAGACATACCAAATTTCTTAACCAGTTCTTTTGCATACTTGGTTTGAGAAATAAAATGCCTTCAGCATGTTGTTTGACTTGCAATCCTAGAAAGAAGGAAAGCTCACCCATGCTACTCATTTCAAATTTAGAATGCATCAGATTGGAAAATCTTTTGCACAAATTTGAATCAGTAGATCCAAATATGATATCATCTACATATATTTGTACTAGTAGGGTATAAGACTTATGGGTTCTAATAAAAAGAGTTTGGTCTACTCTACCCCTTATAAAATCATTTTTCAGAAAAAAGCATGCTAAGGCCTCATATCATGCTCTAGGAGCTTGCTTGAGACCATATAATGCTTTATGTAATTTGAAAACATGGTCAGGATAAGTTGAGGAGATAAAACCTGAAGGTTGTCTAACATAGACTTCCTCTTTGATGTCTCCATTGAGAAATGCACTCTTCACATCCATTTGGTAGACCTTGAATCTTTTGTGAGCTGCATAAGCTAGGAATATTCTTATGGCCTCTAACCTTGCAACTGGTGCAAAGGTCTGGTCATAGTCTATTCCTTCTTCTTGAGAATAACCTTGAGCAACTAGTCTTGTCTTGTTCCTTACAATAACTCCTTGATCATCCAACTTGTTTCTGAACACCCACTTTGTTCCAACAATTGAGTGATCCTTAGGCTTTGGTACTAGCTCTCAAACTTTGTTTCTCTCAAATTGATGTAGTTCCTCTTGCATAGCAATGATCCAGTGTGGATCTTGTTCTGCATCTTGAATGGATTGAGGCTCAACTTGAGATAGAAAGCAGGTGTGCATCAGGTTCTGGTTGACCTGATTTCTGATTTGCACACCAGCTGAGATGTCTCCAATCATTTGGGAGATTGGATGATCTCTTGTTATTACTAAATCAACAGGGGGTGTTGATTGTTCATCAACCTGTGTTGTTGTTTCCTCTTGTGGAACAACAACTGGCTCTTCAAGATGGATTTCTCCAGGATGTTGAGTATCCTCTTCATCTTCACTGATTTCTTCTCTCTATTGGGTAGGTGAATGTATTGAATCTTTTTCTACAATATGCAATCTGTCCAAATTTTCTAAAAGAGAGTTTACCTGCAAGGGTTCTATGGTAGAAGTAGACTTCTCCTTGTAAAACATGTTAGTCTCATCAAAAGATACATGAACAGATTCTTCAATTTTAAGAGAAGATTTGTTATACACCCTATAAGCTTTACTGATCATGGAGTATCCCAGAAACACTCTTTCATCAGCTTTAGCTTGGAATTTTGCTAAATACTTCTTGTCATTATTGTGAATATAACAAATACAACCAAAAATTTTGAAATAGTTTACTTTATGTTTCGTCCCTTTGAGCAATTCATAGAGAGTCTTGCCCTTCAGTTTATGTATCAAACTTTTGTTCAACACATGGTTGGAGGTGCTCACTGCCTCTGCCCAAAAAGATAGAGGAAGGTGAGCATCTGTCAACAATATAGTAGCAGATTCAATTAGGGTTCTATTTTTTCTTTCAGCTACCCCATTTTATTGAGGAGTCCTAGGAGCTGAGAAAGTATGCATGATCCCTTCACTCTGACAGAACTCTTGCATAAGAAGAGAATCAAACTCTGTCTCATGATCACTTCTGATCAGGGCAATGTGAGTATTGAACTCAATCTGTATACATTTGAGAAAATCTGTCAAACACTTAAAGTTATCAGACTTCTTCCTCAGGAAGAATACTCATGTGAATCTAGAGAAGTCATCTACAATAACTAAAGTGTAAGATTTCCCTCCTAAGCTTTGTACTGTAATGGGTCCAAAAAGATCCATGTGTAACAGATACAAGATCCTAGGTGAATCACTCTTATTAAGTGACTTAAAACTATTTTTAGTTTGCTTGCCTAATTGACAAGCCCTGCAGAGTCCTTCCTTCTTGTAGGGGCCAGAAGGTAGTCCTCTAACAAGGTTGTCCTTGGATAGCCTAGCAATGGTTCTAAGGTTTATATGCCCTAGTCTCTTATGTCAAAGATCATTTGGTTTGCAAACTGAATTAAATAAACAGATGTCTATATTTGTTGAAAGGAAATCCACAAGATAAATGTTACCTTTCCTTTTACATGTTAACACTGTTGTGTTATCCTCTGACTTGATCTTGCATAAGGATTTGTTGAATATTACTTGATAGCCTTCATCACAAAGTTGACTGATGCTGATTAGGTTGTGCTTCAGTCCTTCCACATAAGCCACCTTCTTGAATGTGACTGAGCCAATCTGAACAGCACCATATCCTTTTGTTTGACCAAAGTTTGAATCTCCAAATATTACTTTGGGTCCAAGTTTGGTTCTGAAGGATGTTAGATTCTCCTTGCTCCCTGTCATGTGCTTTGAGCACCCACTATTCAGATACCATTGTTGGTTCATTGCTGGATAGGTCTTCACCTGCACATAAACAATTTATATGTTTTTAACCCAATTTACCTTGGGTCTAGGTTGATAATCTTTAAACTCAGAAATAAAAGACATCCCTGGCTGACTCTTATAACCTTCAGGATGGTATCTCCTAGGAGGCACTATCCATTCAGTATAAGGGTTGAAGCTTTGGGATGAGGGACTTCTAGGATTGAATTTAGATTTATCTCTGAAAGACTGTTCAAAGCTCTGAGCTCTGTTCGACGATCGTCGAGCTGAGTTCGACGATCTTGGGTCAGATCGTCGAGCTCCGTTCGAAGATCGATTATGCCAGAGTTCAGAAGTCATCGACCTGAGTTCGACGATTCAGCTTTAGATCGCCGAGCTCTGTTCGACGATCGTCGACCTCTGTTCGACGTTTTCTGTTGAACTTTGTTTTCCTTAGGTAAATCTGGATTCTTCCTAGCTACCTCTACAACACCCTTTCTTTTATCAGAAATAAATTTAATTGGGGTTGTTAATACTATAGGTTGGCTGGATGAAGCACCCAAGCCCAGTATACTGTTGAATCTTGAGTTCACTGTGCTTGTGATGTCCATCAGTCTGATGCTTCTCCCATTAAGGGATTCTTCAAACTTCTTTGCCTGGGATAGCTCACTTTTCAGTGAAGCTATCTCCTCCCTACAACATTCTAACTCCTCAGAGAGTTTGAGGTTGTCTGATTTTAAGATGCTATGTTCAGACAATTGATTTCTGAGAGAGATTATCTCTTTCTCAGACTTTAACAGGTATAAACAAAGTGTCTTAAATTCAGATCTAAAGTCCTCTGAATCAAAATCAAAGGAGTCTATTACCTGGTCTTCTTCAGTTTGAGTTTCAGATTCAGACTCTGACTCTTGTTCTGCATCAGAATTTTATTGGGAGGCATTGATAGCCATCATGCAGAATTCCTTTTCTTCAGCATCATCTTCATCATCACTTGAGCTTGATGAAGCCTCTGATTCTTCTTTAGTTTCACTCCAAGTTTCTGCTACAAATCCCTTCCTTGTATGTTTATTTTTGCTGGAGGAGGATTTGTTGTAATTGTTTCCCCTAGAGTTCTTGTCTTTTCTTCTATCTTTCCTGTCCTTCTTGTCCTTATTCTGATTTTCTGGACAGTCAGGCACAATATGGCCTGGTTTCCTGCATCCAAAACAGATTATTTCTTTATTATTTGACTTGTCATACCTTGGCTTCTCATGCCCTCTGGATGACCTCTTTCTGAAATCTTTCCTGGCCATCTTATAGAATCTTTTGGCCAGCAAGCTCATCAATTCTTCGTTGCATGTGACCTTGTCTTCAGGCAGATCTTTTGTAGCTTTGAATGCTATTGTCTTCTCCTTCCTGATAGCTGGAGAAGCAACCTTTTGTTCTTCCTCTCTGTTCTTGATGAGCAGCTCATAAGATTTGAGCTTGCCCAACAAAGCTTCAGTAGTAATCTCAGTTAGGCTTCTGGCATCCTTGATTGGCTAGATCCTTGAGTCCCAAGTGCTAGGGAAGCACATTAGGATCTTGTCATTTAGTTCAGTTAGAGAGATCTCCTTTCTCCTTGTCCAGTGTTTTTAATTCACTGACTATTAGGCTGAGTCTGTTGTGCATGTCAGCCACTGATTCAGTTTCTCCCTTTTTGAAGTTCTCATATTGGCTTATGAGATGGGATCTCTTGTCCTTCCTTTCATCAGCAGATCCTGAGACAATTTCAGATAGCTTGTCCCATATCTCTTTTGCTGAACTGCATTCAGCCACCTTTTGGAATATCTCATCAGGCATAGTCTGAGCAAGGATATTCATAGCCTTTGCATCTTCAACTTTCCATTTCTTTATTTCTGCATCTGTTCTTGAGGGAGGTGGAACAGCACTTGTACTTGTAACTACTGGGGGTCTTGGACAAACTGTCAAAATAGAGTTGTAGATGTCCTCATCAATAGAATTCATATAAAGCCTAATCCTTGCCTTCTAAAGTGCAAACTTAGAAAGGTTGCACACTGTAGGTCTGGTGCTAGTATAATCTTTGTTCTGTACCATAGTTTTGTATGAAAATAAATATAATACAAAAAGTAATAACTATCCTCTATAGAAGGTTTTTCTTATCAAGGATCTTTTGGTTCAGGTGTTAGCCTGTTCAACCAATCTGTTGAAAATTCAGATGTTGAATAACCAACCTCCCTCTGATACCAATTGAAAGTGAGTGAAAGATCTACCTTAACTCTAGAGGGGGGATGAATAGAGTATTTTAAAATAATTTACAATTAGAAATTGTAAAGCAGTGGAAGACTTGATTTACTTATATGTGTAATGTGCTAGCAGAAAAGTAAACACTAAAGCAGTAAGAAAACAGAAACACACAGCACACAGCAAAGTAAAAAGCACAGCAAGCCAGATGACACAAGGAGCTATAGTGGTTCCCCACTAACCTGGGTACATCCACTCTTCTACCACCCTAGGTAGGAATCCACTGCAGGAATAGTTGATCAGGTGTCTTGGGCACCAATGAGCTTTTGATAAGGTGCTCAAAAACCAAAACTAGATTTTTTGATAAGGTGTCTTGCCACCACTGAGTTTTGATAAGGTCTCAGAAACCAGCCACAAAACTTTTGAAGGGAGTTTTGAGAAACCCTTTTATAGGAGAGAAAGGAAAAAAGAAAGAGTTGAGTTGTTCTTCTCTGTCAACAGTCTGAGAGAAGACAAGTGGAAAATGTTGTCAAAGCTCCTCCTGAGATCTGTAAGGGTTCAGGAAGATGAGCTTTGCTTAGGGTGATAGGCCTTCAGTTGCTTCAGATCTCCAGCAAAAGATGATTTCAGCAGATGCTGAAATGTGTGTTGTCTGGAGTCCTTGAGAATGAAGCTTTTGAACACTTGAGGCTTGAAGGAGTAGAGCAGCAGATGATCTCCTTCACAATGATGTTCCTTGTGTTCTTGAAGAATTCTGACTTAGTGATTCTGTAAGCTTTTTGTCCACTGAATCTATTCTCAGAAGATGAATTCTTGATGAGTGAATTTTTGTTCTCTCTTCTGTATATCTTTTTCAAATCTTGTCTGTTCTCTTATCTTCAGAAGAATTCTCTAGGGAGTATATCAGATCCTGACTTTAGATGGTCGTTACTCAGTCATAAATGACTTCCATAAATGACAACTGTCTCTGGGGAAGTCCTAAGTAACATTCCAATTATTCTTCCTTGAAACTTGCACCAGATTGCTTGAAACGGCTACAGAATCCTTTTGATATAAATGCTGATAATAAATCTGAATGAATTCCATAACTGTCCTGAATTTAAATTCTAAAAACGTCGACCTCTCAGAAAATCGTCGATCTGAGCTCAGCTATCGTCGACCTGAGCTCAGAGATTGGATTTATACTAGATACAGAAAACGTCAACCTGAGCTCTACGATCGTCGACCTGAGCTCAGCGACTTGGAAAACAGCTAGAGACAGAGCGTCGATCTGAGCTCAACGATCGTCGACCTGAGCTCAGCGACTTGTAGAACTGAGCTCAGAGAACGTCGAACTGAGTTCGACGTTTCTTCGACCTGAGCTCGACGAAAATTATTTTTGTCTCAGCACTTGAAATCTGATCTGTAGAAGGTCTTGAGTGCAGCTTTCAAACCTAAGTACTAACCCTAAGACTCATTCTAATTGACCTATCAGACTATACAACAAGGTCAAAACAAAAACCTAATCACATAGTGATCCTTACCCAAATTAATAATAGGGTGTTCCAACAGAGGTTGCGACACAGTTCTGCTTTTTACTGCTCCACGATATGAGCCTTCTTCCGAGGAATTGGCAAGTCCCGAAAGTGCTTTTCCTATCATCCCTGCTTCCTGCAAAGTCAGCATCTGAAAAGCCTATCAGCTCGACATCATTGTTTCTTGGGTACCACAGGCCAAGATTTGGTGTACCTTTAAGGTATCTAAGAATCCGCTTTGCAGCGACATAATGAGATTCCTTAGTGTTCACCTGATATCTGGCACAAATGCATGTGGAAAACATAATATCTGGTCTACTAGCAGTAAGGTAGAGCAGGGATCCAATTATGCTTTTGTACTTGGTTTCATCAAAAGGTTTCCCTTTCTCATCCTTGTCCAGAGACACAATGGATCTCATTGGAGTCCTCATAGAGGTTGCACTTTCCATTCCGAATTTCTTGAGGAGTTCATTTGTGAACTTCGTCTGAGAGATGAAAATTTCATCCTCAAACTGTTTCACTTGAAGTCCCAAGAAATACTTCAGCTCTCCCATACTGCTCATTTCAAACTTCCCTTGCATAAGTTTGGAAAACTTCTTGCACAGGTTGTTGTCCGTTGAGCCGAATATTATGTCATCAACATAGATTTGCACCAGCAAAATCTTGCCTTTGACTTCCCTAAGAAACAATATCTTATCTATTTTTCCTCTCGAGAACTTGTTCTCAAGAAGAAAACTAGACAGAGTCTCATACCAAGCTCGAGGAGCTTGTTTTAAACCATATAATGCTTTATTAAGAAAATAAACATGATCAGGGAGAGTTGGATTAACAAAACCTGGGGGTTGCGCGACGTATACTTCCTCTTTTAAATCTCCATTCAGGAAAGCAGACTTCACGTCCATCTGATAGACAGTGAATCCTTTGTGAGAGGCTTACGCCAGGAACAACTTGATCGCCTCGAGCCTTGCAACTGGTGCAAAGGTTTGGTCGAAGTCAATCCCCTCCTCCTGTCTGTATCCTTGAGCCACCAGTCCGGCTTTGTTCTTGATGATGACACCGTGTTCATCCAGTTTGTTTTTGAAGATCGACTTAGTGTCGATCACATTCTGTTTCTTTGGTCTGGGAACTAGCGTCCAGATGTTGCATCGTTCGAATTGATGTAGTTCATCTTGCATGGCCAATATCCATGACGCATCTTTGTTCGCTTCGTCAAACTTCTTTGGCTCAGCCTGTGACAGAATACTAAGGTGCAGAATCTCGTTAATTGTACATCTACGAGTTCTGACACCGTCCCGAGGATCTCCTATGATCTGATCTCTTGGGTGATCCCTCACATGTCTGAGCTCTAAGAGTCTGGCATCTGGAGCTCCTACAGCTTCTCGGGCTCCTCCATCTTCTGGGAGAATCTCTTCATCCTGACCGTCATCTTCTCCAGTTGGTGTTGAGGTGGAGACCTTGACGTACTTGAGAGCTACATTTTTAGCAGTCTCATTTAAACTTAGCTGTTCAAGCCTTGCACCTGCATCTTCAAGAATGCCACTGGAAGAATTGTTGTGAAGCAAGCTTCCTTCATCAAATACAACATTAATTGACTCTTCTACCACTAGAATTTTCTTATTGAAAACCCTATATGCCCGACTATGGCTACTATAGCCCATGAAGATGCCTTCGAAGCATTTTTTCTCCAAATTTAGTGCGTGGGTACTTCCCATTATTGAGTACATAGCATCTGCAGCCAAAAATTCTTAGATAAGACATGGTCAGTTTCCTGCCTTTCAATAGCTCATAAGGCGTCTTACGATGGTTCTTGTTGATCAAGGCTCGGTTTTGCACGTGATAAGTAGTATTGACAGCCTCTGCCAAGAAGTACTCTGGAAGGGAAGCGTCATTCAACATTGTTGTACATGCTTCAATGAGCGTTCTATTCCTCCTCTCCGCAACTCCGTTTTGCTGAGGAGTACGCGGGGAGGAAAACTCATGAAAGATAACATGTTCTTCACAGAATTCTGTCATAGCCCCAGACTCGAATTCTGTTCCATGGTCACTTCTGATTTTGACCACGGAGCAGTTAAGTTCGTTCTGAATCTGCTTGACAAAATTAGTGAAGATGTCAAATGTATCTGACTTTCATTTCAAGAAGAACACCCACGTAAATCGAGAGTGATCATCAACAATCACTAGCGTATACGATTTGCCTCCTAAGCTATGAACTTGCACTGGACCGAACAAGTTCATATGCAGAAGATAAAGACATCTGGAAGAGTCTTTGTCTGCAATTCTCTTAAAGGTAGCCCGAGTCTGTTTGCCCTTCTGGCATGCAGGACAAGGGCTATCTTTGATGCACTTAATAGTAGAATCATCCCTTACTAAGTTCTTAGAAAATAGCATATTAATAATTTTGAAATTAATATGTGTTAATCTCTTGTGTCATTGTTCACAGAGAGATGCACTGTCTTTTGCTACCAGGCAAACGGGGGTATAAGAGTCTATGCTAAGAAAATCTAAGCAGATAATATTTCTGCTCCTAATGCAAGTTAATATCGTCTCTAAAGAGGCACACGATATTATCAGGGACTTTTCCTTGCAGAACTTAACGCCGTATCCTTTATCACACAACTGGCTTACACTGATCAGGTTATGGTTTAACCCTTCAACATAGGCCACATCTGTGATAGAGAATACACCATTGGATATCATACCATAACCCTTGGTGACTCCTCGATCTGATTCTCCAAAGATGACTTTGGGTCCATTTTTGACTGGGGAGTAATCACGCAATAGGCTTCTTGTCCCGGTCATATGTCGGGAACATCCACTGTCCAAGTACCAGATTGGTATTTTGGTGGCCTTTGGACATACCTGCAAAACAGAATTAGTTTCCCTTAGGAACCCAATTGGACTTGGGTCCTAGATTCCTTGTCAGCACACTCCCACTCGGGTGGTTAACCCTGCGAGTGGTCGGCCTCGCATTGCTAACATGAGGAGTCTCATTGCTTCTTGGATTAAACCAACAATCCACAGCAAAGTGACCAACTTTGCCACAGCACCAACAGTCAAACCTGTTGTATCGTTTCCTAGGCTCCTGCTTTACCCTTGGAACGGTGGGTCCAGTCGGGGCCTTGGATCTGGAGGTGGAGGCATCATGCTGACAGCAGTCACACGATTTCTTCACTTCCTGCTCCTTCAGTATAACAGGCTTGGCCGTTAGTGTCTACTTCCTATTATGGCCGCTAGAGAAGGGGCCATAATTCTCCACTTGGATTTCCTCATAAGGTGCCTTGAAGACACTCTCACTGTAGTTGCGGGGGAAGGTCCATCCATCATACCGGCGCTTGGGCTTTTCAACCGAGGGCCGGAAGAGGTGGTCATAGGATGACTCAAAGTCATGCTCATTGCAGGGAAAGCTAGGCTTTCGGAATGAAATATGACCGAGTGGGGCCTTTCCCTTTTCTGCAACAGAGGCCTTATTAGTAGCCTTATTTTTCCTCTGATTTCTGTTTCTCCTGGATGATCTACCAGGCACCGCCATATGCCTTAAGAGAGCCCCCTAGGCCTGAGCAGAGAATTAATCAACCAGAGGAAGAACGGTCTTGGGCATAGAGAAGCTTTTGACAATCTTCCTCTCGGCCGCAAGCTGTTCTTCCAGCTTGTTAATTTCTTCCTGCTTTTGGTCAAGGAGCCTTAGAGAATCTGAGTGCTCAGAAGTCAGGTCCAGGTGTTCCTGTCGGAGAGATATCAAGCCAGTGATCTCTTCTCTTAGGGACACTCCCTCAGCCTTAAGGAATTTGACTTCCTTTTTCTGAGCGCTCAACCTCTTTCGGCATTCTTCAAATGTATTGAGCAGGAGCTCATACTTTTCGAGGAGTTCAGCTTCACGGGCAAATGGGTTGTACTCGTGATCATCTTCAGGAGACTCAGAGTCAGAGTCAGAGTCGGAAAGGGGGGTGCGATCTTTTACCTTCCCAGTAAATGGGGGACAATCACCATCTGATTCGAAGCGACCCATTAGCCCAAAGTAGGCTTCCTCATCAACACTCGAGTCTGATGAGTCAAATTCACTCAGTGTCTTTGGCTTCTTGGCAATGTAGCTCCTCTTCTTCTTCTTGTCTCGAGAGGACTTGTGCTCCTCTCCTTTCCCCTTATCTCTCTTGCTTTGGTGGCAGTCAGCAATGATGTGGCCTGGCTTATTGCACCCAAAGCAGATAATGTCAGCAGAACGATGTTTGTCCTGTTTAGAATCATACCTGTCAGAAGAGTAATTCTTCTTCTGATGTCTGGAGGAGGAGCCATCTCCTTTTCTCTGATTCCTCATCTTGAGGAACTTCTTGAACTCTCGAGTGATGAAAGAGAATTCTTCTTCAGATAGCTCTGAGCCGGATGAGCATAGCTCAGAGTCTTCTTCCTCAGTCTTTCTCCAAGAGCAGGACGAGGCTGCACCTTTGCCTTTCCTTAAGCTATTAGCTTTCAGGGCCACAGTCTTTTCTTTGGATGCAGCCTTATCGGCCTCCTCTTCAGCTTTTCTGGTGTTCAGCTGAAGCTCGTAGGACATTAGCTTCCCAAACAGAATCTGGGGATCAGTTTCTGCCAGCTTGCCAAACTCTCTGATGGCGCAGATCTTGGTGTCTCATTCCTTAGTCAGGGATCTAAGGAATTTGTCATTTAGTTCACCATCGGTGAACACTCTGCCATAACCCTTCAGGGCATTGACGATCTTCAGGAAGTTCTCGAATGTCACTCCGATTTCTTCCTTGGGACCTTGCCTAAAGGCCTCATACTTTTGGTTCAGAAGGGATCTTCGATCATCCCTAACTTCATCTGTGCCCTTCATCAAAATGATCAGGCATTGTCAGATGTCCTTGGCAGTCCTGCAGTTGCTGAAATTCTGTATCATTGAATCATCGACGGCGCTCACTAAAATGTTTTGATCTTTCTTGTCTAGTCCGACAAGCACCATCTCATCCTTATCCATTTCGGAGAGCCTCTTGGGCACCATCTTGGTCGGATCAATGGTGGAGGCCTTAGTGGGGATGTGAGGGCCCTCCTCCACAATCATAAAGAGTCGGGGATCGACTGCTTCCATGTAGAACCTGATCCTTTCCTTCAAGATAGGAAAATTCAGTTTGGTGCATACTTGAATCTTTCCTGTATACTTGAGTCCGTCCATTCCTGAGATCTTTCTGCTTGACACTAGACACGGGATCTTACTCAAGGTGTTAACCTTATTGATGAGTAACCTCCCTCTGATACCACTTGAAAGTATCTAGTGTCAACCTAATCCACCTATAGGGGGAAATAGGTGTCGTGCGGTCTTTTGCGGAATTAAACTAACCTGCACAAGTAAGCAAACAAAACAAAGAAAACACACAGAATTATAGTGGTTCCCCGATTTGGGTACGTCCACTTTCCCCCTTCGACCTATCTCCCACCAAGGGACGACTCGGTCACTTCTCCAAACGGATTGAAATCCAATCCTCACACTAGGAGCAACGCTCCCCTAACCACGGAAGGAACCCTTCCAACAACGGAGTCACAACTCCACCACAACGGGTTGCACCCAACCCTTAAGAATAGGAATGAAAATTCCTTTACAACAAGATTGAAAGTAAATAAAAATACAAACAATGTTTTATGGAGATTCCGATGTCCTTCTTCATTCGTTGAAGCTTGCACGAAAAGTACGAAGAGTCCACAATCGGATTTCTCACTTGGAATGGATCTTGTCAAGATCGGCGGCGGCAAGCAAGTGCGGCGGCGATGCTTTGCAAATCAAAACTTCTTGAATAAGCAAGCTAGGTCTTCGAACGATCTCAGTCGGATCAAACGTCTCAACCGATTCGGAAGGGAGAACAAGTCCCGTTCAACAAATCGGAAGAAAAGAGATCTCGAGAGAGACACGTGAGACCGGGTGCTTGCCTCGGTACTGTCGTCGAGCGATCAGAGACAGGCTGAGATCAGCGGCGACGACAACTTCCGATCGGTGACGTGAGTGCGGGCGGAGATCGTGATGCGCTAGGTCACGGCCGATTTTTGTATTCCGGTGGGTTGGTGTGTACTGTAGACAACGGGAATAAGTACGTATTTATACCCAAAGGTAAACTCTAGAAGACCGTTGTGGGGACCACCTCGGAAATCCCGAGATCTGGCCGAACTGAGCACGGCGACCTGGACCGGTCCAACGAGCGGTGAAATCTGCCTAAGGCAAAATCGGCGGGAGTCGTTGGTGATTCCCGTAGATGTCGACGGGAATCACTCCCGACTACCGTCGATTCTGCCTTGGAAGAATTTCTGATTATTTTGCCAGTCGGAAGAAGTCGGCGGGAGACACTTAGTGATTCCCGTCGAAGTCGGCGGGAATCACTAATGACTCTCGTCGAAGTCGACGGGAATCACTAACGATTCCCGTCAATTTTTTACTTGGAAGGATTTTCCTCCTTCCTTTTTTTGATAGCTTGGTCTTTGACCCATCCTTGCTCATTCTTCTGCTCTTGATCTACCTTGATCATGTACTTGAAAATAAGTACACTCCAATAGCGAGAGCACACGTGGATCAACACACTGATCTACACAACGAGGGATTACGTTGCGCAGACCCGTGTATATTGACCCACTGCACTCTGACATTGGTGTGTACTTAGCATGGAATAGCTGCAAGCACAACTTGATAGAATTGTCAAATATATAGTCAATTCAACTTAGCTTGTTCAGGCTCTTCTTCAAATCAGGTCTATTGTGGATGCAATACCCAACATTATTGTTTATGTTGATGACATTGTGATCACCGGAGATGACTCGGAGGAAATCTCAAAGCTGAAGACTCTTTTGTCAGCTGAGTTTGAAGTAAAGGTTTGGAAAGACTTCGCTACTTCTTAGGAATTGAGGTGGTTCGCTCTGATCGGGGTATCTTCATCTCACAACATAAGTACGTGTTAGATTTGTTAACAGAAACCGGGATGCTTGGCTGTGTTCGCCTGCGAACACCCCTATGGAGGGGAATCATAAGATTGACGAAAAATAATGAAGGCGATCGTGTTGATGCTTCAAGCTATTAGAGATTGGTAAGGAATTTGTTATATCTCTCACACACTCGTCCTGACATCACATATGCAGTTGGAATTCTGAGTAGGTACATGCATGCCCCGCGGATCAGACATCGGGATGTTGCTTACCGCGTTTTACGGTACTTAAAGAAGGCTCCAGGTCGTGGACTGTTGTTCTCCAAGAACAGTCACTTAAAGATTGGCGTCTTCACTGATGCAGATTGGGCAGGAAGCCGTGATGATATAAAATCGACAACAGGGTATTGCACCATTGTTGGTGGAAATTTGGTCACATGGCGTAGCAAGAAACAAAATATGGTAGCGAGATCTAGTGCTGAAGCTGAGTATAGGTCTGTCTTAAGGCCTTTGTGAGGGCTTATGGATGCGCATCTTGTTGCGAGATCTGGACCTTCAGGAAGAATGGAAGATGCCCCCATCTCGCTATTTTGTGACAATTGTTGAGACCGGGCGGTCTGGCGAGTTGAGATCGGGCGGTCTGGAGGTCTGGCGGCTTGTCCCAGCGGTTTGGTATCCCGGTTGGAGACGGGCGGTCTGGCGGTTTGTCTGGCGGTCTGGATGCTCCTCCCAGTGGCTTGGTGCCGAGATGTTGCTGGCTGGTGTCTGGCGGTCTGAGCGGTCTGGCGGCTTGTCTATGGCGGCTTAGAGATATTGGTCGCTTGTCCTCCACATTGTAGTGGTCGTGTGGTTAGGCTAACCGCGCATCTTGTGCGGCTTATGCGGCTTGTATAGTTTTCTGTTCATGTAATACATTGCTTATTTGTAATCTCTCTTCTCTCCTCCATTCTATAAAAGGGAGGTCATACCTTTGTAATAGATACCTTTTTGGATAATAAAAATTTTGTTACTCCAATTTTTTGGTCTCTTATTTTCTGTTCGCATATGGTATCAGAGGGCTCGATCTTCTCCTCCTGATTTTTTGAGCCCTCTCTGCCCGTGCGATCTATCCGCGCGGCTTGTTCCTCTTCTCGCGACCTGTTCTCACGACCTGTTTTTTCTCTTGTCGCTCCCTGTTCGCGCGGTTTCTTTCTTCCCTTGTTTGAGCAACCTATCTACCCCGCTACTCGCAACCTATCTTCCCTTGTTTGAGCGACCTATCTGCCCCTCCTTTTTCTAGCCGCTCCTGCTAGTTAGTCGTTGTGACCTCTTCTTAAGCCGCCATGACTTGTTCGCCTCTCGGCTCTCTTCTATGACAACCTCCGATATCTCTACCTACACTACTCGTATTGCCGCTCCTCCTCATACTCCTCCTACTCTTTCGGGCAACCTTGACATCGTTTCCAAACTCGTCGGTCCCAACTACCCGGATTGGAGTGTCTCCTTCACCTTCCTTCTCCGCTCTTAACGCAAACGCCATCATCTCACCGATGACCCTCCTCCGCAAGATTCTCCTCTTTTTGATGATTGGGATGTCAACGATGCCCTTGTCCGCAAATGGCTGGCTAACAGTCTTTCTGATGAATGCCTACCTGTCATCTGTCAAGATGAGACAGTCAAGGTTGCATGGCTTCATCTTGCCGCTCTCTACTCCAAGGGGGCTCAGACGTCTCGCATTTATACTTTGTATGCGGACCTCTTTGTCCATCCCTCCATGACTCCTGCTGCTGTATACCAACAAGTTCAGGCTTTCGGAGCCGAAATTCTCCAGAATCGCCCCTTCTCTGCGGATCTAGTCGAGCAACACAAACACTTTCAGGAGCTTTTGGTTGTGTGTTATCTTCTACGCCTGCCTGAGTCCTATGATATGATCCGCCAACAAATCCTTGGCGAGGCAGAGTCTACCACCTTAGATGCCACTGCTCCCCGCATATCCACGGTTACCTCTCTGCTACAACGTCCCCTGTTATCCTCCCCTCCTCAACCGGACAACTATGCTCACTACACTCAGTGGACTGGATCTGGTGGCCGCATCCATCAATCAGGCGAACGCGGTGCTGCCCACTTTCTCTGCTCTCACTGTGGGCGCACCGGCCATATGGTTGATCGCTGTTGGAAGAAACATCCTCATCTTCGACCAACGGGTGATGCTTCAACCTCCTCTTCAAAGCAGTCCGCTTCGGTGGTCACGTCTTCAAGTAGTGTTCATGTCGCTACTCAAGGTAAATGGCTGATCGACTCTGATGCTACTAATCACATGACTGGCAATCCTCAATGTTTTTCTCACCTAGAAAAGCATGATCGGTTGCCCCCTGTCTTTATTGCGGATGGATCTCCCTCACCGGTCAATGGGAGGAGAGTGGTTCAAGTCACTTCGTCTCTTCGCTTGGAGGATACCCTCTATGTGTCCACGTTCCCTTGCAATTTGCTATCTGTTACTTCTCTGTGCAAGCAACTACAGTGTTCTGTCACATTCACTCATACTTCTTATTCTTTTCAGGATCCGGGCTCCCAAAGGACGATTGCTACTGGGACTGAGAGCGGCGATATCTACTTCCTCGACAATGTTTCCGCATTGTCTGCCCTCTCCTCTCCTGATCTTCTTCAGTGGCATCTTCGTCTTGCTCACGCTCCTCCGCGACTTCTTCGTCAGCTTATGCCTCACCTTCCTCCGCAGAGTCCTCCTCTCAACTGTGACGCATATCAGCTTGACAAGCATCACCGCTCCTCCTTCTCACCTAAGCAAGGTCGTGGATCTTCCCGATCGTTTGATCTGGTTCACTCTGATATCTAGGGACCCGCTCCTACCCTCACCATAGGTCGGAGTAGTTCATATTTTGTAACTTTTTTTGACGATTTCTCCTGTTGTACTTGGGTGTATCTCTTACGAGATCGCTCTGAATTATTTCATGTATGGACATCTTTTTATTATATGATTAAGAATCAATTTGATGTCTCTGTTAAAACCTTTCGCTCTGATAATGCAAAAGAATATCTTAGTCATGAGTTTTCCTCCTTCTGTATGAAATATGGTATTGTTCATCAAACTAGCTGTGTCTATACCTCACAGCAAAATGGTGTGGCCGAACACAAAAACTGTCACCTCCTTGATATCGCGCGCACTCTGCTAACTCAAATACAGGTTCCTCGCTCCTATTGGGGTTATGCTGTTCTCATCTCTTTCTATCTTATCAATCGCATTCCCTCCACCGTTCTCTACGGCAAAACGCCCTTCTCCATTCTCTATCTAGGGAAGGATCCGTTTCCTCTCCCTCTACGTGTCTTTGGGTGCACAGCCTTTGTGCACTCTCCCCCAGCCACCCGTGACAAACTCTCACCACGGGCCACCAAGTGTGTCTTTCTGGAATACTCTACCACTCAGAAAGGCTATTGTTGCTTTGACCTGGTTGCCCGCAAGCAGTTTGTCTCTGCGGACGTCACCTTCTTTGAAAATGCATCATACTTCTCTCCCGACTCCTCTTCCTCTCCTGATATTCCTACTTCTCCAACCACCCCTTCCGTTCCCTCTATACCTACTGAGATTCTGCCACCTCCTCCCTCTCCACCATCTCCTCCACTGTGCCCACCTACCAAGATATCTCCCTCTTCTCCGCGGTCGTCTCTCTGTACTCCTGGGTCAGCTCTCTCCGCCACGGATGCCATAGAAACTGAGGAACACGCCGACCTAGATATTCCCATTGCTCTTCGCAAAGGGGTGCGGACGTGTACTCAACACCCGCTAGCTGCTGTTGTTTCATATGATCGTCTAACTCCTTCTCACAGGACGTTTGCCTTGGCTATCTCTGTCACTGCCACTCCCCGCGCCTACCAGGAAGCTCTTACTATTCCTCATTGGAAGACCGCCATGGATGGGGAAATTGCTACCCTCACTGAAAGGGGTACATGGACCCTTGTTCCTCCCCCTTTGGGCACTGATGTGGTTGGCTGTCGATGGGTATTCGTTGTGAAGTTCCGTCCGGACGGCAGCGTGGATCGATACAAGGCATGCTTAGTCGCCAAAGGCTTCACTCAGACTTATGGAGTTGATTACTTTGACACATCTCCCATTGCTCGTCTTAGCACCATTCGGGTCCTTATCTCTGTGGCTGTCAACAGGGATTGGCCCATTTCCCAACTGGATGTCAAAAATATCTTCCTCTATGGTGATCTTCAGGAGGTCGTATACATGGAGCAACCTCCTGGGTATGTTGCTCAGGGGGAGACACGAGTATGTCATCTGAAGAAGGCCATCTATGACATAAAGCAAAGCCCTCGGGCTTGGTTTGACAAGTTCAGCGGCATTGTGGCGGCCATTAGTTTTGCAATAAGTTCAGCCGATCACTCCTTATTCATTCGCAAAACCTCCTCTGGTATGGTGGTTCTTGCCGTATATGTGGATGATATTCTTCTAACTGGCGATGACTAGGCTGGGATAGCTTTGACAAAGAAACACCTCCGGCAACACCTGGTCACTAAGGATATAGGCTCACCCAAATACTTTTTGGGGATTGAAATCTCTCGGAAGCCCAACTCTTTAGTTCTCTCCCAACGGAAGTATGCTCTTGATTTGCTAAAAGAGGCAAGGTTGACTGGTGCTAAACCTGCCAGATGTCCCATGGCTATTAGCGAAGATAAAACTTGTACAAATGACTCGTCTCCTCTATCCGATACTACGAGGTATCGGCGTCTGGTGGGCAAACTCATTTATCTCACAGTGACCAGACCCGACATTTCATATGTTGTAGGCAAGGTTAGCCAATTCATGCAAGCTCCTAGGGAGTGTCATCTACAGTCTGACCTAAGGAAATTGGAGTATGTTAAAGCAGCTCCAGGGAAAGGATTGCTTTTTCAGAAGAACGGTCACTTGCGGGTTGAAACGTACTCAGATTCGAGATATGCTGATGATAAAGAAGACCGCAAGTCAACATCGGGTTTTTGCACATTTGTTGGAGGAAATCTTGTGAGCTGGAAGAGCAAGAAACAGTTTGTTGTCTCCAAGTCTACTGCAGAAGCGGAATATTATAGTATGGCATCGACCACATGTGAGTTAAAGTGGTTACGGGCTCTCATGTTTGACCTAGGAGAGGTCTACAACTATCCTCTTTCTATGTTCTGCGACAACCAGACTGATATATACATTTCCAAAAATTCGGTCTTTCATGAGAGAACAAAACACATAAAGGTCGGTTGTCACTTTATTCAAGAAGAGATTTTGAAGAAACAGATTTGTACTCCGTTTGTCACTTCTGACAATGAGTTGGCAGATGTCTTCACCAAGCTGGTGTCCGCTTCCTTGTTTCACATTTGCAACAAGCTGGGCATGATTGATATCTATGCTCCAGCTTGAGGGGGAGAGTTGAGACCGGGCGGTCTGGCGAGTTGAGACCGGGCGGTCTGGCGGCTTGTCCCAGCGGTTTGGTAGTCGGGTTGGAGACCGGGCGGTCTGGCGGTTTGTCTGGCAGTCTGGAGGCTCCTCCTAGCGGCTTGGTGTCGAGATGTTGCTGGCTGGTGTCTGGCGGTCTGAGCAGTCTGGCGGCTTGTCTATGGCGGCTTGGAGATATTGACTGCTTGTCCTCCACATTGTAGTGGTCGTGCGGTTAGGATAACCGCGCGGCTTGTGCGGCTTGTGCGGCTTGTGCGGCTTATGCGGCTTGTATAGTTTTGTATTCATGTAATTATTAGTCACACATTGCTTATTTGTAATCTCTCTTCTCTCCTCCATTCTATAAAAGGGAGGTCATACCTTTGTAATAGATATCTTTTTGGATAATAAAAATTTTATTACTCCAATTTTTCGGTCTCTTGTTTTCTGTTCGCACAACAATAAAGTTGTCATCAGCATAGCTCACAATCCTATTCAACATGACAGAAATAAACATATCGAGGTTGATCGTCACTTCAACAAAGACCATCTTGACAAAGAAAATTTGGTCACTCCTTTTGTTCACTCCAGAGATCAGTTGGCCGACGTTTTTGTAGAAAACTGGTCTCAAACCTTATGAGTGCTTTTTCATATATCAAAAACAAGTATGAGAAAATATATATAGGAGAGGAGAGAGAAGAGTCCTATACAAGAGATGTGGGACTAAAGTAAGAGAGAATAAAATGGGTCAAATTAATAGGCCTTTACATTATATTCTATTTCTCTAACACTCCCTCGCAAGCTACAACATACAAACGTAGGCACCAAGCTTGGATAAGAACTGATGGTACAAATGTCGGGGCAATGCCTTGGTGAGAATGTCATCAACTTGCTTAGAAGCGGGAACATGCTCTAGCTCGAACTTCTTTAACTGAACCTTTTCACGGATGAAGTGAATCGACTTCAATGTGTTTGGTCCGTTCATGAAAAACTGGGTTCTTCGCAATATTGATTGCGGCCTGACTATCACAAAGAAGAACTATTGGCGAGGATAAAGCGACTCCTAGATCCCCAAGAAGAGCCTCTAACCAGGTGAGTTCAGAAACAACGGCGACTATTGCACGATACTCAGCTTCAGCAGAAGAGCGAGCAACAACAGATTGTTTCTTACTGCGCCAAGTAAAGATTCCCTCCAAAGTAGGTACAAAAACCCGTAGTAGAGCGTCGATCATCCAGGGAGCCCGCATAGTCCGCATCAGAATATGCAACAAGAGATAGAGAAGAAGATGGTTTATACACCAACCCATGTACTGGTGCAGTCTTCAAATATCTGAGGATTCGTTCCACTGCTTGTAAATGATAGCATCAAAGAGCATGCATATACCGACTGACTACTCCGACAGCAAATGAGATATCAGGTCTTGTAACTGTCAGATATATCAGTTTTCCTACAAGACGTCGATAATACTCAGGGTTTGAAAGCAGACCATCAGAGTCAGACCCATGGGCACATAGCTTGTGATTGGCATCCATCGCTGTTTCCACAGGTTTACACCCGGAGTAGCCAGCATCACGGAGAAGGTCAAGGCACTACTTCTGTTGGGATAGGACAAGTCCATCAGGTCGTCTTGTGATTTCAAGGCCAAGAAAGTATCGAAGTTTTCTCAGATCTTTTGTTTGGAAAACAGAACTAAGGTGTTATTTGACCTTTAATATTCCATTTGAGTCATCTCCTGTAATTAGAATGTCGTCAACATATACCAAAAGGAGAACCATGCATGTTGTTCTATGTCGAGTGAACAGAGAGAAGTCTGCCGAATTCCGATTGAAACCAACTGCCTGAACAGCTTTACTGAACTTATCGAACCATGCCCAAGGGGATTGTTTGAGACCATAGATAGATTTCTTAAGATGACAAACTCTGAACTCCCCCGTGGTCTCAAACCCGGGAGGTTGTTGCATATAGGCTGTTTCTTGTAGGTCGCCATTGAGAAACGCATTTTTGATATCGAGTTGGTGCAAGGGCCACTGACGATGCACAACGACAGAGAGAAGGACGCGAACCGTGTTGAGCTTGTCGCCCGGAGAAAAGTCTCCTCATAGTCGAGACCGTGTTGTTGATTAAAGCCACAAGATACCAGTCGTGCCTTAAGACGGAAAATTGTCTCAACAGAAGCATGCTTGTTGACAAAGACCCATTTGTAACAAACTGTAGTCTGGTCAGGTGGTAGAGGGACCAGAACCCATGTCTGCTTAGCCCAAAGGGGGCGCATTTCTTCATCCATGGCAGCACGCCAACCCGGATGTTGCAAAGCCTCCTGCATAGAAGTAGGAACAGAAATAGAGGATAATGAAGTGGCAAAGGTGTGAAGGGTCGGGGACAGGCAATGTAGCGAGACATAATTCGCCATAAGATGAGCTGTGGAGGTAGACATCGGATCAGCAGGCCGCGAAATCATATCGGTAGAGGGAGGCCGCGACAGGGCATTAGAACTGGGAGGGCGACGGGAGTACACCTGAATGATAGGCGGCATAGGGCGGATTGGCGGGGGGTAAGGTGTTGGAAGGAGAGGGCGGATTAGCGGGGGGTTAGGTGTTGGAAGGAGAGGGGGGAGGAGACGTAACGGGGACCACAGGCCGAATTATAGGAGGGGGAAGAAAAGGATCTGTAGAGATGGTATGAAAGGGTCGATCTTCCCAAAAGGTGACATTAGCAGAGATGATTAGTTTACCGCCGGTAGGAGAATAGCAAGCATATTCTATTTGGGTGCGGGAGTAGCCAACAAACATCACCTTCGTTGCTCGTGGAGAGAATTTGTCAGTGGGTGGAGCCAGGTTATGAACATAACATGTGCATCCAAAGACTCTGGCGTGAGAGAGAATAGAGCCTTGGAAGGAAAGAGGAGAATGACAGGAGCCACGAAGTTCAAGGTGGGTGAGGGCATGCGGTTGATGAGATGACGGGCAGTGGAGACGGCAAAGTTCCAATAGAGAGGTGGAACCTGCATCTGAATCATGATAGATCGGGCGACCTCGAGAAGGTGTCGATTCTTCCGCTCGGCAACATCGTTCTGTTGAGGAGAATATTCACACGAGGTCTGATGAACAATACCAAACTCTGTGCAGATATTAGAGAAGGTGCAGCGCGTATACTAACGCACATTATCGGTACGGAGAATTTTTACGCAAGTAGAAAACTGAGTATGAGTCTCCACCAGAAAGGCACGGAAAGTCGAGGGGAGTTCAGTACGATCCCGGAGTAAATACAACCAGGTAACACGTGAGTAGTCATTGATAAATGTGACAAAATACCGATAGTCAAAAACACTAGGGAGCTTATATGGCCCCCAAATATCAGAATGGACTAAGGAGAAGGGGGCATCGCACCGAGTACTAGGAGAGGTAAACGAGACTCGATGTTGTTTGTCATAAATGTAAGATTCACACCGAAACTCAGAAAGGGAAACATCAGGAAGAGCTTTCTAGAGAATTGGAAGAGGAGCATGCACAAGACGACGATGCCAGTCAACGGAAGAGATGGTGGCGAGAGCGGTGGGAGAAGAGGAAACGAAAATATAGAGCCCATTGGACAGCCGCCCAGTATCGAGGATGTTCCGCGTCTTGCGATCCTGCACAACACAAGAGGTTGAAGAGAAGGTTATTTCGCAGTTAAGGTCGTGAATGAGACGACTAATAGAGAGAATATTAAAAGGAGAGTCAGGAACATGAAGCACAGATCGAAGAGTAATAGAGAGAGTAAGAAGGATGTCGGCGGATCCAGAGACGGGAGTGGTATCCCCGTTTGCGACAGTGATAAACTTAGGATGCACAGAGGCCAAGTAGTGTGGAGGCTGTAGTGGGGTAATGTGGTATGTCGCTCCGGAGTTCAAAATCAACGAGGAACTGTGTACAAGACATGAACTCCCACCATCAGAGATATACACCACAGAGCCCAGTGGTGGGGTGATCAGCGCTGAAGAGGCACATATCTTTAGAGGGAGGTCGTCGCAGATGCCGCAGCAGGAGCACAAAGCAGAGAAGAACCAGGCCACAACAAGGACCAGAGAGAAGAACCAGGCCGCAACAAGGACCAGGTCGCAGCGAGAAAACCAAGGCCGCCGCGAGAACAGCCGGTCAGCAGCGAGAAGATCCAGGCTGCAGCGATAAGCAGAGGCCGCAGCGAGAACAAGCTCGCAGCAAGAACCAGGCCGCAGCGAGAAGGACCAATCCGCAGCGACTAGCAGCGGATACCAACACACGGCAGGTAGAGGGCAGATAACCCAAGTCGCGGCGAACAGAAGAAGTCGGGCGGCAACAGGACAATAGATAAGTCAGACGGCCAAGGAGAGAAGGTCGGCAAAGAGAAAGCGAAGTCGGCAGAGGCGAGGAGGAAAGAGGTCGCTTGGACACGGTTATAAAACACCAGTGGCAAGAACTAGGCCACGACCAGAGACGAAACCGCGCGAGAAGGTGAAGGGGAAAGACCGCAGCGGATAGGGGACAAGCCAAGCGGACAGAGACAAGCAGCGCGAAGAGATAAGCCGCGTGAAGAGACCCCAGCGGACAGAGACAAGCCAAGCGGACATAGGAGGTCCGTAATGGTAGGAGACTGCGGAGTAGATAGGATAACTCGGCAGCGGTCACGACGACAAAGCACCAACGGCAAGAGACGTCATGACCAAGAAGAAGAGACCGCAGCGGATAGGAAGAGCGCCTTGGAACCAGCCGGCCGCAGGGACCACAAGGGAGACCGCCAGGAACATCGTAGCGCAAGATAAGTCCGCAGGAAGTAGAAGGACCGAGGTTGGATAGAGCTGAGGTGGGAAGCGAGAGGGAGACCGCGCGGATAGAATAGGAAGGCCGCGCGAGCTGGGGAAATAGAAGGGGTGGTCCCCACCGATGAGAAAGGTTATAAAAGGGAGGAGGAAAGGTGGATGCCACGAGAGAGATGGAGCAGAAGAAGCGGGTAGAGAGACCAAGTCAGCGCGGGAACCCGCGGTGACGATGTCCGTGCGACTAGAAAGAAGCAGGCCGCACGAGACCGCGGCTAGGGCAGGAGAGGAGGTCGCGCGGTAAGCCGGAAGGACGGGCGGTTTTAAAAACGAGAGGCCAGACCGTTCCCTCTGATACCATGTAGAAAACTGGTCTCAAACCTTACGAGTGATTTTTCATATATCAAAAACAAGTATGAGAACATATATATAGGAGAGGAGAGAGGAGAAGAGTCCTATACAAGAGATGTGGGACTAAAGCAAGAGAGAATAAAATGGGCCAAATTAATGGGCCTTTTACATTATATCTTATTTCTCTAATAGTTTTCACCAAGAGCTTGAGATGTGATAAGTTTATTGATGACATCAATAAACTTGGAATGACAGATATCTATAGTTCGATTTGAGGGGGAGAGTAGATATCAAGTCGTTGTTGTATTTATCCTCTTAAGGGTATTTTTGTGTTTGGACTGTTTTTCCCCTAACTCTACATGAGAGTATAGGGTTTCTATTGGTGTAATAAGATAGTTTTGTTCTCTACTGATACATTAAGGCTCCGTTTGGCACGGTGGTGGCGGTCGTAAACGCATTGGTTAAATCATCATTTGTTAAGATCACCTAACAAACATCAACCGTTTGAACATAAAAGTGGATGAAGTTCCTTATGTGGGCGTTAACAATTGATAATTTAACCCGTGTTTATGAACGCCACCACCGTGAAGGTGCCTAATAAAATTAGCAACAATAAGCTCAACACTATCAACAGTTAAATTCAAGAATCAAAACCATTGCTCAAAACTGGGAGGACGGATTCTTATATTGGACTGGCTACGGATTACAACATCCAGAATTCGTCCTACTTCTGTCAATGTTACATGGCATCAGAACTATGTTTAATCCTATGTAGAATTTAGAAAAACTACTATTTCATATATTTTTTTTGCATGACCTTCATTTTTATGAGTGTTCATATTCTTCTATTTACGAGAAAAAATAGTATGTTTCTGTCCCCAAAGATGAATTTGATGATCTATTATTTTCCATCCATTCCTTAGGACAAACTGTTTCTCTCATGCCTGAAGATATGTTTTGTTGCCAAAATTAAGGATCCGTTTGGCGTGGAGATTTTGCTCACTTAAGTTTGGACAAACATCGCCATTATAGAATCTATGTTTGGCATGACAACAGTTATGACCGCTACTGCAGAAAAAACTAATTTTGAACAAACAAATGCATGGAATTTCTTAGGAGAGGTCGGACGTTAACGGTCAATGGTTCCATGCCAAACAGACCCTATAATTAATAATTTATTATATTTTGGTCCAACTATTTTTAATTCAAAAACGATAAGGATAGAGGCAATTAAATTTGATAATAATATAATTTTTTGTGTCACTTTTAATTATACAGAAGCTATATGGTTTGATGATGATGAATACTACAACTAGATAAAATGAGTTTGGTCTCAAAGTGCAGATGCATGTATAAAATAAAAGGCAGTACAACAACTAGAAAGGAACCGTACTCGCTAAGTCATTCTGGACAATCTCCAGAACTCAGGAGGAACAAGTTCAAACTCTTGCCAAATAATGCCACAGGAAAGACCAAGCTTCGGCACAAAAGTCCGCCAATCTGTTTGTCTCGCAAGAATGCGGTGGAGCATCGCTTGGGAAAACTCCGCTAAGAAGGATAGCTCCAACTCCAATGAATAGAGAAGCAATGCAGTAATTGATCACGTTGAGGCAATCCGAAACTGCAAAGAAGCGCTAAGAAAAGGGGTTGAGTTCTACTATTTCAAGACCAGACTTCCTGCGCTCTGTTAGTATTTCGTGCACTTGGCCTTCAGCTTCATAAAATTTGCCCACCCATATTTTTTTCAAATTCGGAAATGCACCATTTTGTAGGGACAATAATAACAGTTTCTCATCCACATTAATCCAAAGAGTTGTGACCGATGGAAAGTCAGAGGGCAATTCTGTTAGTTTTGGGCAATCAAGCAGACTCAGATTGTGTAGGCAGGGGAGAAATTGCTCCTCTCCCACATTGCACCATTCTTCTAATTCCGTCATATCATATAGTTCCAACTCCTTCAGCACTGGAAATGAATTGGGGCCGCCATAGAAATCAGAGTCTAGCTGCTTGACTAAGGGAAGTTGTGCGAGCCTCAGGTATTCAAGTTGGCGTAGCTGCCCAAGCGCTGGGAGTTTTTCACACATGCAGCGGCTTAGTGTGACACGGGCCAGATTTGAAAGTGACAAGTTCATAAACCAATGAGGGAAACATCTTCCAACATAGCATTGTATTTTCAATTCTTTTAAGTTATTGTGTGGTTGGAGGTTTTGAAACACATATTCAGCCTGATAGATATTAACACAATCAAATTTGTCTGGGCTGGACTCCCAGGATAAGCTTAGTACCCGGATATCACACTTTTCATTCAAGTGGGCGGCCTTGACCTCATCAACACTTGTCACTCTCTGTAGCGCTTTTATCAGCAATTCTCCTTCAAGTTTCAAGCTACCTAGCTCCACGAGACTGCAATCTTTCTCTTGACTACGAATAAAAACCGGCAGAGTTTGAAGGTTGCTCAACTTCCCGAGCCTTCTACGTATGCATGTTAATTGAGTTCCGTGTATATCGAGATGAAAGAGTCGATTGATGTTACATATGTTTAGTGGAAGCTCTTGGAGTAAATAGCAGTCTCTGAGTGTTAGAGTATGCAGATTAGAGAGACCGCATATTGATTCAGGCAATGATTTTATTAGGCTGCTTGATAGATCTATTTCAAGCAAGCTCTTCAATTGGCCAATGGAACTGGGCAATGATGAGAGGCATAAGCAATAGCTAAGATCCAAGGTGGAGAGATTACAAAGATTTCCAATGGAGTCTGGTATAGATTCAATTTTTGTGCCCGAGAGGTTTAGTGTTTTCAGGTTGTGTAAAGTGTTGATGCACGGGGGAAAGGAGTCAAGAGGGGTGCATGAAAGATTGAGATATCTCAGATGCTTGAGTTTCTTGAACGAATCCGGCAATGATTTTATTCCGCTGTGTGTTAGATCTATTTCAAGCAAGCTCTTTAGCTGACCAATGGAACTGGGTAATGATGATAGGTGTGAGCAATACCCAAGATCCAAGGTGGAGAGATTACAAAGGTTTCCAATGGAATCTGGTATAGATTCAATATTTGTGAAAGAGAGGTTTAGTGTTTTCAGGTTGTGTAGAGTTTTGATGCACAGTGGAAAGGAGTCGAGAGGGGTGAATGAAAGATCAAGATATCTCAGATGCTTGAGTTTCTTGAATGAATCTGGCAAGGTTTTCAATGGATATGTTGGGAGGCGCAATACTCTTAGAAGATTAACGCTAGATGATATAGCATGAAGAACTTCATTGGCTCTCTTCTCCTCCTCTTTGTTTTTTGGTGACTTCTCATGCAGATATAATGTTCTCAGTTTTTTTGCATCATGGAGGGATTGCAAAGCCGCAGATAGTGGCTCCTTGTTGCAGATGAAGAATGCATATCGCGAATTTTGTGAGAGAGTTTTGTTGCTAGAAGAAGGATCCACAATCGAGCATTCATCTCCTGCGACGGATCGAGCGAGATCATGGACCAAGTCATGCATTTTTATCTCTCTCCAAGCACGTCTTTTCATGTTCTCTATAAATAGAGACCTCTCAAGCAGCTCATCCACATATTGCAAGCCAATCTGCTGCAGGTCCATCTGCCCATCAGAGGGCTTCAAAAAGCCTTCGGCATGCCACAAGTTAACCAGTATGTTAACATCTATTTCGTAATCTTTTGGGAATATCGAGCAATAAGTGAAGCATTGTTTCAAGCATGAGGACAAATGATCGTAGCTCAACTTCAAGGCAGGTAAGATGTCATAGTTCTCATCACAGGAGAGTTTCCATAGATCACTATCCTTGATAGCCAGCCACCCACTCTCAGTTTTCTTAAATCGCAGCAGGCTGCCCAAAGCTTTGGCTGCCAAAGGAACCCCTCCACACTTTTTCACAATTTCCCTTCCAATTTCTACCAAATTTGGATTCCTCTCAACTCCCATGGCAAATGCTCTCCTCTCAAACACTAACCAACAATCATTTAATGACAAATTTGATAATTTATATAGAGATGTTGTGCCCATTATGGATGCAACTCGCTCACTCCTTGTGGTTACTAAAATCTTACTTCCCTCTCCACCAACTGCAAGCAAAGTTCTCAGTCTATCCCATTTTTCTTGGCTCTCACTCCACACATCATCCAAAACTAGTAAAAACCTCTTCTCTTCGAGCTGCTTAGTAAGGGACACCTGCATCATATCCATATTCGTCGGACGAAATTCACTTCCTGTTACTGATTCCATGATTAATACAATTAACCTTCTAATCTCAAACTCATCAGAAACACAAACCCACATCCGCTTCTCGAATCGGTCGCGAACCCTTTCATCCTTGTAGACTAACTGGGCGAGCGTCGTCTTGCCGAGCCCACCTAAACCAACAATACTTACAACGCCGATTTCCGGGCCATGAGTGAAAGGATTAAGTAGTAAGTTTACTATGTTTTCCTTATCTTCCTTCCTTCCATAAACTTCTGATTCATTTATAAAGGGACCTGTTCCTTCCGTCACAAGGCTGCTCTCTAACTTAGATCTATTTCCCATTAATGCTCCTTCCTTCAAAAGAAACTTGGATCTTTCTTCGGCAACCTCATCCAGTCTGCGATTGATCTCCTTCACCCTCTTGGAAATCTCACGCCGGAAAACAATGTTTTTCGGGATGGAAAGAAAGGCACGTACCTTCTCTTTCTTGCCGGCTTGGATTCCCGGCTTCAATTTCATAGCTTTGGTGGCGAAGTCGTCGAGCACATCGTCAGCATCATAGGCCAAGTCCTTGAGCTTCCTTAGCCAGCTCCTCAGAGCCCTGTCTTTCACCTGTCTGCTCTCTGCATCTTCGAGGACATCTTGGATGGTTGAAAGAGTTCTTTCGAGCTTTCTCAATTCATCATCAGCGCCGGTCACAAGGGCAAATTCTGAAAGAACTTTTGATGCCAGTTGATCGGAGAGGAACCTGAGGAGGCTGGTGGCCACTACCTCCGCCATAATTTCAGTATTATTGGTTAGGAAGTGGGCAGGAGGAATATCTCTGGTTACTCTTCTTGCCTATTGGTCTTTGGGGATGGGAAATTTTTTTAATTCCGCCAGGGGATGATGCGGAGAAGTTTCCTTAAGCAGTTCAAGCAGTCGGTGGCAGAAGCACGCGCAAAAGTGAATAGAATTCATTTCCTTTACGCAACTCTTCAATCAAATTTACTTTATTTTTCAAAGAATATTTATTTACACTCTGTTTCTGCAATTTGTAATGGCATAGCATATGGCTTGAGAATTGTTTTCTCTAGGAAGGTCGTCGGCAAAGCAACGTGCATGCTGGGCATTAAGATCCATTGAGATAGCTAGAGAAACATTTGACAATGTCAAAATACACATGTATTGACAATTTGTTCAAGTGGTTCAACACACTTAAGTCTACAAAAAAATACCTACCCATATCAGATTGTATAAATCACTCCAAGACTTATTGCAGTCTAACTCGGCGCTCCTAAACCGGTCTAAATGTGGCCGTCCTAGCCCGGGAGCGGTCAAGTGCGCAAACGGTCACAAAGTAAGAAAACAAGTGACGTGACGATTTTTACTTGGAAAAACCCCTCAATCGGGTAAAAAATCACGTGACTGAATCAGTGCCGATCAAACTTCACTATACGCTTCAGGTTATAGGTTTGTTGAAGAATTGAGGAAGACATGTCGCTCCTCGTTACAATCAGGGGATGAGAGAGAGGGTTTACACGTGCTTGATGAGCTTGAACTTAACAGCTTTTGGTGGTATGAGCTCTCCAAGATGTCGCGTGAATGTTGAATACAGCGGTGGAACATGCAAAATGATGTTTGCGATGTGTGTGATGAGACTTCTCTGAGCAGTTGACAAATCTTGCTCTTCGCGGAGGACTTGGGTGAATTCGCGACGGAGTGATGGTGACTCGTAGGAGAATCCTGGTGAAGGAGCGGCGACTCGTAGAAGAATCCTAGTGGAGGAGCGTCGGCTCATAGGAGAATTCCGGTGGAGAAGCGGCGGCTCGTGGGAGAATCCTGGTGAAGTGGTGGCTCAAGGAAGAAGAAAGCACGAATGAGAAAAGGTGAGAAATCAGGAGGCCTGAGGCTCCTTTTATAGCCTCCAGGAGATGCTTATGGTGGTTATGTAGCTATCCGCACACTATAACCACCAATATTATTATTTTAAACATAGTTTTGAGCGTACATAAATCGTGTAATATTTATGGAATGCAGACCGTCTTCATGTCAATGATCCCCCTCCCCCACTAGCAGTGGAAGTTACGTGGGTGGTTACCCTTGCAACGGATGGTCGTGATCATGGCGGGGCCAGTCGGATGGTAATGAGAGGCGGTGAGCGAGGGAGGCGGCCGACTCCTACTCCACGGATGGTCAGCCCCGACTTGACCGTTGGTCGTCGGTACGGTGTCGGCTGGCCTCGAAGCCGGCGGGGCCCGGACGCGGCTAGCAGGGGATGCGCGGCCGGCGCACTGGTCGAGACCCCGACATTGATCGCCTACTGCGAAGCCGGCACCGACCACCGGGCCGACTCTGAACAGTTGTGTTGGGTCCATTGATCTCAATGTCCTAGATTTGAAGAAGACCTAGCAAACAATGTATACGCATGTGGTGATCTAACTTATGCTCAAGTTCATTGATTGCAGGATGTCTACTATACATTGATTGGACATGTTGTCCAAGTGGCCAAAACAGGTACTATCTAAGCAAACCAGTGGACAGACAGAAATTTGTCTAAGTCCACGGGCGTTGAGTGAAGGTTACTCACTCAACGCCAGATGACTTATAGCGCTGAGTGGAGCATATGCAGTCAAAGCCAAAGTAGTGGCAAGCTGGGAAAGTGGCTAAGTTTACAGACGTTGAGTGAAGTCAACTCACTCAACGCCATACAGCAAAAGTCTGTGAGACAGGCTAATGCAGTAACAGCCTAAGAAGAAATAGGCAGAAAAGAGACTAAGTCCACAGGCATTGAGTGATTATCACTCACTCAACGTCATACTCTATATTCGTTGAGTATTGCCTTGTAAGTCAAAGCCACAGAATATCTAGGCTGATATTTGACTAAGTCCACAGGCATTGAATGAGGCAAGTTCACTCAACGTCATGTGATAAAAGTGTTGACTGAATCTCATCCAGTCAAGAGTCTGTGTTTTCAGACACAGAAATTTGGTTAGGTCCAAATGCGTTAAGTGTAGCTTACTCACTCAATGCTAGATAAACAAAATAAAATCTGTTAAGTAGTTTGGCGTTGAATGGAACTTACTCACTCAACGCCAAGGAGCAGAAAAATCTGACTAAGGTAGAAAGCATTGAGTGAGACATGCTCACTCAACGCTCTCAACACCATGATTCAGAAAATATGGCTAAAGCAAAAAAGCGTGAGTGAGGCGTGCTCACTCAACGCTCTCAACGCTTAAGATGCTGAAGAAGCAGGAAATTGATTAAGGCAGAAAGCGTTGAGTGAGGAGTGCTCACTCAACGCTCTCAACGCCTAAAATACAGAAAGCATGGCTAAGGCACAAGGCATTGAGTGAGGCGTGCTCACTCAATGCTCTCAACGCCAAGCATGCAGAAAAGACTGAAGAATAAGCTAAGGCAAAAAGGTTGAGTGAGTCTTGCTCACTCAACGCTGTCAACGCCTAGATAAAGAAGTCTGTCTAAGTGCATTGGCGTTAAGTGAAGTTCGTTCACTCAACGCCTATTCTACTAATGCTTGATTTTGGCTAAGTCCACAGGCGCTGATGTCTGCAAGTCTACAAAGTCAACATTATTCAAATCAACAGCGGGAAAGCTACAGTACAAGCCAAAAGACGCCGCAGAGCTACTGTACAACAGTTAAAGGTTAAAGCAAGGATGCAGCCGACATTAAATGTGTGGGGCCCACTGCTCAAAGAGCCGTTGGGACATAATTAATAAAAGAAGAAGCCTTTACAGTGGTAGATAATTTTTGAGAAGAAAATGTGTGGTAGTTCTTCCTCATCGCCATTGTTGTTGTGAAGAGAAGAACAGAGAGCATAAAGACTGCAGGTCTAAAGGCTCAACATGTTAGCGGTTTGTCTTCATCATCGACTTCAGCAAGATCAGAGCAAATCTCTGAATGAAAGAAAGTAGGATAGCTGGTGCCATTTTCCATCTGCACCAGCAAGTTCTTCACAGATCCAGTTGTATAATTCTGAAGAACATTTACTGGAGGCTGTGAAGAAGAAGTTAGGGCTGAATCTCCTCAGCCCAGAAAAGAAAGAAGAAGCAGAACAGTTGTTTGCAAGCTGTTTCCAGCACAAGCAAAAACAAGATCTACATCATTGTTGCTGAGAAGAAGTTGGGCTGAGATTCTCTCAGCTCAGGTAGCAGCAAATCTTACTACAGTCACTTCACAGTCCCAGCTGGAAAAATCCCTGGTGCTGTGAAGAAGAAGCTAGGACTGAGTATATCTCAGTTCAGGTAAAATTAGACTCAGAAAATATATTCCTGGAGTCATAATTGGGCTGAGTTTATCTCAGTCCAGAAGATTGGCACAGAGAAACATCTCTTGTGTCAAGATCAACCACACAACCCACTTCCATCTTGTAGGATCCTTTTGGATCTGAGTGGTAGGAGCAAATTTGCTCTGAGGTAGGATTCTGTTGAGAATCTGAGGGTAAGACCTTTGGGTCTGAGCTATAGGACTTGGTATCAAGTCTGAGGTAGGTGAGTCATTCTCACTGAGTTGTAGGGCACTTGTGCCTGAGCTGTAGGATCCCTTATGGATTTGAGGTAGGGTTGTCCTCCCAGCCTGAGTTGTAGGGCTTAATAGCTTGAGGTAGGTGATCAAAGGGTCACTGAGTTGTAGGGCCCTGTGCCTGAGAAGTAAGACTTGGAGGAGACTGAGTGTTCCTGAGGGATCGAGGTGTAAGCTCTTAAGAGCTGAGATTGAAGAAGTGTCTTGTCTAACTAAAAGTTAGAAATGTGAGGGAAAGTAAATGTACCCATAATCTGGAAAACTACTATAATTCTTGTGTGTGCTTTGTTTATTTTCTCTGTGTTGGACTTATTGCAGGTTGCATATCTTGAAAGCAATAACTAATCAACTAACAAAGGTTCCAACAAAAGGAAAATAAAAGATAGTCACTAAGGACTAAAAAACTTATCTAGTTGTCTACTTAAATCACCTAGAGGGGGGTGAATAGGTGATATTAGCGTTTAAATGCAGAATAAAAAATTTAGAGTGAACGCACAAGCACAAACACACAGACACCAAGGTTTATAGTGGTTCCCCAAGAATGGGTACGTCCACTTTCCCGCCTCGCCTATCTAGCGCTACCGGCTAGACTCGGCTACTTCACCAAAACTCGGATTCAACAATCCTACACCTCGGAGCAATGCTCGTGCAATTCGGAGAAAAATACTCTTACAACTCGGAGAAAAACCTCTCTTACAACTCAGAGTCAAAATTCCTATAACTCGGAGAAAACTCTCGTACAAAAGAAGCGATGTAAAGGAACTAGATTAAACAAAATAATCTTCTTTAGGCATTAAACAAGTGCACACTACTTCAAATCTGAGCAACCAAAGCACCGTCCTTCACTTTTAATAGATCTTGAAAACTTGAAGAAGAGACGTCTTGGGTAGATCTGAAACGTAATCTTGATTCAACCTTGAGATCAGTCGGCTTGAGAGCTTGGAAGGCTTGAATCGAGACTTCTTAGAAAATCGTTGATCGAGAGCTTGAAACAGTCGGCTGTCGAGAAGAAAATCTGAGCGGAAGACTCACGGCAGATCTCTCGATATGGAAATAATATATTAGCAAATTAGCGATTAGGGTTGAGAGATATCAACCCTCTTAATTTATACGGATTCATCTCCAATGGCTAGAACGAAAAACACGGAAGGAGCTCCACGTGTCTTGTACATGGCCGAACCCTAATTTGAAAATCGAACCAGAAAAGTTGTCGAGTCATTTCGTCGAACGGACCAAAGGTTCATTCGATGAACAGCTAAGTCCCGTTCGACGAACTGCCTTGGAGAGAATTTGCTTGAGTTGAAGTTCACTTGAAATATATTGATCGATGAATTCGTCGAACCAAGGGAACGACTATTCGACGGATTCGTCGAGCCAACTCATCGTTATACGAGTTAACTCAACGCTTTTAACTTAACGTTCACGGTCACCCAGCACTTTGAGCTGAGCGTTGAGTTCACTCAGCGCTTTTGACTTAGCGCTCGAGATCACTCAGCGCTTTGAGTTGAGCGTTGAGTTCACTCGGCGCTTTTGACTTAACGCTCGAGATCACTCAGTGCTTTGAGCTGAGCGTTAAGTTCACTCAGCGCTTTTGACTTAGCGCTCGAGATCATTCAGCGCTTTGAGCTGAGCGTTGAGTTCACTCAGCGCTTTTGACTTAGCGCTCGAGATCACTCAGCATTTTGAGCTGAGCGTTAAGTTCACTCAGCGCTTTTGACTTAGCGCTCGAGATCACTCAGCGCTTTGAGCTGAGCGTTGAGTTCACTCAGCGCTTTAGACTTAGCGCTCGAGATCACTCAGCGCTTTGCTCAGCAGCACTCAACGCTTGGGACCGTTCGACGAATTCGTTGAACCAACTCAAGGTTCGTTCAACGAATTGCCTTGGAAGAATTTCTGTCTTCAGCAACCAGCAACCAAGCATCTTTCCTCTTGCATAGAACATGAAGTACATCCCATTCGAGAGATCACACATGAGTCAACATATAGTTCTACGCAATGAGGGATTACATTGTATAGACCTGTACCACATGACCCATTGTAACCTGACAATGGTCTATACTTAGCAATTTAACCTGCAATATGCATTCTAAAAAGAACAGACATCAAATACATCCTTAATTCAATTTAGTCAAAGAGGGGGACTTCTCCAAATCTAGGTAATTGTGGATGCAATACCCAACAGTTCTCCTCCAAGTTCTGACTTCCTAAGCATTAGCTCCAACAGCAATCACCTCATGTCTGTCATCTCCACCGATAACCTCTCAGAGGTCCTCGCTAAGTAGATAGCTCTACATACAAGATTTCCATTTCTTATAATTGGTATGAGTTAGCAGCTTAATACCAAGGCCTCTTACATATCCGCTTTCCATTACTAGATTCCTGGTTCACTTGACTTCCAAAGGTACTTAGCAAAGTCTGGTTAGCTGATAACTGTTAAACCTTTGTCTCTTTGATATAATGTAAAATTTTATGAACGGGAGGTCGCAGGACCACTCTCAACCAACCAAGAACAAGTAAACCACTAATAAAGAAGATGTAAGAACAATACTTGTATTATTTATTGTTTTACTGTGCAAGACAAACATTGCGAGACATAATTTTGCAATGCACCCGATGGAGAACAAAAAATAGACAAGTACAAAAAATCGGCGGAATGAAAACTGGATACCACCTAGCCGCACGTCTAACTGCGAGGTCGCGCAAACAACTTTATTGATAACTACTGGAGAACCACATGTCTGCACTTCTGGCCACCTGACCGATGAGATCAACTAACAGCAGAAGCTGTGCGAACAGACACTGCTCTACTAAACTGGAAATCAACCAACCCGCATAGAGCGTGCGAACTGACTTATTGAACTGCTTGCGAAATGCCCAGGAAGAAGACAGTGAACTAGTCACTCAGTCCGCAACCTAGCTGCCTGACCGCTGACTGTTGCCTGCGTTCCGCACTAAGACTTCACTGACAGACCGCCAGAACTAGTCGCCTAGTCATCAAGTCCTAGCCGCACAGCCTGCAAATACAGTTACATAGGTTACTTCTCCTTATTGCGCCGTTAGAATTAACCGCAAGCTTGCCCCAAGCTACAGTCCTCACAGTTCCAGTTAAAAATGACGGGGCCAGAACCCCTATTTATAGGCGGGGCAGGGGGATAAGGTCACCGCCATAGGTGATAAGGAAACTACCGGCAGAAAAGGAGGTTAGATAATTCTAACTGCACAACAATGCGGTCTGCCAGAAATCAAACTGTGCGGACAAATAGCAATACTTAAAAAACCAGCAGTACGGTTTGCCAAAGCCGATCCGCGCAGTCCACAGTTAGTCTAAACAAGCCGAACGAACAGCGACCTACCGACCTTCCGACTTCACTTCAAATTTTCAACATGATTAAGATTCAGCGTACTTAATTAAATAGGAATTAGAACACTATAATTGATTAATGTTAAACAATCGCTTTATGTTTTTCAAATGGCCTAATATTTAACTTGACATGTAAATATGACAGATAAACAAACCCACAAAATTTGGTAACAATTTGATAACAGATGAGAGATTCATTTCATTATTTTCATCAGTGTATAGTTTCTGAATTTTAACTAAAGCTTAATGTTCCTAAAAAATTACAATTTTTTTGGGCAGGTGTTAAATGACCCATCATAAAATCCTACCAAATTTCAGTCATTGGACCAATATCCAGAGAATAATTTCATTAATTTAATTAATCATAACATTTTGTCACAGCCTAACAAAATGGACTCCATAGGGAGTTACAAAGGTAGCTATGAAATGTAACCACCGGTCAAACGGTTATAACAGTCTGGTTCATGCGGTCGTAACCGCTTGACCAGTGAAAATAAGTCTCCTCAAACGGAGCCTAAATCCTAAACGGGAGCCTTGGCGAATCTTGAGGTCATGGATTCAAGACCTAGAAGCAACCTCTTGCAAAAATGCAAGGTAAGATTTGCCTACATTTAACCCTTGTGGTGGGACTCTTCCCCAGAACCTCGCTCCACGAGGATGCCCTGTGCACCGGGCTGCCCCTTGAGGACCAACTAAAGCCTGGGTACAGTATGCAAAATGAACAATATGAATATGGAAGTCCTAAAAAAACAAGATGATTATTCAATGTAATTTGAATGAAAATGCCTGCATGCATACGTGCAAGCAAAAAAACATTGCACCGATTCATCCAGCTCGTGTTTTTCAAATGACTTGGTGTTACCTTGATGTACTCTCTTTTCATGATGCTGGTTTCTTTTGGCTTCCATTTTGCGCATTGTTGGCCAGGAGGGTTGAAAGGCTTGGGGGATATGTCGTTGATAAGCTATGACCGATTCATGTGCACAAGTCACAGCGGACGCAGCTGTGGGAAAAGATTTGGAGTGTGAAGGGTTGCACTGAAGCGAGGAAGTAGAAGAGGGGTTGGGAAAAAGATGGAAACACGGCTTAAAAGCAAAACACAGCTTAAAATTTACTCCAACGGCATAGAAAGAACAGAGCAGAGAAGAAAGAAAGATGAAAAGGAACTCCATGATCTGAAAGAGTTCAGGAGTAGCAGTGTGATCTAGGGTTTTGGTAGAATTCGGGCCGGCTTGAGAGAGAAGTAGGGGGAAGAGAGTGGAGTGAAAGGGAAGTGCCGTACAAAATCAATGCCTTGTTTAGTCGTCTCAAAGCCAGGAGGAAGACGGTGAGAACCTTCTGCAACACCTCCAGTCGGAGCGAAATTATCAGAGAGTGAAAGGCTGAGGGATACTTTTTACTGTGGTGAGGACCGCTGAGAGGTTAAGCGAGCTTCCCGGCGCAAAGAGAACGCTGAAGGAGGAGAGTGGAGAGTTTTAGGGCGAAGCGAAAAAGATGAAAATTAGCCCGAAGAGCGGGAATGGATCCCTCCATTTCAAAGTGCGGGTGGAACCCCTCAAAAAAACTCAGTTTGGAGCAGCCACCTCCCCCTTTCAATTCTAACACTGTTTTCACCCGCTTGATCGATCCGCCACCGTCAAACCAAATGGTGCCTATATCAACGGTTGATTTTTTAGGTTTCATTTGGCACGATGGTAACGGGCATAAATGCATGGATTAAACTGTTATTCATTAAGCCGTTTGAACATAAAAATGGATGAAATTTTTTAGATGGACATTAATAAATAACAATTTAAGCCTCATGTTCATCACCGCCATCACCATGCCAAACGGAGCCTAACAAACACCTGACAAACCCTCATGTTCATGGTTGGCATGGTGGTGGCAGTCGTAAACACATGGGTTAAACCGTCATTTGTTAAAGATCATCTAACAAACATCATCTGTTTGAAAATAAAAGTGAAGGAAGTTTCTTAGATGGACATTAACAAATGACAATTTAGGCTTTGTTTGGTTCGGCGTTTCGCCGCCTCCGTTTGGAGCAAATGTCGTCGGACGGCGAGTAAACAAACATCCGCAGGCGGCGTTAGCTCTGTTTGCACCCGCAGCATGGAGGAAACGGCCCCTATCCGCTCCGTTTCGATCTCCACCTCTCCCCCTCCGATTCCAAAGTGTTGTTTCTGTTGGGTTTGGGGGAATGGCACAACACTTGTGCACGCAGCGGAAATAAGAATAAGAAAAACTCAAACGAGTTCGGATCTAGCAATATTCGTGATTCAAAAAGTAAAACATGCTGTAATAAAATTACCTTTGAGGGATTGAGCCTATACTCAACCTAGATGCTCCAAATATATCCAGCTGGTTACTTAGCGGCTTGAGTCTTGAGCGCAGAAAGTATATCCGCGCCTCTACAGTAATCCACATGATCAGGAGAACCCGTAGCAACTTGTCGCACAAGTTCTAGGTCGGAAGAGGACACTCAGCATCTCCACAGACTGCTAGATTTATTGAAGGAGAGGCGGCGACGACACTCGCCAGGATCGGAATCGGCGACGGCGAAGGCGGAACGGCTTCCATTGGCTTTCTAGGGTTATCAGTCTTATCGCACAATCCGACTCGTGTGCTTAGACAGAAAGAGAAAAACAGTAAAAGGTAAACCCTAAAAACTTTATATTTATACTCCAAGAGGTAAATAAAACAACTTCTCGTCGCTATTCGCTGACCCAAGACTGAGATTCCAGAATTTCAGCAAGTCAACCTTTGACTCAGCACGGGTGTTGAGTGAGCTCGACGCAGCCAATGCTTCTGTATAATGGCGTTGAGTGAATTCAACACACTCAACGTTATAACGCTTTTTGCGCCAAAAGCCAGATTCGTCGAACGGCATTCGTCGAACGGCGTTCATCGAACGACGCACGACTTCTGCGCCAAAGGCCAAATTCGTCGAATGGAATTCGTTGAATGGCGTACGTCGAACTGCATTCTTCGAACGACATTCGACTTCTGCGCCAAAGGCCAGATTCGTCGAACGGCATTCGGCTTCTGCGCCAAACGCCAGATTCGTCGAACGGCGTTCGACGAATCTATGCCAAAGGCCAGATTCGTGGAACGACATTCGACTTTTGAGCCTTAGCGTTGAGTGATCTCAACGCTATCAATGCTTCTGCGTCATGGCATTGAGTGAACTTAACACACTCAACGCCAAAGGCCAGATGCGTTGAATGGCGTTGAGTGAACTCAACGCACTCAGTGCTTTTTGCCTTAGAATAATCTATGCCTTTTCAATTTCTTTCAACTCATCATCAAAGCAAACTCTTCCTCACTCGATGAAAGCTGTGACTTCAGGTCAAAGGACCACAAACACCATTGTCACTTGAGTCATACTTGTGACACGTTCGTATAACAATCCACAAAGTATTCTCACGGTGGGTCTGTCCAGTACAACTTATTCATAATAAGTACTTATGTGATGACTTGATATCACGATATCATGACCTGTGAGGACGGGTCGTCAGTCAACACACATGCTAGTCTTAAAGGCATCATCATCGCCCTTAGCTTATAAGATGATACAACGACCAGAGACTTTAAAGAATGAAACTTCTAGGATCATAGGTTCTTACATCAAGTCACTACTTGACCTATGGAAGCAAACATTCTAAGAGAATTTATTTTAGTTAACTATTTTATCATAATAGAAATAATAACACAATAAAAGAACTTGCCAAAATATATAAATGAAATGTATATATTACTTTTATTCATCAAATGAAATATCTAACAGCCAACAAACATACAATCCACAAGACTCAAACTAGAGTTGATCATTCAGGTATCGTATACTCATAGATCTAACATGACCATCATGTTTTCTCTGTGTGAGAGGCTTCGTCAGTGGATTCGAAATATTTTCATCAGTCGTCACTCTGCATATGCTCATATCTCCTCGATCGACAATCTCTCGAATTAGATGGAACCGTTGAAGTATGTGTTTGGAGTGCTGATGAGATCTAGGTTCCGAAGCAAGTGCAATTGCACCGTTGTTATCACAGTAGAGAACTACGGGATGAACAATGCTAGGAACCAAATCTAACTCGTTGATGAATTTTCTAATCCATACAGCCTCCTTCGCTGCATTTGCAGTGGCGATATACTCGGCCTCAGTTGTAGAATCGACAATTGTATCCTGCTTGGAACTCTTCCAGCTAACAGCACCTCCATTCAGGCAAAACACAAAACCGGACTGAGACTTTGAATCATCTCTATCAGTTTGGAAGCTAGCATCCGTTTGTAATTAACAACGAGTTCTTCCTCTCCACCGAATACCAAGAATGTATCCTTAGTCCTTCTCAAGTACTTGATGATATTCATGACGGTTATCCAGTGACCTTCACCGGGATCAGACTAATACCTGCTAGTCATGCTCAAAGCATAAGAGACATCAGGTCTAGTATATATCATTGCATACATGATTGACACAATTACCGAAGCATATGTAATCAACTTCATGTGGTCCTTATCTTCACAAGACTTAGGACATTAGTCCTTAGAGAGACTCACACTATGAGACATGGGTAAGAATCTTTTCTTGGACTCAAGCATGTTAAACCGTTTCAACACCTTGTTAATGTACGTACTTTGGGTCAAACCTAGCAACTTCTCCGATCTATCTCTATTGATCTTAATACCGAGTATATAATTCGCTTCCCCTAAGTCCTTCATCGAAAAGCAGTCCCTTAGGTTATTCTTAACAACTTGCAGGGTCGACTTGTCATTCCCGATCAACATTATGTCATCTACATACAAAATTAGGAAGACAACTATGTTCCCATTAATCTGTTTATAAACACACGGTTCATCCTCATTTCTGATAAAACCAAACTCTTTGATTCTTTCATCAAAACGAAGATTCTAACTTCGAGAAGCTTGTTTCAATCCATAAATGGATCTCTGTAGCTTGCATATTTTAGTGGCTTCACCTGGAGATACAAACTCTCGGGTTGTGTCATATACACTTCCTCAAGGAGATTCTCATTAAGGAAAGTTATTTTGACATCCATCTGTCAGATCTCGTAGTTATAATACGCAGCAATAATAAGCAGAATTCTGATGGATTTAACCATGACAATAGGGAAAAAGATCTCATCATAGTCAATATCATGAATTTGCTTGAAACCCTTAGCCACCAGTCGCCCTTTGAATGTCTATACATTCTCATCCATGCCGGTTTTTTTCTTGAAGATCCACTTGCACCCTATGGGTCTTACCTCTTTAGGTGGTGTAACATCCCATTTCCGGCTAGACCCCTAGGAGTCGGTTGGTTGTGACAGAACCCTATGAAGCCCAAAAATTGAAATAAATCGACCAAGATTTCGGGTCACGGGTTGGTCACGCCCGTGACCGACCCGTCACGCCCGTGACCTAGGGCGTGACTCCTTCGACGATCGTCGATCTCAGGGAGACGATCGTCGGGCGCAGAATTTTCAACCCAGCCCTGTCACGCCCGTGACCCAGGTGTCACGCCCGTGACCAAGGGCGTGACCCCCTTCGGCGATCGTCGATCTCAGTGTGACGATCGCCGAGTGTGGAATTTGCCTCATGACCCTGTCACGCCCGTGACCCATGTGTCACGCCCGTGACCTAGGGCATGACCACCCTTCGACGATCGTCGACCTCAGTTCGACGGTCGTCGAACCCAGAATTAGCCACTCGGGCCTGTCACGCCCGTGACCCATGTGTCACGCCCGATGACCTAGGGCGTGACCACCCTTCGACGATCGTCGACCTCAGTTCGACGGTCGTCGAACCCAGAATTGGCCACCCGGGCCTGTCACGCCTGTGACCCACGTGTCACGCCCGTGACCTAGGGCGTGACCACCCTTCGACGATCGTCGACCTCAGTTCGACGGTCGTCGAACCCAGAATTGGCCACCCGGGCCTGTCACTCCCGTGACCCATGTGTCACGCCCGTGACCTAGGGCGTGACCACCCTTCGACGATCGTCGATCTCAGTTCGACGATCGTCGAACCCAGAATTGGTCACCCGGGCTTGTCACGCCCGTGACCCATGTGTCACGCCCGTGACCCATGTGTCACGCCCGTGACCTAGGGCGTGACCACCCTTCCACGATCGTCGATCTCAATTCGACGATCGTCGAACCCAGAACTGGCCATTCGGGTCTGTCACGCCCGTGACCTATGTGTCACGCCCGTGACCAAGGCCGAAACGTCAGCCAGATTTTAAATTTCGGTAACCGACGTCTTAATCAATTCTGATTATGGAATGTATAGCAGGAATATTAATTAGCCGTTTCTATCTTTAATTATTTAATAGAAAGAGAGAGTGAGGTCCAATAGGGAATCGCCACCTGGATCAGCCAATTCATCTTCCACCTTTTCCTCTTCCCTGCATCATAACCGAAACGTTATTAACAGAAATATTAATGGCCACCAGCGTTAGACCTTTCCCCTCCCCATTGGGAAATCTATAAAAGCCCCCTTGGAGCAAGAGGAGAAGGTTACACGTTCGATCAAACAGATTAAGATTCCTCCCCTTGTTGTTGAAGAATTTCCGGCGACGCCACCACCGCGCCATGACAGTCCGACGTCCATCTCGCCTCCAAACTGCGAATAAGGTCCTCCTCTACTCTTTCTTCTATGGATAGATCTTAGAAATTACTTAGGAGAGATGTCGAGATCAAAGGAGCAAGATTGAGTGAGTTTTTCCATGTTTTTCAAAAAATAAATGGTGGTCGGGTTCATCGGAAACCGCCTCTCCGGCGGCCGTGCCGTCGCCCGACGGTAGCCCTCACCTCAACAGAGGTGGTGGTGGTGGTGGCCGACCAGGGAGATGGCTGGGTGGCCGGGAAATAGCTTTGGAAAAGCTACAGGTTTTAAGCCATTTTAGTTGCTGGTTCGGGTGAAGAAGGAGATGAACAGTGTTATTGTTATTATATTATATTTTGTATAATTAGGAATTTAAATCCCTTTACTGTACACTAGGTTTAAACTGAAAATTATTGCCCGTAGGGGCTGAAACATAAAAAGTGGTCAACATAGAAAATGTAGCCCTTGAAGTCTACTTCAATTCAAAATTGATTTCACTCGATTTGAAGTCTTGGTTAGACCACAGCACCCTTTTTGGTGAGGTCTATCCATAGGGCTGTCTTGACCTTAGAAAAATTCCCCACTCCAATCCAGTCATCAAAATGACTTGAAATTTGGGGTGTGGCCTAATCTTACCTATATCTAGGTGCTATCCAAAAATTAGAATTTTTGGAGAATGTTTTTCTATAGTTTTTAGGAAAATTTAATAATCCTAGCATAATTTAATTAGATGGCTAAATGACTTCCAAACCCTCCCAAATTTTGGTGAGTGGTCCCTGGGTTTATCATAAGATTCTGGTAAAATTTTTATCTCATTTAGAGATGTTTTGAATAGGGTTGTGTCCAACCCTAGGATGATCCTTATAGGATAATTTAGGATCAAACACCCCCTTGGTATTTGAGTGGCCATATCGCCTCAACAGAGGCTGATATTTTGGTCACTGACTTTTTGGGCATGACACACCCTCCAAGGGAGTTTGGAGTGGTTTGGTGTAGGGTAGCCCTAGAACCCTAGGGTAGGTACCTTAATGGGGATTTGTAGGGTTGTGAAGGTTATGGGGTCAAATGACCTTGGACTGACTTGAAATTTGGTGGAGAGGACCATAGAGCTATTTAAGTTCTCTGGTGAAAATATTATGGTAGACCTTCAGTAAATATTATATGGGAATCGGAAGACAGATGGGAGTACCACCCCTTGCATACCTCATAAAGCTTAAGATGGTCTGCGTTTAGTAAAAAACTGCAGAAGCCGAACTAGAGTGGGTAATGAGCTTGGGGAGATGGAATTTTGGTAGATTACTGGTTTGGATAGTGTGAGTTAAATCAAGTTCATTATTGGAAGTCAGGATGGGTAGGGTGTGAGATTGACTTGCGATAAGTAGTGTTCGGGTTCGACGGAAGACCGTCCTCCCCGAGAAGAGGAAGAGTCAAAGTCACCCTAGGATTAGCCCACTGTAATATGAAAAGGGAATGGGTTAAGGGAACCAATCAATTATAATAAGTGCCTTGGAAAGGGAGTTTTGGGATTCACCCCATCATAGCTCCTAGTACCGCTGCGAGCCCTTCCCCGGGTAAACCTCAGGAAGTCCAAGGTTAACCTTAACTCTTAGGAATAAAATGATCAAGAGTAACCCTATTAATAGTTCTACCTCACACCTACACTTGTACACTTAGGAAGAAGAAATGGCATGGAATGGGTAGAGTAGGTCCGTGGTCTAAGGGCCTACTAGTATTGATGGTGGTTGGTTTGTAATTGGGAAGTCCAGGGAGCGGGATGCTCGGGGACTTGGTATATGCTTGGTAGCCTAGAGAGCTGGAGGCTCGGTAACAGGAGAACTTGTACAAATATAATTGTCATGATTGCATGTGCATAAAAGTGGTGGGTCATCGGTACTAGGCGATCGATCACACCGACAGCGGTACATTGACTCGGCGGTGTGGGACACTTAGCCAAGGAAAGCCTGGTGGGTACAGCCAGCACAAGTACGCGGATACTCTAGGTTGTGTTCTTCTAGGGGCGTACGGAAGGGCTAGGCCTGGTAGTGTGGTTACCCGCCTAGGAGTGGGCGGCCCGACTCACTGTCTCCGTTTGCCACAACGGAGGTTCCTGGGGGTGAAGCTAGCCGCCCGAACAGGGGGAACTAAAGGTCTGTGCGCATAGAGTCGGTGGGTGTGTTGCACTTGCTTGTGCATTTCATAACATATTTGCATGTCATAGCATAAACATTGCCACCTATCGTATAAGATGGTATGGGACGTTTTATACGATAGGCCCTGCAAAACGACCCCTTGGTCTATAGGGGTAATCCCTATAAATCAATGGTTATATTTCTTGTACTTTCACTTACTTGCTACTCTTAACTGTTTGACAACCGACACCCCAACGTATAAGTGGTATGGGACACTTTATACGATGGAAGCCCTGCAAAAGATCCTTTGGCTTATGCGCTTCCACGCATAAGTTAAGGTTACACTTCCTACTTTCTGCTTTTATCATATTTACTATGGAAATTGCTAGCATAGGTCCGCTGTCACATGTTTCTTTGATTTGATCTCCACCATCATGTCCTTCCCTTTCTTCCTCTCCGCTCGGTACCTAGGAGCCATGGGGGAAGGGGTAGGGGATGATAGGGCTTAGTCTTTATGACTAACGGTTTTCGAACCACAACATTTTAGGTGTACCATATGGAAGGGTCCCGGGTGTTGCAGTTTCTGACAGAGTTGACCCCGCGACCGTGTTACCATTGTCACCATCCGGGACATACACGGGTTAAATGCCCCTTGATGGGTGGGATCCCACCAGCTCAGCAGCCAGGAGGCCGAAGACGTAGACGCAGACGTGGATTGCGAGGCGGCGACAGCAGGCCAAAAAGGAAGAAGCACCCAGAGATGCAGCACCAGCAGAGCACGGAGTCGGTGGAGATGGGCCAGTCTAGCTTGGGTTCTCTCGGTTTAGTGACAGTTACGGTGACGCTTAGTTTTAGTTTTACTTCCGCGAGTGACTTGTAGTGAGGATATGATGTACCGGGCATAAGCCCTCCTTTTGTACTCTAATATATTATTATTGTGGACACTCCCTTCGTGGAGGTTTATTTATATACATGTGGTTTTGTGGACTTGCTTTTACTTCATAATGCTACTATTCTGCGATCGAAAAGGGCCGGCAGAATTAGCGTTTTGTAGTGGCGGCCTTCTCGTGAGTCGGTGCCACCGCAAAGCGGCAGTTCTGGGCTAAGACCCCGGTGTTTAAAAAGAAAAAAAGGGGGGTCTTACAGGTGGTTCCACCAAAATCTATACTTGATTTTCATACATGGAGTCCATTTCAGATTTCATGACCTCAAGCCACTTCTCGGAGTCCGGTCACACATAGCCTCTTGGTAGGTTGCAGGCTCATCATTATGATCCATAAGCAACACATTACCTATTTGAGACAGGAGAAATCCATATCTCTCAGGCTCAAATTTTGGCATACCAGATCTACGTGGAACTTGTGTTTCCTGAGTAGGTTCTCTAGCTACAACACCTTGTAGTCCTGACTCAGGTTCCAATTCCGGTTCATTCATAGTTTGTGGTTCTTGAACTTCTTCAAGTTCTACCTTAGTAGTCTTTCTACTTAAGAACTCTTTCTTAAGAAAGACACCAGTGCTCGCGATAAATACTTTGCCCTCAGACGGTAGGTAGAAATAGTACCCTTTAGTTTCCTTAGGATATCCCACAAGATAACACTTGTCTGATTTGGATTCCAGCTTATTAGGCATTTGACGTCTTACGTATGTCTCACAGCCTCAAACCTTAATGAACTGCATACTGGGACGCTTCCCAGTCCATATCTCATACGGTGTCTTTAGAACCTCTTTTGTTGGAGCATGATTTAATGTAAAAGCAGCCGTTTCTAGAGCAAAACTCCAAAAGGAAACAGACAGATTTGCATTACTCATTATCGATCGCATCATGTTTAACAAAGTATGATTCCTCCTCTCAGACACACCATTATGTTGTAGTATTCTAAGTGGAGTGAGCTGTGATACAATACCACACTCTATCAGATGATCACGGAACTCACGACTTTGGTATTCGCCACCTCGATCAGATCAGAGTGCTTTAACCTTCTTACCCAATTGGTTCTCTACTTCGTTCTTAAACTCTTTGAACTTTTCAAAAGTTTCGGATTTGGACTTCATAAGATACATATATCCATATATACTGAAATCATCAGTAAATGTAACAAAGTAGAAGTACCCACCTCTAGCCAAAGAACTCATGGGTTCACATAAATCACCATGTATTATTCCCAAGAGATCATCATCCCTCTCATTGAAGCCAATGAAAGGGACTTTAGACATCTTGCCTAACAAACAAGATTCGCATCTCTCATATGATTCATAATCAAATCAGTCCAATAGTCCATCTTTATGAAGCTTGGATATATGTTTTTCATTTATATGGCCCAAATGACAATGTCAAAGGTACGTAGGGTTCGAGTCATTTGTTCTTAGTCTTTTAGTATTTTCAATATTATAGATCAGATGATCTAAGTTCAAAACATACAGACCATTAAACATTTGGGCTACACCATAACAAACATCATTCTAAAATATTGAACAATAATTGTTCTTAATAATAAAAGAAAAACCCACCAGGTCCAAACATGAAATGGATATAATGTTTCTAGTTAAGGAAGGAACAAAATAACAATTATCTAATTCTATTACAAGCTCACTGGGCAAAGCAAGACAATAAACCCTCACAGCAATAGCAGCAACTCTTGCTCCGCCAACGCGTAGGTCCACCACTCCTTTACTCAGCAATTCTCTCCTTCTCAGTTCCTGCACATTAATACAAATGTGAGAACCACATCTGGTATCTAATACCCAGGATGAAGGAGCAGAAAGGTTTATCTCTATAACATATATACCTAAAGCGGAAGTCATACATCCTCTCAACTTGTGTAGACCCTCCACATAAGAAGGACAGTTCCTCCTCTAGTGTCCAACCTTGCCACAGTGGTGGAACTTTCCCTCTTTCATCAAGCCTTTCTTTTTTAGTGCTGAAGACTTGGGCTCCAGTCCGGACTTAGGTCATACCTTCGTCTTCTTAAATCTCTTGACTTTGCCCTTTCCTTTTTGCACCATTAATATGGGGCTAGCAGGCTTGGCCTTCTTCATGTTTATCTTGGCAGTTCGCAACATACCTAGGAGTTCGGGCAGTGTCTTGTCTATTTCATTCATATTATAGTTCAAGACGAACTGATCATAACTGTTCGGCAACGATTGCAGGATCAGGTCTGTGGCCAACTCTTGGTCCAGAGGAAACCCTAGTCTTTCAAGGTTCTCGATATACCCAATCATCTTGAGTACGTGAGTCCCTACTAGGTCCCGAACTCCTATCTTGCACTGGAACAACACCTTGGTGACATCGAATCTCTCTTGACGAGCTTGCCCTTGAAATATTTTCTTGAGATGCTCGTCAATTTTCTTGCAACCCATGCTCTCGTGTCGATTTTGGAACTCAGAATTCATGGTCGCAGGCATGAGACATTTGACGTCTAAGGAGTCATCAAGATACTTATTGTAAGCATCTTTATCAGCACGGGACGCATTCCTGGCAGACTTATCAGGGAATACCTCTTCTAAAACATAGAGCTTGTGCTCTTGCCTGAGAACAATTCTCAAGTTCCTGAACTAGTCCAAATAATTTGTTCCACTCAGCTTTTCCTTCTCAAGAATCACTCTGAGGGACAGGGTGGAGTGTGAACCACTTGCCATGGAAATTCTACAAGGATACAAGCAAAACAAATTAGTATTACATTTCAAAATATAATTTTATTCTTTCGATTTGGACTTTAATCAAAATAACTCCCACTATTTTTATCAAACTAATAACCCTCGATATCAATTCGGAGAGTTTAGCGAGTAACCCTCTTAGTGGACAAGATCCATGTTTCACTAACACTATGAGTCAGCTTTGGCTTTTCTCTCACAATGCAGCTATTTAGGTAAGCACCGCTTGCCAATTGCATCACTATGCAATTCTTGTATGGCTGGGGAATAACTCTTTATTTGCATACATCATATAGTGTATGTCAACCCCATGCCTCTAGGCACTCAACCTTTGAGGTCATCCAGTTAAACTTGACTCGATGTCGATAGTGGGATATCACAATTATCCGCTCGCACCCTTATCAAGATAGATTAATGTACCTTGCTTTGGCAAGCCCACATTTCATCGATCAAGGCAGGAAAAGTGTCATCCATCGGAAGACATTCGAATACTTAATATTACTTAAAGGATTTTGATATTCGATTAACTCTTTAATCATGGTTAACACTTAACCAGTGTGCACATTAAGCAAAATAAAATACAACAACATAATCCAAATGCATCTCAAATGTGCACAAGAAGATCATCAACACTTGATGAGCTAGGCTAAAGCTTAACATCTGAGACACTTCTAAATCTTCAGATTTACATGCATAAGACATGAGCAGCACAAACTCCACTTACACAGTAGATAAGCTCGTCACTTCATGTGAAATTCAAAATCTAACACATGCTTAGTTTCACAAACCAACAAAATGACGGTTACTATTAAGGAGTAAATTTCAAAGAAATCACATGCGTTCTCGCATGGGAGGATCCAAGATTAGATTTGGGCATTTAGAATACTTCTAAATCTCCAAATCTACACGTCATGGATTTAGCAACTTCTGAAACACTGAATATTGCCGCCAACCTCCCTCTGATATCACTGTTGGGTTTTTGGGGATGGCATAACACTTGTGCACGCAGCGGAAATAAGAACAAGAAAAACCCAAACGAGTTCGGATCGAGCAATATTCATGATTCAAGAAATAAAACATGTTGTAATAAAATTACCTTTGAGGGATTGAGTCTATGCTCAACATAGATGCTCTAGATATATCTAGCCGGTCACTTAGCGGCTTGAGTCTTGAGGGCAGAAAGTATATCCGCGTCTCTATAGTAATCCACACGATCAGGAGAACTCGTATTAACTTGTCGCACAAATTCTAGGTCGGGAGAGGACACTCAGCGTCTCCACAGACTATTAAATTTGTTGAAGGAGAGGCGGTAGCGACACTTGCTGGGATCGGGATCGAAATCGGCGACGGCGATGGCGGAACAGCTTCCGTCGGCTTTCTAGGGTTATCTGTCTTATCGCACAGTCCGGCTCGTGTTCTTAGACAGAAAGAGAAAAACAGTAAAAGGTAAACCCTAAAAACTTCCTATTTATACTCCAAGAGGTAATTGGAACAACTTCCCGTCGCTATCCGCTGACCCAAGACTCAGATTCCAGAATTTCAGCAAGTCAACCTTTAACTCAGCACGGGCATTGAGTGAGCTCGACACAGTCAACGCTTCCGCGTCATGGCATTGAGTGAATTCAACACACTCAACGCTATAAACGCTTTCTGCGCCAACAGTCAGATTGGTCGAACGACATTCATCAAATTACATTCGTCGAACGATGCACGACTTCTACGCCAAAGGCCAGATTCGTCAAACGACATTCATTGAGCGGCGTACGTCGAATTGCATTCATCGAACGGCATTCGACTTCTGCGTTGTTGGGTACATTGGAAAATGTGTACCTGATTTGGAGAAGCCTCACATAGCTAATTTATATACATCAAGGTATATTTGATGTTATTTTAAGTTTATATGTGCAGGTTAAGTATTTTTCAAAATGCTGAAAAAGTTTCTAAGTCCATGTGTCGACACTTAAGAAAGCATGTGTCGACACTTGGAAAAGCTGTGTCGACACCTGAAGCAACTGTGTTGACACACAAAATTTATTAGTCGACATCAACTGTGTCGACACCGGGAGGCAGTGTCGACACACAGAAATAGTAGTCGACATCAACTGTGTCGACACCGGGAGGCAGTGACGACACACAGAAGTATTAGTCGACATCAACTGTGTCGACACCTGGAGGCAGTGTCGACACACAAATTCTGAGACTATATCAACTGTGTCGACACACAGGACTTCTGTCGACACTCAGCAGAGTTTCAACAATGATGATTGTTGTGAAGTGAAGAAGTGTCTATGTCAACACAAAGAAGCCGTGTCGACACATTCTACAGATGCAGTGTCAAGAAGCTGTGTCGACACTAGAGAAGCTATATCGACATCACCAAAGCTTGTGTCGACACTTAATCTACTTGTGTCGACACATAATGATAATCAGTCTCGACGCTTTGCTGACAAAGACAAAGGTTCAAAAACTGACTGGAGACTTGACAGTTGTGTATTTCAACAAGTTTGCTAAAGCTGTCAGACCTGTCAGAAGTTGATTAAAAATCGGATCAGCCGGTTACCATGGATGAAGTCTATAAATAGATGGATTCTGTCAACAACAAAAGCAACAATTGAATTATAAATCATTGATCAAGGAAGTGCACATCACACAGAAGAAGATTTTCGTGAGAAGATCTAAGGAGAATTCAAGCAAGAATTCTGAAGAAACTTCAGAAGTTCTGAAGAGTGAGAGAGATCTTCAGCTGTTGAAGTAAAGAAGGAGACATTTACAAGTCTCTTAAGAAGCAGATCTTGAAGTAATCTACTAAGAAGGATTCAGATCTATTTCTGGATTCTAAGAAGGAAGCTGGCAGCTAGTCAACTTCAAAGGAGATCAACCCTACTGAGTTCAGATTCAAGAAGATTTGAAGAAAGCTAAGAACAGGTTGATTTCATCCATCAGTTTTATCAAGAAGCTGATCAAGAAACCTTTTATCCATTCTCTCTCAACAAGGGTAAGAGACCATCAAAATCATTTATCAAATTTTGTAGGATCTTTCAAGATCTGAGTTATAAGCCTATTATATAAAGGCTGAGTGTAGGAGATATAGATCTCTGAGTGGGAGGGCTTTTGAGCCTGTGTGTAGGAGAAATTTTTCACTGAGTTGTAGACCTTGTGGCAAGGCTGAGATAGGGTTGTTAGCCTGAGCTGTAGGAGTGAGGTTACACTCTGAGTTGTAGGAACCTTATAGGGTTCTGAGTTATAGGAACCTTTCAGGGTTCTGAGCTGTAAGATCTGTGGATCTGAGAAGAAGGAAGAAGTTAGGCCGAATCTAGTACACTACTAGATAGGTGAAGGGGGAAAGTGGATGTACCCAGACCTTGGAGAACCACTATAAATCTGTGTGCAATCTGTGATGTATGTGTGATTGTGAATTCTGTGCTGTGATTGCTATAGAATAAGTTAAGTTCTAGTTTAAGAACTGAAATATCATTCTGCCTTTAGTATAAAAGAAAAGAACATATTCACCCCCCCCCCCTCTAGGTGTTTGGGTTATCTTGAAATCAATTCTATCAAGTGGTATCAGAGGGAGGTTACTCAAAGAAGGACTTAACAGTCTGAGTAAGATCCATAAGGCAAGATTCAAGATCAAGAAAATGGGTTCAGGATAAAATCATAAGGAACTAGGTTCTATGAAATTACCCATATGCAGGAAAGAAATTTTTGGAATATGGAAAGAAAGGGCCAGGCTTTTCATGGAGGCTTCTGATCCAAGGATCTACATTACTGTAATGGAAGGTCCTTATGTTCCAATGAAGGTGTCAGTTCTAGATGCAAATCAAAGAACTCCCAAAGATTTTTCTAAGATGACTAAGGAAGAGATCATCCTGGCAACTATGGATAAAAGAGCCTAGAATATCATAGTAAGTATCATAGATGATTCAACCTTTAAAAATTTGATTCACTGTAAGACCTCCACGGAAATGTGGGACACTTTGATAGTCTACATGGAGGGTTCTGAAGAAGTCAGATAAGATAAAAAATCTATGCTGAACCAGGAATATGAAAGTTTCAGACAAGGAAAGTCAGATGGTATAACTGAGTATTATAAGAAGTTCTATAGAATAGTAAATGAGCTAATGTCCTATGGAAGGATCTTCAGTACGTATGAACTGAATGATAAATTTCTAAGATCCTTGACAAAGGATTGGAACACTAAGATTTGTGTCATTAGGGAAGTGGTCAAACTTGCAGATATCTCTCCTCCAACTTTGTTTGGAAAATTGTTGTCATATGAGATGCAGCTGATGGCTAGGAAAGAGGAAGAGAAAAGTGTAAAAAGGGAGTATAGAGAAAAGTCTGTGGCCTTCAAGGTGGAGACCACTAGGAAGAATAGGAGGATGTCTCCATCACCCCCTGAGATTGTTGCTGAAATTACTTCAGATAATTCAGACAACCAAAGTTCAGACAGCAGTGACTCAGATAAAGATTTTGCTGCCTTCACAAGGCAGTTTCAGAGATTCCTAAAGAAGAAGTAGTGGAAGTCTAGGCCCTCTACATCTCAGCCTGTGGATGATGATTATCAAAAGAGGAAGTTATCAAGGAAGGACAGGAGCGGGTTTAAGCCTAGCAAATCTATAACATCAAAGATAGTTTGCTACTGCTGTAATAGGCATGAACATGTTGTGGTTGAGTGTCCAGACAAAAGAAAGGAATCTGCTGATAAAAGAAAGACTCAACAAAAGAGCAAGAAGGAGAAATCCTTTGTTGCTAAGAAGGAGAAAAGCTTGACAGATCAATCATCTTCAGAGTCTGAATCTGAAGCTGAGACATACATTGGTCTTTATGCAGCAGATGAAGAAGATGAGTTTATACAATTGTTGAACTCTATCTATGAATAAGAAGACCATCAGTGCATGGGACTGATGGCTGTATCAGAAGAAGAAAAATGTCAGGATCAGCCTGGTCCTAGTAAGTTACAATGTATTTCTACAAATTCAGATTGTAGTACTGGTACAGAGTCAGCTACATTTGCATCAAGTGATGTGGATGGATCTGAGTCTGAAGGAGATATTCATCAGCTAATAGATGAGTGTTGAAGCCGAGAAATATCTCAACCTCAGAAATCGGACTAGGCCACCTGAAGTTACTGGTCGAGCGGTCAAAAAGACGATCTCTGGTCAGGAAACAGAAGCAAACTGTGCGAACAAGACCCCAGGTTGCTGCGGCAGGAAGGTCCCACCACGTACCCAGTTGCTTAGAAGCAACCCCTTCTCAACCAAATTGGCCGAGCTAGGTACGAAGGAGACGAGCTCGAGCAATAGCGAGTCGAGGGCAATTGTTGGAACTCGCGAAGGCTCAGGCCGAGATTCGCTTATTCTCCTCCCTCGTACCCCTGAGGTCCTATTTATAGGTAAATCCAAGGAGGGGGGGTCTTACTTATACTCCCACCCTAGCGAGTTGGCGACTTCCCTGGGGAGCTCGCCTAGAAGAGGCGAGCATCTGGCCATAGTCGCCACCTGGCGAGTTGGCCTGGGGAGCTCGCTATACTCGCCCGAACCTCCTGCGGCCTGGGGTGCTGATCTGGATCCCCATCTTGCCTTGTTGACTTTGACTTCTGATGACCTGGCGGTGGTAGGATCCACCCTCGTCGAATATGAGTTGTACACAATCCCCGCTCTTTTTAGGCGACGTAAGAGCCCGGAAAGAATCATCCAACGCTTATTTGGCGAGTACCTCTGTCGAGTATCTGGACAGCTCGCATCGTCGTCTGCTGGTAGAGTAGTCTATAAATAGGGGGGCTTGATTTTCGAGACGGACCCTGAAGCTTGCCAAAAATGTCGGATGCTGAGAAGTTGCTGATGGACAATCTCGCCGCCCTGTCTGGCCTCCTCGGCATAGCCAGACAGAAAAGGCCGCGCGAGGAAGACGCCACCGCCTCGACCCCGCCGAAGAAGAAAAAGGCAAAGAAGGTCAAGCAGTCCGCCACTGCGGTGGTCGGCTCGCCTCCACCGCTGAACCAAGTCGCCGCGGCGACTGGAAATCCCGCAGCTTCTTCCAGCACCCAGAAGCTGTTGAGCGATCTCGGGCTTGACGACCTCCCCGGATCTGTTCGGGACAGCCCGCCGGAGGACCCGGGAGTGGCCGAGGAGCTCGCGGCCGCTAAGGAATCCGCGGCGGCTCAGGTCGGGGTCGTCACCGTGACAGGTCGCCATCTAAAAATCTTTCCTCCTAGGTTGTCGCCGCTTCTTCTTTACTGACTACTTTTCTATGCAGACTCTCCGACTGCCGCGGACGCGACTCTTGACGTCGTCCCGTTGAGCTCGGCCCCCCTACTCGCCCTGGCGGCCGATAGGCCGTCCAAGACCGCCTACACGGTCCGGATGGGCCTTAGCTCGGGGAAGGCGTCGGGGGCGACGTTGGTGAAGGGCACCCCCCCCCCCCCACCCCCCGGCGAGCAAGGAACTGCCGGTGAAAGAAACTCCCGCTGGGTTGTCCGGGTCGGCGCGCGAGGATCCTCCGGCGAGCAGGGCGGCCTCCGCCGTTGCGAGTGGCGAGAAAGTAGTCTCGGCGAGCGCCTCATTGCCGCCGCCGCCACCCTTGGTCGCCACTCCTGGCCAGATGCCGGGCATCGTCCTGCCCCCGCCGCCGCCTTTGTCTGCTTCGCAGAGGTCGGATCTTCCGCGACCTCCTCCACCTCCTGCGCCGAGGGCTCCACACCACCCGGCGAGCTCATCTCAAGCTCCGCCGCCGTTGAAGAAGCCAGAGAGGCAGCGGCCGGCCTACTTCCCTCCGCGGGTTGGATACCCCGACTACGTCGGCCGAGGGTCGGGAGAGCCCGGGCAGGGCAGGCCTGCCGATCTTCCGAGCAGCTCTTCGGGGAGGCAAGATACCTCCGGGCGACCTCCCTCGCCGCGCCGATCCCGATCTCCTCGCCGTGGTAAGCTTTTTTACCACTTCGATTTCTGCTCCACTTTTTCCGACCTGACGATCTATTTCTCTTTCCTGTCAGATCGCCCGGCGACCCCTGGGGCGGCTTTCATCGACGCCATCGGGCTGTCGGGGAGCGAGTATCGCCAAGCCGCTGCTCGCGCCTACATGGAGCTGGAAAGCAAGTTCGACCAGCTCGCTATTTGCGACCCTCACCGACGCATCTCGGCTCTGGAGGCGAGAATGACCAAGGTCGAAGGGCTCCAGGCGACCTTGGAGAACTATAAAGCTCGCTTCCACATGGTCAAAGAGAATGATCGTCAGCTGCAGTTGAACAACCACCGCCTGCAGATGGTGCTTGACGAGCTGGCCGGCATCCGGGCGAGCATGGGGTCTGCTGGACGTCTGGCGAGGATGGAGGAGCAGCTCCGGCTCGGCGACGATGCCATGGCGTTGGCGACGGAGCATTACCGGCGTGTACGCGAGATCGGCTGGGCCGGGCAACATCCTCACCCCCCTGAGCGGCCTAGGGCGCCTTAGTAATTTTGCCTTTTGAATGTAGCTCGCCATGCGCGACTTTATACTTCTTTCGGACATCTATTTTTTATTGATTAATTCATCTTTGCGTGTATGAGTATTCTCGCTTTCTGATTCTTCGTGTGTGCGCTTTCTTTGTGGTGTGCCGAGCTCTAGGTCTTCTGGCAATGTCGTCTCTTATTCTTCATCGCGCGAGCTCGTTCGATACTCGCCGAGACGGGCAGACCCCCCCCCCCCCTTTGCCTTGCCATATCTATAAATAGGAGGGGTAGGTGGGTCATAAAGCGTACGTTGTAGCGATCTTCTCTTCATATCGGCGAGTATCCGAACATCCAGCTCGCCTTCTCTCGCTCTTTTTACAACTCGCAAACATGGTCGGCGACGACGTCAGCGCTCGCCGACAAGCTCACGCCATTAACTTCGCGGATTCGGCATTCAAGAAGTCCATTACCTCAGAGAAGGACCTGGCGGCCTTCAGGGAGCGCCTGCTGCCCGAGGACTACTCGGCGAGGCTTCCTACTCGCGGCGAGCGGCTCAACACATATGTTGAGGGCGCCCTTGTCTTGTCGCTGCGGCATTTTGACGCCGGCCTGCGGCTACCCTTCTGGCCGGAGTTCTGCGAGATCCTGCGCTACTTCGGGATCGTCCCCGCGTAGATCAACCCCAATGGCATGGCGATCATCATGGGGTTCCTATGCTTCCTCCGGGAAGAGAGGATCGCCTTCGACCTCCCCGTCTTCCGCCGCATCTTCGCCTTTGCGGCGACCTCGGAGGGAGTCGTCTTTTTTAGCAGCCACGTCTGCACCTTGGCTGGGACCGCGAATAAGGTCCACCGCTGGAGCGAGCAGTTGGTGGTCGTCCACGGCGACTTCGGCGGGATTCTCGGCAGGCCGCACCAACCGGCCGACGTCGCCTTCCTTCCTCCCATCCTCGAAGGAGCTCGCGAGCAGCTCTTCGAGTACTTCCGGGGTCGGCGATTTGACATCATTTTCTGGTGTTTAAACGTCAACGTGCTCGAGGCAGTCCACCCCCGTGAGAGTAAGTCGAGCTTAGAATGCGTCCTGGTTACTCGCTCGTTGTCCTTTTTCCTCTGAAGCTAACTTGTCGCGCGTTTTGCAGTTCCCAACGAGCTTCCGGAGAAGCCTCTTCCTTTGGCGAAGGAAGTCGCCACTACGCGCTCGGACGTTCGCCCCCCTGCCGACGTTGGGGAGAAGAAGGCGGCCAAAGGAAAGTCGCGGGTCAGCTCGCCAGGTCCCGCGAGAAAGAGGGCGAAGGCCTCATCGCCACAATCCGTCGATCGCCGGTCGCCTACGGGCGCCCGGTCGCCCCACTTCCACCCCAACTACGGCCTCGGGCAGGGGGTGGTGGATTCCTACGACCGCCCGCTCGTCACTTGGTCGGCGGAGGACAACTCGGTGTCGCTGAGCACCAACCTCCCGTCCTGGTCAACCGACTGGGAGGACAAGGGGGAGGCTTTCGCCGTCCTCCACGCCATATATGGGCGAGTCGATGCGGAGTCCGTCCTGGAGCTGACCCCGTTGGAGCTCGCCCATCAATCGGCTTGCGCGCTCGCGCGGTCTGCCGAGCTGGGGCACTACTCGGCGAGGAAGCTGCTGGAGACGACCGATGCCCTCAAGGTCGTCTCCAAGAAGGCCATCGACCTCGGCATGCAGTCGGTCCGCTGGAAGGACGTCGAGGTGAGCTGTCCTTGGGTTGGTTGCTCGATTTGTTTCATCGATAGGTCCTGACGTCGGTCATCTCGCAGGCTGCCGAGATAGAAGCAGCGAAGAAGCTCTCTGAGTGCGAGGAGAAGCTCGCCGCCTCCCAGGCCGAGCTGGAGGCGGCCCAAACTCGCGCAGCGGAGATGGAGACGAGGCTGGTCGCTGCTGAAGGACGGCCGAGCTCCTCAACCCCGCTACCCAAAGACCCGGCGCGAGCGGTGAAGCAATCCCGCGTCCTCTGGGAGGAGAGATCCTCTGTTCGCCGCGAGATTGCGCGGGCGGCGGGGAACATCATACTCGCGCGCCTCAGGCTCGGGGGCCAGCTCGTCGAGGGGGAGAAACCGCTCACTGTCGACGAGCTCATTCCCGAGCTACTCGCCGAGGAGACCATCCCGCCGTACCGCGCCTCGCCGCCGACCAGCTCCGGCGATTCCGATGACAGCAGCAGCGGCGGGAGAGAGAGCGATGAATTTGCAGATATCGGTGATATCGGAGACGACGAATATCGGCCAGATACTGGCGACGAGGAGTCCTAGTTGCTCGCCGATATTCCTTTTGTAAATCAATTTTTGACTTGTGATTTATACAAATTTTTGCTCCTGCATTTTTCTGACATGTTGCTCGCTAGGCTCATAGGCTCGGAGAGGAGCGTTCGCTAGATCGCAGGGGGATGGTCCCGACATCGATCATCCGTTCGCCGGGACCTACTCGCCCCTGCGCCCGGGTACTCGTGAACCTGCTGGGAGAACCTCGCGCACCGCGCGGGTCGGCGCGTGGGACATACTCGCATGCCCTCCGGGGCTCGCTTACTCGCGCGGTTCCAGCTCGCTTACCCGCGTGGGACCAGCTCGCCTACTCGCGCGAGATCAGCTCGCCTACTCGCGCGAGGCCTGCTCGCCCACCTGCGCGTGACGCAAGTCGAACCTGGCTTAGTTATCGAATCATAACCTGTGGGCCTCTCATTCTCGCAATCGAGGAGATCGGCCGATTCCCGACGAGAGGAGCTCGTGGGGGTGCCGATCTTACGATGCTACTCAACTCGAAGTCTTGGACTACAATCAAGGAGATCGGCCGATTCCCGAGGAGAGGAGCTCGTGGGGATACCGGTCTTACGACGCTGCTCAACTCGAAGTCTTGGACTACAATCGAGGAGATCGGCCGATTCCCGAGGAGAGGAGCTCGTGGGGATACCGGTCTTACGACGCTGCTCAACTCAAAGTCTTGAACTACAATCGAGGAGATCGGCCGATTCCCGAGGAGAGGAGCTCGTGGGGATACCGGTCTTACGACGCTGCTCAACTCGAAGTCTTGGACTACAATCGAGGAGATCGGCCGATTCCCGAGGAGAGGAGCTCGTGGGGATACCGGTCTTACGACGCTGCTCAACTCGAAGTCTTGAACTACAATCGAGGAGATCGGCTGATTCCCGAGGAGAGGAGCTCATGGGGATACCGGTCTTATGACGCTGCTCAACTCGAAGTCTTGGACTACAATCGAGGAGATCAGCCGATTCCCGAGGAGAGGAGCTCGTGGGGATACCGGTCTTACGACGCTGCTCAACTCGAAGTCTTGAACTACAATCGAGGAGATCGGCCGATTCCCGAGGAGAGGAGCTCGTGGGGATACCGGTCTTACGACGCTGCTCAACTCGAAGTCGAAGTCTTGAACTACAATCGAGAAGATCGGCCGATTCCCGAGGAGAGGAGCTCGTGGGGATACCGGTCTTACGACGCTGCTCAACTCGAAGTCTTGAACTACAATCGAGGAGATCGGCCGATTCCCGAGGAGAGGAGGTCGTGGGGATACCGGTCTTGCGACGCTGCTCAACTCGAAGTCTTGAACTACAATCGAGGAGATCGGCCGATTCCCGAGGAGAGGAGCTCGTGGGGATACCGGTCTTACGACGCTGCTCAACTCGAAGTCTTGAACTACAATCGAGGAGATCGGCCGATTCCCGAGGAGAGGAGCTCGTGGGGATACCGGTCTTACGACGCTGCTCAACTCGAAGTCTTGGACTACAATCGAGGAGATCGGCCGATTCCCGAGGAGAGGAGCTCGTGGGGATACCGGTCTTACGACGCTGCTCAACTCGAAATCTTGGACTACAATCGAGGAGATCGGCCGATTCCCGAGGAGAGGAGCTCGTGGGGATACCGGTCTTACGACGCTGCTCAACTCGAAGTCTTGGACTACAATCGAGGAGATCGGCCGATTCCCGAGCAGAGGAGCTCGTGGGGATACCGGTCTTACGACGCTACTCAACTCGAAGTCTTGGACAACAATCGAGGAGATCGGCCGATTCCCGAGGAGAGGAGCTCGTGGGGATACCGGTCTTACGACGCTGCTCAACTCGAAGTCTTGGACTACAATCGAGGAGATCGGCCGATTCCCGAGGAGAGGAGCTCGTGGGGATACCGGTCTTACGACGCTGCTCAACTCGAAGTCTTGAACTACAATCGAGGAGATCGGCCGATTCCCGAGGAGAGGAGCTCGTGGGGATACCGGTCTTACGACGCTGCTCAACTCGAAGTCTTGAACTACAATCGAGGAGATCGGCCGATTCCCGAGGAGAGGAGCTCGTGGGGATACCGGTCTTACGACGCTGCTCAACTCGAAGTCTTGAATAAAATCCTGCATCCTTACATAGTTTGGAGATTAATCTCAGAGACATCTTGACAAGAAAGAAACTCTCTCCGGAGAGACGCTCTTGACCCTGCCAAATTGGGGGGTTGGCGTCCAGACCCGTTCCTAAGAATTCCTCTAGTCGGAAGAGAGATGCACTCGGGGAGACCTAGGCCGACATGCAAGGGGGGAGCTGATCTCGGCCGGCAATGCAGAGGCTCGGTCTTACAAGAGCGCTTAAAGTCCCGAAGCATCGTCCTATCATCCGTACTAGGCTATTCAGTAAGAACGGGTTGAAGGCACGTACCTCGATCTGATGGTGAAGATCGCTTCCAGCTACGATTCGAACGGGGGTGGTGTTCATTGAGGGTCCTCTCCGGACGCACTCGGAATCAACACACACCCCTGGGCTCGTCCACGCCCTCCCTTCAGCAGGTTATCCTGCATTGTTGCTCACTTGAGATTTTTTCCTTCTGGGTGCTTTACGAGGCCAGCCTCTTCTCGAGTCTGGGGGATCAGGGTGCGGATCTGTTCCTCGTAGTTCCTCCAGACGGAAGAGAGATGCACTCGGGGAGACATAGGCCGACATGCAAGGGGGGAGCTGATCTCGGCCGACAATGCAGAGGCCCGGTCTTACAAGAGCGATTAAAATCCCGAAGCATCGTCCCATCATCCGTACTGGGCTATGTATGAGGAACAAACCGTGTATGAGGAACAAACCGACCACTGCCTCCCGAAGTCGACTACGAGGCGGGCCATGGAAACACTCAGAAGCCTTGAGGCATGTTCAACACAAAAGAGATAAAATCCTGCATCATTTGTATATTAACTATGTTTGCAGAAATAGATACATGGGTTACCGCTATGGGTAGAATCTTTTCAGATCATCCCCACTCCAGGTCCCAGTCAGCTGCTCTCCCGCTTGATCTTGTAGGTAATAGCCTCCTGTGGCCAGGGCTTCTTGGACGATGAAAGGTCCTTCCCAGTTGGGATGCAGCTTGCCTACGGCGGCTCCCCGCCCAGCGGCGTCCACCTTCTTCATGAACAAGTCCCCTGCGAGGAAGTTTTTTAAGCGGACATTTTTGTCGAAATGCCTCGCCATGCGTCTCTTGATTTCTTCCTGGCGTATGGAGGCCAAGTCCCGAAGCTCTTCCACATAATCTAGGGAGAGCCTTTGAGCCTCTTCATTCTCTAGCCGCCATTCCTCGCTTCCGTCTTCGGCTGCGATGACCCTTGGGCTATGCACTTCAAATTCGACCGGGATGAGTGCCTCGGACCCGTGTGACAGTTTGAAGGGTATTTCCCCTGTGGCTGAGTTTGAGGTGGTCTTGAGAGCCCATAGGACGGAAGGGAGTTGTTCGGCCCAATTTCCCTTGAGGTTGGTGATCTTCTTCTTCAGCAAGTTGATGATGAGCTTGTTCGCGACCTCTACTTGCCCATTACTCCGAGGGTGGTGTACCGAGGCGAACCAAAGGTCGGTTCCCAACTGCTTACAAAAGTCCCCTAGCTCCAAGCTGGCGAACTGCGGCCCATTGTCGGTGATGATGGCCAGAGGGATCCCGAATCTGCATGCGATTTCGCCCCAGATGAAGTTCTTGACGATTTGAGACGTGGTCTTGGCCAGAGCCTTGGCCTCGATCCACTTTGTGAAGTAGTCGACCATTACTAGCACAAATTTCCTTTGTCCGCTAGCTTGAGGGAACGGGCCGATTAAGTCCATTCTCCAGATTGCGAAAGGCCACGGAGCGGTGATCGAGCGAAGCTGCTGAGCCGGCTGGAGCACGAGGGGCGCGAAGAGTTGACATTGGGAGCATTTTCTGGAATAGGCCTCTGCGTCCTTTCGGATGGTTGGCCAGAAGTAACCGTGCCTCAAAATTCTCTGCTCCAGGGTGCGGGTCCCGGAGTGGCTGCCGCACTCTCCTGAGTGAATCTCCTCGAGGACCCGGGGAATCTCGAGCTCTGACAAGCATCGGGCCAGAGGGCCTGAGATGGTCTTGCGATAGAGCTCGCCGTCTTGCAATAAGTAGTATGTGGCCTTGTACCGGAACTTTCTCTGATCTTGCCCGTCGGATGGTAGTCGGCCTGTTGTCAGAAACGTGATGAACGGATCCCTCCACGAGGCTCGTTGATCGATCTCCATCAGCTCGCCTTCTTCGACGGATGGTCGAAACAACTCAATGGTGATTCCCCCAGCCCGAGGGCCGTATTTTGCAAGGCCGACTGCCTCGGAGTTGCGTTCTCGGGGCACGTGCTCGACGTGGAAGGATCGGAATCCCCCGATCAGGCCCTTGACCTTAACCAGATATTGCTGCAAAATGGGATCTCGAACTTCGAACTCTCCCCGAATCTGAGATGCGGCCACCATGGAGTCGGTAAAAGCCTGGATGTCTCTGATGGCCAGCTCCTTGGCGAGTCGCAAGCCAGCCAACATGGCTTCGTACTCCGCCTGATTGTTGGTTACTGGGAAAAGGATCTCGATGGCTTGCTCGATCCTAGTCCCTTGAGGACTAACCAGCACCACCCCGGCTCCCACGGAGTGCCTTCCCGACGCGCCGTCTACAAACATCTTCCAGGGGACTGGCCGAGAGACGCCCATGTCTGCCTCGACCTCGGCCGAGAAGTCGGCCAGGAAATCCGCCACGGCTTGTGCTTTGATCGCGACCCTTGTGGGGTAGGAGATGTCGAACTCACTCAGCTCCACAGCCCACTTGGCTAGTCTGTCGGAGTGCTCCACTCCGTCCAAGATACTCCTCAGGGGGTGGTCGGAGACTACCTTGATAGAGTGGGCTTGGAAATACGGACGGAGTCGCCTGGCCGAAACCACCAAGGCGAAAACCAACTTCTCGAGGATCGGATATCTCGCTTCAGCTTGCCTCAACACCCGGCTCACGTAGTAAATTGGAAGCTGCTTCTTTCCCTCTTCTCGGACCAGCACTGAGCTAACTGCTTTAGCCCCCACCCCTAGGTAGAGCAAGAGATCCTCACCGCCCTGCGGACCCTAAAGGAGAGGAGCTCGGGTCAGCTATTGTTTGAGCTTTATGAAAGCCTCCTCGCACTCCGGGGTCCACTCGAATTTCTGGTTGCCCCGAAGGGCCTTGAAGAATGGGGAGCACTTCTCTCCGGCCTTGGAGAGAAACCGGCTAAGACCTGCCAGCCTTCCGGTCAACCTTTGAACTTCCTTGGAATCTCTCGGGGACGCCATCTCCACGATGGCTTTCACCTTGTCGGGGTTAGGCTCCACCCCCTGGGGAGTAAGGAGGTGCCCTAGAAACTTCCCCCTTCCCGCGTCGAAAACACACTTGGCCGGGTTGAGCTGCATCTTGTACCTCCTCAGGGTGGCGAAGGTCTCTGCCAGATCCGCTACGTGCTCTGCGGCGCTCTTGCTCTTGACGAGTAGGTCATCCACGTAGACCTCCAGATTCCGCCCCTTTTGCTCTCTGAAGACGTGATCCATCATTCTTTGATATGTCGCGCCGGCGTTCTTGAGCCCGAAGGGCATCATCTTTTAGCTATAGCATCCGTCGCTGGTGATGAAGGAAACGTCGCGGCAATCGGGGGGATGCATCCGGATCTGGTGATATCCTGAAAAGGCATCAAGGAAGCTCATTACGGGAAACCCGACGGCGGAATCAACCAGCGCGTCGATTTGAGGCAAGGGATAACAATCCTTGGGGCAAGCTTTATTGAGCATAGAGAAATCGATACATAGTCTCCAGCCTCCTCCCGACTTCTTCACCATTACAATATTGGAGACCCAGCCTGGATACTAGATCTCCGAAACAAAACCCGCTTCCAGCAGCTTCCCCACTTCCTCCCGGATTGGTCCCGCCAGCGCGGTGGCGCTCTTCCTCTGCTTCTGACGGATTGGGGTCGTCGCTGGATCCAAGTTGAGGCGATGACAGGCAACATCAGCATCAATCCCTGGCATCTCGGCGGCGCTCCACGCGAAGATGTCCGCGTTCTCCTGCAGGCAAGCAGTTATCTCCACCTTCCCTTCCGGGGGCAAGGCTCCTCCGATCTTCAACAGCTCAGGCTCTCCTCTCGGGGAGATCACCTCCACTTCCTCCAGCTCCTCGGCAGCCTGCAGGCCCTCCTCCTGCTCCATCATCCTCTCCAACCTTTCTGCGTCACCCATCCAGCTGATGGTGCTGACCGCATTCAGGTAGCATTCCCTGGAGGCCTTGGGATCTCCTCTGATCCTGACTTGGACGTCGTCCCGGCAGTACTTCAGGCACTGATGATATGAAGACGGAACGGCCTTAAAGTAGTTGATGAGGGGCCGCCCGAAGATGGCGTTGTAACCGCTGGGTGTGTCGACGATGATGAAGCGACATCGGATCGAAGTTCCCCCGAGAGTGACCAGCAACTCCACCCCTCCTTCCACCTCTTTCTTCTCTCCCGAGAAACCAAAGAGAGGCCCGTCCGCCGCCTGAACCCGGGACGCTTCCACCTGAAGACCGACGAAGGTTCTCTTGAAGATGACATTCACCGAACTACCGTTATCCGCGAGGATTCGGTCGACGGTGAAGTCCTCGATCGCGTCCTGGATCACCAGAGCGTCGTGGAAGGGGTTCTCGTTCCAGAGCATGTCTTCCTCTGAGAAGGTGATCTCGTTCAATGGAGGTGGGGTTTGAGACGTCGAGGCGACGCTCTTTTTGTAGATCTGGTGGAGGCTTCCCTTGCGGGAAGCTCCTAACCCAGCCCCTCCGTTGATTACTCTGACGTGTCTGCCTCCCGGACTGGGGATAACATTCCATCTTCCTCCTTGGTCGATCATGTCCTCGTTTCTCCTCCTCTGCGGCACCTGGTAAGCCACCTGCCCAACCTGGGCCTCCTGCTGCGGCTGCTCCCTCTCGGCCACCGTCACTTACATCCTCCTCCTTGCTTCCCAGAACTCAGGGCAAGCCAAGGTTCCGTGCCCCTCCACTCGATGGATATCGCAGTAGAGGGGAATCGCCGCTTCCTGCCGCCTTTCCTGCCTCCTCTCCTGTTGCCTCTCCTTTCGCCGGCGCTTAGCGGCTCGCTGGGTGATGGCCATGGTCTCCCTTCTTCCTCCTCCCTGCTCCCGAGGGTTGTAATTCCTCCTCTCCTCCTGATGGACGGGTCGCCTCCCCTGGGGGAGATCCCTCGGGTACTGGAATCTTCTCTCCTCGCTCCTCATCTCTCGACCCCCGACGGGCCTCCTATCCTCCTGCCTTCGAGGCCTCTCCTGTCTCTCCGCTTTTCTGAGCTCCCTTCCCCTTTCTCTCTTCTCTTCCACTTTCCTCTGCGGCCTCTCCTGCTTCCTGTTGCTGCGCCCCTCCGGCGCCCTCTCCTTCTCCAGCAGCCTTCCTCTGTCCTTCCCCAGCGGTCTGTCTCCGTCTAACCGTGCCAGGAACTCCTTGTTCCTCTCCTCTCCTTGGATGAACACATTGGCTCGCTCCACCATTTCTTTGAACAACTTGGGCGGCCTGTGCCCCAGCTCCATGTTGAACAGGCCCTGCTTCAGCCCAAACTTGAGGGCCACCATCAAGGTGAACCCGTCTACCTCTTCCACCTCCAGCACCTCCTCCTGGAACCGATCGATGTAACGGCCCAAACTTTCGTGCTTCCCCTGCACGATCTTGAAGAGGGCGGTTACCTCCTTCTTCCTCCGCTTGGACGTCGCAAACCTTGCCAGCAGACCACGTCAAAGATCTGAGAAGCAGTAGACTGACCCTGCTGGCAGCTGGTGGAACCAATCTCTTGCGCTACCTTTGAAGGTAATGGAGAAGAGCCGGCACTTGAGAGCATCGGACATGTTGCGAATAGACACCACATCTTCAAACCATTGAAGATGTCTCACCGGGTCGTCCTTGCCGAAGTAGTACGAGAGGACCGGCTCTCTGAAGTTGTCGGGGACGAGGGCTGCGAGGATCTCGTCGCAAAAGGGGCTCCTCCCTTCCTGGCGGCGGCGAGTATCCTCCCCACTCGAGCAGTCATACTCGCTCCATCGGCGAGTATCTCCATACCTCGCCGAGAGTTCCGGATCTCGAAACCGGATTCCCTGACTACTCGTCGGGTGATGTCGCGGCGGGATCACCTGCTCTCCACTCGCCCAAGCGGGCTCCTTCCCTGCTCGCCGAGTTGGTATCTCCTCGCCCGGGGGTGTCCGGCGGCGGGGAGAAGTCGCCGTCACCTCAGGCGGATTGGACAACCCGACGAGTATCGCCTTCTCCACTCTCCTCGCGAACTCTTCAAAAGCCGCCACTGTCACATACTCGCTACCTTGCCCCGGGACTCCAGCTCCCGCCGAGTTACCTCCCAACTCGCCCCGGTCTCCACCATCGGCCATCTTCCAACCACGACTTTCTTCTTCGGTCGCTATCCACGCTCACCGCACCAAGTGTTGAAGCCGAGAAATATCTCAACCTCAGAAATCGGACTAGGCCACCTGAAGTTACTGGTCGAGCGGTCAAAAAGATGGTCTCTGGTCAGGAAACATAAGCAAACTGTGCGAACAAGACCCCAGGTTGCTGCGGCAGGAAGGTCCCACCACGTACCCAGTTGCTTAGAAGCAACCCCTTCTCAACCAAATTGGCCGAGCTAGGTACGAAGGAGACGAGCTCGAGCAATAGCGAGTCGAGGGCAATTGTTGGAACTCGCGAGGGCTCAGGCCGAGATTCGCTTCTTCTCCTCCCTCGTACCCCTGGGGTCCTATTTATAGGGAAATCCAAGGAGGGGGGGTCTTACTTATACCCCCACCCTGGCGAGTTGGCGACTTCCCTGAGGAGCTCGCCTAGAAGAGGCGAGCATCTGGCCATAGTCGCCACCTGGCAAGTTGGCCTGGGGAGCTCGCCATACTCGCCCGAACCTCCTGCGGCCTGGGGTGCTGATCTGGATCCCCATCTTGCCTTATTGACTTTGACTTCTGATGACCTGGCGGTGGTAGGACCCACCCTCGTCGAATATGGGTTGTACAATGAATATGGGGACTTGTTGTAGGCACTAAAGAAAAGCAAAAACTTGGCCAAAACTCAGGCTAAGGAAATTGCAGATCTTAAGATGGCTGCATTTGATTTAGAGAAAGAGTTGGATCAAAAAATGAATGAAGTTGCCAAACTGAAAACTATAACTGTTATTCAGATGGGTACAATCACATATAAAAATGATCTAATTAAAAATCTGGAAGTCAGACTTCAAAAGGAGAAAGATTTGGTGGTTAGTTATTCCAAGCCAAAATCAATTTTACCCTTAATAGATGAGTTTGTGGCTCAAAAGGGTAAGGCTGGAATAGGCTTTAAAGGTAACACCAGGGCTGTCCAATTCAAGAAAAAGGGCAAAGCCTCAGTCCAGCCACTGAATTTTAAAGTCCCTGTAGTTTTTAGAAAGGTACAAGAGCCTTCTAACAAGTATGATCTTGAGAATACTCATGATCATAGTAAGACTAAAGTTCTGAATGACAAGGGTGTTTATGTCAATAAGACAGCCCAAGTTCATAAACTCCATATTTGTGAGAAACCAGTGGGGATAGCTGCAGCAGTACCAGCACAATACAAAAGATTTGCTGTCAACCAGACTGTCAAGAATGTATCTAAAAATAGATACAACAAGTATGAATGCTGGTGTTGAGGCAAGACAGGTCATTATGCCATAAATTGCTGGCACAACATTAGTATCAGGAAGAACAACAGTCTACCTGTTAGAAGAACTGCAGGTAGATTTGTTAAGTATGAAGCTAACTTGAATCAAGGACCCAAGACTTACTTAGGTTCTAAGGAAAGGTAATTCTTTATTGCAGGTGAGTCCAAGTTACCATGCCCCTATATGGTACTTGGACAGTGGATGTTCCAGGCACATGACTGGAACAAAGGGGTTGTTGAAGGAGTACTTGCCTATCATAAATGGGTCTAAAGTAATCTTTGGTGGTTCTGAAAAGGGAATCATAAAAGGGTTTGGTAACATTTCTAATAACCAGATTACAATCACTCAAGTGGCCTATGTAAAGGGTTTGAAACACAACCTTAGAAGCATAAGTTAGCTGAGTTATTTAGGATATGACATTTAATTTATTAAGAATGGATGTCATATCAAAAGATCAAGTGATCAAAAGATTATTTTGACAGGATATAAAAAAAGAAATGTGTACTGTCTTAATTTTGAGTGTGAGAACAATGTGTCTCCTATTTGTCTTGTAGCTGATGAGAGAGTCTCTCATTGTGTCAAATGGCACAAGAGGCTGGTCCATCTTAACTACAAAACAATTGGCCAACTCTTTAGCAAAGAGTTAGTAAGGAATGGTCCAAATGTTAAGTGTATAAAGGATGAGATATGCTCAGCTTGTCAAAAAGGCAAGCAGACAAAATTCTCCTTTCATAGCCTTGAAAACAAGGATTCAGTGAGGTGTCTATACCTCTTACATATGGATCTATTTGGTCCTATGCCAGTTCATAGTCTAGGTAGGAAGGTCTACACTTTTGTGGTGGTAGATGACTATTCTAGATATTCCTGGGTGTTATTTCTGAGACAAAAATCAGAAACCCCAAGTGTTTTATATAGTTTTGTCAAGCAAATTCAGAATGAACATGACAGTACAGTGGTCAAAATCAGAAGTGACCATGGCACTGAATTTCAATCTGAGAGTATGACAAGACTGTGTGAAGAATTTGGGATTTTTCAAGAAATCTCCTCACCTAGAATACCACAGCAAAATGGTATTGCTGAAAGGAAGAATAGAACACTGATTGAGGCTGGTAGAACTCTATTGAGTGACACTTCTCTCCCAGAATATTTTTGGCCTGAGGCAGTAAACACTGCATGTCATGTGATCAATAGGGCTTCTATCACCAAAAGCCACAAAAAGACTCCCTAAGAGATCATGAAGGGTAGAAAACCATACTTATCCTATTTTAGGATCTTTGGTTGCAAGTGCTATATCCTTAACAATGACAAGTCTTATCTAACTAAGTTTGCTGTCAAATTCCAAGATGAGATATTTGTTGGGTACAGCAACAATAGTAAGGTTTATCGAGTCTACAACTTGATTACTCAAGTTGTAGAAGAGTCTGTACATGTTGTCTTTGATGAAACAAGACTGATTAACAGTGAGTTGCCTTGTAGCTCATGCAATTCTACAGGTATAAATGAGAAAATGGACAAGCTTACCATTATAGAAGAATCAACTGAAGAGCGGGAAGTGAAAAATGGTGGCTACTGTCCAGGGGGAGTACAGGACTCTCTAGATGCAGATGAACACCAAGATGTGCAGCATATTGAAGAGACTGGAGGGGTTCAACATGAAGATAGTCTACCTCCAGCTGTTAGACACTTAAAGGATCATCCAGCAAATCAAATAATTGGGGATCTAAGACATGGAGTGCAAACTAGAAGCAGGAACTTGAACACAGTGCTTTGCTCAAGCTTCCTATCTCAACTGGAGCCAAAGAGATTTGAAGAAGCTATTCTGGACCCACATTGGATTGATGTCATGCAAGAGGAGCTGAATCAGTTTAGAAGGTGCAAGGTCTGGGAGTTAGTTCCTAAACCAAAAGACCACAACATCATTGGAACAAAGTGGATCTTTAGGAACAAATTGGATGAGAATTGGATCATTGTGAAGAACAAAGCAAGACTTGTTACAAAAGGATACAAGCAGGAAGAAGGTATTGACTTTGATCAAACCTTTGCCCCAATAGCAAGACTGGATGCAATTAGGATGTTCCTTGCCTATGCAGTATATCAAGGCTTCAGGGTATTCCAAATGGATGTAAAATCAGCATTCCTAAATGGAAATCTTAAAGAAGAAGTTTATGTAGAGCAGCCCTCAGGTTTTGTTGATTCTCTCAAACCTGATTATGTTTATAGACTTAGAAAAGCGTTATATGGGTTAAAGCAAGCCCCAAGGGCTTGGTATGAAACCTTGTCTACTTTCCTTATTGAGAACAAATTCTTAAGGAGGAAAATTTACAAAACTCTATTCCTAAGGGAGTCCAAAGGTAAGATAATCTTAGTCCAGATATATGTAGATGACATAATATTTGGGTCTACAGAAAGCAACCTTTGCAAGAAATTTGCTAAACTTATGCAAGGGAAGTTTGAAATGAGCAGCATGGGAGAACTTAAGTTCTTCTTGGGCCTTCAAGTAAGATAGACTGATGATGGCTTGTTCATATCCCAGTCTAAGTTCACCAAGGAGTTAATTAAGAAGTATGGTATGGAATCATCCTCCACCATGAGAACTCCTATGGGAACAAGTATGCATATATGCAAAGATGATGCAGGTAAACCTGTAGATGAGTCTTTGTATAGAGGAATAATTGGCTCTCTTTTATATCTAACTACTAGTAGACCAGACATTATGTATGCAGCATGTGTCTGTGCTAGGTACCAATCATGCCCTAAAGAATCACATTACACTGCTGTAAAAAGGATTTTGAGATATCTAAAGGGCACACCTAATCTAGGCCTTTGATACCCTAGGAATAAAGATTTTCTACTGACAGGCTATTTAGATGCAGACTTTGCAGGTTACAAAGAAGATAAAAAAAGCACAACAGGCACCTGTCGATTTCTAGGAGGAAGATTGATGTCTTGGAGTAGTAAGAAGCGGACTAGTGTGGCAATTTTCACAGCTGAGTCTGAATATGTGGCAGCAGGAAGTTGTTGTGCACAACTGTTGTGGATTCAGCACCAGCTAGAAGACTATGGCATTCAAATAAGTAGAACACCTTTGTTTTGTGATTCTACTAGTGTTATTTCTATTGCTAAAAATCCTGTTTCACATAGTAAGACTAAGCATATAGAAATAAGATATCATTTTCTTAGAGAACATGTAGAGAAAGAGGGCATCTCACTAGAATTTGTCAAAACAGATTATCAAATTGTAAATGTATTTACTAAGCCTTTAGATGAAACTAAATTCAATAAATTTAAAATTGAATTAGGAATGTTAAACATAGATTAGTCTAACAAATTTGGCTAAGTAAATCTGTGTCAACACATCCAGAGAAGTGGTGTCGACACTTCAGTAAGTGGTGTCGACACAACCAGAGTAGTGGTGTCGACACATCCAGAATTGTGTCGACACTTACAATAAGAGTCGACACAGAATTTCTGATGAACTTCTAAGTTTGTCTAGTGTCGACATATCATCAATTGGTGTCGACACATAGTAGTCAACGCCATTGTCGAGACATTAGGAGTCTGTGTCGACACATTTCAACTGTGTCAACACATTTAGACAGTTTTTGCCCGTCTTTTGACCTTCTTTGATTAGAAGGGTATAAATAGGTCCAGAACATATTCTGTCGACACGCTCTCCAGATTTTTGAGACTAAACCCTTGTGTCGACAAACTCTCTTCTCTTAATCCAAGTTTTCTCACCATCCCAATGACGCCAAAGGTTGAATATAACATTAACGAAGGATATGAGGTGGTTCTTCATGCCTTTGATGATGCTGATTCAGAGATTAAAGGAGTAATTACCCTAATCACTGACAATGGTTTGGAGTTTCTGATATCCGAATCAACCAAGATTTGGAAGAAAGAGGTTTTTGAGTTCTTTGCTGCAGCAACAGTAGACTCAACTGGACTTAAGATTAAATCAACAGTTAATGGAGCTAAAGTCAAAGTGACCTTGAAGAGTTTGAAAAAAATTCTTCATCTTCCAAGAACTCAGGATGAAGAAGAAGTACCAGTATCATAAACAAGGGAGGCACTACAATGGTGTGGATTGGATCCCACCATGAAGATTGGAACTGCAATTAACAGGAACGGGATGAATCAGCAAGGTAAATTCCTTTCAGAAGTGGTAGGAAAGGTTATTCTGTGTAAGCTAGGGGGACATGATAGGATTTCTGCCTATATGTTCAACATCATGACAAGGATAATTTTTAAACTCCACACAGATTGGTCTATAATACTGTTTGAAAAGATTAAGGAAAGCATCAAGAAGCCTAATTTGGCTAGAATAATGAGTCTATACTTGACTGGAGAAATTCCAGAAGTAATGAACAAGATTCCTGGTTCTAAAATCAATCATATGAGAAGAATGGACATCAGGATTATTTCCAGATGGGATAGGATCCTATCAAAGGACATACTTGAAATAGAGAGACAAGAGGCTACTGAGAAATCTCCTGTACAGGACCTTACTGTGAATGCACAAGTGCAGGGGGAGACAGTTACTGCACAGGTACAAGGGGAAGAGAGAATTCACATGGCAAGTGAAATGGATTCATAATCTATTCTTGAGACACCTCATGTCAACAGTCCAGCACTAGATGTGATCATGGAGGATACATCTGTAGTTATTGATGCTCCTGAGACAGCTGTATCACCAGTTCACCCTCAACAGGAGTTCACTCTGGAAGAATTGTTTCCTGACATTGAGGGAGCAGCAAATAAGGAGGAGCAAGTAAGGTTTGAGGGGGAGCAGACTGATATTGAGGGGGAGCAGCATAGGACTGAGAAGGAGCTGCCTCCTAGTCCTAAGGAAAGAGTAGATATTGCCAGTACATCTGCTTCAGAGGATGAGGAGATTGCAAGTATCAAGAAAAGAAAACTGATGGTTTTCAAGAGAAGAAGCCAGAGCTATAAGAAGACTTTGCAAGCTACTACTTCACAACCTGCCCCAAAGACTGATTACAGCTCATTAATGGTGGTTTTGCAAGTTAAATTAGATGAGCAGAGAATGGCTCTAGAGAAGTATGTGGATGAAAGCCATAAATCACTTCAATTTGATTTGGCTCAGGATATTAAATCCATAAGGTTTGAAATCAATCTTCATAAGAAAGAGTTGACAGATTGCTTTCACAAGGGGGGCAATGCTGTAGTATTTCTAGCAAAGCAACAAGCAGAAGTCAAGAAACAAGTGGATGATATTGCTGTCAAACAAGGCTATGTCCTTGAAAATCAGATTATAATGAATGACAATCTGACTGAATCTCACAATGAGATAGTCACTGAAGTAAAGAAAATAGTTATTCCAATGACTGAAGCAAGGGCTAAGGAGAAAGAGGAATTTGATCAGAAGCTACAGGAAGCCTTGGATTCCTTTAAGACAGCCATTACTACTTCTCAGAAAACAATTTCTGATCAGCTTCTGAAGATAAAATCATTTTATAAAGATTGTGTAAATTTTCTTGATGGCCAAATAAGATTTCAAAAGGATGACTTAAGAGATCACATTGAAAGAGAAGTTATAAAGGGGGAGAGAGTGTTAGTCAATGCAGGCTCAGATCATACCAAATGGATATCCAATAGCATCAGAGCCACTCTGGGATATCCACCCCTTTGTGATGATGACAATGTTGTGAAATCTGGTGTGTAACCTGCTTATATTGGAGGTGATCAACCTGAAGTTGCTCAGATCATCTACCCTTCAGCAGATTTTGATATGATTCAACAACAGGTTCAGACAATGTACAGTCCTCAACAGAAAGTTGATAATGTTATAATAAAAAAAGTTGAAATGTCAGAAGCTGCCTTGAAAGCTCAACAGGAAGCTCAACTTTCAAAGAAAAGATTCAGAGAATAGGCTGAGTTAAAGCCTGATTTTGAGCAGTGGAGCCCCACTTCAAGAAATATAATTTTGATTGCCTGGAAAGCTGTGAAAGATCAAGTTCATGAAAGGGGCAAGTGGTATAATGAACAGTAATGGCAAGCGTATAAGGCAAGGCAAGAAGCCATTGTGCAACATAGAAGAAAGGCTAAGATTGGGAAGCTACCTCTTAATGCTCAGGAGCCTAGCAAATATTTCTCTAAGCCTTTTCATTATTTTGAAAGACAAAGGATTATGGCTGAAGCTCAGAAGAAGGCAGAGTTGAAAGGAAAGAAGCCTATTGATGAGGCAGAACCTCCTATGCAAGCTCAGATTAAACTAGGAAAAGGCATAGTCTTCAAGGAGCCTGATCAGCCTTAGGATAGATTTAGGCTTCGTTTGTTTGGGCATTTTGATACTCCGTTTTGGGCAAACGCTGCCGGAAGGAGGGTAAACAAATGAACCTCCGGCGGCGTTTGCTCCGTTTCGACCCGCCCGCCTTGAGAAATGCCCCAAAAAGCTCCGTTTGGAGCAGCCACCTCCCCCCTCCGGTTCGAACACTCCGTTTCCACCCGCCGGATCGATCCGCCACCGCTGAACCAAATGAAGCCTTACTAGATTTTGCAAGAATAATGTAATTTTTAGTTTTAAAAAAAATCTATGTAAACAGTTGTTAAGAAACTTTTGGATAATTTAAACAAAACAATGTTTCATGTTCATTCAAGTTGCATTCTTATTCTGTGATGTGATTTGGTTATATGTTTTGTTTATAAGTTATCCTGTCATTTATCATTTATATACATCATCATATTTGTTTATTATAAGTGGTGTATATCATTGACTAAAGGGTTATGACTTCTCCAAATATGGGAAGATTGTTGGGTACATTGGAAAATATGTACATGATTTGGAGAAGCCTCACATAGCTCAATGATATACATCAAGGTGTATTTGATGTTATTTTAAGTTTATATGTGCAGGTTAAGTATTTGTCAAAATGCTGAAAAAGTTTCTAAGTCCTTGTGTCGACACTTAAGAAAGCCTGTGTCGACACTTAGAAAAGCTGTGTCGACGCCTGAAGCAACTGTGTCGACACACAGAATTTATTAGTCGACATCAACTGTGTCGACACCGGGAGGCAGTGTCGACACACAGAAATAGTAGTCGACATCAACTGTGTTGACACTAGGAGGCAGTGTCGACACACAGAAGTATTAGTCGACATCAACTGTGTCGACACCTGGAGGCAGTGTCGACACACAAATTCTGAGACTATATCAACTGTGTCGACACACAGGACTTCTGTCGACACTCAGCAGAGTTTCAACAATGATGATTGCTGTGAAGTGAAGAAGTGTCTATGTCGGCACAAAGAAGCTGTTTCGACACATTCTACAGATGCAGTGTCAAGAAGCTGTGTCGACACCAGAGGAGCTATGTCGACATCACCAAAGCTTGTGTCGACATTTAATCTACTTGTGTCGACACATAATGACAATCAGTCTCGACGCTTTGCTGACAAAGACAAAGGTTCAAGAACTGACTGGAGACTTGACAGCTGTGTATTCCAATAAGTTTGCTGAAGCTGCCAGACCTGTCAGAAGTTGGTTAGAAACTGGATCAGCCGATTACCATAGATGAAGTCTATAAATAGATGGATTCTGTCAACAACAAAAATAACAATTGAATTATTAATCATTGATCAAGGAAGTGCACGTCACAAAGAATAAGATTTTCGTGAGAAGATCTAAGGAGAATTCAAGCAAGAATTCTGAAGAAACTTCAGAAGTTCTGAAGATTGAGAGAGATCTTCAGTTGTTGAAGTAAAGAAGGAGACATTTACAAGTCTCTTAAGAAGCAGATCTTGAACTAATCTGTTAAGAAGGATTCAGATCTATTTCTGGATTCTAAGAAGGAAGCTGGCAGCAAGTCAACTTCAAAGGAGATCAACCTTACTGAGTTCAGATTCAAGAAGCTTTGAAGAAAGCTAAGAACGGGTTGATTTCATCCATCAGTTTTATCAAGAAGCTGATCAAGAAACATTTTATCCATTCTCTCTCAACAAGGGTAAGAGTCCTTCAAAATCACTTATCAAATTTTGTAGGATCTTTCAAGATCTGAGTTGTAAGCCTATTATATAAAGGCTGAGTGTAGGAGATATAGATCTCTGAGTGGGAGGGCTTTTGAGCCTGTGTGTAGGAGAAATTTTTCTCTGAGTTATAGGCTTTGTGGCAAGGCTGAGGTAGGGCTGTTAGCCTGAACTGTAGGAGTGAGGTTACACTCTGAGTTGTAGGAACCTTAAAGGGTTCTGAGTTGTAGGAACCTTTCAGGGTTCTGAGCTGTAAGATCTGTGGATCTGAGAAGAAGGAAGAAGTTAGGCCGAATCTAGCACACTACTAGATAGGTGAAGGGGAAAGTGGATGTACCCAGACCTTGGGGAACCACTATAAATCTGTGTGTAATCTGTGATGTATGTGTAATTGTGAATTCTGTGTTGTGATTGCTATAGAATAAGTTATGTTCTAATTTAAGAACTGAAATATCATTCTGCCTTTAGTATAAAAGAAAAGAACATATTCACCCCCCCCCCCCTCTAGGTGTTTGGGTTATCTTGAAATCAATTCTATCATGCGCCAAAGGCCAGATTCGTCGAACGGCATTCGTCGAACGACGTACGTCGAACTGCATTCGCCGAACGATATTCGACTTCTGTGTCAAAGGCCAGATTCGTCGAACGGCGTTTGACGAATCTGTGCCAAAGGACAGATTCGTCGAACGGCATTCGACTTCTGAGTCTTGACGTTGAGTGATCTCAACGCTGTCAACGCTTCTACGCCATGGAGTTGAGTGAACTTAACACACTCAACGCCAAAGGCCAGATGCGTTGAATGACGTTAAGTGAACTCAACGCACTCAATATTTTTTGCCTTAGAATATTTTAAGCATTTTCAATTTCTTTCAACTCATCATATGAGCTATACCATATAGATCCAATCTCCCAATTTCTCCACAATCTTATGTGTGACCCTGATAGGCTCATACTGAGTTGGCAGTGAGGCTACATGCTCGATCACTTCCAAATCACTATGGTAGCACCAATAGTTTCGACCCACTGGATGCACCCGTCACCACCGAACCAAATATAGCTTAATCCCTCATGACCTCCACCACCATGCCAAACGGAGCCTAAGCCATCCTAAGGCTTTGTTTGGTTCAGCGTTTTTCCACCTCCGTTTGGAGCGAACGCCGTCATACGACGGGTAAACAAACGGTCGCAGTCCGCATTTACTTCGTTTGCACCCGAAGCAAGGATGAAGCGGCCCCCATCCACTCTATTTCGACCCTTACCTCTCCCGCTCTGGTTCCAAAGTGGCATTTCGACCCACCGGATGCACCCGCCACCGCCGAACCAAATATAGCTTAGGCTTCATTTAGCGTGGCGTTTTTAGCCAACACGTTTCACCAAAACGCAACATGAGGCGCTTTAATCGTTTATTTTTCCGCTTCAATTTCGAATCGCCGGTAAACTCAGTTGCGTGAAAAATTTCGTGTCATTAAACCTGCACCCGGAACTCCAGTTCACCGCGTTTAGGGAGGGGGAGCAATCTGGACGGGAAGATAACGTCGGAGGAACTTCATATTGTTGGTGGGGGAGGAGATGAGTGAGGAGGAAGCGGTTGCGGCCGTGGATCTCGCGGACTCCGACGGCAACGGGCTGTTACGGTTGGAAGATTTTTTGTTCATACGGCGAGAAGCTTGAGGGTGACGTTGGGGAGCTTTGGGGAGCGGCGGACGGTGGAGGAGTGTGAGCCCCGCCGGTGGGCTCTGGGCAATCCGTCGGCGACGGAGCATGGCTGAGGCAAGATGGAGGAATGGCGAAGGCAGGGCAGACGAATGGCAGAGGCAGACAGAGGAACAGTCAACTAATATATATCTCTACTAATATACGAAAACTACTCTTTGGTGAAACATTACCTGATATCCATATATTGTCCTTATAGTTGTATTCATAATTACACAATTATACCAAACTTAATATTAGTATATTATAAAGACAATATCCTTTTAGGTAATTACACAACTTTGCAATATTAAAATACAAAAAAGAAAAATATTAGATACTCTAAATCTATTGTCTCTAGTTAGGAATGGCAAGAGAAAAATAAATGTTTTAACGTTAAAATATAATTTGTTTTACAAAATAAAATTTGTATTCTTGATTTATATTTTTTTACGGTCATTTTGAGTACTCATATGTATATGTTACGGGTCGGGCGGAGCCCGCCGGGAGAGGGCAAAGTCCGTCGTCGTGGGTCGGGTACTGTCGCGCGAGGTCACATGGGTGGGTACTCATATATATATATATATATATATATATATATAGAGAGAGAGAGAGAGAGGGTGGAGTGATAATGAGAGAGGGAGAGAGGAGTAATAAATTATTTTATAGATTAAAATTTACAAAATTTTATAAAATAAAAATAGGAATAATAATTCATATTTTTTTGCGGTCATTTTAAGTACTCATATGTATATATTTTGAAAAAAATAAGATTTCGGGTGCGTGCGCAGACCGCTCATAGGCAGGTGCAACCCGCAGCGACGCATCGAGCACGGGCGAAGCCCGTGCACAGGCGGGCGAAGCCCGCCTGAATGCGGCCGAAGGCCGCCCGAGAGCTTCGAGCACGGGCATAGCCCGTGCGAAGAAGCTTGTGTGTGTGTATATATATATATATATATATATATATATATATATATATATATATATGAATACATATCATATGCGGGCTAGCTTAGGTGCGGGCGTACGGGCATGGAGATTTGGGGGTCAAGAAGGCTCCAAATCAAAAAATGATCAACATAAAAGTTGTTCGGATCGCCGAGATCTACAACTTTCATGTTGATCACTTTTTGATTTGGAGCCTCCTTGACCCCCAAATCCCCATGCCCGTACGCCCGCACCTAAGCTAGCCCGCATATGATATGTATTCATATATATATATATATATATATATATATGAATACATATATATATATATATATATATATATATATATATATAAATATATATATATATATATATATATATATATATATATAAATATATATATATATATATATATATATATATATAAATATATATATATATATATGTAGGGACCCGAAAATTTTAAAATTTTAGGTTTACTGTAGCAGTTTCGCCGCCCAGATTTTTTCGGGTCCCAAATCAAAGGTCACGGATGCTCCAAATCAAAAAGTGTTCAACACGAAAGTTGTTCGGATCGTTGAGATCTACAACTTTCATGTTGATCACTTTTCGATTTGAAGTCGTTTTGACCCTTGCCCGTACGCCCGTTTGCCCGCACATGATATCTCCCCTATATATATATATATATATATATATATATATATATATATATATATATATATATAAGCTTTAAACTGTAACATTAAATATATATATACACACGAGTGACAAGTACGGGCCTCTGACCAGGGGGCATTCAGCGGGGGAGCGACATTTGTCGTGGGGGAAGACATTTGTCGCGGGGTCGACATTTGTCCTAGGGGCGACATTGGTCGTGGGGGCGACATTTGTCGTGGGGGAGACATTGGTCGTAGGGGAGACATTGGTCGTGGGCGGTGACATTAATCGTGGGCGGCGATATTGATCGTGAGCGGCGACATTAATCGTGGGCGACGACATTGATCGTGGGCGACGACATTGATCGTGGGCAAGTCTCCTAAACTCTCATTTATCCAGCCAATCCAAGACACTCGCCTTGCTACTATGCAGCAAGCCCCCTAAACTCTCATTTATCAAATGAGAAAAAAAATCATGGAGAAGAAATAAAATTTAAGTTATCTAAATTGATTTAGAAAAATTCCCGTTTGTACACATACGATTTTTCATCAAGCACTTTGTTAACAGTATCTCCATTTTTATCCTTTTTCCAAGTTCTTAACCATGCTTAAACGATAGCAAGTGACCAATGAATTCATTCAAATGTAGCTACAGAGTAAATTGTTTCGGTAAAACCAAGTCAACTAATATTTAGAAGAATTAAAATTTTTTTTTATAGTAACTGCCTATCTCATTAAAATCAAAGCATAAAATTGCAATTCAAAATTCTAAGAATTCGTTCGTTTCAACGACATTGATATTAAAGTATTGACTTTAAAAAAATGAAAATCATTTCCGCTGTTTGTATCAACAATTGTATAGTGGAATTGACTTTCTGATGGAAAGTCGTTGATATTCACACAAAACTAAAAACTCATTGGTTCAAAGTCTATATCCAGGTGCGAATATTGAGATTTCCAACATCGGTTTTTCAAAAGAAGAGTAATTTTTTATGCATAAATGCGATTTTTTTGGACAACACATGATTTTTCGCCCGAATGCGACTTTTTCATACGCTATTTATTGGCCAGGACGCTATTTTTTCGCCAGAACGCTATTTTTGGCCCGGACGCGCTTTTTTCATCCGGACAAGTTTTTTTCGCTCGTACGCGTTTTTTTAGCTAGGACGCGATTTTTTCGCCAGGGCGCGATATTTTCGACCAGACGAGTTTTTTTCACTCGAGGGTGTTTTCTTCGCCCGGAAGCGATTTTTTCGCACTGACACGATTTTTTTCGCCCCGACGCGATTTTTTCTCCTGGGCGCGATTTTTTTTGCACGAACGCGGTTTTTTTTCCCCGATGTGTTTTTATCGCCCGTGGGAGTTTTTTTCGCTCTGGCGCAATTTTTTCGCCCGTGCGCGATTTTTCTGCCCCGATTTTTTGCCCAGGAGCTATTTTTCAGCCCGGGCGAGATTTTTCCGCCCGGGCGCAATTTTTCTGCCCGTGCGCGATTTTTCCGAACGGGCGCCATTTTCCCGCCTGGACACCAGTTTTCCGCTCGTACGCACTTTTTCGCCCGGACGCGATTTTTCGGTCGGATGCGATTTTTCGGTCGAACATGACTTTTTCGCCCCGGCGCGACTTTTTTGCCCGGACCCGATTTTTCGCCCCGAAGCGAAAATTTCGCGTCGGGCCGAAAAAATCGAGTCCGGGCGAAAAAATCGAGTGAAAAAAATCGCGTCAGGGCGAAAAAGTTGCGCCCGGGCGAAAAAATTGCGACTGGCCGAAAATTCACGTCCGGGCGATTTTTTCGCGTCTGGCTGAAAAATCACGTCGGGTACATTTAAATTGCTTGATATGAATCTTTCATTGAAAAAGAGGAAGAAGAAAACCCGTTCGAAAATCGCGTCGAGGCAAAAAAATCTCGTCGAGCGAAAAAATCACGTCTAGGAGAAAAAAATCGCTTTCGGGCGAAAAAATCACGGTCGGGATTAAAAGTCACGTCCGGACGAAAAAATAGTGTCGGAGCGAAAAATTTTAGTTCGGGCGAATAAAATCGCATGTAACACCCCCATCTGTCGTATGGAATATAACAGAAGGGCCGGCCGGGGCCCCACGCTATATACCACGAACAGTTAGTGGAGTTACGTATTAATACCAAATTACCATCGTAGGAATTCGAATCCTAAATCAGAGCATTCTAGCGGAAATTTTTAAAACGGTTATAAGAACCCATAAACAACACATGAATGTCCACTACAACCACAATAAGAATGATAGAATATACACAAAAGTCTTGGTCTTATGGCCTTACAATAGTTTGATTAACAAAAGTGTTTTACATACTGCTCGCAGGCCGACCATACATGACAGTATTAAAAGAAAACACTTCGCTTTGGCCTTCAAGGGCAAGCATAGCAACAAGAGCTTCAGCTCGCTATTTGCCACTAAGCTCACTTATTCCTGCATAGGAACAATCCACCGCACGGTGGCAAAACAGAGCAACGGTCAGCTAAAGCTGACCAAATTATAATGACCTCACCCCCAACTTGCGGTGGCAGTGCTCCTTCCCTACATTTCTTTAGTATATTCAACCATGGTATAGAAAGTACAATTAAAGCATACTTCATCACAGGCGTAAGCACACATGGCCACACACCCCGTGCTCTCAGGGCACATTAACGGTGAACCCGGTCCATTCCGAGGCTTCACCACCGCCCCCAGGACGACAACCATCGTGAGCATTTAAGTATTTCCGGCTGAATCCTAAGACTCGCCCTCCATGCCCCCGGTAAGTGTCACGTACATTAGGTCTCTTTAATCGAACCGCACAGAGCGGGTACGATTCAGCTCAACCCGTTGCTCACATTATCATGCCAATTTAAGTCATCGGCGCGGGTCAACCTCCCCGATTCCCGAAGAATCGATCAAACAATAATACATAACTCGGTTATGCATAAGGTCGGCACTCATGACACCAAGATGGGCTCCCAGAGCTCTCAGCCCCACAACCTGGCCCCCAGGTCTCCGCTAGACAGGCCTCACAACAGCTCTCTCACAGAGCTACCGTTGGCGGTAACACTACCGCAGTGCGGTACCTGGCAGAAATGTGTTTCTGCCCAGTTTTCCGGGTGCTCCTTGGGGTTAGTCCCCAAAGTTCCCTGCTGCAATCTACCGCGTAGAAACCCGAAAAAATCCAACACGGAATCTTCTACGGCAATTCATGCATAATGAAAATATCACCAATCCAGACCAACACGTCCGGATGGGCTTCACACACCATGCTTATGTCTGTTCTTCGATTCTGAACTCTATATGCAAAACTACAGGGATAATCCATATCTACCCAAAGGAATACCCCACGCTCACTGCACACTCGCGGGAGAGGGTTTCCTATGCAAAAGGAAGAGGACTTCACATGTCTAGATAGAGAATCGTTACCCTAGAGGTTCGCTTCGGCCCCATGGAGGAGAAACTAGCCGGATGAAAACCACCACAACGGACTCGCCTCCGCGAATATGGACTCGGCTCGCAATTTGGAGCTCCGAAGCTCCAACAATGGTGAGATTCCTCCTTCTTTTTCTCCCTTTGCTCTCCCTCTCTCTACCTCTTAGAAAGAGAATGGGTCAAAGGAAATGAGGTTTAAACCCTCATTTCCAGACCTTATCTCATCAGGGAAGATTCTGGACCGTCGGATCCCACCTAAATAAAACGAAAGACCTTGATTTTCCCTTAGAATGGTCTCCCTGGGTCCGTACATGGCCTGTGACATGGTTGTGTCACAGGCCACACGATCGTGTCACAGGCCGTGTGCTCGACATGACTCTGGACACGCCCATGTCACAGGCCGTATTCCTCAATCATAATAAAACGGCCAAAAACATAACAGGACACGGCCCTGAACACACCCGTGTCACAGGCCGTGTGCTCGACATGGCTCTAGACACGCCCGTGTCACAGACCGTGTGCTCGACATGGCTCTGGACACGCCCGTGTCACAGGCCGTGTTCCTCAATCATAATAAAACGGCTAGACACAGAACAGGACACGGCCCTGGACAAACCCGTTTCACAGGCCGTGTGCCCGACATGGCTCTTGACACACCTGTGTCGCAGGCTGTGTGCCTCAATCATAATAAAACAGCCAAACACAGAACAGGACACGGCCCTGGACACACCCGTGTCACAGGCCGTGTGCCCGACATGGCTCTGGACACACCCGTGTGCCCGACATGGCTCCAAAAGTCCTTCAAAACACTTCCAATTCATCCCCAATTTTCATAGGGCTTCGCTAAGGGTATTAAAAACATATTGACCAATTCGTATTCAGGTTTTGGGGCGTTATATCGCGTCAGTGCGAGAAATTGTTTCTCGGTGAAAAAATCACGTTCGGACAAAAAATTTCACGTTCGGACCGAAAAATTTAAGCCCGGGCAAAAACATCGCGTCATGACGAAAAAATCGGGTCCGGGCGAAAAAAAATTGATGTCGGGCGAAAAATCCGCATATGTTATTTTTAATTGAGAGTATTGAACAATGTTAATTCCTATGATTGAAAATCTTTCTGCAAACGAACAATAAAAAGTGATTAATGTCAATTCCTATGACAGAAAGTCATCATGCGGCCGAACAATAGAATTGGATTTAAACTCAATTTCATTTCCATGTATATTGATATTGGATTAAAAGCCAATACTTCAATATCAATGTCTGTGAAACGAACGAACCCTAAAAAAATTGTATAAAACTCATGGAAAATTTCTATAAAAACTATCAGATAAGTAACTTCTAAAGAATTATAATAGAACATTTAATTAGGCTCCGTTTTGCATGTGATGGTGATCGTAAATGCAAGGGTTAACACATCATTCGTTAAGGATCACCTAACGTTGAGTGAGCAGAGCTCACTCAATGTCATAATCTGGACGGCATTGAGTGAGCTCAGCTCACTCAACGCCATCATTTAAAAGGGCATATTATGGATGGCGTTGAGTGAGCAGAGCTCACTCAACGCCATAATCCGGATGGCGTTGAGTGAGCTGATGCCATAGTCTGGGAGGCCATTCTGGATGGCGTTGAGTGAGCAGAGCTTACTCAACGTCGTATCTGGGATGGCGTTGAGTGAGCAGAGCTCACTCAACGCCATAGCAAGGATGGCGTTGAGTGAGCAGAGCTCACTCAACGCCATTTTACTTAGTCTTTTCTGGCAGATTTGTTTTGGCTGGGTGCTGGTTCAGCTGAACCGGGCCGGTCTAGGGAGTGGGTCGTTTTCTCCTATTAAGACCTAATAAGTCTTACTTAAATTAAGTTGACTGGTCAATTTTGACACGTGGACCGACGGTTTTGCAAAGAGGACGGTTACGGCCATGGCCGAGAGCCTGCCTTCATGGCCATCAATGGCATTTAATGCCGTGACTTTTCCCTCTCCCCCTTTTACGGCTGGATCCAACTCCTCTAGGGAAGAGGAAGAGTTTCCAGCCGTTAGCTTGGCTGGATTGAGCCGTTTCACCCCCCCCCCCCCCCCCCCCCCTCCACCATGGCCGACCCAAGCTTTAATGGACCAATAATGGCCATTAAAGTTTTGGTTGTTCCCCCTCCCTGACCAAGCTTTTAAACACCCTCAGAGGCCCAAGAGGAAGTTTTCCCAGCCTTTACCTAAAGTTTTCGAGCCTCCCACTGTGTTATTGAGAATTCCGGCGACGCCACCATCGCACTAATGGCATCCCGACGGTCTGCATGCCTCCAGCCCGCGAACAAGGTCCTCCCCTCCCTCTTCTTCTGCGGATAGATCTTAGGATTCAATATGGTTGAGAATCGGGCTCAATTGAGCCCGATTGGAGTTTTGTTTTTTATGGATTTTCCATGAAATCTGCATTCTCGGGCTCGCCAGAAAAAGCCCCTCCGGCGGTCGTGCCGCCGCCTGGCGATAGCCACCACCTCAACGGAGGTGGTGGTGGCGGTGGCCGGCCAGGGAGGAGGCTGGACGGCCGGCGGCTGCGCTTGGAAGTAGCTCCAGGTCGGGCAAATCGTGGTCTTTGGCTGGAGGAAGAAGACAATGCCAGGGCCCTTAGATCTTGCTTTAAGATCTGTGCTATTTAATTAATCCTTTTCTTTATGTGAATTTTCTGCATTAAAATAACAGTCATCTTAGATAAATTATGAAAAATACCTAGAGGCTTTATATGAAGAAATGGTCAACAAGTAATTTGTAGCCCTATGGGCCTACTATATTTTAAAATTAATTTGGGTCAATTTGGTCAACTACTTTGACCAGGGCACCTCTCTTGGTGGGATCTAGACCTAGAGCTAGACAGAGACCAAAAGGTGTGCTCACCCTTCATCCTTTGACCAAATGATCTGAAATTTTGGCAGGGAGCCTACCTTAGCTATACATAGGGCCTGTCCAAAAATGGGAATTTTTGGAGAATGGTTTCCTAAAGTTTTTAGAAAAATTTAATAATCCTAGGGTAAATTAATTAGATGGCTTAATGACTTCCAAACCCTCCCAAATTTTGGTGAGTGGTCCCTGGGTTTATCATAAGATTCTGTATAATTTTTCATCTCATGTGGAGATGTTTTAGATTGGAAATGAACAAACCTAAGTTTTGCCCTAATAAGAGGTCTTAGGTCAAAAGTGCACTTTGAGACTTAAATGATCAGATTACCTCAACAGAGGATGAGATTTTGATCACTGACTTAGAATGCTCTCTAGCACCCCCTCATGGAGTTTGAGGTGGATTGGGGTAAATTTGCCCTAGGAACCAAGGTCAAACCCTAAGGATGGACCTTGGTGGCTTGTTAAGGGCATGTGGTCAAATGCCCTTGTAAGAGCTTGAAATTTGGTAGAGTGGATGCTAGGATAGCCCAAGTCCTCTGGTATTTATTTTGTAATTTATGGGATAGCACTTCGAGTCCTTATCACATAATTCATGAATTTGCCCCAATAGGCTTTTATCTATGATGATCCTTGTGGTTACTTGATCTCCATGAAATTTTGGCAAAGAATGTTTTAGCCTAATGTAATCACACTGGAATTTTTTTATAATTTTTGGAGGTTTATTTTTAGTACTTCCTTTACAGACTTTTAGTAATGCAATTCTATTCAATAATTGATTCAGAGAGTATATATTGTTGGAAAAATTATGTAACTTGATCAGTAGAGTTATGAGGTCAACACATTGACGTGTAAATTAATTCATAATTTTTAGATGATTATTTGCAGTGGTTGCTTTGTTAAGTTAAGAAAGAGGATTATATTTCTAAATTAGATTTTGAGGTTAATATTCACTGAAAAATTTGGAAACCTTGACAGTATTACTTTTAAGGCATGACAACTATATTTGAATTTCCTTGGAATTTTTAGAAGCTTAATTATAGTATTTACTTCTCTCTCCTTGTGATCGAAGAAGGCCGGCAGAATTGGCGTTTGTAGTGGCGGCCTTCCCGTGAGTCGGTGTCACCGCAAAGTGGCAATTCTGGGCTAAGACCCCGGTGTTCGAAAAAGAAAAAAAAGGAGGGGTCTTACCTCGGCCGCGCGCGCGGGTTCGGCCCCGCGCGCGGGTTTGGCCCCGCGCGCCCCTCGCGCGGGTTCGGCCCTGCGCGCGGGTTCGGCCCCACGCGCCCCTCGCGCGGGTTCGTCCCCGCGCACCCCTCGCGTGGGTTCGACCCCACGCACGGGTTCGACCCCACGCGCGGGTTCAGCCCTGCGCGCCCCCCGCGCGGGTTCAGCCCCACGCGCCCCCTGCGCAGGGGCTCCGTGCGAGGGTCCAACCCTGTGCGCGCGCGCAGCGAGGGGGTCGGACCCCGCGCCAGCACGCACCGCCTACGTGCATGTGGCGCGAGGGGCCTCCTCCCCTTCGGCGTCGTCCGGTGCCCGAACATTTCCCTCGGTCAGAGTCTCACCTTAGCACTGTCACCGTCGCCGCCCATCTCGGTGTTTGCACCCGTTCTGGCCATCGCCGCCAAGCCCCGTCGCAAAGAAGAAAATTCTCGCGCTTTCCGTTCGCTCCAAGACGAGGGAATTTTGGGGGGGGGGAATGATGGGTATCCCCTAATTTATAGAGGATTATCTTAACTACCGCACGCCGGATCCCATGACCGCGCACTGGATCCCATGACCGCGCGGCGGATCCAAACCACCGCGCGGAGGATCCTGCAACCGCTACGCGGCGGATCCCGCAACCGCTACGCGGCGGATCCCGCAACCGCTACGCGGCAAATCGCAACCGCCGCCGCTGCCGTCTTTACGGGCGGGCGACGGCCGGCGCCCCGCCGCCCATGGCCGCCCCCCCCCCCCTTTGCGGCCGGCGGCCGAGGCCGGCTTCCCGCGGCTGGCCGCCCCCCTTTTCGCAGCCGGCGGCCTCGGTCGGCCGCCCGGGGCCGGCCTCCCCCATGCGGTCGGCCGCCCCCTTTGCAGCCGGCCGCCTCCTTGCGGCCGGCGGCCGCAGCGGGCCGTTCGTAGCCTACCGCCTCCTCGCGGCCGGCGGCCACGGCCATCCGACCCCCTCCGGTCGGGCGGCCTTGGCCGGCCGCCCAGGACCAGCCGCCGGCCGGCACGCCTCCTCCGACCACCATCGTAGGCCGGCTCTCTCTCCACCGTCCGATCGCGGCGGGTCATTACGGCCCTCCGATCCATGATTAACCACTGTAACCACCGTAACCATGCTAACCACCTCGGAAAACCTATATAAGCACCCCTGATAGGTCATTTCAGGGGATCTCTTCTTCATTCTCTCCTTCGCTCTCTCTCTCTCTCTCTTCATTCCTACTACTCCCCAGAGCTTCTCTCTCTACTCTCCTCCTTCGTTCCTCTTTCACTCACTAACTTGACAGGTTCTCCTCTAAGCGCCGCCCAAAGAAGAAAGGGAACGGAGTGCCAGTGAAGGCAACCCTCCTCAGTCTGAGGGATAAAGTGTAGACATCCTACGAAGCGCAAGCCTGAAGAGCAAACACTCAAGAAAGACGCACGTCAGAGTGCACGAACTCCTAAGCGGTGGCCTGTCACTCAAGGAGAGCTCTCTCAACCCCCTAGTATTTGTAACGAGGCGCGACCTGTCGCCCTCGCATTCTCTCTACCAGAGTACTGTAACAGAGGCAAATAGTGGATCTTGGCTGGCACAGACCTGGCCACGTGATTTTTTCCCCTTTCCGGGGTTTTTCACGCTAAAGTTGTGTGTGTACAATCTCTCTTTTTCTACTCTGACTGTGTGCGTACTCGATCGTCCGGGGGTAAGACGGACCGATCCGGAACCGGTCTACCGAGAGCATTGAGCGAACCGCAACAATACTCTCTTTGTCTTGAGAGTTATATATAAATATCAATATGATGGTTGCACACAATTATTGAAGTACGTTCAATTCTCCCCGCTACGGTGGTGGTGCGCGAGGGACATGAGTTTTGCACAATTTTGATGGTTACAACAGTGTATCATATTCAAAAATACATCTTCTCTGTACAACTTTATACAGTCAAAAAAACATGGCAAATTGAGATACATAAAATGGTGTTTAAGGTAGTGTATTGTATACAACACTCTTCTATGTACAAAAATAAAACAGTTAACAAAGCATAGCGAACTAAAATACACGAATGACTATTAAAGTAGTGCATCGTGTAACCATTTAATTTTAAAATATTCCGGGGCTAGAATAGCTCAAATAATAGTTCTAACTCAATATAAACACACTGCAGCACAAGTCATCTGGTTTTTACAGAATTTGATGATTAAGGCAGAGAATCATACGGTACAATAATTTTTTTCACGGTACTAATCTATTCAGACAATAAATGAACAGATGGGGTATATGAAAGCCTGTCTTCCATGCAATATACATCAATAATAATTTTGTGCACGTTTATTAAAGCACCAAAACTCTCCTTGTTACGGTTACGGCGGTGGCGTGCGGGAGATCATTATGATTAATTACAGTTGATTTCAAATTCAAACTTTTATCACAGCCTCCTCGTGTCATAAATAAATTTTAGAAGTTATTTTATAATTTGGGGGGGGGGGGGTATTTTAATATTTTTCCCTTATTTAATTGTTCTATAAACATTAAATAAATCAAAATAAATCTAATTTAATTCGAATAATATATTTTAATTTATAAAATCATTTTTACTATTTTTATGGTGTCTTGGTAAAAACTTGGGATTTTTTGGAGATGATTTACTATTTTTTATCATTTTCCCTTTTTATTTAACTAATTAATCAATTATTTAAATAAATAAATTATTTAAATAATTGTAAGTGGTAATTCCTCTATTCATGTGGCATTAGGAAACCACTCAAATTAATGTGTTGGCGACTCAAGGGAATCTCGCGTCGATGAGTCGAGTCGGTTTGCCTGATGTGCGTTTAGCCTATTTAGAGAAAATTCAAGTTTTACACAAATTCAAATAGGTTGACTTGATGAAATGTGTTATAGTAGGTCAATATGATCTACTTAGGGTGTTAGTGTATCATTCGTGTGTTAACTGGGTTACCAAGACCTAATGCGATAATTTACACACGAATGATGGTTTATTACTCATTTAAGTCGGAAATGTTCATATGACTCAGTGGGTGGATTGTTTGACTTATTGGGTCAACAACATCAAATAGAGAATTAATCTATTATTTGGGTTCCTACCAAGCCCGCGGAACCCTAGTGGGTCAAATAACACAAATGGGGTCTAGAAGTCGATTTTGGATGTTACACACAGAGCCTGCATATATAGACAATTAAGAAAGGAAGAAACGCTACACTCCAAGAATCCAAAGCGAACATCGCGGAAAATGCGCAGAAAGAGGCGGCGCATCGCAGAAGTCTGAGCTCCGCAAAGGGGAGTAAGTCTCGCAAGGAGGCACGCATGCACAGCCCAAGAGTACGTGCACAACACACCCGGGCACTCACACACGACGCTTGAGGCACGCGCGCGTCCCCAAGCGCGTGCGCACGACCGGGCACGCGCACGCAGGGCCAGTGCGGGTGCATGCCCTCGGCCCGGGCACGCATATCCCGGGTGCGCGCGCAAACCTAGCCCAAGCACGCGCATGCATGCCTGTCTTAAGAGCGCACTCGCGCATGCATCACAAACGCCTGCTCGCGCGCTCGTGCGTAACGCTCCCCCCGCGTGTGCAAGAGCATGGATACACCCGCGCACACGGCTTGCGCAAGCTCACACCCGCGTGTACCTTTCTCTCTCACCTCCACTCGCTCACTTGCGCACCTTCCCGAGCTCGGTTGCCGCTTCTCGCGCTTCATGGCTCTTCTCCGCCATCAATGTTGAAGACTTTAACAATGAAGAAAAGCCACACAGTTCTCTCCTTAAATTCGCATTCCATAGGCTTTGAGGGGCATTTGATGGGGTCACACCCATTTTATAAGTGAACCGGGTTGCGCATAACCAAAATGTCCACTCCCCCCACTAACGAAGTGGGGGGTTATGGTTCAAACTGTCTCACGCACGATCACCACATCTGATCCAATCCACAACTGGCTCACCCCGATCGCAACCACCGTACGCGGGATCCCAATTCCCGCGCATAGGATCCTAACCCTCGCGCACGGGATCGCCAACCGTCGTTGGGTATCCCGCACGCCGGTCTTTTCGCGGCCAGCCGATGGTCTTAGCAGCACCGACCGCCCCCTTTCTCCTCGGCCGCCCGCCGCAAGGGCGATCGAGGAGGCGCTAGCCTCCAAGGGGTCGGCCTCCCCTTTCCTCCCCGTCCGGGAGGCACCGACCCCCAAGGAGCTAGCCTCCCCCTTCGGCCGCCCACCGTTTGGGCGGCCGAAGGTTAGCCCGGCCTCCTGAGGCCGGCCGCCTCCCTTGGTTGGCCGGTAGAAAGCCGACCGGGGGCTTTGGCCGGCCCCAAAGGGCTGGCATCCTCCTCTGTCACCCTCGTAGGGGCGGCTTCCGCCCGTAATCGCCCAAGGAGTGGGCGGGTAGGGGTGGTTATCGGCTGTAACCACCCCCGTGGCCGGTCGAATCGTCTCTTGATCCGGGCGGGTCTCTTTTAGGCCCAGGGGTAGTGCCAGTATTTTCCTAATAGGGGTGATCCAAGTGATCATTTTCTATCCTTCTTATTGGTCTGTCCGGTGGTTATCAAGGGAGATTACCGGATCGCCCCTATCCAATCCTATAAATAGACCCCTGATCCTTTTCATTTCTCCATCTTGGAAGGACGAATCTCTACAGAATCTCTTTTTTTCTCTCTCTAGCTTTTCTCTTTCTCTTTCTCTCTACAGGTCCGCCGCCACCATGCTTGGCGCTACGGCAAAGGTCTGCCGCCCCCCGCGTTTTCCTCTAAGTCAAAGTCTATTTGCAAACTCCTCCACGCACATTGGGGTTCGTAGGAAATTACTCGTTTGCCGTCCGCAACCACCAGAATCCAGAGCGTGCCTCCAGCAGAGCATCCATGGTTCCAGCCATGCAGTCGGCTAGTGATCACCTAGAGGCGCGCAAGCGCTCTCTCGTAAGCCAAACGCCATCTCTTTCTCTCCCCCTCAAGTTGTAATGAGATGCCTATCAAAGAAGCGTTGTAATCCCAACCGATCTAGTGGAGTTCCTGTTGACACAGTTCTGGCCGTGATTTTTCACCCTGTTCAAAGGGTTTTCCACGTAAAAAGATTTGTCTCGTATGTGATCTATTTCTGTGACTATTTGAGTGACCGACCGCTCTGAGTGCTTAGACGGCCTAGTTAGGCTCCGTTTGGCATGACGGTGACGGTCATGAACACAGGGGTTAAAGTGTCATTTGTTAACGCCCACCTAAGGAACTTCATCCACTTTTATGTTCAAACAGATGATGTTTGTTAGGTGATCCCTAATGAATGACGTTTTAACCCATGCGTTTACGACCAACACCACCATGCCAAACAGAGCCTTAGTCCGGTCTATCAAGAGCACAGCCGCGGACCGCAACAATGGTGATATAATTAATTTATGTGATAATTGAAACGGTGCGTAATAATTATTTTGCTTCAATACAAATGTTATTGTTAAAAATTACTTAACTTGTATTTTATTTGCATATTTAATGTATGTTAGATTACATGTCAAGTACGATATCAAAATGGGGAAACTTTTGTTCATGTAAAAAAAAGACCTGCAATGTATCGGGTCATAATTGGGTTGATGTTTTACATTTTTGGTTGTTTATATTTCAGTTGTATGAACTTATGATGTTATTTTGTTTTATTTTCATTTTAGTTTAAATGTGTTACATCAATACTGTACAACCCGTATTCGACGAGGATGAGTCTTACCACAATCAGGTCAGCAGAAGTCAAGGTCAACGAGTCAAGATGGAAGTCAAAGTCATCACCCAAGACCGCGGAAGACCTGGGCGAGTATGGCGAGCTCCCCTCACATACTCGCCAGGTGGGCGACTAGGGCGAGATACTCGCCCAACCCGTGCGAGCTCCCCAGGAAGTCGCATGGTCGCCAAGATGGGGGGGGGGGTATAAGTATGACCCCCCTCCCTTTGGATTTCCCTATAAATAAGACCACAGGGGTACGAGGGAAAGGGATCAAGAATCTCGGATAGATACTCGCGAGCCCTTCGGATTCCCCTTCCTTGGAGACCAAGCCGCGACCTGCGACTTGTTAGCTCATTTCCCTCGTACCAAGCTCGGTCATTCTGGTTGTGGAGGGGCTGTTTCTTCTAAGCAGCCAGGTACGTGGTGGGGCCTTCCTGCCGCAGCAACCTGGGGTCTCGGCCCTAGCTCATTTATGTTCTTGCTTCCGTGGGCCGTCTAACTTCACTACTCGACCAGTAGTCTTAGGCTGGCTAGTCCGATTTCTGAGGTCGGGAAATTTTCCTGGCTTCAAAAAATACGAGAATATTTTGGGTGTTAAGGTATGTTTTATGCTCATAAAAAGAATTTTTTTAAAAAAAATTTAAGTCGGTGTGCTCATAAAAAATTGTGTTGCAAATAAAATTTCGTGATGTGCCAATATTAATGGTGTGCTAATATCCAAAATATGCGTGCTCTTGACAATGGTCATTATTTATTATTTCATAATTATATTATTTATATTAATGAGTTTCCACACCAAGATCCGAGTTTTAGCGGTGTTATGGACACACCTAATTTGACTATAATCACACAATTGTACTCCAGTAAATACCTAAACACAATTTTTTTCTCCCCTCTTATTTCCGCCTCTAAGGACATCCCAACCCGTGTTAGGGTTTTCCCGTCACCGTCGTGCATTCCTCCTGTGCTAACTCTGCATCAACCTCCTAGCAATCTCCCGACGAACTCCACAGGCAACCTCCCGATGATCTCCGACAAACTACGCAGTAACCTCCCGACGAACTCTGTCGTGCACTCCTCCTGCACGAACTCCGCAGCAACCTCCTGTGCATTCCTCCTGCGCGAACTCCACAACAACCTCCAATGTGAGCGACCATTACTCGAGCATTTGCTGCTTCGCACCTGCTTCTCACTGTACGGGATCGACCTTCCCCTCTTTGCGGCGACTAGAAATCGCACCTTCAACTCTCGTCCGACATTGTTGGCGACTTCATCTTCTTTGTTTGGGCATTTCCCGCAACTCCAGAATACCTTTCTAGGGTTCTCCAACCTCTGCAGGTAGGTGATTTTGGGTATTTTTGTAGGTATTCAGTGGATTTCAACTTCTAAAAAGATCATAATGTTTTGTAGAACTTGGGGACCTCCATGTTCCTCAATTTTGATGTTGATTTCAGCACATTTTAGCGGTATTCATCGGATATTTAGCAGATTCAGACAAATTTCATGATAAAATGACAATGTTTTTGGTTTTTGTTTGTGTTATGTAGTGTAATATTTTTTGTTTTCGTTTGGTTTTCGTATAGGATAAAATGATTCTATGACATACGTTTATTTTGAGTGACTCAAGTAAAGGCAGTAACGTAGATGTCGGGTTGCATTTTATTACTGAGAGCACTTTCACATTAAAGAGGAATTGATTGAATGAGCTCGCAATGTTGCAAAATGGTTGAGTTTTATGGTTATAGTTCAACAAGCTGATAAACTTGTTGGAAGACCTAGACCGAGAGTATTTGTAGAATGTGATAGATCGGGTTCCCCACGTGTTCACAAAAATAAGCCAAAGCAGAATTTAAGGAATGTAGTAATGAGGGAGTTGAAAATTTTTCATTGAACATGATTAAAAACAGGATTTTTGACTTCATATATTAATTTTGGACTCAAATAGTTTGTGCAACAGACTGTTTAATAAATTTATTTCTATCACTAATGTTTTTAAAATGATTTACTTGCTTAAATGACTTTTTTATTGATAATTAGTTGCAAATAACAATTTAGATTGTACATAATATGATTAAGTTATACTTAATGATATTGAGTTATACATTAATATTTGTTGTCCATAGCCAAATACAATGTATCCATAACACCCCTTTTTTAGCAGTGTTATAGACACATAAAAAATGACTATGAACACTCCTTAATACTAGAATAAAACTTCTAAAAAGCCTATTTTTTTCCTTTCTATCAGCCGCTAGGTTCAGTCAAGCCCGTGGTTTCTGTCTCCCCAACCTACCCTGCCCCTGGCATAACACTGTCGTCGGAACAGAGCTTGGCGTCATGTGGAGCTTGGCGGCAGCGGTGTGTTGGTCGGCCCTCGTTGGCGCCGGTGTGCGGTGGTTGATAGTTGTCCAGGTACGGTTCTCGTAACTCGCATTGGGCCTTTTCATGTCGTTTTCTTTATGGTAGCGAACTACTTGTTGGTGCCCCAGTGAATTCAGTACAACCCCCGTCTTACGAGGGCGGTCGGCGGTTGGTCATGGAGGCATGCGGCCAGGGAAGCGACTAAGCCGGTCGCCCCCAGACAACTACCGGCCGCTCCCCTCTCTCCGTCGCCAGCTTCGCCGCCGCCCACTCTCCCAGCGAACGGCGGTGGTCTCTCTCTCCTCCCGACAAGTTCGTCGGCGAGTTTCGCCGGCCGCCCAGGGAGCCCGTCTTGGCTGTCCGATCTTCTTGTTTCATTCTTCGTTGTCCGATTTGCATGAAATCACCCACTAACTGCCAGATTAGTGGAGGAATTTTATTATTTAATTAATTGGTCTCCGAGTAGCAAAATAAATGATCGTAATGTGACCCTTAAACTATAGGAAAAATATTAGTTTGGGTGGTTATGATGTGCGGTTAGCCGCATAACCACCATAACCACCTCATGGAGGCTATAAAAGGAGCTCCAGCCCTCCTCATTTCTCACCTTTTTTTCTCTGGGTCTTCTTCCTCCTCTGGCCAGAGCTCTGTCAGATTCCTCCTACGAGCAACATTCAAGCCGCCTTCGTGCCACATTCCAGCCACATTCAAGCCATCTTCAAGCCGTCGTTCAAGACACCTCTGAGACATCCAACAAAGCCTGTTTCATTAATTCCTAGAGGTCCCTACCAGCACCATCCCGAGAGCCCTACTCCTGCGGCCAACTCCATCGCGATGCCCAAATACGCCCATCACCGTCATGTGTAATTCGTGCAAGACGCCGAGCGAGACGGTCTGTCGTCGACAGGGTGCAAAGTATTCTCTCACCTCTAAATTATAACGAGGATCAGTCTGTCTCCCTCCATTAAGCAAACTGATTGTAACCGCGAGCAAATAGTGGACTTTGACCGGCACAGTCCCGGTCACGTGGTTTTTTACCCGGTTAAGGGATTTTTCTACGTTAAAACTTTATGTATACGATTGATCTATCTCATTGACTGTGTGCGCGCTTGACCGTTCTGAGAGCTAAGACGGTCCAGGTTATTCCGGTCCGACTGGGACGTCGAGCTGGACTGCAACAGTTTGACGTTGTCTGTGGGAACCACGAATTCCCAACATCCTCAGAATACAGTACCCTAATCCTCACGATACTCAAGGCCGACTTCAATGGCAAAGAGAAGCGCTCGAACAGTTGAAGGATCCGTCCCAGGAGGACGCACTGAGCCAACCTACTCTCATTCCCTCGTGGTTGTACCCCTTGAAGCAGAGACTTTTTTTCACCTGTAACAGCTTTGGAAACACGAGTTTGACAAATGGAGAAGCAGCAGACTGAGATGCTTGCTCTGCTCAGAAATATAGGAGCACCTCCCAATCCTCCTCTGCCACCATCACCAGCCAACCCCCACCTCTGCCAAATCATGGCCTAGCGCAAGAAGCTCCACAAAGAAAAGTGACAGAAAAACTCTCTAACGCCGCTAGTTCCACTCACTTGATTCTTAGGGGGGTCGGTGTTGGACGCCGTCACCACAACCTGGAAGAAGACGCCCGACGGCCACCACACGAAAGGATCACTCGAGAAAAGATACGAGAAGTAATTACAGAAGAGTACAGATAAGTTGGGCGGCGAGATGTTCACGCCCGTCGTCCACTTTGCCAAGACTCCCCGCTCGCACCTCACGTTCTAGCTCATCCGATCTCGCATGACTTTAAACTACCAAGTATTGAAACGTTCGACGGAACAGATGACCCGTTGGAACATATCAACCACTTCACCACTATTATGAGAATTTACAATGCACTAGATCAACTGATTTGTCAAGTGTTCCCGGCCACCCTCAAAGGGAAAGCTCGCACCTGGTTTCATTCTTTAAGGGAGGGGACCATTGATAATTTTGCCAAACTAGCAAGACAATTCGCCAACAAGTTTGTCGCAAATCAGAGAACTGTTCGAGACCACTCACATTTGTCTGGTATTCGCCAAAATGAAGGGGAATCCTTGAAGGACTTTTTCCGCCGATTTACTACAGAATCCCTCCAGATTCCTTGCGTTGACCCTGAGCTCTTGAGGGGCATGTTTCTCGAAGGACTTCGCCCTAGTGGTTTCTATTCAACTCTCATGAGGGAACGACCCGTGCCCAGTTATCAAAATCTTGTTCATCGAGTCGAGACCCAAATAGTAGCCGATGAGGCAATTGAAGCGCATCGCCAGCAATTTGAGGGTGGACAGAAAAGGAAGAAGGGGCAGGAACAAGCCCCCGTAAGGCATGAAGAGCAGCGCCAGAATAAGCGCTGGAGTGATAACCGTCAATGGGACCCGCCAAGGACTAGGGGTCAGCGTCCGCCTCAAGAATACACTCCACTAAATACAACTCACACTAACGTGATGTACGCAATACAAGACGATCTAGCATTCCAACGAACAAGAAGAACTCCCCAAAACCCCAGGGTCGTCCAAACAAAACACCGTGAGTTTTACCGCACAATCGATCACACTACTGAAGAGTGTTCCGGGCTAAAAAAACAAAATCGAGCGCCTTGTCCGTCATGGGCTCCTCGGAAGATTTCTACAAGGACAAGCGCAAGACCAGCAATCACAGCGTCAAGAAAGAAACCAGTAGAAGGCGCCGCAAGGGGGCTCCTAGCGCGAGGCAAATGGTGGAAAACTTCGAAACCATCGTCGGGGCCCCACTCCTCTCTACGCATATATTTTTAGTAGAAACTACAGATGAAACCCACAATAATCTGGAACTCGACCTAGATTCCACCATCTCCTTCGGAGAAGAGGACCTCCAAGGGGTACAGATTCCTCATCAAGATCGGCTTGTCATTAGCGCATGGATAGGAGATCTCTGTTTCAACGTTAAAAGACTTATATTATACAATGCGAGTTCAATCGATGTTCTATTTTCGTCCACTCTCTGCAGTATGAAACTTACCTCACAGCACCTCAGTCCTGCTACATGGCCCGTATATGACTTTGGAAACCATCCGGTCTCCGTTCAAGGAACAATTATCCTACCAGTGACATTAAGAGAATTCTTGAGATAGGTTTCCTAAAATATCCAGTTCTTTGTCATCAACTTAAGTTAACCCTACAATGCCATCTTCAGAAGACCGATCCAGTCAATATTTGGGGCAACCCGTCAATTCATCACCTATCCATGAAGTTCCCGACCCAAGGTGGCGTTGGAGTTGTTCGCGATAGTCAAGAAGCAACCCGCGCTTGCTACCAAAAGCAGGCTCAGCCGAAAGTAACAGCCGCATTTGAAGTCGGAAATATCAACCTGCGCAACAAAGCCACGATACAACCTGAAAGCTCTCCGTAAAGGAAAAAAGGCCCCGCACCAGCCGGGAGCAGGACTTTACTTTAACCATGTTTCTATATTTGTCCTTTTATTTTCTTAAACTCAGAGTGACGTAAAAGTTGCAAGTTATGACTGGCGCAGACTATCTTTGACTTAATCATACTGCATTATGTTTCTCTTATTTTTTCATTGAGACTTTTTCGGCCAGGCTAGGTCACTCCCCAGATTGAATACTTACATTCTCCGTGAGCCATTTCCGACCAGGCTCGGACACTTCCATTCTCTAGAAGCCGCTTCTTCTATCAGGCTAGGTCGTGCAACCGGATTGAATACTTACATTCTCTGACGGTTGAATTGAATACTTACATTCTCCTCTGTTACTGCAGGTAAATGCCCCGCCATCGCCAGGGCCTGCCCCTCTCACGATCGCACCTCCAGATTTAATACTTACATTCTCTGGCAATCGGTTCATAGCTAGGCTAGGTCATGCAACCAGATCGAATACTTACATCCTCTTGCAGTTGAATTGAATACTTACATTCTCCTCCGTTACTGCAGGCCAACCCCCCGCCATCGCCAGGGCCTGCCCCTCTTGCGGTCGCGTCGTCGGGTTAAATACTTACATTCTCCGACAGCTGGATTGAATATTAACATTCTCTAGCAATGCTCTCTTGGCACGGATCGGCCCCGCAATCGGATAGAATCCTTACATTCTCCGACCCTTGGATTGAGTAAGGTACTATCTGATTCTACCATGAGCTTGCATTCCACCAGCTACCAGGACTCAGGCTGTACAACCCCGTATCCAGCGAGTGGTCGACAGGAGTCAAACCGGCCGGCTTAGACCGCAATATGAGCCCGGCATGCCGAGACCGAGCTCGGGTAATGGAACAGGGCTCGATGGTAGTCGAACCGAGCTCGACGATCTCCACGCCGAGCTCAGTTCCTGTTGGAGCTCGGCGATCGTCGTGCCGAGCCCCATTTCTGTTGGAACTCGGCGATAGTCGAGCCGAGCTCGGCGATAGTCGAGCATAGCCTGCCGAGTACGTGCTCGCCTAGGCCCAGGGCGAGGCGAGTCAGGCCCCTGCCGAGCGGATGCTACCTCAGGTCCAGCTCGCATCTTGGCCATGATATACTTTTACCATGTTGCCCCCTTTTGCCTGCCTATAGTCCTCGAGAACAGTGAAGGTTGTATATTGGCAGGCCATCTTTTCCTATAAATAGGACCCAAGGGGTACCTCAGAAGGCAGGCTTACTAATTCTCAGGTCTACTAGCGCTTTCTGAGGTACCTTAGCCCGACACTTGGCTAAGGAGGGGAAGCGCTCTAAGATCTTCCGGGTGTGTGGTGGGACCTCCACGCCGGGCCCTTGGTCTAGTCCTTGGTTCTTCTTTTTCTTGTCATTTTCTCGCAGGAGCGAAGTAGGTGCGCGGCCACCCCTTCCCCAAGGGTCGAACTCCACAGAGACCGATTTTTTGGTTTCAACATTTTGGTGCGGTGAGCGTGGATCGTGGTCAACAGAGAAAACGTTCTGCAGATTCGATGACTGGAGAAGAAGGACAAGGATCAGGCAGGGGCAGCTCGCCACCCCCTCCCCCACCCCCAGCGGCGAGCGTGCCGGCGGAGCTTAGGGAGGAGATCCTCGGGCTCGTCAGGACCGCCCTCGGCATGCGAGCTGAGAGTGCGACACCGGCAGTTCCGGTGGTTGCCGCTCCCGCACTCGGCGACGACGCGCCGCTCAGGCGACCAGGGAAGGAACCCGCCGAGAGAGGCGAGCGCGAGTTCCAGGGGCGAGTTCTGTTCCCCGGCTCGGCCGCCGAGTACCACTTCGGCGAGACTGCAGGGAGGGAGTTCCCGTCTCGCCCGGCTGAGGGGGGGAGCCCCTTCAGCGAGTTCGTTTCTTCAGCCCCAGTTCCCGAGGGGTTTCGCGAGCCAGAGATGACTTATTACTCCGGGAGAGGAGACCCGGTCCACCACATCCAGTGGTTCGAGGATATGGTCTCTATTCGACAGATGTCAGACGGCTTCAAGTGCCGACTCTTCACCATCACCCTCAGAGAAAAGGCGAGAGAGTGGTTCCACCAATTCCCGACCGGGTCCATCTACTGCTTTGAGGATCTGCGACGGGGTTTCATGCTGAGATTCACCACTTCCAAGAAGAGGAAGAAGGAGGCGGAGTCTTTGTTCCGCATCAAGCAGAGGGTGGGAGAAACCCTGGGAAGCTATCTGGACAGGTTCCAAGAGGAACTGTCCCTAGTTCAGGAGATGCCAGGGCACACCATGATGGTGGCCTTCACCCTGGGTCTCCAATCCGGGTTCTTCGCGATGGAACTGAAGAGATCACCTCCAGTGTCTTTTGAGGCACTCCTGGAGAGAGCGGCCAGGGAGGCCGATATGGAGGCAGCGCACCCGGAGTTTGCGCGAAGGTTGGCCAAGTGGGCCGTGGAGGAGGAGAGGCCAATGGGTGGCCGGATTCAGGAGGAGAGGAGGGCTGAACCTCGGCAAAGGGAGCAGCCGCAGCAGCAGCCGCAACCCAGGTGGGTGCGTCCGGAGCAGACCCACCGTTTAGGATGGAGACCCGAGTGGCAAGACCAGGCACCATGGAGAGGTTATCAGGGAGGAGATAACCGCTAGGGTGGCCGAGGGCAGTATAATCCCCAGGGGGGTAGGCAGGGTCAGAGACCCCCTCTCCCCGATCAGGAGGAGGCAATGGCAATTTCCATGAGGGGGAGGAGGAGAGGACAACCGAGGAGAAGGAGGGAGGTCAGGGTGGACCTGCCCTATTGCGACTTTCATCGAGAGGAGGGGCACCTCACATCCACGTGCCCGGAGTTCCTCGAGATGAGAGGGAGAAGAGAACAGCAACAGCAAGACCATCAGGAAGTTCGGATAGAGGAGATCCGGCCTCGGGAGGAGGGGGATCGGTGTGAAGACCGGGTTGATGTGGGCACCCGAGGAAGGATCGGAGCGATCCACGGGGGGGCCGGGATCGAGGCCTCCCGTAAGTCAAGCCTCCACACTATGTACCGAAGGAGCATTGGCTCCACATCCCAGTCCCCTCCCCCGGAGGAGAAAATCACCTTCTCCAGAGAGGACTTGCCGGGTCACGAGGACCCCTTTTGCGATGCGCTGGTCATCCAGACAGCCATCGAGGATTTTACCGTCTCCCGGATCCTTGTGGACAATGGGAGTTCGGTCAACGTCATCTTCAAGAAGGCGTTCGATGCGATGAAAATAGAGGTCAGGAGGGTGTTAGCCTCGGATGGGCCCCTATTCGGCTTTTCGGGAGAGAGGAAAGAAGTCGAGGGAGGAGTGGGACTCCATGTCACTCTGGGGGGGGGGGGCAGTCACGCAACTGCAAGTTTGTCATCGTGGACGCCCCTAGTAGCTACAGTGCCATCTTCGGGAGACCCCTCATCAGTGCCTTCCGCTGCGTCCCCTCGTCCTTCCACCAGTGTCTAAAGCTCAACGTCGAGGGGGTCCAGATCCGGGTCCGAGGAGACCCTAAGGAGGCAAGGGAGTGCTACGTCTCGGCGGTAAACTCCATCTCTTGGCTGGAGGGGGCCGAGGAGATGGGGCGGAGGTTGGAGGAGGAGAAGCAGGAAGCTGGCAAAGAGATGGAGGTGGAGTACCGCGCCCGGGAGGAGGTCACGGAAGAGACTCGGGAGTCGGCCGAGGCCATGGCCGTAGAAGAGGCTGAGGAAGAGGTCCTCGCCCCCGGAGGGGGAGGTATCGAGGAATGGGGAGAGCAGTCCCGTCTGGAGGCAGCGGAAGAGGTGGTGGAGATGGAGGTTCTCACCATTGGAGGCAGGGTGTAGAAGGTCCGTGTCAGCGGAGGCCTGACCCCGGAAGCTCAAGGCAGGATGCTGGAGTGCATCCAGAGGAACGTGGACATCTTCGCCTGGAGCGCCGCGGAGATGTCAGGGATCGACCCCGACGTGGCCTGCCATCGCCTCAACCTGGACCCGGAGGCTCCCCCCATCCAGCAGAAAAAGAGATCCATCACGGACAAGCTCGCCGAGCCAATCAGGGAGGAAGTCGCCAAGCTCCTCGAGGCTGGCTTCATATCTGAAATCCAATACCCCGGCTGGGTCTCCAACGTTGTAATGGTTAAAAAAGGAGACGGCCGGTGGAGGATGTGTATCGACTTTTCTCTTCTTAATAAATCATGCCCGAAAGATTGTTATCCTTTGCCTCGAATCGACGCGCTGGTTGACTCAGCCGTCGGTTTCCCTGTAATGAGTTTTCTGGATGCTTTTTCAGGTTATCACCAAATCAGAATGCACCCCCCTGACGTCAAAGATGTTTCGTTCATCACGGGAGACGGATGTTACTGTTACAAAATGATGCCCTTTGGGCTAAAGAATGCGGGAGCCACCTACCAAAAAATGATGGATAGGGTCTTCCGAGAGCAGAAGGGGAGGAATCTCGAAGTGTACGTGGATGACCTCATGGTCAAGAGCTTGGATGTCGACTCCCACATCCAGGACTTGGAAGAGACTTTCGCCACTCTCCGCAGATTTAAGATGAGGCTGAACCCCTTGAAGTGTGCCTTCAGGGCAAGCCGAGGAAAGTTCCTGGGGCATCTCCTCACCCCCGCCGGTGTAGAACCTAATCCAGATAAGGTGAGAGCAATCATGGAACTAAGGTCACCACAAAATACCAAGGAAGTACAGCGACTGACAGGGAAGTTGGCAGGGTTGAGTAGATTCCTCTCCCGGGCCGGGGAGAGATGCTCCTCGTTTTTCAAAACCTTGAGAGGGGGTCGAAAGTTTGAATGGACCTCGGAGTGCGAGGAGGCATTCCAGGCTTTAAAGAAATAGCTGACTCAGGCCCCCCTGCTCCAAGGGCCCAAGGAAGGGGAAGACTTATTCCTATACCTAGGGGTCGGGGATGAAGCCTTGAGTTCGGTTTTGGTTCGGGAAGAAGGGAAGAGGCAACTCCCCGTCTATTATGTGAGTCGGATACTAAAGAGGGCCGAGCTCCGCTACCCCATCCTGGAAAAACTGGCCTTCACCTTAATCATCTCAGCCCGGAGGCTTCGGCCTTATTTCCAGGCACACTCAATCCGAGTAGTGACTGACCACCCCCAGCGCAACATCTTCAAGGGGGTAGAGCATTCAGGTAGGTTGGCCAAATGGTCGGTGGAACTGAGCGAGTTTGACATCTCCTTCGTTCCCCGCCTCTCAATCAAGGCCCAAGCTATGGCCGACTTCCTGGCAGAGTATGTGGTCGAGGTGGCGGAGGAGAGACTCACTCGCCCTCTCCCCTGGAAAGTCAGGGTGGACGGTGCCTCGGGGAGGCATTCTTTAGGGGTTGGGGTCATCTTGGAAAGCCCCTAGGGGATAAGAATCGAGCAAACTGTGGTAGTGCACTTCCCCATCACCAATAATCAAGCCGAATATGAGGCCGTAATCGCAGGTCTGCGCCTGGCGAGAGACTTGGGGGTGCATGACGTGGAGGTCCTCACCGACTCCATGGTGGTGGCTTCCCAGGTCAAGGGGGAGTTTGAGGCGAGGGAGCCCACCCTGCAGCTCTATTTGATGAAGGTAAAGGGAGTCATCAGGACCTTCCAGACCTTCTCAATCAAGCACGTGCCGCGAGAGGAAAATGAGCCAGTCGACCAGCTAGCAAAGCACGGCCCCCGGATGGGAGGCACCATTACGGATCTCTTCCGACCTTCCATCGAAGAGGGGGAACTAATGGAAGTGGAACAACACCCCTCATGGATGGATCCCTTTATCACCTTTTTGTCCACCGGAGAGTACCCAGAGGGAATGGACCGAAGAGGGCTCAAGCACAAGGCGGCGTATTACCTCCTACGCGAGGGGCAGTTGTACCGCAAGACCCTCTCAAGGATGTTGGCCCGTTGCGTGGCCGAAAGGGAGGTGCATAAAATTTTGGAGGAGGTCCATTCCGGCGAATGTGGAAGTCATTCGGGGAGTCGGACCCTGGAGGGGAGAATCGTCAGGCAAGGGTACTTCTGGCCCACCCTCGGTCAGGATGCAGCCGAATTCGCAAAAAAATGTCATAAGTGCCAACTCTATGCCCCGCTCCAGCTCCAACCGGCTCAGAGGTTAAGAAGCATCATGGCACATGACCCTTCGCCATATGGGGACTGGACCTCGTAGGACCTTTTCCTCAGGCCAGCGGGCAGAGGAGGTTTCTGTTGGTCATGATCGACTATTTTTCTAAGTGGATGGAGGTGAAGGCTCTAGCCAAGGTAACCTCCCAGGTAGTCAGGAACTTTATCTGAGGAGAGATCATCTGCAGGCATGGGCTACCACAGGCTATCGTCACGGATAACGGACCTCAGTTTGCCAGCACGGAGTTCATTCGCTTATGCGAACAGCTGGGGATTGACCTTCGGTTTGCTTCTGTCCATCACCCCAGGAGCAACGGGCAGGTGGAAGCGGTCAACAAAATCATCGTGAACCTCTTAAAAAAGAAAGTGGAAAATTTGAGGGGAAGTTGGGTAGAACAACTTCCCTCAGTCCTTTGGGCCTTGAGGACCACCCCCAATACGGCCACAGGGGAGACACCTTTTAAACTCTCTCACGGCTGCGAGGCCGTTCTACCTATCGAATTCGAGGTCCAGACACCTCGGGTCGTCGAGGCAGGAGCCGGAAGGGAAGAGTGGAGGTCAGAGAATGAGGAGGAGCTTCGACTCTCCCTTGATATGGTAGAAGAACTACGCGACTTGTCCGTCGTCAGGCAGGAAGAGGCCAAGCGAAGGATGACCAAGTATTTCGACAAACACGTCTGTGTCAAGCAGTTCATGGAGGGGGACCTTGTCTTGAAAAAAGTGGATGCGGCAGGGAGATCAGCCGCTGTGGGAAAACTCCACCCCAATTGGGAGGGGCCCTACATTATACAGGAGGTCTTGAAATCCGGGGGGTATCGCCTCCAAGATGTAAAAGGGGATACCCTCAGCCACACTTGGAGTGTCGACGATCTGAAATGTTTTTACCCTTGAAAATATTGTAGATATTCTGGCCCCATGAATAAAAATGAATCTCATTATCATATCTTATGCTTTGGCAGAATAGTGAGGGTAGAGGGGTTCGCAGTTTAAAGCTCCGGGAGAGGCAAAAGTTTCTAAGTCTTCTCGCTCTATGGTTAGGTCTCGTCACTCCCCCGTCAGGCTCCCACCTAGCTGGCACGGCCGAGTCTCGATGGACATCGCTATGACCCTGGGGCTGAGCCCGGAGGATGTTCAACACCCGCCCTCAGGCTCTCACCTAGCTGACTGGTCCGGTGGTAGCACCCGGGAGAGACAAAAGTTTCTAAGTCTTCTCGCTCTGGGGTTAGGTCTCGTCACTCCCCTGCCAGGCTCCCACCTAGCTAGCACGGCCGAGTCTCGATGGACATCGCTATGACCCTGGGGCTGAGCCCGGAGGATGTTCAACACCCGCCCTCAGGCTCTCACCTAGCTGACTGGCCCGGTGGTAGCACCCGGGAGAGGCAAAAGTTTCTAAGTCTTCTCGCTCTGGGGTTAGGTCTCGTCACTCCCCTGCCAGGCTCCCACCTAGCTGGCACGGCCGAGTCTCGATGGACATCGCTATGACCCTGGGGCTGAGCCCGGAGGATGTTCAACACCCACCCTCAGGCTCTCACCTAGCTGACTGGCCTGGTGGTAGCACCCGGGAGAGGCAAAAGTTTCCAAGTCTTCTCGCTCTGGGGTTAGGTCTCGTCACTCCCCTGCCAGGCTCCCACCTAGCTGGCACGGCCGAGTCTCGATGGACATCGCTATGACCCTGGGGCTGAGCCCGGAGGATGTTCAACACCCGCCCTCAGGCTCTCACCTAGCTGACTGGCCCGGTGGTAGCACCCGGGAGAGGCAAAAGTTTCTAAGTCTTCTCGCTCTGGGGTTAGGTCTCGTCACTCCCCTGCCAGGCTCCCACCTAGCTGGCACGGCCGAGTCTCGATGGACATCGATATGACCCTGGGGCTGAGCCCGGAGGATGTTCAACACCCGCCCTCAGGCTCTCACCTAGCTGACTGGCCCGGTGGTAGCACCCGGGAGAGGCAAAAGTTTCTAAGTCTTCTCGCTCTGGGGTTAGGTCTCGTCACTCCCCTGCCAGGCTCCCACCTAGCTGGCACGCCCGAGTCTCGATGGACATCGCTATGACCCTAGGGCTGAGCCCGGAGGATGTTCAACACCCGCCCTCAGGCTCTCACCTAGCTGACTGGCCCGGTGATAGCACCCGGGAGAGGCAAAAGTTTTTAAGTCTCCTCGCTCTGGGGTTAGGTCTCGTCACTCTCCTGCCAGGCTCCCACCTAGCTGGCACGGCCGAGTCTCGATGGACATCGCTATGACCCTGGGGATGAGCCCGGAGGATGTTCAACACCCGCCCTCAGGCTCTCACCTAGCTGACTGGCCCGGTGGTAGCACCCGGGAGAGGCAAAAGTTTCTAAGTCTCTTCGCTCTGGGGTTAGGTCTCGTCACTCCCCTGCCAGGCTCCCACCTAGCTGGCACGGCCGAGTCTCGATGGACATCGCTATGACCCTGGGGCTGAGCCCGGAGGATGTTCAACACCCGCCCTCAGGCTCTCACATAGCTGACTGGCCCGGTGGTAGCACCCGGGAGAGGCAAAAGTTTCTAAGTCTTCCCGCCTAGCTGAGACTGGGAGTTGACCCGAGAAAAGCACCAGGGTGCAAGCTCGCCAGTCAAGACGGCGAGCTCGGAATACCCTGCCCCCTCCAGCTCGCTACTAAGGAAGCCCTGGCCCCATCCCAGACTCAGGGGGAGGAAACAGCTCTCTCCAGCGAGCCTAGTCTCGCTCCAGTTAACTCGGCAGAAGACACGCCCTGGTGTCTAAGGCGGATGCCGGCAGCATCTCGACCCAAACATATTTTCACTTGTCTGAGTTGTCGAGAAACGGAAGCGAGACATGGCGGGGGAAGGTGTGGCGCAAGTAGGATATGGCGCGAGCACGTGTTCTAGGGATTCGCCGCAAGCACCGGTAACATCGGCGAGTCTAGCCATGGCCGGCACCTATGATCTCACCGCGGGGGCTGGTCCTAACTCAAAACATTCTACGGGCGAGGTCGGGACATCAAGCGCGCGGGTATAATATCGCAAGTGAGCTTAAAAAGAAGATAGAGAAATTATGAAAAATATCTTTGATTCATCATTACAAGTGTACGAGGAAAGGCCCGCCTCGGCAGGATACAAAAGAAAAGAAAAGCAAAAGTCAGCCCTCGTCCCCCCCCCCCCTCGAATGACGGTCCTCCTCGCCGCCAAGCCGAGCGCCCTTCTCTCCCGCCCCCGCGAAGAGCGAGTCGAAGCTATCCTCCTTCTCACTAAGCGGGCTAGGTGGGAACAGGGTCGGCAGGAGCTCCCGGACGGTGACCCCCTCGCAGCCTTCCGCCAAAATCCCCGTCCCCCTCATGGCCTTCAGGAGGCACTCGGCAGCCTCGATAGAGTTGACTCGTAGCCGCTCCGCGACATCAGACTCGCCAAACACACGAGGCCTCTTGTAGGGGAAGGCTGGCTCGCCGGCGCCCGGGGGAAGGAGAGCGTCGGCCTGGCGGAGGACCTCACCCAGGAGCCCCTTGTTCTTTTCCTTCAACTCCTCCACCTCCACCCCCAGCTGGGCGGCAACAGCCTCTTGCTCGCGGGAATACATCTTTTGCTCGGCGAGCTGGACTTCCCGCTCGGCAAGCTGAGCCACCTCGCCTCGCAGCGCGTCGGCGGCTTCGGCATCCTGTGGGATTAAAAGTTCAGAACAAGCACAAGAATAATCCTAAGGTAAATAGAGATATCCATTGATTACCAAGCCGCCGGCAGATTTCGCGAGTAGAGCGTCGGCAAGGCCGAACCGCCTTTCCGCGTCGGCCGCGCTCTCCTTCGCCAGGTCGCGCTCCTGCTCGGCAGTCAGCAGGGCATTGCTAAGCTGGAAGCCGCGGCGGACCATCATGTGGTGGAGCTCGAAGGCCCGCAGGTGGGCTTGCAACCCCTCTTGGCCGAGCTGACTGGGGGTGAGTTTCTTGTACGATTCGGCGCTATCGCGGCTGTAGAGGCCGAAGCCGAAGGCGAAGGCATGGGCGGTAGGAGGCCGGCGAGCTCCCCAGGAGGGGGTGCGAGTAGAAACAGAAACTCGGTGAGCCCCCTCATCCCACTTCAAAATGGGCTCGCCGGCCGCATCTTTGCTTTTACACCCCTTGCCGAAGTGGGGGGTGATCCTTCGGCAGGCCGGGCTCGCGGAGGGTGTCTTCTCCGGTAGAATCAGAGGACGGCCCGTTCTTCTTCTTCCCCTTTCGGGGGGAGGAGGCTTCTTTTAACGGACTCAAAGGCGGCTCGTCGGACAGAGCCTCCGGCGAGCTCATAAATTTGGTAGGCGACGGTGGAAGGTGCAGCCGTCCACGCGAGACCACCTTCGCCTTCTTCTTCTTGGGGAGCGAAGGATCGGGGCGCGAGCTTGACCCCCCGGGCTCTAAGCGCTTCTTGCCGAGGAGTTGGCCTCGCGCTTGTTCCTCGCGAAAGGCCGCTGCCGCCGCCCGGGCCAGCTCCAGGGGATCTGAGAATATCCCCGAGTCGGCGAACGGCGGGTGCTCCGGCAGAACCCGTTCCCCTGCAGAGAGAGACTTGATAAAAAATATATATAATATAGAGATCCACCTTGACAGAGTTCGCGAAAAGGCAGGGCGAGATATACCTTCACCAGGGAGAACGGGTTGAAGCGAATCAAGGCCGCGGCGGAGGAAGGCGACCTCGAAGTCCTTGTGGAGGAAAAACTTGTGGAGGTCGGCGTCGCTACCAGACAGGGAAGGAGGACGGTATATGTCCTCGCTTTTCTGCAGGGGACGAAAGGGGATGTTGCCGAGCTCGCCCTTAATAAAGACAAGCCGGGTCATCCAGTTATGGTTCTTGTTCGCAAGCTCGCGAACCTTGATGAGGGACCCGCCAAAGTAGGCGACTTCGTCGGGGGTAGCCTTGTAGGAGAACAACTTACGGAACACCGCAAGGTTGAACTCAATCCGCTCTCGGCGGAGGAAGCAGGCGAACTCCACCATCATAGCAATGGCGTTGGAATTCAGCTGCGCGGGCACCGCGCCGTAGTACTTCAGGATCTGGCGGATCTCTGGCCAGAGGGGGAGGCGCAGCCCACCTCGAAGTGCGAGATGGGGAAGGCGAGCTCACCCTCCGGGAAGGAATTGATGGCTTCATGCTCGGCGGGCCTGCGAGCCTGGAAGCCGGGGAGGACGAATGCAGCCGCGAATTCGACGAGCTCCTCCTCGGTAATATGCCCCTCGAAGAAGCAATGGTCGATGAAGTGCTGGGCGCACTTAGACCGGCCATCTGCGTCAGGGTTGGTCTTAACCATAGTCGCAAAGGAAAGGAAAATCGCGAGCTCGGGATGACAGAGAGGAAACAGGGGATTCGAAAGCAATAAAAGCGTACCCTGGGGGTAGGTGAGAAGGCCTATTTATAGAAGAAGATAAAGAAGGGCGAGGGGAAAGGCGAGTCGGCCGATCGGCCCGGTCTCGCCACGCCACCTCGCCACCCTCTCCTCGCAAATCCTGCGAGCTGGCCAGACCCCAGAAGAAGGAATTCGAAAAGACTCACCAGGATATTGAAAACGCATCCACATATATAAAGTTGTAGAAAAGTTGTTCGAGTTATTACAAGCAGATCATTCAGAGCAAATAAAAATAAGGGCGCGAGGACCATGCGAGGGCGAGGGCGAGTACCGGTCGGCTGACAGAGGAGCCGTTTCATTCTCCCCGGTCTCGCCGGCCCTCCGTCGCAAGACGCCGCGCGTAAAGTTCACAAAGTCGCCCCATGTTCCTATTTACCACCCGCAGGTTCTCGTCAATCTCATCCATCAGCACCAAAGAAGACGCCTCCTCGAACGCCAAGCTGACTCCAGCACCGTCCGCGAGACGCGAGCACTCCCACTGTAGCCTGTTGTTGTCCTTCCGCAGGTCGTGGAGCTCGCGCACCAGCTTCTTGAGAACCTTCCGCTCCCGTTTTGCACATTCAGGACTACCCAGTTCGGGGTCTAGGAAGGCGTCCAGGGCGCTTGGAGAAGGGAGGGGCGAGTAAGGAGGTCGATCCACGGACTCGCTGTCCTCCGTCCGGCCGAGAAGTTCTGAATGAAGAACTGAGACGATCAGAAAAGCGAATACCCCCCGGAACAGAAGTGTAAAGTTGAAAACTTACCGCGCGAGCCTGGCTCCTCTGGGTTAGCGCGAGGAGTGAAGTGGCGCAGGTCCTTGCCACGCCCCTGCAGTTCCTGAGGGGCAAGTTGGTAGCCGGGGACACGGATAATCCCGGCGCCTCTCCCCGCGACTATGGACCCAGGGGAGGGTTGCCGGGAAGGGAGACGACTCAGCGACGTCAGTTCCTGCGAGCCCGGCTCCTTGACCTCGGGATCCCGCTTTGGCGAGCTGTTAGGAATACTTTTGGCCCGCGGGGTGGATGCTTCGCCGCTATTCTCCTGGTCGGAAGATAGCTCCACGAGATTTTTAGTGGAAGAACCAAGAACCGGCTGGTTGGAGGAGCCGGCCCCGTTCCCCAAGGCAGCAGTAAAGTCGGCTAGAATGGGTTCGGCCCCCGGTGGAAAGGGTTTTGCCCGCTTGGCCGAGCCGAAATCAGCAAAACGGCGAGCAGGGGCCTCTAGGTTGGTCAGTCCCGCGGCCTGAGCAGCGATCTCCTCGCGGGAACGTGCGAGCCGCTCTAGGACTTCCTTGGGGAGCGGCATCTTGATAGAATTTGGGGAAGGGCAAAGGTCAGCCAGATGCGCAGGGGTACATATATATAGCTACCTGTGGGGCCTACCAGAAGATTCCTTTTTGCCCCTGTCGCACTCGCAGGATTCTATGGGGTTGGATGTTTCTTTCCAAGCTTGTCCCAACCTCGCAAAGAGCGGGGATTATGTACAACCCCGTATCCAGCGAGTGGTCGACAGGAGTCAAACCGGCCGGTCAGACCGCAATATGAGCCCGGCATGCCGAGACCGAGCTCGGGTAATGGAACAGGGCTCGATGGTAGTCGAACCGAGCTCGACGATCTCCACGCCGAGCTCAGTTCCTGTTGGAGCTCGGCGATCGTCGTGCCGAGCCCCGTTTCTGTTGGAACTCGGCGATAGTCGAGCCGAGCTCGGCGATAGTCGAGCATAGCCTGCCGAGTACGTGCTCGCCTAGGCCCAGGGCGAGGCGAGTCAGGCCCCTACCGAGCGGATGCTACCTCAGGTCCAGCTCGCATCTTGGCCATGATATACTTTTACCATGTTGCCCCCTTTTGTCTGTCTATAGTCCTCGAGAACAGTGAAGGTTGTATATTGGCAGGCCATCTTTTCCTATAAATAGGACCCAAGGGGTACCTCAGAAGGCAGGCTTACTAATTCTCAGGTCTACTAGCGCTTTCTGAGGTACCTTAGCCCGGCACTTGGCTAAGGAGGGGAAGCGCTCTAAGATCTTCCGGGTGTGTGGTGGGACCTCCACGCCGGGCCCTTGGTCTAGTCCTTGGTTCTTCTTTTTCTTGTCATTTTCTCGCAGGAGCGAAGTAGGTGCGCGGCCACCCCTTTCCCAAGGGTCGAACTCCACAGAGACCAATTTTTTGGTTTCAACACAGGCCACAAAAGATAAAAGAGCAAAGAAAATGTTAACATATCAACATAGGCAAAAATGCGCTACAAAAAATTACCATAGGGCGATGACAAACATACACCAGACATAACAATGCAAAAACAAATGTATCCAATCATACAAAAACAAAAGTACAAACTGTTACTCGTTGGCCACATCTACACCAAGCTCAGGGCTCACCGCCTTCGTCATCAGAAATGTCGTCAAAACTAAGGCTTGAGACTTCACACTTTATATGCTTGGCTATTAGGAGGAAAGCCTTTGACACATCGCGTCAAAGCGCAAACTTGCGGACAACCTCTATCTGAGGCTCAAACTCTTGGGACCAAACATCCTCGCGAACCACTTCGGCAAGCAGGTCACGATCGCACAGAAAATCCAAAGAATATCTATACTTCTCAAGGCCAGTTGCCTTCATCTCAAGTACCCGCTCTTCAGAAGAAAGACGCGCTATCTCTGCCTCGGAAGCCTCCAACTTCACTCGCAATCCGGAACTCTCCTCATGTGCAGTCTTCAAAGTCTGCAAAATCTTCTCCTCCATCAACTTCTCGGTCTGTAGCAATCCTCGGGCTTCTTCCGTCTCGGACTTTAGCTCTGATCCAATCCGTCGAAATCGTGATATTTCTCGATCTAACTACTCTTTAGAGGTTGCAACTGAAGCCTCTGCAGCTTGAAGCCTCTCCTGAAGAGCCGAATATTCGTCTTTCAGACTCACATAATGATTATTCCACGTAAGTGCAATATGTGCCTGAGCCTCGATCTGCAAACATCAAACAAATAGTTAAAATCAATAAAGCCAAAAAAAAGAAACATGGGTAAATTTCTTACTGCATCACTCATGAACTTCAATGATAAAGACACTCGGGGGGTATAAGTCTCTATACGAAGGATTTGGGGGGGGGGGGAGGGGCAGACGCCTCTATCACCTCAACATCAGAATCAGCTATAATAGGCTCATCACACAGGGCCTCCTCGGTCAGGTCCTCCCCTCCACAGGGAAAAGTTGGCAACCCTACAGCTGCATCACAATTACTTCTCAAAGTAAACTTCCTCTTGTGAGCTAAAGGCACTACACACTTAGCAATGATCGAAAGGCCACACATGGACAAGCGCTTCTCTTCAACGAACAAAGAAATGCTGAATAAACGGTTCGCCAACTCTCGGGAATCTGAAAATCCCAATATCGGTGTAAAGTCTTGATCTTGCCCTCTCTGACGCCAGCAACGATCGGGTAAGGAATTTCACAATTCTGACAATCCCCGGGAATTTCTAACATAGCCAAACAAAGTGTTCCCATGACGACGGTCCGTCCGAGTCTCAAAGTCAAGCCAGCTTTTATTGCTGAAAATTTCAATGCGGTCACCACCATCAACATGAACGTCGCACCAATCCCTAAAGCTATCCAAAGAAAATCTCGAATCATGCCCCCTGAAGAAGGCAATAAATCCCATAAGGCGCATCATCACCAACGGAGTAAATTGTGACATTGGAATACAGTAGAACTTCAAGATGTCGATCACCTCCTCGCAAGGTGGGAATCTAAATCCCGATCTCAAAGTGATCTCGCAAATCGTAAACCAGCCTCTCAGAGGATTTTGGACCCACTCCTCGATACGAGGGACCCACACTTCAAGATCAGTAGATAAACCGTACCGCTTCCTCCAAAACGCAAGTTGATCGTCGGTAAGAGATGAATGCAAACACATCGATCTCGCAGTATGCTTCGAAGCCTGAAAAATAAAAAAAAACAAAAGTTGTTGTCAAACCAAGCCCTGCGAAGCAAAAATATTAACACAAGCACAAAGGTGCGTATGCAAGCGCTCAACAATACACACAGCCAAAGAATGTACGTACAGCCCACGACCAGCACTGGTACCAGTGCGGCCAGGTGTGCGCGCACCCTAGGCCGCACGGCCAAGTCGCGCACCCGGGTACGCGCACGAGTTTGCGCGACAGGTGTGCGCGCAACCAAGGCCGCGCGACCAGGAGCATGCGTCGTTCGCACGAACCCGAGTGTGCACACGGGGCGGCGTGTGAATCTACGCGTGCCTCGGCATGATGGAACCCATGCCCCGCGTGCACAGGTGACCACGCAGTCACCTGGACGCGTGCCCAGACCCGCGCGCCCCTGGCTGCCGACGCGCCCAGGCCCGCGTGCTCGGGCAGGTGTCCGCGTTCCCCAAGCTGCCCGCGCGCCTAGACCCACACGCGTGGGTAGGAGCCTAAGCGCGCGGGCACCTGGCAGGTGCCCGCGCGCCCCTGGCTGCCCGCGCGGTCACCTAACCGTGCCCGCGGGCAGGTGCCCGCGCGCCCCTGGCTGCCCACACGGTCACCTGACCGCGTGCCCAAAACAGTGAGCGCGGGCAGGGGCTTGCGCTCCCCGGGCTGCCCGCGCGGTCACCTGACCGCCCGCCCAGACCCACGCGCTCGGGTAGGTGCCCGCACGCCCTTGCCTGTCCGCGCAGTTACCTAACCGCACGCCCAGGCGGGGGCGCGCAGAAAGGCGTGCAAGACCCCCCTCCCCTTACCAAGAAGGTAACCCAGTCTAATGCCCAGAACTGTCGTCTTACGGTGACACTAACATACGGGCTAGTCGACACCGCAAGCCGCTGATCCTGCCAGCTAGTATGATTATTCAACCTCTCGGCCAATCGAGAATAGAAGTATACAAGTAGTAAGTAAACTAGCAAGTACACAATATCACAGTACAAGATCATAATATATATGAAACAGAAAAGTGCATTAGTCCACAATAAGTATATAAATGAGAGAAGTTCTTATGCCATGTACATAGCAAATCAAATCTCTCTCTCACAAAACAAAACTACACGGAAGCAAACTCTATCACAAGTACACTCATCCTCACCTGATGGTGAGCTGCAGTAGTAGTAGTAGTAAGTGGGGTATCAGCTCCTCATGTCCTGCAACCTCGTCCTGCTGATCGTACTGATGCTCCAGCTCCTCGAGCTCCTATGGTCACAACCGACCATTCGTCATAAAGTCTAAGTCATTTTGTCCTCGCCTCACCCCCGCGACTCCTAGGTACTGAGCGGGAGGACGAAGCGGAGAACAACAAGGGGTATAAAAAGAAAAGCAGGTGACAGTGGATCTATTCTATCATGGTTTAAATTAGCAATTGTATCTCTACACTAGCAGTTCTATAAGGTACAAGTAAAGTATGTACAAATAGTATTGAAAAGGAATGCGGTGGCAGAAAGTAAACTAACTACTACTAAACTATTATCACAGAAGTATCTTAACTTATATGAATGCTCATTTAAACTTATAAGTTAAGATTTCATAAATGTAACTTATCATATAAAAGAGCTCATACTAATTTATATGATAAAGATCTATGGTGCGTATGTCCTAAGTATGTATGTATGTTATGGTATGCGGGTTATGATTCATACAAGTGCAACTCACCCACACGACTATGTGATCACAGATCTTTAGTTCCCACTTTTTGGAGTTAGTTTAACTCTCGGGTACCGCCATTGTGTCTACGGCAGCAACGGAGCGGGCGTCTCCGCTTCCTAGGCGGGTATACACACTACCAGGCCTAGACCCTTAGTATGCCTCTGAAGGACACACCAGAGTCACCGCGTACTAATGCTGACAAACCCGCCAATCTTTTTGGTCGAGTGTGCGTTTTCGGGGATTGTCCTCCAAACCGTAGTATAAACCACCTACTAGCCCCTTAAACCTTCATACCTCACCAGAGTCACAGTAGTGTCATCAGTGTGATGATTTGTTCAGTGCCGCATGACCCTCCACTAATATGTTTATGCACATGCAAGTTATTTCCAATCCGAGCCTCCAGCTCGCAGGACCGAACCCGTCCTATAACCAAACATCTGAGCCTCCAGTTCGCAGTACTAAAACCAATCCTATATCCAAACATCCGAGCCTCCAGCTCGTATGATTAAAAACTGTCCTGTATCCAAACATCTGAGCCTCCAGCTCGCAAGACTAAAACTCGTCCTGTATCCCTCCAATCCCAAATGGGTGAGTTTATCACTTCTTTGCTCCTTTTCTCAAGAACACTTACTTTTCTTAGGATTTATCCATTATTAATATCCAACTCTCAATATTGCTCTTAAGTGAACCTAAAGACTTAAGGTATTTATTGGGAGAGCGACGGTCTTCCGTCGATCCCCGTTATAATTATTCTTCTTGGGGTTTGCACTCTAACGCTCGTTGCTAAGTAATGACCTACTTGACTCCAACCAGGGTTTCAACTTCGCAACACAGTTCTCAATCCAACTACCTATCATATCCCCTGTGAGTCATATTGTTATATGTTACTTTTGTTAAGCGCAACCCATGACCTAATATTTACCCATATGAGACCACTTCCGACTCCTTGGGCCAAAGATCACTAACTATTTATCATGGGTTTGTCATATGCATGATATTAACCCTTCAGAATTTCATCAATTTTCTAATTTTTTTGGACCATAAATTAAATCATTTAATTAAGCGACCTAGGTCACTTTGTACATGAACTACAATATCCAATGATTCATGATATCTAAGTAAATTACCTAGAGTTCATCTAGCTTGACAATGACTGTTCACCAAGATTCCTAATTTTTTCATTTGATTTACCATTCATTTTCTATTTATAATTAAATCCACAATTATTCCATTTTCCAAAAGCAATATCTAAAATATTCAATCAAAAATTCATGGAAAATTACTGGTGATCAACATTGCCATAATAATACTCAATACAGAAATTCATAATCTTAACCAGTGATTTGACCTAAAATAATTTCATGTGAACAATATTACCAAAATGCCACTACTAAGGTTTTAACATAATTAATCATCCGAAAATTATTAAATAAATATACAGGGGTTTATATCACAGAAATAAGAGACTGTACATTTTTCCATAATTTTTCAAATACTATTACCCCTACTTTTGATTTAATCCCAAAAAGGGCAAAATTGTAATTCTACTAAATACACAAGTTACAACTCTCAAACAAGCTAGCTCGCAACTTTTTTCAGAGATGTAAAATGTTCTATTAGGGCTTTTATAAAAATTACTGAATTTTATAAGGTCAGTAGCCCTATTTCTCATTTTTATTTCTAAATGAGCATATTTTCCAATAATTCAAATTAATGGGATTTTTGATCCCAAAAATCCCAATCTTTCCATAGGAGGTATATCTCATCCCTATGTGCCTCTGCCCAACATATCATGGACATGCATTGAGCCAAATGGCTAATTTCCTATTTTTATAGTTGGCACACCATTTACAAAACTACCCCCATCATGCATGTTGGATTTCCCCAACATACAGAAGTCCAAATGGTCTGAAACTTTTATCATGGTCAAATAATGACCCAATGGCCATGCCACCCATATTCGGGGGCATTTGGAAAAGGGAATCCCCCTATATTTCTTTTATTTAATAAATGAAATTTCCATATAAACTATAGAAAAACATCCCCCCAAAAATCTTGATTTTTGGGTAGGGACTAAGTCTAACATAGACACATGCATGGCCTAAATTTCACTGCATGTGGACTTAGGATTTCACTTAGGTATCCATTTAAAATTCTGCCCTAGCCTAGAAGCAGTCCTAGGAGAACTGTCCTACAGGGAGCTACAGTGCTCCAAATCATAAGTTTAGGATGTCAAATTAAAGGTGAGACATAGATCTACCTTTTTCATGTTGATGGTTTCTCTTAATATGCCTCTACAAGGCCTGAATTATGCATGAAAAAAGTGTTGTATAAAATGTGACAGTAAATTAAATAACTTATAATTAAATGCATATTAAATGGACGACATCCATTCATCTTCCCCAACCAGCCGTCGACCCAGATCATCCCGACCTGGAGCACCTTGATCTCCTATTTCCCGGCCAGTGGGCCGCCGCCACCGCCGACGAATATCGCCACCACCTCCATTGAGGTGGTGGCTAGCATTTCCCGACGACATGGCTGTCGGAGGCGGCTCCTCCAGCAAACCCGAGCAAGAAGAAAAGCTCGGTATTTCTCCCTCTTTCTCTCATGGCATCGGGCTCAATTAAGTCGGATATCTCTCCTAAAGAACTAGACGGCTAGCACCAAAGGAGGGGAGGAGAAACGGACATATAGCCGCGCTTGACGACGGGTTTGGTGGCGGCGAGCCACGACCGACACTGTCTCTGACGAACTAACTTGTTTCCTGGTTTCTCCGGCTATCTCCTTGCTCCAGCTATTGATTTACACTCCTCTTGGCTCACTAAAGGTGATGGTGGCATTGGTTTAAGGACTTTGAATAAAGGGAATGGCTGGGAGTGGCGGAGCATGGCTGGTCATCCTTGAGCATGGTTCCTCCTTGCCGCGACGTGTCACCATAATATTGGACTGCCTAATTATTGCTTTAATTAGGTTTTGATTGAAAGGACCAGGTCCAATAGGTCAATTGACGCTTATCCTGAACCCGGTTCAGCCCGTACACTGAACTAGCAAACATAGTCTGGAATGAAAATCCTCTAAGTCAAAAGCGTTGAGTGACGTTGAGACTAATTAATGTCGTGTTGGTTCCACTCAATGCCAACATCATTCCATAGGTTTTAAGTCAAAAGCGTTGAGTGGAATTGAGACCACTCAACGCCAATATCATTCTACAGATTATAAGTAAAAAATCATTGAGTGGCGTTGAGACCACTCAATGTTGCGTTGAGTGCCGTTGAGACCACTCAATGCCAACATCATTCTGCAGATTCCATGTAAAAAGCGTTGAGTGGCATTTAGACTACTCAACGTCACGTTGATTGGCATTGAGACCACTCAACGCCAACATCATTCCGCAGATTCCAAGTAAAAAGCATTGAGTGGCGTTGAGACCACTCAACGCTGCGTTGAGTGTCGTTGAGACCACTCAACACCAACATCATTTCACAGATTCTAAATGAAAGTCATTGAGTGACGTTGAGACCACTCAACGCTGACATCATTCCACAGATTCTAAGTCAAAAGCGCTTAGTGGCGTTGAGACCACTCAACGCCCGTTGAGTGGCGTCGAGAGACCACTCAACGCCGCGTTGAGTGGCTTCGAGAGACCACTCAACGCCGCGTTGAGTGGCTTCGAGAGATCACTCAACGCCGCGTTGAGTGGCTTCGAGAGACCACTCAACGCCGCGTTGAGTGGCTTCGAGAGACCACTCAACGCCGCGTTGAGTGGCGTCGAGAGACCACTCAACGTCGAGTGGAGTGGCGTCGAGATCACTCGATGCCTACAGTTTACAGAATATTTTCAAAGTTAAATTCGTCGAATGGCGTTGAGTCCACTCAACGCACTCGATGCTTTGTCGAATGGCGTCGCGTTCACTCAACTCACTCGATGCTTCCCGAGCCTGAGTCAATTCTCTTGACTTAAAACGCGTGTGAGGGGCCTAGCACGAAATGGGATGTTACAAATCGCAATAAATAAATAAAAAACAATTTCGTCCCTGAAATTCAAATTCGGGTCTACGGGGTTTCTATGCACAAGAATTTTAAGAACTTTAAGCATAATTAAAATATACCTGAGGCAAAAAGCTCTGGGTACCGTTCACACATCAGATCCATCAGCTCCCAGGTGTGCTCCTCCCTTCTGTGGTTGGACCACAACACCTTGATCAGGGGAACCTTCTTCTTCCACAGTACTTGAGTCGTTGTATCATCGATCCGGACTGGCTCTAAACGGACTGTTCTATTAGGTGCTATTGGGCCTGCTGTAGTGGTAATATGTTGACGAAGGAGAGCTCTCCGAAGCGACGAGGCGTGGAAGACGTTATGCAAAGTCCCTAACTCTGGCAGCAGCTCCAGCCTGTAAGCCAAAGGACCGATCCGCTCCAGGATCAAGTATGGTACCATAAATCGAGGGCTGAGATTCTTGTGCCTCCGCACCCGCGACACACCATGCACCGGACGTATCTTCAAGAACACCCTGTCACATACCTAGAACTCCACCTTCTGATACCTCGCATCGTAGTACTTGTCCTGCCTACTCTGTGCCTCCAGCATCTGATCCATGATCAGCCATATTTGAGCATTTGTACCCTCAATATAGTTCGATCCAAGTGCCCTAGGGTCCTCATCCTGGACCCAAGAGAGTGGTGTCCTACACTTCCTTCTTTATAGAGCCTCATATGGTGTCATCTCAATGCTTGTCTGGTAACTGTTGTTGTAGGAGAATTAACCAAGGGGCAACCGGCTCTCCCAAGGCTTCCACGTGTCCATTATACATAAACGCAGTAGATCCTCCATAGTTCGGTTGGTCCGCTCTGTCTGGCCATCGGTCTGTGGATTGAAAGCGGTGCTAAAAGCAAGTTGAGAACCTAAGTACCCCTGCACCGCTCTCCACTCCCTAGAGGTGAACCGACCGCCACAGTCCGAGACAATCGTCTTGGGGACGTCGTGGTACCTGACGAACTGCTCCACAAACAACCTCACCAAAACAGCAACAGAGGTGTCCTTTCTGATCGGTATAAATCAGGCCACCTTGGTCAGTCTATCGACAATGACTCATATAGAATCGTGCCCAGAGTGAGAGCGAGTCAATCTGTGTACGAAGTCCATAGTTATATCCTTGAACTTCCACTCTGGCACCGACAATGACTGTAGTAGTCCTCCTGGGCTCTTGGACTCTGCCTTTACCCGCTGGCAGGTCTCTCGCAATGTGTCACATAATATATGATTTCCCACTTCATACCCGGCCAATACATGATCCTCCGCAGATCCGTTGTCATCTTGGTGTTACCGGGGTTCACTGAGTACTGAGAAAATTATGCCTCCCTGAGTATATCCTCCCGGATACCGCCTCCTGCGGGTATATAGACACGACCACAGAAATGAACAAGGTCATCACGCAACGAATAGTCCTCCGACCTACCCCCTTCTAGGACTATGAATATTGGCTCCAAATCTGCATCCAGTCTCTGCTGTGTTCTGATGCGCTCCTGTATGTCACACTTGATGATCAAGGAGTTCAAGTACTCCCGATAAATATCCGACTCAGCTCTGTAAACCATGGCAATGTGCATATCCTCCATCATCCGTATTAGTTCCATAGCCATCACCCGGGGCTCCGGTCAAGTAGTTTCGGCTCTCCTGCTCAAGGCATCCATCACGGTATTCGCCTTCCCTAGGTGATAATGCATCTTGTAGTCGTAGTCGCACAAGAACTCAAGCCATCTCCACTAGCGCAGATTTAGATCCTTCTGCGTGTCAATGTACTTGAGGTTCTTATGATCTGAGAAGATATCTCAATGAACCTCATACAAGTAATGCCTCCAAATCATCAACGCGAATACCACTACCCCGAGATCCAAATCATGTACGTGGTAGTTCTGCTTGTGCTTCTTCAGCTGTCTCAAAGCATATGCGATGACATGTCCATGCTGCATCAGGACTGCATCCATCCCTTGATATGATACGTCGGTATAAATGTGAAATCCTTCCTTTCCAGATGTAAGTGCAAGGATGGGGGAAGAGGTGAGTCTGTCCTTCAACTCCTGGAATGCTACTTCGCACTTCTCGGTCCAAGTAAAGTTGCATCCTTCTTCGTCAAAGACGCGAGGGGGAGAGCTACCCTTGAGAACCCCTCCACAAACTTGCGATAATATCCCTCCAGTCCCAAGAAACTGCGTATATCTGAAGCTGACTTTAGTCATGGCCAATCTCGAACTGCCTGTACCTTGGCCTGGTCTACGGCCAACCCGAATCCACTGATAGTATGCTCCAAGAATGCTACCTCCTATAGCCAGAACTGGCACTTGGAGAACTTTGCATACATCTGATGTTCTCTCAGCTTGCCCAACACCAGTGCCAAATGCTGGGTATGCTCCTCCTTCGTTCGGGAGTAGATCAGAATGTCATCAATGAAAACTATAACAAATCTATCCAGGTAGGGCTCGAAGACACGGTTCAGCAGACTCATGAATGTGGAAGGTGCATTCGTGAGCCCGAAGGGCATCACTAGGAACTCGTATAGGCCGTACCGAGAACTAAAGGCTGTCTTCGGTATATCCTCCTCCTGAATGAGCAGTTGATAGTATCCTGACCTCAAATCCAGCTTGGAGAACCAAAAGTCTCCCTGTAGCTGATCAAAAAGCTCATTGATCCGGGGAAATGGATACGTCTCCGGACTGTCAACCGTTTCAGCTCTCGGTAGTCGATGAAGAGCCGCAACGACCCATCCTTCTTCTTAACGAATAGCACCAGTGCTCCCCACGGTGATGAGCTCAGTCTGAAAAATCCTTACTCCACCAGCTCTTGCAACTGGGTCCTACACTCCGCTAGCTCTTTGGGGGCCATCCTATACGGTGCCCGAGATACGGGCCTTGCTCTTGGCACCAACTGAATCTGGAAGTCCATATCCCTAGTCGGTGGCAATTCGGGCAATTTCTCTGGGAATACATCGGAGAAATCCCGAACCACCGGGATATCAACAAAAGAGGCTTTTGCTCCCACCATCTCGAAGTAGATAATGTATACCTCCTGTCGTCCAAGTCGTGAATCCCCGCAAAACTGGCCAGATGGTAAAACTCCCTCTGGTACTCTATGACAGATATGGTCCCCTGCCTGAGGTTCAAGAACCTCTCCTCTAGCTCATCCCTGTCCGTGGTGGACACGAAGTGCTCTAGGAACGCCTCGCTAAACTCATCTCATGAAATATCTGACAGAGCCCTATCTGCATATGTCGAGTCCATCATGGAATTCCTCCACCTCTTCACGTGAATATCCAGTGCAGAAGTCGCCAAAGGAACTGTCTGGCTAACTGGGCAGCTAATGCAGGTAAGCATCTTATGTATGGCCTCGAGCCACTCCTCTGTCTTTTATCGCATTCTCTATCCTGTGGTACATTGGCAGGGACATGCTCTTAAAGGCACTCAGCCAATTTGCTCTCGGATTTGGCTGTTGGGTCGGAGCCTGCTGACCTCTGAAAGCCTCAAGAATAACTGTCAGAGTTTGCCCCATCTCCGTCTGCTGAAAAGGAATGGTAGCCGGAGGGGGAGGAACCACATCCTATGGTGTAGCAACCTGTGTTGGATGCATAAAAGTAAGGTTTATATTAGGATTGGCCTAACTCATTGCTTAAATGGACTATTTTCTATGACTTTTACACATGGGCATACCATTGCTTCTGCTGCACAGTTTGTCTGCAAACTAAATGCTCGAGCGGGGTGTCCTAATAATGTGTACTTCTTTCTCATATGATCGTTTGTTGAATCGAGACCTGTTTGTAATACTCCCTCCCCTTACCAAGGAGGTAACCCGGTCTTATGCCAAGAACCACCGCCTTAAGGTGACACTAACACACGGGCTAGTAGACACCACAAGCCGCCGATCCTGCTGGCTAGTAAGATCATTCAACCTGTCATCCAATCGAGAATAAAAGTATGCAAGTAGTAAATAAACTAGCAAGTCCACAATATCATAGTACAAGATCATAATATATATGAAACTGAAAAGTACAATAGTCCACAATGAGTACAGAAATGAGAGAAGGGCTTATGCCCTGTACATAGCAAATCGAATCTCTCTCTCACAAAACAAAACTATGCGGAAGCAAACTCTATCACAAGTACACTCGTCCTCACCTGCCGACGAGTTGTTGTTGTAGTAGTAGGTGGTATCAACTCCTCATGTCCTGCCACCTCGTCCTGCTGGTCGTGATAGTGCTCCATCTCCTCGAGCTCCTACGGTCACAACTAATCGTTAATCATAAGACTAAGCCATTTTGTCCTCGCCTTACCCCCGCGACTCCTAGGTACCAAGCGAGAGGACAAATCAGAGAACAATAAAGGGAATAAAAATGGAAAGTAGGTGACAGTGGATCTATTCTATCATGGTATAGATTAGCAATTGTATCTCTACACTAACAGTTCTATAAGGTACAAGTAGAGTATGTACAAACAGTACTGAAAAGGAGTGCGGTAGCAGAAAGAAAACTAACTACTACTAAGCTATTATCATAGAAGTACCTTAACTTATATAAATGCTCATACAAACTTATAAGTTAAGGTTTCATAAATATAACATATCATATAAAAGAGCTCATACTAATTTATATGATAAAGATCTATGGTATGTATGTCCTAAGTATGTATGTATGTTATGGTATGCAGGTTATGATTCATACAATTGCAACTCACCCACACGACTATGTGATCACAGATCTTTAGTTCCCACTTTTCGGAGTTAGCTTAACTCTCGGGTACTAACATTGTGGCTACGGCAGTAGCGGAGCGGGCCTCTCCGCTTCCTAGGCGGGTATACACACTACCAGGCCTAGACTTTTAGTACGCCTCTAAAGGATACACCAGAGTCACCGCATACTAATGCTGACAAACCCGCTAGTCTCTTTGGTCTAGTGTGCATTTTAGGGATTGTCCTCCAGACTGCAGTATAAACCACCTACTGGCCCCTCAAACCTTCACACCTCACCAGAGTCACAGTAGTGCCATCGGTGCGTTGATTTGTCCAGTACCGCATGACACTCCATTAATATGTTTATGCACATGCAAGTTATTTCCAATCCGAGCCCCCAGCTCGCAGGACCGAACCCGTTCTGTAACCAAACATCCGAGCCTCCTGCTCGCAGGATTAAAACCCGTCTTATATCCAAACATCCGAGCCTCCAGCTCGCAGGAATAAAACTCGTCGTGTATCCCTCCAACCCCAAATGGGTGAGTTCATCACTTCTTTGTTCCTTTTCTCAAGAGCACTTACTTTTGTTAGGGTTTATCCTTTATTAATATCCAACTCTCAATGTTGCTCTTGAGTGAACCTAAAGACTTAAGATATTTATTGGGAGAGCGACGGTTTTCCTCCATTCCCCGTTATAGTTATTCTTCTTGGAGTTTGCACTTTAACGCTCATTGCTAAGTAATGACCTACTTGACTCCAAACAGGGTTTCAACTTCCCAACACAATTCTCAATCCAACTACCTATCATATCTCATGTGAGTCCTAGTGTTATATGTTACTTTTGCTAAGCGCAATCCATGACCTAATATTTATCCATACGAGAAGACTTCCAACTCCTTGGGCCAAAGGACCCTAACTATTTATCATGGGTTTGTCATATGCATGATATTAACCCTTCAGAATTTCATCAATTTTTTAATTGTTTTTGACCATAAATTAAATCATTTAATTAAGCAATCTAGGTCACTTTGTACATGAACTACTATATCCAATGGTCCATGATATCCAAGTAAATTACCTGGAGTTCATCTAGGTTGACAATGACTGTTCACCAAGAATTCTAATTTTTCTATTTGATTTACCATTCATTTTCTATTTATAGTTAAATCCACAATTATTCCATTTTCCAAATGCAGTACCTAAAATATTCAACCAAAAATTCAAGTAAAATTACTGGTGATCAACATTGTTATAATAATACTCAATACAGAAATTCATAATCCTAACCAGTGATTTGACCTAAAATAATTGCATGTGAACAATATCACAAAAATTCCACTACTAAGGTATTATCATAATTAATTATCCGAAAATTCTTAAATAAATATGCAGGGGTTTATATCAAAAAAATAAGAAACAGTGCATTTTCTCATAATTTTTCAAACAGTATTACCCATATTTTTGATGTAATCCCAAAAAGGGCAAAATTGTAAATCTACTAAATACATAAGATATAACTCTCAAACAAGCTCACAACTTTTTCTAGAGATGTAAAATGTCATATTAGGGCTTTTATCAAAATTACTGAATTTTATAAGGTCAGTAGCCCTATTTCTCATTTTTATTTCTAAATGAGCATATTTTTCAATAATTCAAATTAATGGGATTTTTGATCCCAAAAATCTCAATCTTTCCTTGGGAAGTATATCTCATCCCTATGAGGCTCTGTCCAACATCTCATGGACATGCATTGATCCAAATGGCTAATTTCCCATTTTTACAGTTGGCACACCATTTACAAATCTACCCCCACCATGCATGTTGGATTTCCCCAATATGCAGAGGTCCAAATGGTCTGAAACTTTTCCACGGTCATATAATGACCCAATGACCAAGTCACCCAAATTCAGGGGCATTTGGAAAAGGGAATCCCCCTATATTTCTTTTATTTAATAAATGAAATTTCTATATAAACTATAGAAAAACACCCCTCAAAAATTCTGATTTTTGGACAGGTACTAAGTCTAACATAGACACATGCGTGACCTAAATTTCACTACATGTGGACTTAGGATTTGACTTAGGAATCCATTTTAAATTCCGCCCTAGCCTAGGAGCAGTCCTAAGAGAACTGTCCTACAGGGAGCTACAGTGTTCCAAATTACAAGTTTATAGTGTCAAATTAAAGGTGAGACCTAGATCTACTTTTTTTTGTGTTGATAGTTTTCTCTAAATATGCTTTTACAAGGCCTGAATTAGGAATGAAAAAGTACTGTATAAAATGTGCCAGTAAATTAAATAACCTATAGTTAAATATACATTAAATGGACGGCATCCATTCATCTTCCCCAACTAGCCGTCGACCCAGATCATCCCGACCTGGAGCACCTTGATCTCCTATTTTCTGGCCAGTGGGCCACCGCCACCGCCGACGAATATCGTCACCGCCTCCATTGAGGTGGTGGCTAGCATTTCCCGACGACATGGCTGCCGGAGGCGGCTCCTCCGACGAACCCGAGCAAGAAGAAAAGCTCGGTATTTCTCCCTCTTCCTCTCATGGCATCGGGCTCAATTGAGCCCAATATCTCTCCTAAAGAACTAGACAGCTAGCACCAAGGGAGGGGAGGAGAAACAGACATATAGCCGCACTTGGCGACGGGTTTGATGGCGGCGAGCCATGGCCGACACTGTCTCCTGCGAACTAACTTGTTTCCTGGTTTCTTCGGTTATCTCCTTACTCTAGCTGTTGATTTACACTCCTCTTGGCTCACTAAAGGTGATGATGACCTTGGTTTAGGAACTTTGAATAAGGGGAGTGGCTGGGAGTGGCAGGGCATGGCTGGTCGTCCTTGAGCATGGTTCCTCCTTGCCGCCACGTGTCCCCATAATATTGGACTGCCCAATTATTGCATTAATTTGGTGTTGATTGAAAAGACCGGGTCCAATAGGTCAATTGGCTTTTATCCCGAACCCGGTTCAGCCCGTACACTGAACCGACAAACATAGTCTGGAATGAAAATCGTCTAAGTCAAAAGCTTTGAGCGACGTTGAGACCAATCAACGCCGTATTGGTTCCACTCAACGCCAACATCATTCCACAGGTTCTAAGTCAAAAGCGTTGAGTGGCGTTGAGACCACTCAACGCCAACATCATTCCGTAGATTCTAAGTAAAAAGCGTTGAGTGGCGTTGAGACCACTCAACGTCGCGTTGAGTGCAGGGCTGATATCGAGTCGAGTTCGAGCGATTTTGGCTCGGCTCGAAATCGAAATTTTCGACTCGAACTCGGCTCGAAATCGACTCGAAATCGAAATTGATTTCGAGTCGAGTCGACTCGAAATAGCTCGATTCCGAGTCGACTCGAAATCGAATCGAGCCGGCTCGAAATCGAATTGAGTCAGCTCAAAATCGAATCGAGTCGGCTCGAAATCGAATCAAGTCGGCTCGAAATTTAGCATTTTTTCGGTTTATTCATAGTTTGGGCAAAATAAAATTGGGCAACGTATAAATTTAGCAAATGAAACACTTAAAGCCTTCATTCTTTTTATTTATGTTTAAATTTTGTTATTTTTAATCTTAAAATAAGAATATATTAGTAAATACATAATTTTTTAAATTAATTCGAGTTGATTCGAATCATATTTCGAGCGATTCAGGACTGGCTCGAAATCAGATTCGAGTCAAATTGAATCGACTCAAATTGAGTCGAATCAATTTTAACCGATTCCGATTCGGCTCAATTTTCGAGCGATTTTCGAGTTTCGAATATTATGCTCAGCCCTAGTTGAGTGGCGTTAAGAACACTCAACGCCAACATCATTTCGCAGATTCCATGTAAAAGCATTGAGTGGCGTTGAAACCACTCAACGCCGCGTTGAGTAGCATTAAGATCACTCAGCGCTAACATCATTCCGCAGATTCCAAGTAAAAGGCGTTGAGTGGCGTTGAGACCACTCAACGCCAACATCATTCCACAGATTCTAAGTAAAAGGCATTGAGACCACTCAACGCCAAAATCATTTCACAGATTCTCAAAAGCGTTGAGTGGCATGGAGACCACTCAACCCCGCGTTGAGTGGCGTCGAGAGAGCACTCAACGCCGCGTGGAGTGGCGTCGAGAGACCACTCGACGCCTACAGTTTCCAAAATATTTTCTAAGTTAAATTCGTCGAGTGACGTTGAGTCTACTCAACGTACTCGACACTTTATCGAATGGTATCGAGTTCACTCGACTCACTCGACGCTTCCCGAGACTGAGTCAATTCTCTAGACTCAAAACGCGTGCAGGGGGGTCTAGCGCGAAATGGGATGTTACAAGGTGCTCGCACGGACACGCCCCCGCGCGCGCACACAGCAAAGGCCGTCCCCGGCTGCTCGCCCCGATGAGCGTGCCCGCTGTGACCTCGTACTTACCTGAATTTGCATGACGCCATCATCTCCTTTCTCCGGCCTTTCACCATTCGTCATCGTCGTAGCACTCGTCAAGAACTTTCAAGGGGAGAAATCCTCGTTCTTCACCCATACCGGTCTCTCACCCCAATAATATTGAGGGGCAATTGATGGGGATGAGTCCCCTTTTATGAAGAAGTCGGGCTACACATAGCCGCTTCCCCCCATTAGTGGGATCATGGGCTCGACCAAATACACGATCGCCACACCCGATCCCCTCATACGCTGATCTCACTACTCATGATAAACCACCGCGAACATCGCCTCGCCGACGTCAGGAGGCCGACATCATCTCTGGACACCGACTGCCCCCTCTCATCTCCGCCGACCGCTCCCTCCCGGCCGCCGGTGCGCGACAAAGGTGGCGGCTGAGCCCGACCGTCCCTCTTCTGCCAAGGAGGCAGCCGGGCCGACCTCCCCTCTTCAGCCGCCGGCCCGCGACCGAAGAGATGGCCAGGGCAGCCGCCAGCGTGTGGCCGAGGAGGTGGCCGAGCCGGCCGCCCCTCCCCGATCGTCGGCACGCGGCCAAGGGTGCGACCGAGCAGACCGTCCCCCGTCGGCCCCCGACGTGCGGCCGGGGAGGCGGCCGAGCCGGCCGCTCACGACCAACCGTCGGCCGCTCCCTCCTCTCCGCTGCCGGCTTCGCTGCGGCCCGCTCTCCCCGGCCAATGATGATGGTCTCTCTCTCTCCTCGCCGGCAAGTTCGCCGTTGAGTTTCGTAGGCTACCCATGGGAGCTAGTCCCGACCGTCCAATCCTCTCGGGTCATTCTTCATTGTCCGATTTGCTTTGCAACCACCCACAAATCGTCAGGTTAGTGGGGGAATTTTATTATTTGATTAATTGGTCTCCGAGTAGAGAAATAAATGATCATAATGCACACCCTTAAACTATAGGGAAAATATTAATTTGGGTGGTTATGGTTTGCGGTTAGTCACATAACCACCATAACCACCTCCTGAAGGCTATAAAAGGAGCCTCATGCCTACTCATTTCTCACTTTTTTCTTCCGGGTCTTCTTCCTTCTCAGGCCAGAGCTCTGCCGGATTCCTCCTACGGGCCACATTCAAGCCGCCTTTGAGCCACATTCCAGTCACTTCAAGCTATCTTCGAGCCGCGTTCAAGACACCTCTGAGCCCTCCAAAGAAGCCTGTTTCGTTACTTCCTGGAGGTCCCTGCCAACACCATCTCGAGAGTTCCACTCCCGCGTCCAGCGCCATCGCGATGCCCAAAGACGCCCATCACCACCAAGTGTAATTCATGCAAGACGCCGAGTGAGACGGTCTGTCGTCCGCCGGATGCAAAGTATTCTCTCACCTCCAAATTGTAACGAGAAGCAGTCTGCCGCCCTCGATTCAGCAAATCGATTGTAAGCGCGAGCAAATAGTGGACTTTGACCAGCGCAGTCCCGTTCACGTGATTTTTTACCCGGTTGAGGAGTTTTTTCACGTTAAAACTTTGTGTGTACGATTGATCTATTTCATTGACTGTGTGCACGCTCGATCGTTCTGAGAGCCAAAACGGTCCAGATTATTCCGGTCCGACCAGAACGTCAAGTTGGACCACAACAATTGATGTATTTATAACACAACTCTTTTTTTTTGGTTCCCCTAATTCGCCCACCCAGCGGCTTCACCAAAATGTCTCCATTCCAAACAACCAGGAATCTTTCCTGAATCCGTGGCCGGACAGTTCACCGGATTCCATTTGGACGCCAGCTGAGCGCATGTATTATGCCGGCCCAGATCGCGGCCAAATCGACTGCAACTGACAATTTAACCATTTTCACTTTCATTTCTTCTGATTTTAGCGCTATAAATTCGCATTGTTGCAAACCTCTGGTAAACCCTAGCTCCTCGCCACTTCAATTCGAGGTAAAACTTCTAATTTGAGAACTTTTTTTAATAGTCATATCGATTTTTTTTCTGCTCTACGGCTGAGATGATACCTTGCGTTTAATCGAAGCAGTTAGCGTAAATGGGGCTTTTTGGTCGGCCATTTCCCCCCTTTTCACCATTTCGTTGGATCTAACAACCTGATTTCAACCGTAGGTTCCTTTGCGTTTGATTTAAGGAACGGTTTTGATTTTTATAGGGCTTAATTTGGTGGCTTCGATATTCTGTGAGTGCAAGGGTAAGCGCTCTATCAAAAAAGTTTCCTTTGTGGATCGGTCTCATCTTAAATTACTGCAAATGTCTTGGAGATTTCTGGCGATTTTTATTCTTTAAGGTGATTTTAGATTAATGGCGAAGGAATCATCCAATGGAGAGCAGCACACAACCAGGCCACCTCCAACTCCTTCTCCTCTCCGATTTTCCAAATTCTTCCAAGTAAATTGTAGCCCAACAGATAAAGTTTTGATCTTGTTGTGATTTATCTATTTTAGTTTTGTGATTGCCAAAACTACTTTTTTTTTCTTTTGCATTCATGTTTTTCCTGATAAATTATTGATCTTGTTGTGTTAAAGGCCAACCTTAGGATCCTAGTCACGGGTGGAGCTGGATTCATTGGATCTCATTTGGTAGATAAGCTGATGGAAAATGAGAAGCATGAGGCATGTCTCCTGCCCTCATCTTAGTTGATCAATTTGATATATTGTTTGGTTCAATTTATATAAATGTCTCTTGGTTTTCATTATTTTTCTCGAGAAAATGTTCTTTAGAATGATGATGCATATTATTTCCCTTTTTGTTATTATTTAGTTTAGTTTTTGTTGGTATATTATTAATATAAAAGAAGGGCAGCCCGATCCATAAAACACCCCTGCGTAGCGAGGGTTCGGGGAAGGGTCCCACCACAAGGGTGCAATGTAGGCAAACCTTACCCTACATTTTTGCAAGAGGTTGCTTCCATGACTCGAACCCATGATCTCAAGGTCACACAACAACACCTTAACCGGTGCGCCAAAGATCCTCTTTTGTTGGTATATTATTAATATAAATACATAAGTAGGCAACGTGGTGGAAGGTCTATACGCCAAGAAGGGTTCTGTCTGATTCCCGGCTACGTTGGAGAATGTCGCGGGAATGTCTTCCATTTGAATATTTCGTATTTTGTGATTGCTTGTATTCTTACTATTCACACCCCAGGACTTTGGTTATTTGCACCCTGCTGTTATAAGAGGAGTTGCATGTGTTATTTTGGGTTTATCTTGGATGAATACATGAAATTAGTGCTGCTCCCTAAGTTTTCTCTCAACCCTAATCCGCCTTCTCCTTCATCACCACCGACTCTTCCCCATGCCGGATTCTTCCCGAGAACTCTAATTTTGGTTGACCTGCCATACTGCTCGCTGAAGCCGCCAGTTATACCGCTTCTTTTGCACTCTCCGCTGCTATGCTCGGACGCATCCCGCCTCCTCGCCAACGGCATGCACGCCGCGCTCGAACGAGAACCTCATTCTTCCCATCACGGCGCTCGCCGCTACAATGATATTTTTCTTCTACTGGATCTCTCATAGGTAAACATTTATAGGTTCTAGTCGTATTATTACCATTTTTTAAATGCTCTCCGGGCTCCGACATGTCTGACATGCCATTTTTAGGGTAAAACGACAATTTTTTTCTAAAAATGCCGATTATGTCATTTTGAAAAATAATAGCCGATATATCCTATTTTTTCGATATATCGGCTTACACGACTTTTGAACATATCGTCCGCTATTTTATTTTATGTTATGTTAGCAATCTAACAGTATGTCTCTCTATTACGGAGCTACACGACGACGAGCCCCATGAAAAGTGTACACGCGCCGGGCGCGTTTATCGCAGGGGCCCACCAAGGCCGCAGGGGAGATCGCGACATAGTCGCGTCATATCCTTATTTCAGCATTCACCTTTATTTGGACGTTGTATTTTATTTTAGCTTTAAATTTTTGCATTTATTTTCGGGGGATTATTCGCGCCGCTGTTTGCACCCCCGCTACTATAAAGGGGAGCGTCTGTACTCGTTTTAAGCATCTTAGATGAATGTTATGTTTCCTCTCTAACCCTAATTCTTCTCTCCCCTTTTCCCTCTCTTTCTCCCCCTCTCCCTTTCCCGTTCTCACTGTCGTCGGACCCCCCTCTCACCCGGATCAGCATCAAAGTGGTCCGACCTGCCCTCTCCTCCCGCCTCCTACTGTCAGAGAACCAGCCCCACCGATCGCCGTTCTCCTGCACGCTGGATCTGTCCCACCGATTCCGTCCGACTGCACGCCGCTACCGACCGCGCCAAGCCGCAGCGTCGCAGGTCCGCGCAGGCCTCCGTCTGCGCCCGCCAGGTCAACCTTCCCGAGCCGCCGCCGCTTTTTCCGCTTGGAGCAATGGCCCCCAATATGCGTTCCTCCGTGGATATTCAGCAGGAAGACACTGCCGCTGAAGCCCTCCGCCGCATCGAGGCTCAGGAGGCCCTCTTCGCCTCCATGTACACCTCCATCCTCGCTCTTCACGCTAAGTTTGATGCGCTCCAGCCTTCCTGCCCCTCGCCCACCAGCGAATCTGCGGGCTCGTGCTCCGACGCGTCCCTCCTCGGGGCGACACCGTTTCCGCACGTCGGGGACACCGCAACCCCGCCGCCTCCGGGCCGGCCCCTTGCTTTGGACCTCCCCACCTTCGCCGACGTGGATCCGATGGGGTGGTTTGCCAAGGCGGAACAATATTTCGACATCCACCACACACCCGAATAAGAAAAGGTATCTACCGCCGTCGTGGGGCTCGATGACTCCGCCCTCCATTGGGCCCGATGGCTCTGCCAGACCAACTCGGCCATCTCGTGGTCGGAACTCAAGCAGGAAATGATAGGCCGCTACGATAACCGTCACTTAGGCTCCGCTGTCGAATGGTTGTGCGGGGTATGCCAACTCGGTGCGCTGGACGACTACATCGATGAGTTCGCGTCCCTCGTCACCCATGTTCCAGGCTTACCACCGGATCATTACCTGACCTTCTTCATGCAGGGGCTCCAACCCCACTTCCGCTCCCGGCTTCGCACGCATCATCCCCAGACGGTGTCCTAGGCCCTAGACATGGCCCGTCTCGTGGAGGCAGATTTAGCCCCTCGACATCCACCCCCTTCGGGCAGACCCCCGCCCGGGGGCCGACCGCCACCCCAGAGCCACAACCCCCCGGGTCCCCCCAGCCGCCCGGCCAGCTCGACCGGCTGCTCCTCAGCGGTTCTCTAACCGTGAGTTTGATGAGCTCCGACGCAAAGGGTAGTGTTTCCGCTGCCGACAACCCTACTACCTGACCCACATCTGCATGGTCAAGGAGTTCTGGGCCATCATCGGCGAGGTCGAACCAGAGATCACCTTGGACGATTTCGAGGACCTCGAAATCACAGAGGAGGACGCTACCGAGGGCGCTACTGACGCGACTTTTCACCAGTTGGAGCTTCCGTGTTTTTCCGTGGGCGGCATTTCCGGGCCGCAAACCATGAAATTGGCGGGCAAACTGGGTGACCGCCAGTCCACCACATTGTGGTCATGGTGGATAGCGGGGGGAGCCATAATTTCCTCTCCGCTCATCTGGCACACCAACTTTGCCTTTTGATGGAGCCCGCACCAGACTTCACCGTCAGTTTGGGCTATGGCCGTCGGCGCGCGGTCCAGGGCTGCTGCCCATCCGTTCCACTTTCAGTAGGCCCTTACTCGGTGACGACAGATTTCTACATTTTCGGCCCTGGCCGAATCGACGCCGTCTTGGGCGTGGCTTGGCTCTGCACGCTGGGCGACGTGTGGGTCAACTGGAGAACTATGACTATGCGGTTCCTCCAGGACGGTCGGGAGTGCTGCCTGGTGGGGGATGCAACCCTATTCCGCTTCCCCGTCTCCTCCCGCTTAATTCAGAGGACGATGAACGTCGATTTTTCAGCATGGTTCCGGACCATCTCAGACACTGCTCCACCGACCCCGGCACCACCTCCAAATCTTCAGGACCTCTTGTCCGAGTTTGCGGACCTCTTCACGGCCCTATCAGGCTTGCCGCCAGCCCGGGCACACGACCACGCCATTACTCTCCAGCCCGACGTGTCGGAAGTATCGGTCCGCCCGTATCGCTATGGGCACGTGCAGAAGGATGAGATCGAGTGGCTCGTCCGTGACATGTTGATGGGGGGCCTCATCCGCCCCAGTGTGAGTCCTTTCTCCAGCCCGGTCTTCTTGGTTAGAAAGAAGGACGACAACTGGAGCTTCTGCGTGGACTATCAGGAGCTCAACAAAGCCACAGTTCCGGACAAATACCTGATCCCGGTGATCCAGGAGCTCCTGGATGAGCTCCATGACGCCACCGTCTTCACTAAGAAGGACCCCCGTGCCGGCTACCACCAGATTCGTGTTCGGCTGACCGAAGTTGCCATGACGGCCTTCCGGACTCATGATGGCCACTACGAGTTCCTGGTTATGCTTTTCGGCCTAACCAACGCACCGACGACCTTCCAGGCGACGATGGACGACATATTTCGCATGGTACTTCGCCAACATGTACTTGTTTTTTTGATGACATCTTGGTCTACAGTTCTTCTTGGCAGGAGCACCTACGACACACCCGACAGACGTTGGCGACTCTCCGGCACCACCACCTCAAGCTCCACCCGACAAAGTGCTCCTTCGGGGTTTCAGAGGTGTGTTACTTGGGGCATACCATCTCCGCAGCAGGGGTTGCGATGGACAGCGACAAGATCGAAGCGGTCATCCAGTGGCCAACCCCGTCGTCTCTACGCAATGTGTGTGGATTCCTGGCGCTGATAGGATACTATCAACGGTTCATTCAGGGTTACGACACGATAGCCCGACCCCTCACCCAGCTCCTAAAGAAGTCGACCGAGGGCCCTTTCGAGTGGTCGTCGGTGGCCTCCAACGCCTCCAACGCTCTCCAACAGGCCTTGGTTCGCGCTTCAGTGTTAGCTATGCCGAATTTCTCCCAGCCCTTCCTCGTGGAGTGCGACGTGTCAGGCATTGGCATGGGGGCCTTTCTCATGCAAGCCGACCGTCCTGTGGCCTATTTCAGTCGCCCATTCTCGGATACCATCCGCAGTCGATCAACGTACGAGAACGAGCTCATGGGCCTCGTCCTTGCAGCACAGCACTTGCGGCCCTACCTCCCGGGCCGTCGATTCGTGGTCCGCACCGACCACCATAGCCTTCGCTACCTCCTGCAGCAGAAGATTGCCACGCCCGCTCAACAGGTATGGGTGGCCAAGCTGTTGGGCTACGACTTCAACATTGAGTTCCGACCAGGGAAGGCGAACCGCGCCGCCGGCGCTCTCTCGCGCAACCCCATACTTGCCGCCATCTCCCGTCCAGTCTGGGAGGACGCGGATACCCTCCAACGGGAAGAAGAGGCAGACCACGCGCTCAACAGGATTAGACGGCCCTCATCACAGATGCCACCGCCCACCCACCGTTCTCCTTGGTCGACGACCGCCTACTCTTCAAGGGCCGCCTCGTGCTCACCTCCTCCTCCCCGAGCATTCATCGACTATTGGCTGAGTTCCATGCGTCTCCGACAGGAGGACATGTCGGGGAGTACCAGACATATCGATGGCTAGCAACTCACTCTATTGGCCTCACATGTTCCGACAGGTCAAAGCCTTCATGGCCGCCTGCCTCATTTGCCAGAAGGCCAAGTATGAAGCTGTTTTTCCAGGGGGGGGTCTACTTCAGCCACTTCCGATTCCTGACCGCGTTTGGGACGACGTCGCCATGGACTTCATCACTCGGCTGCCTCACTCTTAGGGATTCGACTGCATCCTGGTCGTGGTGGACCGGCTCTTGAAGTATGCGCATTTCATTCCCCTCCGCCATCCTTACACGACCGCCATAGTCGACGACAGCTTCATACATGGGGTCATGCGCCCCCACGGGTTTCCCCGATCGATCATCAACGACCGAGATCCGCTCTTCTTGAGCACCTTCTGGACTACACTATTCCACCTGCAGGGCATCCGTCTCTACATGAGCACGGCGTACCATCCCCAGACCGACGACCAGTCAGAGGTGCTCAACCGGTGCTTGGAGACGTACTTCCGCTGCTTCGTGGAAGAGCAACCGCGCAGTTGGGCCAAGTGGCTCGGGTGAGTCGAGTACTCGTACAACACCGCCCACCACCAGGCGGCGGGCACCTCCCCGTTTGAGGCCGTTTACGGCTGATCCCCTCCGTCCATCGTTCGCCACCTTCCGGGGGAATGCCAGGTGGATAGTCTGCCCACAACTCTTCGCGGCAGGGATACTATTTTGGATCACTTGAAGTACCACGTCCGACGGGCCCAACAGAAGTTGGCCTCCTGCGTGAACAGGAAACGGCGGGATCTCTCCTTCGAAGTAGGAGACAAGGTCTTCATCAAACTCCACCCGTGCCGCTAGCTTTTGGTGGCCCGACGACCATGCCCAAAATTGGCCGCCCGATTCTTCGGGCCATTCGAGGTCCTTGCACGCATCGGGGCGGTAGCGTACTGTATTTGCCTTCCAAACGGGAGCCGCATCCACCCGGTCTTCCATGTTTCGCAGCTACGGCGCGCAGTGGGCGAATACGCCACCGCGGATCACCTTCCGACCGACCTCGACCTTTCCGGAGAGGCACCTTACCACCCCGCCGCGATCCTCAATCGGCGATGGCGCACCCCAGGGGACCATACGATAGATGAAGTTCTTGTAACATGGACCGGGCACCCCGACTCAGACGCGGCGTGGCTTCCCAGGGATGATTTCCGCCTCCAGTTTCCCGACTACTGCCTTGAGGACAAGACACATTTTCCATACGGCGACATTGTTACGTAGCTACACGACAACGAACCCCCATGACAAGTGTACATGCGTCGGGCTCGTTTATCGCAGGGGCCCATCGAGGCTGCGAGGGAGATCGCGGCATAGTCGCGTCATATCTTTATTTCAACATTCACCTTTATTTGGACATTGTATTTTGTTTCAGCTTTTAATTTCTGCATTTATTTTCAGTGGATTATTCGCGCCGCTGTTCGCAGCCCCGCTACTATAAAGGGGAGCGCTTGTACTCGTTTTAAGCATCTCGGATGAATGTTATGTTTCCTCTCTAACCCTAATTCTTCTCTCCCCTTTTCCCTATCTTTCTCTTTCTCTCCCTCTCCCTTTCCCGTTCTCACTGCCGCCGCACCCCCCCTCTCACCCGGATCCACATCACTCTCTCTCTCTATATATATTAGTTATGTTTAAATCAATTAGACTTATTGTTTCATTCTTTGAACGTGTTATTTTTATAATTAAATTTGCATAATTATTTCACACTATTTTTATTATTTCAATTATAAAAATTGTGGAAAAGTTCGGCACATTTATTAGTTGTTATTTATATGATTTTAACATAAACTTATTAAGTTTTGAAAGTCATATAATAAATAAGGATATTTAGCTTTTAAATCTTCTTTATTTGTTACAAAACATAGTACTAACAAAATAAAATTCTTATATAATATTAAATATATTTTACATGGTACTGATTTATACTTTTATTATATTTTACTTTGAATATTTCATTGTTCGTTTACTTATTATGTCATTTTTTTCCTTTTAGAATATATAATTATACTTAATATACATAAAATTTAATTTTTTTATTTATAAGTTATGAAAATATAATATTTTAAAATATCTCCGACATGTCTACGACTTTCGACATCCGGCATTTAAAAATTAAATCTTACATGTTGCCGACATCTGATATTTACAACCTTGATTATCACTAGAGGATGATGTTGATGAAAGAGAAGTGACGACGACGATTGTAGCACCATTGAGATCCTCAGTTTTAGCTGCGATCGGTTTGAATATGACCGATAAAATATCAACAGTATTGAACTAATATTTGACTTGGGCTTGCTAATGCCAAAAATTGTTTCTGTTAAACTTCTTGGGTTGATCTTGACGGAGTTATCAGAGTTGCGAGATGCCATAGTAGAATGATGGATTTTAAAATATAGAAAATAAATTGCAGCACATACGAAAATAAAAACATATATATTCATTTTGATTATTTGATTTTATTTTCTTGCTTTTTTTTTGACTTTCTAAGAAATACCCAGTGATGAGTTCTCACTGATTCTAGATAGTTTGTTAGACGATACCCCAACACGAGAATTTCATAAGAGATTAATGATATGAAAGGCAATTTCTTTAGATTTTACTGAAATATTATCAATATAAACGCAATATATATCTTTTCAATTTTCATTTAAAAAATATGATGATACAAGGATATATGCAATAAGAAATAAAAAGATGCAGTAATAAAAGATTAGTAAGAAAATGAGCGTAGGTAGGACGTGTGATCACTGTCTTAAAAAAGTTGCACCATCATCCGACAGAGTTTTCAACCTATGCTAACTTCCCTATGTTAAACTCTAATGTGCACAAACACCAAATATGTACATAACACTCAAACTATCACTTGTTGAAGCAAATGTGATGAGAAGAGCAAACTCACAAGTAATTAGAACGCAAAAAATTGTCACAGTCAATGATCTCTGAAAAAACCTTATATAAAAGGAGTCTCGTAAAACCACAAGTAATAATAACATAATTAATTTGCAATGATTGTAATAAGTAAAATCTTCGTATAAAGTAACTCATATTTCTGACCTTAAAACATTAACTGGAAACAACCATAAAATGTAATTATATAAATGTAATGACTAAAAACGCCACACGCAAAATTTGTAAAGTTATTACGCTTGATCTGCGAAAAGAATTCGGCGAATGTCAAATAGAATTTGACTTAAAATAAAGTTTTATACATTGAAAGCCGATAGTCAATTACAGTTTGACGAATGTTGAATGCAAATCGACTGCTATGATCTTAAAAAAGACAATTGGCGAATGTTGATAACAATTTGACGAAAACAAAAGGGACGGCGGCCCATCACTGCGTTAGTCAAACTGTGCGTCGATAAGCTTTATACGAACATCGATGGGAGGGCGGCAGGGCGCAATAAAGGATTTCGTGCTTCGATGGGTTTTTATAATGACAAAACTATTTTGTACAAAATAAGCAATTCAATTCAATTAGTTCCCAAATTCCGAAGTCCAAATCTAAGTCCAAATCCGGTCTGGTGTGTGTGAGCGTGCGTGCACGCATGTGGCTCATTGATTCTTCTTATGTTTCTTTTAGCATAATAAGGATGAGAAAAACTGTTTATATACTCATATAAAGTAAAGAAGCAAGGCAATGCGGGACTGAAAATATTCATCCTTTGATGAATGGATTTCTCTCCAAATATTTGGGTTCCCTTCAATTCTTCAAATGATTTTGTGTTTTTCTCATCAATTGATTTAGAGCCCAAACATCAAACACCATGAAGGCTCAATGATATAATTATGGAATAATAAAATTCAACAATTTTCACTAGCACATGAACACAGTCTTCTTGTGTGTGGTATTTAGTGATGATAAAATTTTGTGCATAATATGGTGAGGAATACCTAACTGGTGGCTGCGACACTCTCATCATCGAATAATATAGTGTGGAGTACCTAATCGGTGGCTGCAATACTCTGGTCAGCCCACAATTCGGTGTCAGGCGCACCTTCATCAGCTGTCACAGTCGTCTCATTAATAAGCAAATTAATATATATTTTTTATTTAAGTTTAAAATAATAATTACAATTGTAAAACAATTGGAAGATTTTGATGAGTTTGACCATCAAACACGAGGATTCTTTCAATATACAATATAGATATAGTCACACCTAGATATTGAGTAAACTAAATAAAACTTAAATGGAAATGAGATTTGCAAATTTGTTATTTAAAGATGCCATCTAACTAACCAACTAAAAACTTTTAATGGTAATAATATTCCATAGCAAAATTCATGGTAGGGACTGAGACATATGTGCAATGATGTGATTCATTCTATGCTTTGTACAAAAGAAGGTTTTGGTTTCCAGTTTGCTGTTTTTTATTAGGCCAATTTGATGACAAAACTCGAAGCGGACAAAAAATATAAACTTCCCCTTGCGTACCAGTACCTAAGTGGATATATGATGATTTTGTAAATGAAGCATGAAATATTAATATGAAAGATTAACATGCTTGTATGTATGTGACTTTCTCAGGTTATTGTTGTGGATAATTACTTCACTGGTTCAAAGGATAACCTCAAGAAATGGATTGGCCATCCAAGATTTGAACTTATTCGACATGGTAAATTAGTCATTCTTGAATCTGGTTTATGAAGATTCAAAGTTATTTCATTATTCTTTTATGGTCATATAATTTTGTGCAATTCTCATTATAAATTCAAATTATTTTGCTTCTTGATTTGAAAACCATGCGATAATATTTTTTTATTATTGTAGTATTACTTTTGTAGCTCTCTATTATTTTGTAATGTTTTGTATTGGGCACTAGATTGATGCTACCTATCAAAACTCTTGTTTGTGCAATATTTATGCCATTAAGTTCGTAGGAGATGACCATAAATCAACACTGCAAGGTTCTTGCCCGGGGAAGCATTAGTTTATTTTTTTTCCATTTTTTTCCATTTTTTTCATGTTGATAGTACTGTCAATATACTCAATTTATAATTGATTTGAAAACTTCTATTTTGTTTAATAGACTATTAATAACATACAAAATTTGCTTTGCAAGTGCTTTATGTAGATAATTGTCATCATATTATTTGTTCTAACGATTCTGCTTAATCTTAACTTGAAGACTTATAGCCGCATTAGGTCTTGTACCATCTATATTTATAATAGAGGATTGTTTAACAAATAACATATTATTTTTCTAGCACTATTGTTTGGTATTATCATATGGTGCTATTTTTTGATATTATCATGTTGTTGTTTGCTTAGTTGCATAACATATAGATACATTGTACTTTTTAGCTTATGAGGAGGTCAGAGAAAAGGGGTATGACAAATGATTATGGTGTTTAGAAATTTCAATCTTATGTATTATAAGGAAAAAGTTATTTTATTTATGCAATACACTTGTCAATCGAGTGCTTAACAAATTACAAGAATGTCCAGTATTTGACATCGGAGCATGACGGGGATCAGTCGCGGGATCAACATTGGACTTTGGACCACCACTCAGCGTGACCCGCATTTGTGTACTTACGCAGGAGACGTTGATCGAATTGACGATCCAACGCCACGAGTGCGTCCAGAGCACATATTCTACATTCTTTTTATGTATTTGTTTTTTTGGACATTTTTAGTATTATTTGGGCGTTGAGCGTAGCGACCAATCATAGTCGTTCACGCCGGGTGCCCTAGCCCCCCTTTTGCTATAAATAAGGGGGAGGGCTACCAGTTTTAAGCATTGTTAGCCTTGTGAGTGATTCTAGGGCTGACACTTCCCGGGGTGTGATGCCCGATTCCTTTTTTTCCCCCATTTTTGTCTCACTCGTGAGCCCTAATTCACGGAGCCATTCTGTTATTAAAGGCGCGCCTAAGGCTCCAGGCTCAGAGGTTTGCGCCTTCGTGCGCCTTATTTGCGTCTTTAGAATATAATAGACACGTATGAGTGAGATTTTTGTTGTAATTTTTTTCTTCAAAAATTAAGGAAAAAATAATGTAAGAACTCAATTTTTTTTATTGATTTAGTATTTGTGAAAGATAATTGTGTGTTGAGACTTAGATATGATGCAACTGACCACATTGATTCTATTTTTTAAGAGATATAAACGATGGTAATGAATGATTAATTAGTAAACTAAATGAATAATTTGATCGAGAAGCTGAAATGATGTTTGATGCTAATTATTTAAAATGGATGTGGTTGCGCATTGCCTTCGTCAGGCCCGCGCCTTGAGCCTAGGCTCCAAGACCCCTTTGCGCATTGGTGCGCCTTGCGCCTTTAATAACTAAGGAGCCACCCTAAAAGCGCAGCTGCATGCCTCTTTAACCGCATACACCCATGTCTCTGCCACGATATCAGTCAGCCTCCCCACCCCCAATATAGTTTTCTCCTTCCGTTTTCCACTAGCCGTTTGATCCACCCACTGTACACGCTAACCGCCGACGTCTAGCTTGCCCGTGGCTCCCATGGACTTTGGTTTGCTCGTTCTTGCCTAGTACTGGAGGTATTACCCATCTGCGCTTGCTGTAGCTGCTCCATCCCTCCCCACCCCACCTTGCACCGGAAACCAGCCTCCCCGTCGGCCTCCTGCCACAGTTCCAACATTCCTACCTCCAGCAGCCCCCTACAACATCCTACTTGCAACATTCACCCTACAACAACCCTTCTACAACAGCCCCACTGCCGCCTTCATCTAAAACAACCAGCGTCACCTTTCCACTATTGGATTCTTGTGCCTGTGAGTATATCTTGGTATTAATTAGCACTTTGAGATTGTATTTGTTGTGCTTTGTTGCAATTTTCTCATTTCCTATATTCCTTGTCTGTGCAAAGTGTGACTTGAAACCCTTCGTGCGAAGGAGAACATATTCACTTGCTTATTTGAAATTGTGGTGAATGCAATGTTAGTTTGCTAAACCTTTATAATTTTATTTACTAAAATTACTTTTGGTCAAATTAAGTCCGATGTGCACCATATAGTTTAAGTTTGTTTGAGTCAACCAGATACCACTCATATAGGCTTGCATTAGTGTCGGGACACAATCTCACATCCTACCCTACGTCAAATTTGGTATCAGAGCCCCAAGTTAGGGTCACTTGCATGTTACGTAGCAGTAAGCCTTATTGTCAATCCATATCTGACCCGAACCTTACCGACTAGAGAACCACCAACTTCAACTCTGAAATGATACCTGTGGAATTTCAACGGCTGATGATAGATTGGTTCAATCAACAATTGAGTCACCAGAGGACTCCCATGCTCGAATGCCTTTCAAACAAAGAAAATTAGGGTGTTACATGAGTACTATTCTTTAAGACAACAATACTATACAACAACAACACACAAGCCTTTATCCCACCGCTATATGGATCCTCTGTCGCCATTGCGTCCTATCTTTAGTCATAATCTCACTAATGCCTAAGTACATAAGACAACAATATTATAATTCAATTGCATTCAAAACAAACTCAAAGACTTAATAATGTTTCAAACATTCATTGAAAAGTAAATGAGGATAATAAGATTCATGTTTGGAGAGGTAATTTTATTCAAATCTATCATCTAATTAAAAGTTAGTAAAATTTGATCAGTGATTTTATCTGAAGTGATTAAAATAAATTTACGTGCATATTGATGTGAGTAGGCAATAATAATTTTTGCTAAGAACAAGTACAAAAAAGTGAGATATTAAGCAAAAGATAACATGTCATATTACATATTCAACTAAAAATAAAATCAAGCTTGCCATATCAAGCACATAAGTTAATTCCCTCAAACTAAATAAGAAGTCTTGTCATCAAATAATATATAGCGAACTAGCAATAAAAGGAGAACTGCAGTCGCTAAGGAGGAGTGTGAGGATGGCGCGGGCGAGAATGAGAGGGTCTACGTTGTCAATGGAGGAAATGCTTCCTCAAAGCGGTCATATACAACAACACTCAAGCCTTTATCCCACTATAGCGGGGTCGGCTATATGGATCCTTTGTCGCCATTGTGGCCTATCTTTTGTTAAAGCGGTCATATATGTAAGATAAATAATCATGCGTGGCAACGTTCTCGTTCTGGTTGTGCAATATATCATACTCATTATACTGAATCCTCTCAAGTAAATCTTGCATTTCAGCCTGATTTATCATAATCATGGCCATGCTTGTAGAAACGGTCTCTTGCCAGACGACATCTTCCTCCATCGGTCATCCCACTGAGCATCGTCATAAGGATCACTTGCCTATGTAGTGGACTCACACGCTTTGTAGCATGCTGTGTAAGCTGAGAAGAAGGGGCTCGATTAAGTTTAGAAACTCCTGGGTCACTAGGTGCACACCGCTCGATGTGAAATGAGGTCCATCATGTCCATGATTCAACTTTGTTATTTGCAATTCCCGTAGGGATCCAAGGGTAATGGGAGCAATACATGAGAATGTCTCCATAGGAGGAAGTAAATTAAGGATACCCAGGGACTTGGCAAGGCGTACGGGGTGACACTGATGATCCCAACTCATGCGTGCTCAGCCTGATGGAGAAGTTACTATAATATGAGAAATCCAATGTTGAGCGGGTAACACTCATTCATGTTGAATAAATATCAAAGAAACGATCCCACCCACTATGGCCTGTTAAAAGATCTTACCTCGCTAACTATATTCAGGTTTTTAAGATCGTCCGAATTGAGGTTTCAGCAATTCTGAAAACATTTGGTATGGTGTTGCTCATATCGTGTTCTATGTAGAATATCTGTGAATTGGAATAGGGTCTCTAAAGGAGGTCCCCCTTGGGGGAGAATAATGCGCATGAGAATTCATCAAATGAAGGTTGTATGTTAAGGTAAAAGTCGTATTGTGAAATGAAAACCAAAATCGATGAAAAATAAGAACCAAATCAAAATCCTAATAAGAAAATAAAACATAATCATATTAATTTTATTTTTGAGTGGGAAGGAAATGTAAAAATAATTAAAAAAATGCAAAAATCAAAATCTTTGAAATGAAATTGAATGAAATCAAAGAGGAACTTGAATTTTAGAAAAAAAATAGGTTCTTAAATGTAGATTCTCAAGGAAAAAACCGAATTTTGGAAAAATTTTGGCATAACCTAAGCATAAAATGGAAATATTACACACGTAAATTACAACAAAATAATTAGGAATTGCTGAATAAATGTACAAAAAAGTAACAAAAGGCAAAAAAGGATGACGAAGCATGAAGTAAGATTCTGGAAAATACAAAAAATTATGGTGAAATGGAAAAAACTATACTTGGGTAGTACATCAAAAGGAGAGGAGTCAAAATCCTTCAAAATCACGTAAAGCGGTGAATAAATGGAGGTGGAATGACCAAAATCAGTAGTCATGGTACCTGTGGCATCAAAAAGAACTTTTGGGGGATTATTAGGGGAGTAAAGAGGAAGACAAATCAAAATCTTAATATTTTGGGCAACACGGGTAGGTGACATGGGTGTGTCACTACGGTGTACCATTTTAATTTCTAATTATAACTGTTCGAAATGCCTACTAGAGTCTCCACACGATGTTCCCCTGGGCCGTGTAGAGCCTAAAGTCTTCCAATAATTTGGTAATTTAGGTATAAGTTTCATATTAATGAAATATTTAAGATCTAATGTATGAAGTCTAAAAATCCTAATAATTGTTCAAAAAATCATCAACCCTCTAAATTTTTCTCCTCATACAAATCTACTCTTTCAAAAGTGTTGTTAAAAATTCGAACTCCAAAATATAATTTTACTTTGTTATTATTAACCTTAAAAATTCCGTCAACAAGGTAGATCAATTCAATTATCCCATACGGGAAAACTATCCTCACTAAGGCTTTGTTTGGTGCGGTGGTTGTGGTCCTGAACGCGGTGTTCATGAACCGTCGTTCGTCAACGCCCGGCCTCACCTAAGAAAATTCATGAATTTTATGCTCAAAACTAGTTTATTTTCCTGGCAGCGGTCATAACCTTTGTCCTGTCAAACATACGTTCTATGAAAATGGTGTTTTTGACCGAACTCACTGGAGCAAATAAGACGTGCCAAATGAAGCCTAAGACCCATACCAATGAGATCGTAATTTACCAGGGAAGAGTTGTAGCCAAGAATTGAATAATAATACTTGATCACCGGGGCTAATAAGTTTAGCACTCTTTAGATGGCGGTCATGGAATGCTTTAGTCCTTTCTTTATAGATCAGAGAGTTCTCATATGTAGTTTTTCTCCACTCTTCAAGCTCATTTATCCGGAAGCGACTCTTCTCTCTAGCTAGATTTATATCCATGTTTAACGTCTTACTCACCCAGTTGCCCTTATGTTCTAATTCTGTGGCAGATGACAAGGTTGCCACAAACGACTCGATAAGGAGTCAAACCAATCAGTTTTTGTACGCAGTTCGATATGCCCAAAGAGCGTCGTCTAGTTTCCTAGATCACTTTCTGCTGCTAGAATCTACTTATTTTTCTAGAATGTGCTTGTGCTCCCGATTGTGTACCCCAGCCTGCTCACTACTTTGGGGATGACAAAGGGTGACAACTCTATGAGTGATGCCATATTTCTTTAAGTTTTCTCAAATTGCGCATTGCAGAAATGAGTTCTGCCATCACTAATTATAATGCGAGGCGTACCAAACCATGTATTAATTTACGCAAGGCTTTTACCCATTTAGAAACATAGTCTGCTACTAGGATACACTTGTTATCATATGACGTAGGGAATGGATGGACAAAGTCTATCCCCCTAGACATCGTAAAGATCGCAAACAATAATATAATTTTGAGGCATCTCATTACCCCTAGAAATATTACCAGCCCTTTGACAATTATCCCAACTTCACAGAAATCGTTGGGCATCCCTAAATATAAAAGGCTATTAAAAGCCTGCTTTGAGTACCTTACGAGTGGTCCAGTTGTTGGTATAGTGGCCACCAGCCAGTCCGATGTGATAATGAATAGGATGTCCCAACCTTCCTTGGTTGAGACACATCAACATATGATGGAGTGGCATATATGCGAAATAAATAAGGATCCTCCTAGAAGTAGTATTTCAGATTAGAGAAAAATTTCTTATTCTGCTAATACAAGAATTGTGGGGGGAAGAACCTTAGCAACTAGAAAGTTTACAAATATGCAAACCAAGGAGTTTGAATTTTAGCTGATGCAGTGGCAACATAAAGGTGCTCATTGAGGAAAATCTCGGCTATATTAGACTCATGAAGTTCTTCTAGCAAGGGATTTTCAAGATTTGATAAGTGATCAGCCACTAAGTTTTCTTCTCCCCTTTTATCTTGAATCTCTATGTCAAATTCGTGTTATAGAAATGACCCTACGAATGAGACGTGGCATCGCATTTGTCTTGGTCAGTAAATAACATAAGGTGGAGTGTTCCCCGTATACACTATCACTTTGGACAGTGTCAAGTAAGATCGACATTTATCAAATGCAAAGATATCCACCAACAGTTCGTTCTCTTTGGTCGAATACTTATTGACGAGTTTACTAATTAAGTCTTCAAAATCTCAAAAAAGGCACGCAAACATTCAGAATAAAAAATGAAGGGTGAATCTTTCTCAAGAAGTTTTGTTAGAGGCTTTGAAATTTTCGAGAAATCTTCTATAATCGTCTGTAGAAGCCAGCATGACCGAGAAAACTTCTTACAACCTTAACGGTAGTGGGAGGCAGTAATTTTCGATTGTTTCAATTTTGGTCTTATTCACTTCGGTTCCTCTCTTAGAAATTTTATGCCCTAGGACTAACCCCTCTTCCATAGTGGCTAATTTGAGATGTGCAATACGTAAGAGTGTGCATTCCTATATGATTGGAAGTACATGTTATGATAGACGATGTGCTTTTTAGGATAACAAAGGTATATTAGTGTAGCGTTTGTGAATTGGAACTGATATGTTAGAAACCAGGCCGGGGTAGCACATTGCGAATTCCGGTCCTGACCGACTGTAGTCGAACGACAATAACATCCCCAACCAAATCTCCGCGGAAGGCTCCGAATTTCTACGGGAATATTCCGCGGTAGGTTGTTGAGACCCGGACTCGATCCTGGGACCTCCTTTATAAGAGGGGACTAACACCACCTCTCATACCCAAATGCAGTCGACCAGGTCGGACTTATACCCAATATTCCCGTAGATAATTCGGAGCCTTGGGCCCGGCCTGGTTTCTAACATGATATATGACATATATTCCTTGCTCTGGAATCATTGTGGGGATTAATGCAAATACTTTTGAGCATGGATGAATTTATGAGAACCTGATCGTGATGGGTTTGGGTTTATGTAGTAGGTTGTGATACTTGTGTTTGAGTATGATGAACAAGAGGTGTAGCAGTGATTGTACTTGCCTTGGGTCGACATATGATGCTGCCACTGAATTGGCCATGAGACTTCATATGTTGTCACCACATTGGTAGATAATACTATATAGCATTGCTCATACACATGTTGAAATGGGCTTTGGTTTTGGGTCTGCATATGATGCCACCACTAAATTGTCCTCGGGACTTCATATGTTGCCACCGCATTGGTAATTTGGTATATAATACATATACAGTGGCCTTGGTTCTTTATACTTATATTGCCTGACAAAATAGCCCTTGGGTTTGTATAGGTATATTACCACCGCACTTGTTTGGAATTGTCAAACAAAGGGGTATTGGCCTTGATATATATTTTGCCGCCATACCAGATTGATGAAGATTGGTGAGAATGATCATGTATATGTTATGTGACTTTCCTGGTTGTGATATGATGATGTTTTATATTAATACACGATGTGCTAGGTGCCATGGTTGATCCATTGGAGATACCCAGTTGCATTCATGGTTTGAATGCCTTGATGATATGATCTTGTGACGAGAGTGGAATGTTCCTCTCTTGAGTCTATGGATTTATATACCCTGGTTACTCATGTGAGCATTTGCTTGTCCCCCTTTTGGGTTTGTAGTCTCTTTGTTCGGGTGTTGTGAGTACACACTTTTGTTGTACATGTTGGACATGGGTATGGGGTGAAGGACCCAATTGGAGTAAGCGTATCTTGCTACACCCGTTTATGTGGGTTTTGGTGTCTTGACATTTGTGGACTTGTTAAGCATTTGGTGCAATGGTAGCGTAGGATATGGTAGTCCGCTATTAGGTTTAGATATGTATGGACAGGTCATTCTTATGCTAGCTTGTGGTTGCATAATAAGCCTCTTTACTTTACTGCTCAACATAGAAATATGTTTGATGTTTTGGGACACCTCACTTTGTTGTTTGTTTGATGCTTATTTTTATATTTGTTGCGATATGCTGAACCTGCGGTGCTTATCTTTACAGTTGTTGTGATATGCTGAACCTGCTGTGTTTTAGCTCCCTGGGCTCTGCTAGGATGCCTAGGGAGGAGATTTGTTGCATAGTTTGTGGTCAGCTCCGGTTGACCCATGTTTTTTTGCTTATTCTTGTTTGGTTGTGGGGTTATGCATGCGCTTGGAAAGATTTACTGTCAAAATGAATTAAGGTGGATAATTCTTGTTTATATATACATATATTGATGTATGGGAATGTTTGCCTAGAGTTTTGTATACATGAATGTAAACATGTGAATGTATTATTGTAAAAGATGAAATTTAATGGTGGCTTAGTACATGGACATGTTCTGATATATTCTCTGGTTTGGTTTTATTCAGCTTCCGTTGTAGTTACTTTATTACTCTAAGATGTGAGTTGTGTTGGTTACCTTCTTATAATACGCCACTTGTTGACGTATGTTGTCGGGACCCGGCCGGATCCATACTATATGACAAATACGAGCGGGGTGTTACATATTCGACGTGCAGCATGCATCCTGATCTCCGCGCGGAAAATTCCTCATTATTGTGGTCCCCCCTCCCTCCGCGTGGTGCCCACTCAGAAAGAAATACGCAGGGCGAAAACAAAGTATTACACTCCATATTTATGTTAATTAGTAAATTAGGATTTCTCCATAATTGATCTCTATAAACAGTCTACTTTTTTTTAATTTCAGGAATATTTAATCTGGCAGTTTATATTAACTAAGCTAATTCTACTGATAATCTTTAATATTTAAATAATAATTATTTTAATAACTTTAGGATTTTAACTAATCAATTGCTCTTCACTCCCTTATTTTGCAAATGACTGGAATAGCAAATTAATAATAAAACGAGTTACTAACAAATTGGAAACAAGCTGAAACATTAAAAGCATGTAATCTATAGAATAATCTTAACAAAATAATGAATTGACCTTAAAGTCCAAGTGCTATAAAAGACTATGTAAGCCAGGTAATTATGGACTAGTATTAATGGTGGGGCGTCCATATGATGCAGTACATGTGAAATAATATGCATTATTCCCCCCTTTTCCATAATTAGAAAAGAGGGCCTCTTACTGGAAAGGATCCTTCTTCCATTTGAAGGGCTTATGTACCCTTGAGCATTGTGACAAGGAACAATATAGGGGTCAAGTGGTCTGATAATATTAATAAGAGTTTTATCTTCCATAGCGCTTAGGTAGAAAGTTGGTTCTTACTAAATCATCAAATCACCTATGATTATAAAGTTCAAAAGGAGTTTATTATTTTTCTTTTCTGGTGTTGGTCCGTTACAAAGTCCTGTATTAAACATTTAAAGTGACAATTTATTGTAGAATAGATCATGTTTTGTTTCTAAACAACCTCAATTTTGTTGTTGTCATGTGATCGCTTATCTAGCAGTAAGATGTTGGTTGTATTACTACTATATTCTTTAAATGAAAATTGGAACTATTTTTATTATACTAGTCTATCACACTAAACACTCTTCATGCATGATGTGGTTATATGAGCTCTACTAGATGTTATTATGTATACACAACCTGTGTTATTTACTGTATATTCTGTTGTTTTTTTAGATGTTACGGAACCATTGCTTGTGGAGGTTGATCAAATCTACCATCTTGCATGCCCTGCTTCTCCTATTTTCTACAAGTACAATCCCGTGAAGGTACGGCTTGTAGAACAAATATTCTTGCATAAGAGCATTGATTATAGATTCCTTTTGCCACCACTGTTCTAGTTTGACTTCCCCTTGAAAGATTTGGATGCATAACTAACAATGAACTGGATTTCAGTAAAATGCATATATTTAAGAAATAAATCCACATTCCTTAATGTATCCTCCACTTTTTATCTTCTGATATGTTTTTGTTGTACTGGTACTTTGTTGATCCTTGGCTGGAAATCATAATTTAAAATGCTTTATGTTTACCAGACTATAAAGACAAATGTCATTGGCACATTGAACATGTTGGGGCTTGCAAAAAGAGTTGGGGCAAGGTAAGAACCTCACTTTTTGTGGCACTGTTTAGTTTGTTGATGAAGGTCGTATTCTAATTTCATATTACTATTTTTCAGGATTTTACTGACATCTACTTCTGAGGTTTATGGTGATCCCCTTCAGCATCCTCAAACAGAAGAGTATTGGGGCAATGTTAATCCCATTGGTATGTATTTTTCTTGCTATTAATTTTAAATTTCCCTAAGTTGGTTGATGTTTGTTTAATTAATGGCATCACTCATCATTCAATATTTAGTTCACTTACACTATTCTGATCTCTATCATTATGCAAAATATAATTTGTGGTGTTATCAATTGAATTTCGAGCCAAATCAGGTCGTGTGCACAGTCAATGGGTTCTTTGATTTCCAGACGATGGTTAGGAAATTGGCACATGATGGAGGGGAACTCGCTCATTTAGGGCACAAAAATTTGGAACTCAGTTAGAATTAAAAATATGAGTTACACGATGTAGTGAGGGGAAGGGGGATTGCCAAGCTCATTAAGATAGTGCCGCTGGATTGATGACTATCTCCAAGATTGGTTTCGGTCTTGGGACCTGATATCTTCTTCTCTCGGCACGAGTAGACTTGTAATGTGACACTTAGTAATACCCCAGGAGGAAGCATGACCTCATGCTCAAAGGTCAAAGTATGGAACCTGATGCCGCATCTCAAAGGAGAAGACCCATACCACTTTTGTTGGATGGAAGGCCTTTCCGCTGAATGAGTACCGGATCGGTAGGGCCTTTGTTGATGATGGTCTTGCAAGTAAGATTTTTGGAAGATGGAGCGGAGCGTCGTTGGTGACTTGGCCATCTGGAATGTCCTTCTCAATAAGGTGTCCCCCTTTGACGGCTTCAACTGAGAGATTCGCACGGGGCGACCATTGCTGTGCACTGCTCTAAAAGGTGTCAACGGTAAGGTAACGCCTCAATATACTCGATTAGGAGGAACATCCCATAATATTTTATCAACAGTTTCAGACATAAACGATGGGCTACAAACATCTGACGGTGCCGGTGAAGCTTCATGTTAGGATCACAGATAAATTCCAGGAAGAATCCGACAAGGGGAAGGGCCGGTGGGGTTGAGCGAGAGGGAAGGAGGAAGAAAAGAGACGAAATTAGGGAGCAACCTAAAAAAAACCTTCATACATTCCAAGATGTCGTCACACATAAACCCCTTCTCCTTATATATATGAGGGAGGACAACCAAATAAGGAAATATAAAAGGCACCCAAACAAGAAAATACAAAAGGCACCCAAACAAGGAAATATAAAAGACAACCCGACAAGTAAATACAAAATAATTAACTTAATTGATTGCTATTAATTAGTATGAATTAATAAATATCAATTAATTAATTCATACAAATTAATTATAAGAAGGTCGATCATGACGGCTTCCATATGCACGCTTCATAAATTATGATGAGGGGGGTCCACTTGAGTGAATGTGTCTGCGACCATGGTGACTTCCATATGACGCTCCATAAATTATGATGAGGGGAGTCCACTTTAGTGAATGTGCCCGCGTAACACTATACCGCCCTTGGAAATCGACCTTGTCCTCAAGGTCGAAGCCCCACCCCTCGTCGGGATCTTGAAGAATTTGTATGGCGTGCGGTGAGCAGCGGGAAGTCTTCCGCACCGTCCCCGTAAGGGCTTTGTCACTGAGAGGACAGTAGAGGAATGACAGGGCCGGTGCGAGTTTGACAGGAGGATCATCTGGTACCTTGGACTCCCGCCAGAACAAGGCCTTGAAGCGTGTAGCAGCAACGACAGTGTTGGTGAGCAGCGGAGGCGACTCCGGAACGACGGGCGGCGGAAGTAGTGGCTTCCGCAAGGTCGGCGGAGCGGTGGTGAGCATCAGCCACAAGGATGTCAGAGACGCGACGACCGGCAGAAGGAACAGATTTGTCGGGGTCAGCGGAGCACGGGGCAGCTATGCGGCCGGTGGAAGGGGCAGGGCAGGGGCCGGCGGAGCACGAGTCGGGAGAGGAGGCGGTGGAGTGGACGGAAGGGGCGGCAAGACAGGGGCCGGTGGAGTAAGAGCCGGTAGAGGAGGCTGCAGGCTTACTGGAGGTGGCGGAGCGGGTGACCGGATAGGTGGCAGAAGGGGTGGAGGGACGACAACCGTGGAGAGATGTGGTACAACCACGACCGATGCTCTTTTGATGGGAGGATCAACTACAGGGCAGAGAGGCGGGTTGGTGTTGTAGAGCAATGTTGGGGGCGGCATGGCAGGGAAACTCTCGCATGGTGCCGAGGGCAGTCGTGGAGGATACGTCTTAGGGCAAGAAAGCTCGCGGGGGATTGTAGAATTCCCTCTATGGTACACGAGGAGATGATCGACTTTGGCGTGGAGGGAGACGCATGTTGCCTAGATTTGTGCAGCGAGGGCAGAAAAATCCAGCTGAGGGCTGGTGTTTGACGACGACAAGAACAACGGTCTGGGAGCGGCCGGTTGGGTGGCGACCATGGTACCAGAGTCGTCGGTCGGAGGCCGGTAAAGGTGGAGCTGGTTGAGGTGGGCCCTGATAGAGGGATGGATACGACAGGACGGTGCGGAACTTGTCATATCGAGGACAGGAGCGGCCGGATCTGGTGAAGGTTGGTGGAAGCAGTGTGTCGTGGTCTGCCTGTGACAGAACGTCGGAGTTCCGGTTGCCCAGGAGCAGGAACGGCTGGCGGCCGAAATTAGGGTGCAGGCGGCAGACGGGGGAACTGTGCTGAGCAGTGGACGGCGTTGGCTGGAAGCCTGATCAGCGCAGTGGACGGCACAAGCAGGAGGAATGATGCAGGCGGTTGGGCGAACCACGCGTAGAGGCGGAACGACGCAGCGAAAACAGGCCCGATCGATCGGGGAAACACGCCTGATCGATTGTGGGCGCGCGCGAGATGTGATTTTGCAAACAGGAGTGTGAGCAGGGATTCCACCACCGACGACTTTTCAGCGGGCGGCACGGCAGGTCGGACCAATTGTTAGGATCAAAAATAAATTCCAGGAAGAATCCGACGAGGGCAAGGTCCAGCGGGGGTGAGCGAGAAGGGAGAAGTAAGAAAATAGACGAAATTTGGGAGCAACCCTAAAAAAACCTTCATACATTCCAAGATGCCATCGCACATAAACCCCTTCTCCTTTTATAGATGATGGAGAACAACCAAACAAAGAAATACAAAAGGCACCCAAACAAGAAAATACAAAAGGCAACCCAACAAGGAAATACAAAATAATTAACTTAATTGATTGTTATTAATTAGTATGAATTAATAAATATCAATTAATTAATTCATAAAAATTAATTATAAGAAGGTCGATCATGACGACTTCCATATGCGCGCTCCATAAATTATGATAAAGGGGGTCCACTTGAGTGCATTTGTCTGTGACCATGACGGCTTCCATATGCGCGCTCCATAAATTATGATGAGGGGGGGTTCACTTGAGTGATTGTGCCCGCGTAACACTTCACAAGGACATTATCCCTTGGAATGTAGAGCATATGTCAGCGAACTTGTTGGCTGCTAGAATCATTTGCTGCTATGCTTGAGAGACATGAAATTTGAGCTGGCAGAGTGCTTCTTCCAGACTTGTTAGTATCTGTTCAACAGTGTCCACCTTGCATTCGCCTCGCGTATGCTCTGTCATGGTTGGTGAGGGTTGCCCATAAACAATCTTGAGTGGAGAGACACTGGATGCCGAACGATACAATATGTTGTACCATAGTTCGGTCCACGCGAGTAGTGACACCACTGGTAGACTATGCGAAACAATGTGAATCTCCACACACGAATTCATGTCTTCGGTCTGGACATCCGTCTTAGGATGGTAGACTATGCTCAGATAAAGTTTAGCCCCTTTGAGTTCGAACATCTCATATCAGAAGGCGATGATGAAGTTGAGGTCATGGCTGCTAATGATGCACCATAGAAAGCCGTGTTGGAAAACCTGCATGAGGAATCCACCAAAAAGTTATAGCCCAGATGTTTGGCTATTCAGAGCTGCTGAGCTAGAGTGATAATTTTATGTTGAAGGAGATGACATAAGCTACCATGGCTCATAGGAATGGTGAAGTGGCAGTCCAGTAAGTACAAATGCTAATGCTAGTAAGTACAAATGCTAATGCTAGTTCGCTAAGACAAGTGCATGAGCTTGGTGTCATAGTCCCACTTAATATGACTGGTTCACATAAGTGCCTTGCTAAAGTAAGCAATGGGCCTGCTATCCTTCATGATGACTTGCTGATTCGGCTTCCTGAGGAATTACACTCGATCAAGAAGAATTTGGTCAAGTCTGGCATGGCGAAAACGGGTGTGAAACAGAGTATCTACTGAAGTTGGACAAAGGCCCTTGGGCTGCTTGCGACCACGTGAACGAGCAGTTTGTTGGTCCCTGTGGGACTTCTGTGAGGGGACACAATGCTACTAGTCAGGAATGAGGCATTGTGTTGTGGGCCGCGTCGGGGAATCTGGGACTCTGGACTTAATCCCGCTTCCGCATCCTGGTCACGTCCACCCACCAACAGGCCTGCAGGCCTTGCACCCCAACCCGTCCCTGCGTGTGTTCTTGGCACAGTGGGTTGTTGAGGCGGGGTTTCGAACCCCCGACCTCCTTGATAAATGGCACTTAATGCTTGCCCTCATCACCAGTTGAGCTGCAACTCAGTTGGTGATGAGGCTCTTCTAAGAACTCTTATCAAAGGGGGCGTGGGTTCGAAACCGCGCCTCAACAACCGGCTGCTGGATTTATCCTGGTAGCCCAAGGTGGTCCGCGGAGAGTTGGTTTGGGTGCGAGGGCTGTAGCCCTGTTCGGGTCCACGTAGCCACTCGTGGGGCCCGTAACACATTGTTAGTTACCCGTGAGATCAAGGAACCCACACACAATGTAGACTAAGGTCAGGGTTGTCCATTAGGCGACCACCTTTAGCTTTCGGGGTTGTCCATTAGGCGACCACCTTTAGCTTGGTCTGATCTATATGGCCAATCCTGTAATAGAGATAATGTGCCACATAGTTAGGTCACCTGTTTGAATCCAAAATAATCTGTTACGGACTGCGTATTATGTTATGGGTTGTTATGAGAAGTTATGGGGTCTCGAGCACCGAGCCCTTTTATCCTTATTATTATGTTTGTCTTATTAGAGTCATCTTGTAGCCTATATCAAGGCATGAGTATTGTATGTTTGAAGGATGAAATGAAGTTCTAGTTTCTTTGTCCCCTTGTGTGAGATATTGGTGGCTCTCTCCTCCAACGAGCAACCCCGCTTAGGCAGCCGCGGTTCCGGCTCCACGGTATCCTCCACCATCATCTTCTCCGCCTTCGGCCACCACCGAGTTAGGACCGTAACAACTTGGTATCAGATCCCTCGGTCCTATTCCGCCGACGCATGCCACCATCGCCCGCCGCTGCCGTCGAAAACCACATTCCAGGCTCTGCATGCCATCTCCTTCTTCCGTTTCACTCCATTCAGCGACCCTCTTCTATCGGGACTGCTGTTGTCCACCTTGCACCTCCCTGCGTTGTCCAGAAGCTCCTTCTGCCTCCGTCCAAACCTCGCCTGCGAGACTCAACCCGGCTGTCGGTCGCGCTTTCATCACAACCTCGCCGAACCGTCGACATCGTCGCCTGATATAGCAGCAGGCGCCGCTGGATCAACGACCCGCCGGAATCCTTCCCTCGTCGAAGCGGCCTCCGATCGTCGCTCGTCCATCGCCGTCCCAGAACCGCATCTCCCTGCTTCCCTCGAGCCGCCTGCATCTGTCTGCTTTCCTCGAGCCGCCCGCGCTCCAGCTTTTTCATTGAGCCCACACCCCCACCTCCCCGACCAAACCTAGCATCGAGTCGCCCACTGTTCCATTTCCCGGTTTATTTTTAATAAGCACTGTTCCCGGAGACCTGTTCACATTTATTTACCCCTGCTGCCACACAATTCACTCTCAACCTTTATTTACCCCTGCTGCCAGCCCACACTATTCACTCTCAACCTTTAATCTCAGCCTCCTATCTATTTTAACCCCACCCCCCTCTCCAAACAGCACCCCTATTTTTAATTTCAACCTCCGGACCAGTCCTTCTCCAAGTCATACCTCTAATTTCCAGCACGCCCTTCTCTTTCGGTGCCAATATTGGGCGTGACCGCGGCTCCCGTGGTCACTCTCAGTCTTCTGACTCGACGCGATCCCACCGGCCGACCACTCGTTCTTCTTCTCGCTCCTCCACTCACACTATGGGTGACTCATCTAAACAACTCAATCAGATTATGACCATGCTCCAGGCCGTCATGGCGCAACAAGCTGCGCACACTGCTCTCGGGGATCGTCAACAGGAGGCCATTATTGCGCTCTCCAAGCGCATCGATGATCTGTCTACCGCCCCGACACACGATCATGCCAGCAATAGTCAGGCACAACCACTTCTCTACACTGCCCCGCCACCCCTGACCGTCCACGAGCCGCCGCCACCAGTCCTCGCGCTCCCCAACGCAACGATTGTACCACGCTATACCAGATTGGAATTTCCAACCTATGATGGGAAAAGAGATCCTTTGAGTTGGTTCACCAAGTGTGAGCAATTCTTCGGCCACCAGCAGACTCCGGCGGCTTATCAGATCCATCTAGCACCTTTCCATATGCTCGACGCCGCTGTTTTATGGGCTTCTCGACTTCTCACCGACCGGCCGAATCTGATTTGGGACGACTTCAAGCGACTCTGCAACTTGCGTTTCGGACCTCGTATCCGCAGTAACTCCCTCGGCACACTCACATCTCTTCGCCAAACCGGTACCGTGGACGAGTACCTGGATCAATTTTAGCTTCTATTAGCCCATGCCCCTCTTGCTCCGGATATACAGGTCGACATTTTCACCGCTGGACTTCGCGAGCGACTGGATGTTGAGTTTGAGGCCCCTCCAGACTTAGTGACGACTATGAGTCTGGCCCGGCTCTGCGATCGTCTCCTCCAGCTAGCACATGATGCCTACCCGCCTCCCACCAACATCGTTCCACAGGGTCGTAGCGAGGGACCACCAACTCCACTGATCCGCCGTTTATCTCGTACTGAGATGCTGCAATGACGTGCCCAAGGACTATGCTTTAATTGCGACGAGCAGTACATTCGCGGCCACAGGTGCACCCGACTATTCTACCTACATGCCGAGGACTCTGACGACGAGGGCATCGGATAGAGTTTGCGGGCAAACTCTTTTTGGGGGACGGATGAGATGTTACGGACTGCGTATTATGTTATGAGTTGTTATGAGAAGTTATGGGGTCTCGAGCACCGAGCCATTTTATCCTTATTATTATGTTTGTCTTATTAGAGTCATCTTGTAGCCTATATAAAGGCATGAGTATTGTATGTTTGAAGGATGAAATGAAGTTCTAGTTTCTTTGTCCCATTGTGTGAGATATTGGTGGATCTCTCCTCCAACGAGCAACCCCGCTTAGGCAGCCGCGGTTCCGGCTCCACGGTATTCTCCACCATCATCTTCTCCGCCTCCGGGCACCACCGAGTCAGGACCGTAACATAATCACTTGAGATTGATGCATAACTAATGTTGTGCCCTGAATGAGTGTTTCACACTGTGGAAGTGGAGAAGGTGAGACTCCCAAAAAGTGTTGTAGATGAGGATGTCACAAAAAGACGAACAGATTTCCTGAGCATTTACTCAAAGATGTCATACATCATCGACTACAAGGAGGTTGGCGCGTTGGTCAAGTCGAAGGGCACTACTAGGAACTCGGAGTGCCCATCATGGATATGGAGGACCGTCTTGGGAACTTCACATCCGCTTATGCGGATATGATGATAGCCAAAATGTAAATCCAACTAAAAATAGAACTGCCCACCCTGCATCTCATCAATTAGATTCTGGATCAGAGGGATGAGATGATTATTCACAATGGTGGATTTGTCTAGCTCTTTGTAATCTGCACAGAATCACCAACTATTGTCTTTGGTGTGCACAAGGTAGATTGTGTTTGAAAAATGGCTCGCTCTAGGCTGAATGATACCGAACTGAAGCATGTATGTGACCATCTACTCTATGGTGTCTTTTTACTTGTGCTCGTAGCGATACAGTCTCATCAAGATAGATGAGACCTCAATAGTAGAGGAATGGTGTGATGGGATGCACAAAAAGCCTGCCTGTTGGCCCCATGAGCATTACTGCTTATTTTGATGCTAACAAAGTATTGATTAAGTTGCCAATTCAAGTTTTAAGTAATATGCAAGTTATAGTTGTATTGAGTCATTCAAGTTGATCAAGTGAATTTAAAGACTTGAGCTTAGAATAGGCTGAGAACTTTATATGTAAAAGAGTTTGTTAATATAGATTTTAAACAAGCATGCCAAGTTTGCTCATAGGATCATATTCATTTTTCTTAGTTCATTGCATTCATTTTTTCATTATTATTATTCTTCAGCTGTTTGACATTTGCCTATAAATAATATGCCATTTGTAATCTGTTTATTAAAAAAATAATTTTCTTTTTTATTGATTGATGAAACTATAAGGAAAGACATGATGTACTTAGGCATTAGTGCGATTATGACAAAAAGTAGGGCACAATAGAGACAAAGGATCCATATAGCCGACCCCACTATAGTGGGATAAAGGTTCAAGCGTTGTTGTTGTATTCTTCTTCTAATATATCTATACATTTGACTGGATCATAATATTAGATAGAATATAACAATTTCATTAAATTTTTTTTTTGAAATTTTAATATTTTTTATAGTATTTATTTAGAGCTTAAAAATAATATATATTTTATAATTTTATTCAGTAATTTAAGATGTAATCTCAATTTAACAATTTATTTATGTTAGATTAAATATTTTAATTTTCAAACATCTTGAAACTTTAATTTATTATTATATATTTAATTCTAGATTTATTTTATATTTTAATTTTAATGTTTGGGCATGTTTTGATATTCCATCAAGTGTTTATAAGGTATTATTTATTTATGTTTAGTAAATTAATAAATAATATTTTTTTAATTTGAAATATTATGCAAATTTAATAAAAAAATCTTTAAAACATATTTGATTTTTCCTTATTTTTTGAGCTCATTTGGCCCTCCAAGCTCTTTCAATCATAGCCTTTGATTTTAATTAATTAGACCGTTACTAACCAATTTTATAACCCAACAACCACCTCAGCCTGATGTCCACATGTCAGCACCGTAACAAACACTTAAACCAATCAGCGTCAATTCACTTCATCTTCTCCTTCAGCCTAGGTTAAATTCGAAAACCACCAATTTTCCAGAGTCATATCTCCTCTGTCCAGCCATCGTTTTTGATGTGTAAGTAGTTAAAATTCATTGTCTCGATGAGAGGAATCCAAATCCACCATTTTATTTGCATTGACTCCCATGATTGAAGTTCTGCATCCAACCGCCGCCTAGCTTCGACATCGCCGTATTCGACCATTTCTTCATCACCTCATTCAAAAGTTTATTTTGTTTAAATTTTCATTTTCTATCTATCCATCATATCACAGAGACTTTTGGATCCTCCAAAGTTGACTTATCCAGCTATCCGAAATTTATTATTATTTTTATTTTGCCATGTGCATATAGCTCTCCTTTGTAATGTGAAGACAATTCTAGCCTCCTTGATCTTCATAGATGATCTAGACATTTAATTTGGCCTGGCAAATATTCTCACTAAATCCACCATTGTTGACTCTTTATGCCTCTATTTTTTACTTCATATTTAACCACATTCACACCTCTCTCAAACCTCATTTGAACTGCATTCTTTTCCCTTCTCTTCATTCTATAAATACCGTAGAAGAATGGTTCAAACCTTGTATATCCTTGTTGAATACAAAAATACAAGTATGAGTACAAATATATATGAGAGAGGAGAGAAAGAGACAACTATACAAACAATGTGGGACTAAATAGAAACCTAAATGGGTCATATTAATGAGCATATACATCATCTTTCCTAGTATTTTCTAACACTCCCCCACAAGCTGGAGCGTACAAGTCGTAAACACCAAGCTTGGATAAGAACTTATGATACATTTGTCGTAGTAATGCCTTGGTGAGAATGTCGACAACTTGCTTTGACGCAGGAACATGCTCCAGCTCTAACTTCTTTAATTGAACCTTTTCACAGATGAAGTGACAGTCAACTTCAATGTGTTTTGTCCGTTCATGAAACATCGGATTCTTTGCAATATGGATTGCAGCTGACTATCGCAAAACAGAGTTGCTGGTGAGGATAAAGTGAACACCATCAAGCCAGGTGAGTTCTGATACAACAGCCGCCATTGCACGATACTCAGCTTCAACAGAAGAGCGAGCAACCACCGACTACTTCTTGCTACGCCAAGTGATAAGATTCCCTCTAAAGTAGGTACAAAAACCCGTAATGGAGCGTCGATCATCCAGGGAGCCCGCATAGTCCGCATCTGAATATGCAATAAGAGATAGAGAGGAAGATGACTTATATACCAATCCTCGTCCAAGAGCTGTCTTCAAATATCTGAGGATGCGTTCTACTACCTGGAGATGAGACATCTGAGGAGTATGCATAAATCGGCTGACCACTCCAACAACAACAAAATACCAGGTCTTGTAACTGTCAGATATATCAGTTTTCCTACAAGACGCCGATAATACTCAGGGTTTGTAAGCAGAGAATTAGAGTCAGACCTATGAGCACATAACTTGTGATTGACATCCATCGGAGTTTTCGCGGGTTTGTACTAGGAGTAGCCAGCATCGTGGAGGAGATCAAGACAGTACTTTCCTTGTGAAATAACAAGACCATTAGGCCGTCTTGCAACCTCAAGTCCAAGAAAGTACCTGAGATCCCCCAGATCTTTTGTTTGGAAGACGAAGTTTAAGTGTTGCTTGATTTGTTGTATCCTTGTGGAGTCATCACCAGTAATCAAAATATCATCCACATAAACCAAGAGAATGATAGTCCCAGTTGATTGATGACGAGTGAAGAGAGAGAAGTCAGTCGAGCTCCTCTTGAATCCAACTTCGCGAACAGCCTTACTAAATTTATCAAACCAAGCTCTGGGAGATTGTTTGAGATCATAAATAGATTTCCGAAGATGACATACACGAGACTCCCCCGTGGTCTCAAAGCTGGGAGGTTGGTTCATGTAGACCGTTTCTTGAAGGTCGTCATTTAAAAAGACATTTTTTATATCTAGCTGATGGAGAGGCCAGTGTCGATGAACAACCAAGGAGATCAGCACCTGAACAGAGTTCATCTTGGCGACGGGAGAAAAGGTTTCATCATAATCAAGTCTCTGTTGTTGAGTGAACCCCCGAGCCACAATGCGGGCGGTCAACGGTCCCATCTGGAGCATGTTTGATAGCAAACACCCACTTGCAACTGACACATGAATGTCCAGGAGGAAGAGGAACCAGATCCCAAGTCTGGTTAGACCAAAGAGCGGTCATTTCCTCTTCCATAGCCGCACGCCACCCTGGATGAAGAGGAGCCTCCTGCACCGAGTTAGTGATAAAAATGGAGGAGAGAGAGAGAGAGAGAGCAAACTTGCATAGAGGTGGAGATAAGCGATGCAGAGAAACATAATTTTCCATGGGGTTAGCGGTAGATGTTGATGCTGGATCGTTAGTCTGCGGGATAACACCAGTGGAGGAGGGCTGTTGTAGAGCTCCAAAAGCCGAAGTACAACGAGTGAAGACACGAGGAAGAGGCAGTTTGGGTGGTAGAGGTGGAACAGATGTTGGAAGTGGAGTGGAAGAAGGGGTGGTAGGGAAGACGTGACTGGAACGGTTGGACGAGGTATAGAAGGAGAGGGAAGAGGAGCAAAGTTTGACGGTGAGTCATAAAATGGTTGATCCTCACGGAAGGTGACATCGGCAGAGACAATACCTTTGTCAGTAGTTGGAGAATAACACATATAGCCTCTTTGAGTCCAAGAGTACCCGAGAAACATACATTTGCTGGCACGAGGGGCAAACTTATCCATGGTCGGACCAAGATTCTGAACATAGCAAGTACAGCTAAACACACGAGGCGTGAGAGTGAACGCAGATTGGGACGGAAAGAGGAGACTAAACGGAGTTGCAAAGTCGAGCATAGAGGATGGCATGCGACTGATACGGTGACATGCTGCAGACACAACAAAATTCCAAAACCGAGTAGGAACCTGCATTTGAAGCATGAGTGACCGAGTAACATCTAGAAGATAATGATTCTTTCGCTTGGTCACACCATTCTGTTGAGGCGTATATGCACACGAGGTTTGATGTATAGTGTCGAACTCTGTGCATAGGTTAACGAATGTCCGACTAGTGTATTCCCGGACATTATCAGTGCGAATGATTTTTAAAGAAGAGGAGAACTGAGTACGAGTTTCCATAAGAAAGACACGAAATGTAGATGTTAGTTCAACACGACCTCGAAGTAAGTATAACCAAGTTAAGCGAGAATAATCATCAATAAAAGTGACAAAATAACGACAGTCAAACATATTATGAGTTTTCTAAGGTCCCCAAATATCAGAATGTACTAATGATAAAGGAGTATCACTCCGAGTACAAGTAGGATGAAAGGAAACACGATGCTGTTTGCCAAAGATACACGATTCACAAGAAAACTCATGTAGGGAGACATCCAAAAAAGCTTTCTTGAGAATCTGGAGGGGAGCATGCCCAAGACAACGATGTCATTCGGTAGTGGAGACAACGAATAGAGCTGAAGGAAGAACATCCAGGAGGTAGAGCCCATTTGACAGCCTCCCCTTACCAATGATATTCTGCGTTTGCCGATCATACACAACAAAGGTAGATGGTGAGAAGGTAACGCAGCAATCAAGATCTTGAGTAAGGCGGCTAACAAAGAGCAAGTTAAATGGTGATCCTAGAACATAAAGTGCAAAAGACAGAGAGAGAGTTGGTGTGAGAGGTATATCAGCAGTGTCGGATATGGGGGTGGTATCACCATTAGCCACAGTAATGAACTTAGGGTGGGCAGTCATCGAATATTGCAGAGGGCGCTGTGAAGTAATATGGTGTGTGGCTCCCGAATCCACAATTCAGTGGGAGCCCTGTGAGAGACAAGATATACCTTCCTTCGAAATAGAGGCAACGGATCCAGAGGAGCGAGAGATCACCCCTTGTAGTTGTTGGAGCTGAGTGCGTAGAACATTAATGTCTTTCCGAGCAGAGGCTGCAGAATCCGGGCAGGATAATTTGAAGGATCAGCCATAGCAGGAGCAACAAGATGTGAAGGCAGACCATGTTTGCAATAACAGGTGGCCTCAAGATGATCATCCTGACCGCAATACGTGCACTTAAACGGAGATTTGTCAGACCAGCCACGTCCCCTAGACGTGTTGCGTCCCCCACGGGTTGATGACCCCCGAGCTGACGAAGCGGGTGTAGAGTGCTGTAGAAGAGCTGGGGAGAGAGTAACAGGAGCATCCTGGAGCGGTGTGACCTTCAGAAGCATAGAGCACACATCTGATAGAGATGGAGTGGTAGTAGATGAGAGAATCTGGGCCCGAACACTGTGCAAGTGAGGGGGAATTCGGGACATCATCATCGCAATCCTGACAGCTTCTTTCTGGGCCCATTGAGTAATCAGATCTGTAGTAGGGGATGATACTGGATCCAGGTTTCAACCAGGGTCTTGGCTTTAGCAACAAAGGAAATCATATCACTGGGAGCCCCAGGATCAAGGTTTTGAAGATCCGAGATGATGTTGAAAACGTGTTGAAAACTATTCTGCCCAGAGTAAAAAGAATGGAGCTCCTCCCACATGGCCTTTGCCGTGTCATGATACATATCCATCTGATAGGGCTCGGTGTCCATGAAGTTGGGTAGCCATGAATGGACCCGACCATCATCCCAAAGCCACTCATCGGTGGGGGCAGTAGGAGTGACCCGAGTCAGGTGATGAAGAAGGCCTTTCGTTTGCAGAACTTGACGAACTGAGTGCACCCATTCCACGAAATTCCGCTTCCCACTGAGGGAGATAGTAGTAATCCGGAGTTCATCGCGAAGCTCTTGAACCGGAGCCGCAACACGAGCAGGCAGAGCGGAGGTGGCATTAGAATCCTCGGAAGCCATGAGATTGCGGCGATTAGAAGGGAAGCTGTAGCGGTTTGAGGGACGACGACTAAGGCTCCGAGCTCGCAACGACTAGAGGGAGCCCGCCGCGATTAAGATTCCGCTGTTAGAGGGAGCCCGTCGCGAATAAGAATCCTCTGTGCTCACAACGACTAGAGGGAGCCTGCTGCGACTAAGAATCCGCGGTTAGAGGGAGCCCGCCGCGACTAAGAATTCGAGCTCGCAGCGGTTAAAGGAAAAGAGGCCGACGAACAACCGCTAGCTTGGGTCGACAAACAGTCGCTAAACCGCGCGAATAGAAGCAGATCGCGACTAAGAATCCACAGTGAGAGCAAGCGACTAAGGCTCTGTTTGGGACAGCTCTGACGGATTAAAAAGCTGTTGTCCGGATAGAGCTGTTTTGAAAGAGCTCTTTGGGGAGCAGTTTTGAAAAGCTGCAGAGTGTTTGGGTGTTCTGTGCAAAAGTGCGCTTTGAAGAGCAATTTTCTAATTTAGCTGTTTGGATGAACAGCTTTTGGAAGCTGTTTTTTTTAAACTTTAAAATACATAAATATTTTAACGTAGAGAATAATTAAAAACAACCGATAACAAGAGTCTTTCACATCATTCTTAAAAACAGGTATAAATAACACAAAATAACTGATAAATGTAAATTGACTTCCAACGTCCGTTGACTGCTCTCTCCAATCCTTTCTGATCACCTGTTTGAAGAAAATTTATACGCATCAATTGGTATGATTATTTAAATACTGTAAAGTATTTAACCAGATAAGGATAGAATTTTTACCGACGCGCCCTGTAAAGTATTTAACCATACACAAAAAAAAATTAACACATACACACACAGACATTCATACACACACACCCTCATTCACACACATACACACACACATAAAACCATACACACAAATACATTCATACACACACACATTCATACACACACACACCCTCATTCACACACACACACACATACACACACACATAAAACCATACACACACAAAAAAATTAACACATACACACACACACACATTCATACACACACAAACACATTCATACACACAAACACATACCACATACCCCCCAAAAAAATCACACAAACACACACACATTCATACACACACACACACACATTCATAAACACATACACACACCACATACCCCCCAAAAAAATCACACATACACACACACATCATGAGATACACCATGAGATACACCAAAAATAAAATCTGGTGGAGGAAATATACCTTGCAATGGAGAGATCCAGCTACGGCAGAGGAATATGGAGGAGGAGATCGGGTAGAGAAGCACAGCACGACTGGAGCCGGAGATCTGGAGGCAGATCGGGAGGAGTCGGAGATCTGGAGCTCTGCGGGAAGGATGGAAGACGCCGAAAATGGGCGGGAAGGCAGGTGACGCCGACGATCTGGAGCTCTGCGGCTGGAGACGACGGGGATGACCGCTGCGGGAAGGTTCGCCGGAAATCGGCTGGAGGAGGAGCGACGGGATCGGGAGGAAGGATTTGGGAGAATCGCACGTGGGAGAGAAATAGGGTTATTCTGCGATTTTGCGGACGCCAGACGCGGGGGGGGGGGGGGGGGGAGATAGCGCTGGAGGAATGGTTATTCCGCTGTTTTTAATGATCCGCGATTCCTAAAACGCAACCTAAAACAAACATGAATAATAGCGGCTGCGGATCAGAGAGCAGATTTCTGATCCGCAGCCGCTGTCCCAAACAGAGCCTAAGAATACGCAGTGAGAGCACGCAACGGGCAGACCACACGATAAGAGAAGGGCGACCCGATTAGTCCGGGCGACAAGAAGACTGCAAGAGCAGTCCGCAGCAAGAAGAGATAAGGCCACATCAGTTAGAGGAAACCGCAGTGGTAACAACAAAAAGACTTTGCACGACAAGAGCAGTCCGACAAGAGCAGTCTACGCCTAGAAGAGAAGAGGCCGCAACGGATAGAAGCAGACCGCAACGGATAGAAGTGGGCCGGTGGTTTAGAATTCGCAAGAAGCAAAGAGCAGAAGGTTGAGCGGTTAGAGTAAAGTTAACCACAGAGAAAGGCGGACTGCGACAAGAAAAACACACAGTAAGGAGTAGAGAAGCCGCCGCGACAAAAAGCAGACCATGGGTCCCACAGGGAAGCTATAAAAACTCGATGTGTGTGTGTGGGGGGGGGAGGGGTGGGATGAGAAGTGGAACTACGGAAGAGGGGCGGGTAAAGAAAGAGGGACTGGCGGACAGAAGCAGGAGTCCGCCTGGGAAGAAGCAGGGGACCAGTGGACAGAAGCAGGAGTCCTCCCGGAAAGAAGCAGGGGATGCGGTTAAAAAAGGAACTAGCCGCCCAAGAGGATCAGAGCTCTGATACCATGTAGAAGAATGGTTCAAACCTTGTATTTCCTCGTTGAATACAAAATACAAGTATTAGTACAAATATATAGGAGAGTGGAGAGAAAGAAACAATTGTACAAACAATGTGGGACTAAACAGAAACCTAAATGAGCCATATTAATGGGCCTATACATCATCTTTCCTAGTATTTTCTAACAAATGCCATTTCACTCTCCTCTTCATAACATAAAAAAACTCACTCTCTCTTGAAATATTTCCAAGTGTTCTTCAAGTTTTGGTGCTAAGCTTACAATTGCCAAATCTATTTTTATTTGTAGTTTTTTATCTCTCATATTGCGTAATTTTTAGTTACTTATTTTGTACTTCTATTATTTGAAATTAATTAAAATTTATTTTCATTTATTCTTCTTTAACAATAATTATTCTGATTGTCATATTTTAATTATTATCAAGCATTTAATTATTATTATTATTATCTTAATTAAATTATTTTCATAATATTCATATGTTAATAATCCTCATCAATTTTATCATCGCAATAATTGTTTTTAAATATTGAAGCTATTAATTTAAAGAGAAATTAAATTTTAATCATCATCATTAATTTATATATATAGTTTATTAAAACATTAAGCTCTCTTGTAAAGAAAAATATTTTAAACTTATATTATTATCATTTTTATTACTATTACCATCATAGTCACTATTATCATCATAATCATTATCACAATCTTGTACACTTATTATCCTCATTATATTATTTAGATTTGAGTAAAATTATTTTTGTGTTTACCTTGTTTATCATTTCAAGTGAAATAGTTTTTCATTATGAGGATAATTATTTGTATCAAACAACCTCCCTTATTCATTTGAAATAACCTAATTATTTTGGGTTGCTCTTGACTTGTGAAAAAGATCTGTGAAGGTTGCTCTTGAATCTGGAATAAGATTTGTAATAAGTGGATTATAGTGAACTTTTAGTCGTGTGGCTAAGTGATTTGGAGGTCATGAACTTCCAATCCATCTCATGATTTTCATATCCTGAACTTTCAGGACATTGGTTGACCAAAATCATGTCCAAAGACTTTTGGCTAACTCTGAATTTTCTTATGGCACCATTCAAGTCATAGATTTAGGCTTTCAATTTTATATTTTTTTTACTAGCAGTAGTAAATTGCATATCAACACCGAGATAACACTAAGGAGGAACAACTCCTGGACGGTCTCGTGGAGAATCTCAATGCATTCCCCTGGAATGTTATTGAGATGCTCGGCATTGACATCAGTGATGCATGGCACCAACTCAACATCAGCGACTATGAGAAAGCATCATATAACTATCCATACCCATCCATGAAGAGGTGAAGAATATCCTGCAAGCTGTTTTTTTTTCAGCACCGCGCGGCAGGTTGTTGAAGGGCTCGATCCCCTGACCTCCTAGATAAGAGGCCCTCAAGCAACCTCTCATCAAACTGTGTACTGTCTTATCTAGGAGGTCAGGGGATCGAGCCCTGGCCTCAACAACCTATGCCGTGGAGGAGAGCTGGTTGGGGTGTACATAAAGCCGCCTGGTGCTGACTCCAATGCCAAGGTGGCGGGGCCGGTGGACTCCGGTCCCGCATCATAAAAGTGCATCTCATCACCAACTGATCTGCACTTTTATGTGCGGGACCGGAGTCCACCGGCCCCGCCACCTTGGCATCACCATCAAGACCTGGAGTCAGACCAGGCAGCTTTATCAGGCCGCGGACCATACACCCCAACCAGCTCTCCGCACGGCATCAGCACCGCGCGGCAGGTTGTTGAGGCCAGGGCTCGATCCCCTGACCTCCTAGAAAGAGGCCCTCAAGCAACCTCTCATACTGACCCGCGGATCAGTTGGTGAAGAGGTTGCTTGAGGGCCTCTTATCTAGGAGGTCTCGAGCCCTGGCCTCAACAACCTGCCGCGCGGTGCTGATGCCGTGGCGGAGAGCTGGTTGGGGTGTATGGCCCGCGGGCCTGATAAAGCCGCCTAGTGCTGACTCCAGGTGGGCCCCTTGGTGGTGATGCCAAGGTGGCGGGGCCGGTGGACTCCGGTCCCGCATCATCGGTTAGTTGGTGATGAGAGGTTGCTTGAGGGCCTCTTATCTAGGAGGTCAGGGGATCGAGCCCTGGCCTCAACAACCTGCCGCGCGGTGCTGATGCCGTGGCGGAGAGCTGGTTGGGGTGTATGACCCGCGGGCCTGATAAAGCCGCCTGGTGCTGACTCCAGGTGGGCCCCTTGGTGGTGATGCCAAGGTGGCGGGGCCGGTGGACTCCGGTCCCGCATCAAATATCCTGCAAGCTGTTTTTTTTTTAAAAGTGGAACATCAAAGTGTACTGTAGAGGGGAAGCAATATTATACAATAAAGCAGCCCGGAAAGTTATCAGAAAGTTAAAACACAAGATTAGATGGCAATGCTATTTCAAATAGCTCTTACTACATTAATAACCTGATTACACAGTATAAATACAACATACAACACACTTCCCACTTCTTTAATATGAGGCAAAAGAACTTAGTTCCTCGGGTCAACTTGTAAATTTTCCATCAACATGCCAATTAAAATGTGGTTAGCCAAAGCTGATCATTCAAGACCTTCCTCTCTTCAAGGAAAACCACACACAACCACCGAAGTCCCTGCAAGTTAGCACTTTCATATTTATATGTGGAAAACAACCTGAATAATCATAATCAATCCAACACAGTAATGAGAAAGTAGTATTCAAAAAGTAAGAAGGTAATATAAATAGTGGAACACAAAAAATTATTCAACCATCATTACCTTAACTTTAGCTTTTAGGAGTTCATGATGCACAAGGACAGTGAATTTGCTATTTAATATCAGATATGTTGAAAAAAAATGTATTCAACCATACATTACGTTCTCTTTCTAATGTAGAAATCACATACTTCTTCTATATTGACATTTCTTTCAAACAATCTATTCACCTTTTTTTAATTTGTGGTATTTTCTTTTCTATGTGCAGGTGTGAGGAGTTGCTATGACGAGGGAAAACGTGTAGCCGAGACTTTAATGTTTGATTATCATAGGCAGCATGGCATTGGTAAAGAATGTTTTTACTATGTGTAATTGTTTTACTTGCTTTCGTTGAAGCAATTTGTTGGAATGCTGATAATTTTCACTTCATAATTTCATAATAATTGTTTGGTTTCAATTTAATTTGTGTAATTAGATAACCTAATAAATGTTAGTGAATACAATATTCGAATGGCAATTCCATGCTCAACAAGAAAGAGAAGTTTGTGTGGGATCATATTTTTATGATCTGACCACCTCAATTTCTCATCAACCAGGAAAAAGAAAACTCTTCTCTCAGTTTCTTCTTAACAAAAGACTTGGTTAACAACTAATATGTGTTCTATTTCTTTATCATCTTCATTTACTTTTACCTTCCGTTTATTCTCTTACAATTTCTTCAAACCAAACAACATGCTCATGTTTTCGTATGAATTTATTTATAGAGCTCAAATAAAAGCTGATGGTTGAACTCATTGTGATCTGCTCATGTTATTCTGCAACAGAAATTCGAATTGCTAGAATATTCAACACATATGGACCACGTATGAATATTGATGATGGTCGTGTTGTCAGTAATTTTATAGCACAAGCAATCCGGTAATCTATTTTCCCTACCTTCCTCCATTTTCTCATTTGAATTTTTGTTTCAAGCTTTTAAAATAGTATTTTAAGGTTAGCAAAGCATTAAAAAGAAAGAAATAATTGGTGCCATGTAGGGGAGAGTCATTAACAGTTCAAGCTCCTGGGACTCAAACTCGAAGCTTCTGCTATGTATCTGATATGGTATGTTCAAATTTTCTTGTTTTTTCCTTTCGGCAGTGTTTATCTAACAAGTGACCATTAATTTATTTGATGATATGAATGTCAAGGTTGATGGTCTCATTCGATTGATGGAGGGAGAAAACACTGGCCCCATTAATATTGGAAACCCAGGTAGCTCTGCTGAACATAATTACCTTCATTGTTTTTCTTTAACTTTACAAAATATTTTTTTGATTCTCTAAGGTTTCTTCGAGACATACTCATAATATAAATTGTTTGCTCGAAGTTTATTTGTGTCTGTTTATGTCACTAGGATGACTATGCCAGATGCTTGTGCTATACTTAAATATTAATGTATGCATACATGCATATATACATGTACATATATATACAACAACACTCAAGCTTTTATCCCACTATAGTGTGGTCGGTTATATGGATCCTGTTACGCCCCCGGACGGAGCCCGGCTATTTGGGCGTCAATACACGCGAAGGCGGAAGGAAACCAAAGGCGACAACGGGGCTGAACCAACCGGTTCAGCCCCCTCTCCCTCTATTTGAAGACCGACGGTATGGGGGCAAACCAGACCGGTTCAGCCCCCATATGGGGAGAGGCCGGCCGGCCCCTCTCAACCCCGGGCATAAATACCCCGGGGTGGCTCTCTTGGTGGACAAGCAAGATTATTCCCAGGTATTTTCTCTTCTCTTCTACTCAATCCCCAGTTCTCTAATTCTTCTCCTTCAGATCTCTCTCTCCCCCTTCCTCTTCCTAACAATTGGTATCAGAGGCTCTTTTCTCCACCATGGTGACTACTCGAACGCAAGACGAAATCGGCCGCTTGGAAACCCTAGAGGAAAATATGATGGGGTTGACGAATTCGGTGGCCGCCATCGAGGAAAACGTGAAAACATCCACGCAAAGGCTAGAAGAACGGATCGACACCCGAATGGAGGAGATCATGGCATCGGCAGACCAGGTCTCAGGGCAAGTCAGTCATCATGGTGGTGGTCGATAAGTTGTCCAAGTACGGGCATTTCATAGCGCCTAGCCATCCTTACACCGGCGAATCTGTCGCCGCTCTTTTTGCTCGCGAGATTGTCTGACTTCATGGCATATCCACGGGCGATCATCTCGGACCGTGACCTGACGTTCGTCAACAACTTTTGGAAGGAGCTCTTTCGCTTACAAGGACCTCTTTACGTTTCAGCACAACTCACCACCCCCAGACAGACGGGCAGACAGAGGTACTCAATCGAGGCGTGGAAACATACCTGCGTTGCTATGTTATGGACGAGCCTCGCACTTGGACGAGTTGGTTGCATTGGGCCGAGTACTGCTACAACACGTCCTACCCCTCTGCCAGCAAGATGACTCCGTTCGAGGTCGTATACGGTCGTCCTCCTTCTTCCTTGAGTAGTTATGAGGCCGGCAGTACGGCGTTGCCCGCTGTTGACCGTGCACTTCGTGATCGTGATCGCACACTCGCCGCTTTGCACGAGAATCTCCAGATAGCACATGACCGCATGAAGGTGCAGGATGACAAGCATCAGAAGGAGCGGGAGTTTCAGGTGGGGGATGAGGTCTTTCTCAAGCTCCACCCCTACAAGCAGTTGTCCGTGGCCCAACGGTCAAACCAGAAGTTGGCACATCGTTACTATGGCCCCTTTTGGATTATCTGGCGAGTGGGCCCTGTTGCTTACATGTTGGCGTTGCCTGAAGGATCGAGGATACATCTGACCTTTCATGTCTCCTTGTTGAAGCAGAAGATCAACGACTTTGTTCGACCCAGTCCTCTCCTGCCCGAGGCCACAAGCACGGACGAGCTGCGTCTGATACCTGAGGAGATTTTGATGATCAAGTGGAAGCACCGCGGCGCTGAGTACCGTCCAGAGCTACTAGTCAAGTGGAAGAATATGACCGCGGCGCACAACACATGGGTGGACTTGCTCGAGTTCCGGGAGCTTTACCCCGATTACCACTTTGGGGATAAGCTGGTTTTTGATGGGGAAGGGAATGTTACGCCCCCGGACGGAGCCCGACTATTTGGGCGTCAATACACGCGAAGGCGGAAGGAAACCGAAGGCGACAACGGGGCTGAACCAACCGGTTCAGCCCCCTCTCCCTCTATTTGAAGACCGGCGGTATGGGGGCCGAACCAGACCGGTTCAGCCCCCATATGGGGAGGGGCCGGCCGACCCCTCTCAACCCCGGGTATAAATACCCCAGGGTGGCTCTCTTGGTGGACAAGCAAGATTATTCCAAGGTATTTTCTCTTCTCTTCTACTCAACCCTAGTTCTCTAATTCTTTTCCTTTCGATCTCTCTCTCCTCCTTCCTCTTCCTAACAGATCCTTTCTCGCCATTGTGCCCTATCTTTTGTCATAATCTCACTAATGCCCAAGTACATCATGCCTTTCCTTATAGTTTCATTCCAAGTCTTTATTAGTCTACCCCTCCCTCGTTTAACATGGCTAGTGACTAGACTCTCACAACGCCTAATAGGTGCCTCTAATGGTCTCCTTTGTACGTGTCCAAACCATCTTAGTCGAGCTTCTCGCATCTTCTTTGCAATTGGTGCTACTCCTTTCTTATCCCAAAGAATATTTGATGCAGAGTAGGAAGAAAACACAGCTCTTGATGATGCATGCATGCAGGTAAAGATCCAACGATAAATCTGTTAGGAACTAGATGAGATTTGAGGGAGAAGGAGAGATTTCGGGTTTGAGAGGAGGCTAGAAGAATACCTAGATACTTGCATACCTCTCCAATAGAGGGTCCGGGTATATTTATACCCGAACCAAGGCCGCCGGCCAAGGGGGCCGGCCGACCCCAATTGGGGCTGATGCATGCAACCACTTGGTTCAGTTGTCGCCTTCGGATCCATACGATCCTACGATAACTCATCCGTCCCCGCAGGCCTACCCCTGCCACGTCGCGTCCTTGTCCTTGCAGGCGCTCCAAACAGCAAAGAGAGCCCCCTACTGGTGATAAAACAGTATTCATCCTTAGCAAACTCCATAGACTCGCACACCCAAAACACTGGTCCCCCAGAATCATATCGGGCCCTTGGATGGGCAAACATCCATGTTGTCAGTGTACCCTTGCAACTGAGTTCCACGTTTCGCAATGCAGCTCGTAACCGGCCACCACAACCTAGAAGCGGCATCCTTGAGATCTCTAAGCTTCTGTGCCACTTAATGAAGCTCCCACTTCAAGCAGAATGGTCACCATTACTCATAGTGTCTCCCTCCATGGTCAAGGAAGATACCCCGTACTCGACTGTATCCAGAATGTGCCCCTGTTCCCCTCCATCTCCATCCGACATCGATCTTCCTGCAACATGTAAACCTGGACCCTCTGACACTGGGGTAAGAGTTGAAGCACAATCCCTGCTCTTTCCTAGAGCTCTGTCCAAGTCAATTTCTTCATTGTTGCCCGTTCTGCAGCTGCTTGATCCCTTTTTTGTGTCGGGAAGGTTGTAGCGTAGTGTCCCCCCCTGGACTTCTATCGATTGAGACGCTCTTCTTGAATCCGGGCCAAGCTGATAGCGTGTGTCAAGCTGCGCGGCATATAGGCATGCACCTCATCTTTGATGTCCTCCTTCAGGCCGGAAATAAAACAACTTGTTAATGTCCTCTCTCCCCACTGCACCCTGTTGGCCAACTGTTCAAACTCGGTTCGGTACTCCATTACGCAACTTCTGATCGAAGTCTTCATACTCAAGGTTGCGCTTGTTTTCCCGGAGGAACCAATGTGCTCAAGGTTTTACCCACTGTGCCTTGGTATCACCTGATAGCTGTAAAATAACTCTGCCTTTTGGACATTCGAGTGCATCTCCTCCTTTGAACTTAGTTCATGCGGGTAATCTTCGACGGCATATAAGCGCGTGGTGTTATTGCCCGAGTCCTCCGTACTCTTGCCCGTGTCGACGCGGTAGCCATCGATCAGCGACCACATGTGGGTACCCCCAATCCTCTCCATAGGGGTTGCCCAAGACTGGCGGTCTAAACTCCCATCCGCCTCCTCCCCGTCCGCCCGCGGCGTGTCCCGGTGCTCCTAGAATAGGGAGGAGCCCGTCACGAGGTGTGTACCCCATCCCGTTTGGTCGTTGGTCCTCCTGGCGGTCTTCACGGTAAGGAGGAAAATAAGGCAAACGCGGCGATGCCGTGGGTGGCCTCGGACCAAACTTGTTGTCATCGTGAGCCTCCTACCCGGCCATATTCCACCCCCCCCCCATTGATGCTAGAGGCCCGATCGTCGTGCCCCGCTGCTGGAATAGGAAGGGGAAGTTGGACTGCGTTGGCCTCACCCACCACAGTTTTTCTCTTAAGGTGTTGAGTCAACATATGTTTAAGCTCGTCCATGCGGGCATCCAATTTCTCTTCGAAACGTTTTTCCGATGCCGTTAACCTGTCGGCGAGGGCTGCCACGGTGTCAGTCAGCCCTGTGTAGGTTTCTTCGAGATGTGCGAGCCGATTGGAGTCTTCTTGGGTGCGAGTCACCATGGTGAAATGGCAAAAAAATTTGGGGGCGGTGGCCTCTGGATGCCGCAATTGCAGCAACAGGAGCGGAAGCTGAGAGCTGGCGGCAGGAGTTGGCAGGAGTCTTGAGAGCTGAGAGCTGGTGGTGGCCTTTGGAGGCTTGAGAAGGAGGCGGCATGAGCGATGCCGAGAGCTGGCGGCAGAAGTCGGCGGCGTCAGGACGCGAGCGGAGGCGAGCGGAGCGAGCAGAGGCGAGCGGAAGTTATGCGTCCACGCGGAGCGATGCAGGAGAGCGACGCTCGGCCGCGGGGATCGTCGACGTGGAGCAACGCTCGGCGCGGGAGCGGATCGACGCGGGAAGGTCGGTGCGGAAATCGTCGGATGCGAGCAAGATCGATGCGATCCAGGTGCCGTCGGGTCGGGTAGAGCGTGTATGAGAGCGGAACGAAAAAAAAATTGGGAGGAAGGATCCTCTGATACCAATTGTTAGAAACTAGATGAAATTTGAGGGAGAATGAGAGATTTCTAGGGTTTGAGAGGAGGCTAGAAGAATACCTGGATGATACTTGCATACCTCTCCAATAGAGGGTCCGAGTATATTTATACCCGGACCAAGGCCGACCGGCCAAGGGGGCCGGCCGGCCCCAATTGGGACTGAACCGTGTGGTTCAGCCCCCGAGGGCCGCCATTTAGAAATTGGGGGTTGAACCAGTTGGTTCAGCCCCGTTGTCGCCTTCGGATCCGTACGGGGGCGTAACAAAATCACAAATAATAAAGCATAAGACTCACACAAATTCACAAACAAATTGCAACTAATTTTAAATAGGCAAGTAAATTAGGCTTTCTTCCCATTGATGAGACGTTAGTGTTGGAACCAAGAATCCGGTTCACAAGAGTTCAAACCTAAGGGGTATTCGAAGGTTACTAATTGATGCATCCTAAGACGCATCTACATATTATTTTTATTTTAATGCACTATTAATTATATTCGGTTGCGCTTGTTTTTGTGCACGTTTATGTTTGTTATTGTTGCACAAGTTATTAGCGCATGTATCTTGTTCCAGTTCGGCTTGTTGGCGTGACTGACCAATAAGTTCTTAAATAAATAGGTCCGTCAAATTAGGCTAGGTAATGATTAGGGCAAGCTTTGAAATAAATAGGTTCGTTCTTTTTCTTCTTCTGTACTTCTTCTTCTTCTGCACTTCTTCTTTTGTACTTCTTCTTCTTCCTCCTCTTCTTCTTCTTCTGTACTTCTTCTTCTTTTGTACTTCTTCTTCTGTACTTCTTCTTCTTCTTCTGTACTTCTTCTTCTTCTTCTGTACTACTTCTTTTGTACTTCTTCTTCTTCTGTACTTCTTCTTCTGTACTTCTTCTTCTTCTGTATTTCTTCTTCTGTACTTCTTCTTTTTCTTCTTCTTCTTCTTTTGTAGCTTCCTTCGTGAGAGGTAGCTGGAGAAAATCGATAAGAACTCTTCTCTGTTATACTTTTTCTTATGTAACTCCCAGCCGACTTCTTATGTACCCGTCTGTTCCCTTTTTCCTTCCGACTTTTTCGCTCGGCGCCACTTTTTTTGTACATCTTCCGCCCCTCGCCAACCAGCGCCACCGCCGCCGAAGTCCTTCCAATTAGTTAGCACCAACGACCTTAGTTCTCCGCAGTCTGTAGCCTGGGGTTATTTCAATTAGCTAGCTTCTTAGTTGCCCAGCCCGACGATTAGTTATTTCACACCTCCTGGGCGCTACCTGCTTTATGAATGTGTTGTTAGTTCAATTAGACTTCGAGTTTTTGTGGAGAAATGAGCTGATGGGCTCTAACCTCCGTTTTATTTGAACCTAATTCTCCATCAGCCCCAATATTTATCGAGTACTTCCATTACCTTAACGGCATTAGCCCCAATTTGTACTTCAAGATTATTTATGCTTCATGTTTTATTGCTTCCCTTGAGAATTTATCCAATTATACTCGTCCCTGTGCAGACTCCTCATAGCCCTGTTTTCATATATATCCTTCAGGCTTAAGTTTTATACCAACGTATCCCTCACTTGCTCGTAACCTACGTATCCTTGATACGTCAAAATTTTGCCGTACCGCCGTACCGGATACATATCGTACGTTTCCGGTACAGATACCGTACCGCACGTGCTTCCTTCGTAACTTGTTAGAATAATTTTTGTTTTAAATTTATTTGATGCTAAATTTCAGAGCTTGTCAATCCCCGCTATTGCCCGAACCTACTTGTCGTCAATTTAAGTAAATTTGCCGAGTCCCTCACATCCCTTCATTTCCGTATGCCCTGTGGTTTATCCCTACGTAACTCACTGCGTTCGATTGTTAGACTCTATACTTCTTCTTCTTCTTATGTACTTCTTCTTCTTCTTCTATACTTCTTTTTTCTTCTTCTGTACTTCTTCTTTTGTACTTCTTCTTCTTCTTCTGTACTTCTTCTTCTTCTGTACTTCTTCTTCTTCTGTACTTCTTCTTGTACATTCTTCTGTAGTTCAATTAGTTAGTTCAATTAGTGAGTTCAATTAGTTATCTCAATTAGTTAGTTCAATTAGTTAGCTCAATTAGTTAGTTCAATTAGTTATTTCAATTTAATTTATGAATGTGTTGTTAGTTCAATTAGTTAGTTTTTGTGGAGAAATGAGTGATGAATATCGTTTTATTTGAAATAATTATGAATAGTTTATGTCTAAGTACTTCATGTTATATTGCATTAGTTATGAATTTGTACTTCAATTGATTATTTATGCTTCCTATTTTATTGTTTTGAGAATTTATAATTATATTTGTGATATATGTATATATATTTATTAAATTTAATACAACGTATCCCGCCGTACACGTATCCTTGATTTTAAAATTTTGTCGTACCGCCGTACCAGATACATATCATACCCGGTACCCGTACCCGTACCGTGCTTCCTAGCTCGTAACTTGTTAGAATAATTTTTGTGCTTAAATTTATTTGATGCTAAATTTCAGAGCTTGTCAATTATTCCTTAACCTGCTTGTCGTCAATTTAAGTAAATTTGCCAGTCTCACATTTCATTTCCGTAAAGAACATGCATGTGGTTTATTACGTCATATTAACTCAGCGTTCGATTGTTAGACTCTTACCCGTGTTCGCAACTATAGGATGGTTACCACATGGTTTGCTCGTGAAAGTCCCGCTTGTGCCACAAACTTTTATAAGATCTCAATTTTAAATATTTAAAATCAATTCCTCAGTTTAGAAATGCATCACTAATCCTGCGGTCTAATACCACAGATCTGATAGAAAGAGGGAGAAACGGTCACTAAAGACAGAGAACTGGTTTGCCTACAAACAAGAATTACATATTACAGTGAGGAGGTCCCGCTACACATATGAAAGTTTATAGAAATTTCTCTTAAAGCCAAAAATTTAGCTAGGCACTAGAAAGACACAGACTTGGTAAGGGGGAACCTGGGGGGGGGGGGGCAATGTGTCTTTCTCTTGTGCCCTAGAGTCCTATTTATAAGCAACCCATGAGGGGTATTGGTTTGTGAATAGCCGCGCCTGACGAGGTCTCCCCCAACGAGGTCTACCAAGACGAGGTCTTCCCCGACGAGGTCTCCCCCGACGGGGAAGGAGTTGCGGACTGGAGAGGTGGCTATGGAGTAGGCTGGAGAGGTGGCCGATAGAGGGTCGGCGGCTGCTGTAAATGCAACCTTTGGGTATGGTGGTTGCAAGAATCAGAAGGATTGGTGGCTGGGCTTTGGGCGGTTGTAAGGGGAGAGGGGGAAGAGGTGGAAAAGCTAGGGTTGCGGGAGAAGTTAGGGGCACCTGATGGTGGGCTACTGATCAGCTTTGGGAAGCTATTATGGGAGGAGAGGTCTGTTAGGGTTGTGGATGGAGTTACGAGGGGTGACTGATGGTGGACTGCGGGCTAGGGATGTTGGGGGGGGGGGATAAAATGGGGCGGCAATGATTGGCAAACAAGGAAAACAAGGAAAAACAAGGGGACATATCAAGGAGTCGAGAACTTGTTGTTTTATGGAGTCGGTATCACGAGAAATCATCGGATTCTTGGAATAAGACTCCAAAATCTGCAATGAAAATCTGAAACGGCTCCTATACTTCTTAGACTAATCCTACTTGGTGCACGAATTGTCAACGACTATGATTTTTCGTGCATGATATGTGTGCGATCACCTCCAAAAACAATACATAGAAAATATCCAAACGACGCTCCAGACGCAATAACGGACTTGGATTGCCCAGATGCTGATTCGATCAATGCCTCATGCGAGAATAGACACGTGCTTGGGCAACAACTTATACTCGAAATGTGATGCACATCAACTCCCCCCCCCCCCCCCCCGATTCAAAAACATTCATCTCCTATGAATTGAGATGATCGTAATCTCTTTGTAGCTCCTACGAGAATTTGCCAGGCTTTACAGACACCATCCAAGTGTTATTGATAAAAGGTCATCCTCTCCAATGAACCAAGTATCCTTTAATCTGTCTGTCGAGCATGGCTATGCGCCACGGTGTCATGTTGTTGGTCCCCACCCAGCCACTGGTGATGATAGTGAAACCATTGGCGTCTGCTTCAGAGGTGGGTGGGGCTCAAGAGTAGTGTGGGTGTAGGACTGAGGTTGTGGTGAGTAAGGCTCAAAGGGGCTCCATGATATGTATCCTTATGCTCGCGAGGTTTATAGTACTGCGTCGAGTCTTCAATATTGAATACAGGGTGGATATACAGACTCTTATGAATGTCAAGCTCATAGGAATTCGTTCTTATTCTTCTCATGACTATGTAGGGACCCATTTACTTGACATTCAGTTTTTTATCTGGTCCCTTGAGGAGCCTCTCCTCATGGACTAAGACCATCACCTACTCGTTTTCATGAAAAATATGCTCCCACTCGTAGATATTTGCACAAGCTATGTTTCATTACCAGATGCAATTTTATACTCGATTGACTCATGTAACTCATGCAAATGGTGGGAAAAAGACTCAGTAGCCTCACTAGGGCGTGACTTCAAATAAACTGGGGTATTGTCAATGAGCTTCCTCGGCTCATATCATAATAATATATGAAATGGACTCAACCTAACAGACCTATTGACTGAACTTTTATAAGCGAACTCTGATATAAGAAGAAGCAAATCCTAACTTGTATGCTAACCCGCTAGACATCTCAATGGATTTCCAAGATTTCGATTTACCAGCTTAGTTTGTCCATCAGTTTGTGGGTAGTGCGTAGAAGAGAACTTATGGTTTACCTATTTTAACAACCCCTCCTGTAGGTCGTACATCAGGGCGAGCTGCAACTTGTACTCGTCAACCTTCTGTGTCTTCATGACTTCTTTCTGAAAATGATCGATGTAATGAACCAGAGTCTCTTGCGCCCCCTGCCGGATAGAGAAGAGTGTCACCAACCCCTTCCTCTTCTTGCAGCCAGCGAACCTCTACATCAGCATTTAACAATGATCGTTGAAGCAGTATATAGAGCTCGTCGGGAGCTGATGGAACTTGTCGCGGGCCTTCCGCTTGAAGGTGATCGCGAAGAGGCAACACTTAAGAGCATCGGTTGTGTTGTGGATCGAGACCATATCCTCAAATCATTGGAGGTGGTTTAGGGGGTCATCCTACCCGGAGTAATGTTCAGAAGAGTGTCGTCGGGCGACCAGTGCATCGTCATGACCATTTGGTTTGCACCTATAAAAGAAATTTCGGCGGCCTAGCACGGCGATATGGGAAGGGGGGACCAGGGCGGCGGCCTCACATGCACCCTCTCGTGCAGCCTAACTAATTGTTTTCTTATATATTATTGATAACTAAAATAACTATAGTAATAAAAACTATGTATATAAAGTATATAGCTTAAAAATATATATGACGAACAGTGGCTGCTAACACGAACAGTGGCTGCGTTGGCGACATGCCTGTGCAGCCACTGCTCATCTCCAGAGTTCCCTTAAAATATACACGTGTATGTATTTATAAGTGCATTTAAATTTTCCATTTTCAGACCACTGCATGCTATATGATGTATTGAAATGTAAACAGGCTCTCCACAACTTAAAGTTAAGGATTGGTTGCTTAATTTCGATTGCACCCCTAATCTTCAAAAGAAAAGCTCTCCATTGAACTCTAGACTTCTTCCAGCCCGGGCGCCCGTTTTTTATTTTCCCTCTGAACTCTTCTTATAAACAAGGGTTGTTGATAGTTTTTCATTCTGTAGGCGAATTCACGATGTTGGAACTCGCAGAAACTGTCAAGGAGGTAACAATTTTGCTTAAAGCAATTGTTGTAGTTCGACAATTATAACGCGCCATCAATCCGTGTAGCAGTAGCCGACAATTTATTATCCTTTTCTTTTGGTTGCAGTTGATCAACCCAGATGTCGCCGTGACGATAGTGGACAACACTCCCGACGATCCTCGCCAGAGAAAACCCGACATTACAAAGGCTAAAGATTTGCTTGGTTGGGAGCCTAAGGTCATTCTTAGAGACGGCTTGCCCCTCATGGAAGATGACTTCAGGCAGAGGCTTGCTGTGCCCAAGAATCAATTCAAATAGATTCTCTCTCTCTATAATTCATTATAATATAGGTTTATTTACCAGGAACTCCTCTCAAAGTTCGCATAATTACAGCTTGCCCCCCTAACTTTCAAATTTACAATTACCCCCCCCCCCCCCCCCCATAAACATTGAGGGGAGGTTTTTGTAATTTCGAAACTTAAGAGGGGTGCAAGCTGCAATTACACAAACTTCGAGAGGAGGCCGCGGTAAATAACCCTAATAATATATTCAGATCCTCTGCTCACTGCAGTTATAATGATAATTTTAGAGGTGCTGTTAATCTATCTCAGCCATTCAAAGTGAATTCAATGGCCTAGATGAACTGATTGTACCTACACAATTATCATGATAACTGTAGAAATCTGCATCAATGCCTTAAGCTTAATGAACCTTTCAAGGTAAATCAAGCTTTAAAGAAGTGTTTGTTTTTAATTTTGAAATCTCAGCTTAGAAAGCACAAAGGGAAAGCTCGTGCCTCGTTCAATTTCTAAAGCGTGCGAAGAATTGTGGTTGCATCCGATTGTTTGAAACTTGTTTTTTGTTTTCATGAGTAATGTTTTATGACACAGCTGTTGCAGAAGTTTATTCTGTTTGTTTCATAGCTGCTTTTTGATTATTAGCTTTTCTACCTATGAGACTACTGGAAAAGGTATGTTATTTATGTGTAGGGACAGTGTGTTAGGTTATTTCTTCTTATGCCCAGCCTTGTTAAAGATACTGATAATCGAGTTCAGTCCTACGACGAAAGTGAAAAACATGTAGAAATAACAATTGAGAGGCAACAAAATGGAAATCTGTTTGCGAAACAAACATATACTGTAGACTTTGGGTTCGTTCGGTCGAACTTTTTGTCACCAGTCAAGTGGTGCCAACCGCCTCATTTCCGTTTGGTAAATGTTTGTGATGACTGCATCCACTCAAAAGCGCGAATATTGCATGTATAATGGCTGTGCTTCATAGCCATGGTGGGATGGATCTATTTGTAGCATTTGCCTATTCTTTCCTCCCTGACTCGAAACTCCTTTGTCATTCGACCTAGGGCTCGCGTAGCTCCTCGGCTCTTCTCGCTTGACGGTCTCTGTTAGGGCTCTGCAGCTCCCTCAGATCTTCTCTCCTCTAGAAAATCGACGTCTTCTATCTCACGGAGCTTCCCCGACCCTTCTCTCCTCTGGATTCGAGGTTCTCTGCAGCTCTTCTCAACGTTCTCTGCTTGGGATCTCGCAACTCCCCTGACGTTCTCCACCAGGGATCGTCATTAAAGTGGAGACAGAAAATGAGTTCTAACCCGCATCGCTTGAACGGGAGGGACAACTCTCGTCCTAGATCTAGTAAAGCGAAAAGCCTCGGTCCTCGTTCCTTGTGAAAAGATTCTTTTAATACTTGAACTGTTGGATTGTTTTGGTTTTTATGCCCCATGAATAACTGCAGTGTTGATAATGGTAGAGTGGAGAGCTCCCTGCCAAGAGGGTGCTGAGAAAATCTTAGAGGGAAACATTAGGGACTGAAAATCTGAAATAGGTGTTTAGGGCTATACAGGCTTCATCTTTGGATTTGAAAACGGAGCCATGGCGATTATAACACGCGGCGTTTCCTTTCTATATCATCACCTCATCTGTCACGAGCGACTTCACATCTTCGAGCCATTTGTGAAACGCCCATTTTAAAGTTTTTGAAGGGGTCTTACTGTCTCAGTAAGTGATTTTTAATATTATTGAGCAATATAGTTCTCAAAATATGTTGCAGGTATGTCAGACACGATGCTTTCTTGTGCGTTATCCATTGGGCTCTGTTTAGGAGGACTTATTTTCATCAGTCAAGCAGTTAGGATCGCATGAATCCGACTTTAATTGAAGTCTGATTCATGCGATCGTAACCGCTTGGCTGATGAAATTAAGTCCCCCAAACTTAGCCTCTCTTCCTCACTTTTTTTTGTTGCAAATGTCTTGTCAATATTAGGTTGTTTTTAGGCAAGTTTAGTTATCCCCATAAATATCAAATTTAGAGATTTTTTTCAAAATAAAATTATTAAATATGATCTTATTTAATTTTAATTCAACTAGTTAATTAATTAAGCTTTTTTCATATTCGTTCCATATTTTTCGTAAACTGATACAAGTAGCTGCTTTCAAATTTCCACTAAGATTTAAATAATATCTGATGATATGATATTTAAGCACGTGTTTTTTCGAAAAAGATTATCCAAATATAATAATACTTCGCTCTTCCATCGTGTTGGCCCACTAAAAAAAAAGGTAAAAAAGTCTTCCGTATTTTTTTTGGGACTTTTATATTTGCAGACCTATTTTGGAAATTGACAGTCCTCCAAAACATAAAAAAACGCACATAATATTACCTTTAATAGAAGCCCTAAAACAAAATCCCGCTTTATTCTCCCAAAATCCGAACCGAGCAAACCCTGCAAAACCCTAAGGTGAACCCGCGACTCTCCTTGTTCCGCCCATCGCCGACCGCGGTTCTCCCCCTTCTGCTCGTCGCCGACTGCCGATAACCGCTAGAGAGACCTTAATTGGGTTCGGCAAACTCCTCTAGAAGATCTACCTTGCGAAACCTTAAACTGCGAACTCCTCCGGAAGGGAAATGGAAAGGAAGCTTCTTTACCATCCCCCAATAACCACGGCCGCCAATCCCCACAAATTTGCTCGCAGTTAGTGCCAATAGCTCCTTTATAAATCTAATGTGATTATATTGCTTCAAAAAAATGAGCTGCTAATAGTCAATGAGCTGTCATTTCGATTTGATGGGTTGCTATTATAATTAGACTGTCAATATTCAAAGCCGGGCTGCCAATATAAACGCTCTTTTTTGCAATTTTAGGTAATAATGCATGACACTTAGTGCCTCGCGCGATAGTATCATGGCAACGGCATTACTTTCGGCACAGTGACGCTCTCGCCGCTTGCAAATCCTCTTGTGCCCGAAAAATTCGAGCGATGAGCGGGGCACATCGCTCGGGAGTTTGTGAGGAGCTAGAGCGTTGTAGCCCCAAGGTACTATCATGGTTGAGATATTATCGCGTCGGGAACAAGAAGCTCGTGCACGGCTAGTCGTATATATAAATGCAGGTCTTTGGTGGGCTTTCTAATTGGAGTACTGTACTAAATTTTATTTTTATACATCTAAAAAAAGGTTTTTTAGGAAAACAATGGCTGATTATTAAATATGATATTTTTAAAAAAATCGAAAGAATTGTAAAAATACACAAAATATCAGATGTGATTGGATTTTTTTAATGATCACAATACAGATAAATAACTGCTTAAAATGATTCTAAAAATATGTCAAGAGTTCGTCCAATTGAACGACATTAGTATTAGAGAATTAACTTTGAGAAAAATAAATCAATACTTTGTTCCGATAAAAGGTATTATAAAGGAATTGACTTTTTTGTTTGATGGGTTTCTCCTAAAATTTTTGAGTCAAGCCAGAAAGACTCGGACCAAGAACGCATGAGGAAAGTCAATCCGAACAGGAAAGTTGACGGGGCCAAGCCACATTCCCAGAGTTTCAGACTTACTCGAGAAGAGGGAGAAACCCGCACGCACATGGCTGGACCGCGCAGGCGTGAATGGCCTGCTTGCGCCCGACCTGCCCAAATCGCCCGTTTGACACCCTGCTCGGGCCGCCCGAACCGCACGAGGGGTGGGGGGGCACTTTCGTCATTTTGCTAAATTTGGCGATCCAGGTGACCGAAACGGAACGACATCATTCGCCAGCACAAATTCCACAGAGCGCAATTACCGACGTATCCTTCGGAAAACTATAAATATGTTCTCATGTCTTCATTTGATGACAAGCTAGAAAAATCCATGAGGTTTTCCGACGAGATCGTGGACTTAAGCGGTCTTCCGCTCAGAAATTCACTCCGCTCCTCTTCTAGCGCAAAGGCCTCAGCAAGCTTCAAGGCATGTCGTTCATCGCCGCGAGAGCGCTCCCATCAAGACTCCGCTTCAGTAGGAGCGCTCCCATCAAGGCTCTGTGTACTTGGAAATTTCCCCTAGCCAGAACGCTTCCATCAAGGTTCCATGAACTTAGCATTTTCCCAGACCGGAGCGCTTCGGTCAAGGCTTTGAGGACTTAGTTCTTCTTCATCGTTTTTGTACTTCGCACTTGTAACGGAGTGGTGGCCTGTCACCCTACGAGAAATCATTTTAAGCTATTGTAAACTCCTACAAAATAGTGGATTTTGACTCGCCACAGATCCAATCATGTGGGTTTTCACCATTTTCGAATTTTCAACGTCAAAAAAAACTTTTGACATTTGCTGTTTTTTTCTTTGACTGTTTGCACGCCCGATCCGATTCTGAGCTAAGAAGGTCTGTATCTCTGGACCGGGAAAAACCAAGTGACCCGCAACAGTTTGGCATCGTTTGTGGGAAGGTATTCCCCAAAAGCTTTAACAAGTTTCAACATTTCCCCAACCTAGAAGTAATGACGAAGGGAAGCGCGCACGCCACCAACCAAACGACTTACAAAAAGCCAAGTGATCAGACATCAAACGACTTGCCCGTTATCCCTGTGCCGCACCTCGAGGAAGTAATCGCCGCACTAGCGTCATCGGTGGAAGAACGAATGCGCCAGATGGAGAAACGCCAGGCGCAAGCATTTACTTTGTTAAGAGAGTTGGGAGCCTTCCATACCTCGGGGGCATACCCCGCCGAAGGAGGCCAGACGTCATTTCCCTCAGGGAAACAAACACTTAGTGGGGTGGCATGCGCCACGTGCCACATAAAAACCTGGGGAGCACCGCCCGCAGGAGACCCGACCCGCTAAAAATACAATAGGCACCTCGATGGAACCTCACAAGCCGGGGGAAGCAACACTTTGTCGAGCTCGGCGTCTCCCTTACAGAGGTTTTGTAAGCCCTTAAGAACCATCCACAACTTCAGAGGCCTAAGGTGCTCCCCTGGGGCAGGGCCGCAGGGGTGACCAATCATAGTATAACCACTTTCACAAAGGGAACGATCTCAACACCGAGAAGTACATGCGCCTAAAGAAGGAAGTCAAATGGCTCGCACGTCATGGATTTCTCAAAGAATTTCATGGAAAGAGAGCGGCCGCGCCGACCACCTTGAACAAACCCACATAAGGGTAGTACCATGGGGGGCACCACTCGAGAAGCAGCAAGAGACGGACCATCCAACTGCCCCCAGCACACCAGGATCTTTTCCTCAGCACATTTGGGAATCCCTTGGAAGCCCACCGGTTGAGATGCCAGAATATTAATCAATGACGACGTATTCACCAACACATTATTCCTATCACCTCTACTCGACCTAGGAATCTTTGGGAGAGATGTCCAGCTCGGCTCAGGAGGTGCATACATCACGGGACACCTAGCAATCTCCATTGTGGGAAGTATCATTCTTCCAATGACTCTGAGAGTCCCTCCGGTGCTAGCCACGTACGACGGGAACTAATGTTAAGGGCGCTCCATGCTGACGTACTAGCTCAAGGCATCGAACTGGATAATCCGTTCGCAGGATGCATCTCCTAAGGGACCTGGGCCATGAAAGTTTGGGAAGAGGTTAAGCCATCACACCCCCCGCTATCTATTGCTTTCCCTATTTTCTAAAGAATCAATCAAGAGGGAAAATTTGCGAGCCCCTGTATCTTTATTTCTCGTAATGATGAATTTTATGTTCCTTCTATGGCAAGCGGAGCACCTCCCAGGAGAGATGGATGAAAGTCCTTCTGCATCTCCCAGACAAGAGGGACAAAATTCCTTCTGCACCTCTTATATGAGATGGAAAAAGTCCTTCTGCACCTCCAAGACGAGATGGACAAAAGTCCTTCTGCACCTTCTAAGCAAGACGGGCAAAGGTCTGTCTGTACCTCCCAGACGAGGTGGACAAAGGTCCATCTACACCTTTACTTAGACAAACCTCGTGTAACACCCCAAATCTCAAGAATGAGTGCAGGCTGAGCAACACGGCCTGGGACACAGGCGTGTCCCAAGCCGTGTCTTGCTCTGTGTTGTCAAGTTGACACACAGCCTGTCGAGTGCTCGACGAAATGCATTCGACGTTTCTCGAGAGGGTACACGGTATGCGACACGGGCGTGTCATAGGCCTTGTCTTACTATGGGTCGACGAACTTCACTCGACGAAATGCACTCGACGAAATGCCCTCGACGATCCTCGAGAGGAAAGTCGAGTTGGGCACACGGCCTTTGACACGGGCGTGTCCAAGGTCGTGTCCTTCTCTGGATTGGCCAGGGCTGTGAGGCCTGGTGAACACGGGCTAGAAACGGGCGTGTCCGAAGCCGTGTCAGGGCACACGGCCTGTGATACAGGCGTGTCACATGGCTGTGTCCTGTTCGGGTTAAGTCGGTTTGTGTGCCGCTCAAGGTACACGACCTGTGACACGAACATGTCACAAGCCGTGTTCAGCCCAAAATAGAGGTTTCAGGGCGATTGTGGTCGTTCATTTCCTTCACTTAGGATCCAATGGCCCAGGACTTTCCCTACTGTATTAAGGTCAGGAGTTGAGAGATAACTCTCATTCAATCTTAGCCATTCTCTTTCTTAAAGAGATAGTGAGAAGGGAGAGCAAGGAAGGAAGAGGAGAAGGGATCTGGCCGCCGGTGGAGCTTCAGAGTTCTGAATTGAGAGCCGAGTTCAGATTTGTGGAGGAAAGACCGTTGCGGTGCTTTCTATCTGACTAGATTTCCATGGCTCCAAAGAGATCGTCAAGGGTAACTATCTTTCTTCTTGGACATGTGAAGTCCTTCTTTGACATATGCATGGATTTTTCCCACCAAAGGGTGGATTCTTGAGGGATTTTCGTTGGGTTGATTCGTGAAATATCCAATAAGTCTTGCATATAGATCCGGAAATGTGTAGTACGGAATATGTATGCTGTGTGAAGCCCATCCGAGCAGGTTGGTCTGGATTGGTGATGTTTCATTTTGCACACTGGAGAAGACTCCGCGTATAAACGTATAGTTTGTGGAGTTGATTAGTTGTACCTGTGAAGGGTAGTAGCCGGAAGTACTGGAGTGGAATTTCAGGAAAATACCCTCGTAATGGTTGTGTTGTATGCTATGAAAGATCAGTTTTCTGGCACTGCAGGATACTGCAGGGTTTGGGTTGAGTTTGGGCGCAGAAAGAGAGCTTCTGCTGAACCCGCCAAGCGATCGCGTGGAACGCTGACATTAGCTCCCCTTTTGAATAATGATCCAGTCCTTGGTGGACAGTGTGGCTATCGTGAGCTGCGAGCTCTTAAAAGGCTTAGTGCGGAACAGGAAAGGTGAAGCCGACCCGCATCTGCCATTGGGCCATGAGTACTACGGTATTCGGCGATGGTATGACGACTTGAGCAACGAGTAATGGTGGAGCTGGATCTTTGTTATGTCGGATTGACAAGAGAGCGTCAAGGCATTGAGCTTTCGTCGGTGGCATAATGAGAGCCTTAGGCCTGCTCGCCATTAAGACTAAATGCTCAATACCGTTGGGTTTCGGACCGTGAACGGTGGTGGAATCCTGGTTCGCTGGTACACCAAGAATGTGCCCTGAGTGTACGGATTGTTGGGTCGTGTGGCCGACCATTGTGATGTATTGATTGTGCGTGTGTGCACATCTTGTGATATATCTTCTTGTGAAATGCTATATCTGCAGGGAAGGAATACCACTGCCCCGGGAAAGGAGTATGATCGTTATAAATTGGTCAGCTGAATGCTTACCGTTGTCTTGTTTGCAACCATCTTGGTGGGTTGTTCTTGTACAGATGCTGGAGAGGCAAGCGGAAAATAGAGGGCTAAAGCCCCTGCTGCTGCTGCTGGCCCTCGAAGGCTGAGCAAAGAAAACTATTATTTTCATGTGTGGCCGGCCTGCGCGCCAATATTTGCAATCCACACTTGCGAAGCTTAACTGTAAGGCCTTAAGGCCAAACCTTTGTGTATTTGGTGTACATTCCTTTGGGGTTATATATAAATGTGGTTGTTTATATATAGTGGACATTCGTGGTTGTTGAGTTCAACATTAACTTTAAAAGCTTTTGCTAGTATGTTTTGAGTTAGGATGCGAATATGTATTGGTATTAACCTGTAACCTTGCCGCCTGTTTGTGGCATATGGTGTGGGGCCCCGGCCAGACCTTCTATTATATGTTATTTAATGGATGTGATCGTTACAATTTGGTATCAGCTTGTCTCGGTCATCCTCTTTCGAATTCGTGGTCGAATTCTTTTGTGGGGTGGCGAGCACGTGTAAGTGCGACCCTCTTTAACATTAATGAACTCCAGAATGTCCACTTAAGAATGAAAATACACATATATGGGGTACTTGTGCATTCCGAGTATTGCTTTATGCAATATTTTAGTTGCTTACTTATGTATTTCACGATTGTAGGCGACTAGAGGTAATGAGGGGCCGCAAGAACCCCAGCATTCGATAGGGATTAATGAGCCGGTGCCAACACCTCCTCCTTCGGTAGAGACGGTCTGGTTGATCGCTGATGGGGTCTTCGCAATGATCAAGGCCCACCATAAGGGACATGTACAACTCTCTGTTCCTATGGTGCGTCCCATGCCGGTTGGTGTACGTGAGCAGATGGCAAGGGAAAGAGCATCGGCCCCGCCGTTTAATATGTGTCTGATCCAAGGACCATATATGGTCGAGGAGTACTTTCATGCATTTGTTGAGTAGAGAGAACATGCAGAGTTTGTGTTTGAAACCGAGGAGACTAAGACCAACAGATTTTATGATGGTCTGCGCGATGAACTACGACGTTTATTGGTGGGTCCAAAGTTGCTTGGATTTTTTGCCTTGGTAATGACAGTTAGGTCTTTGGGAATGGACTTAAAGCAATTCAGGGAGAGGCACGGTGTCAATGTGCCAACCTTTGCAAATGTGTTAAAATCAAACTCTCGTAAGTGGAATAAGAAGTTACATCTGTTGGAGTCAACCTCTTCCACCATCATGGGAACAAAGAAAAGGTGTGGTCCATATGTTTGTTTTTCTTGCGGTAAGGTAGGATATCGTGCCCGAGAATGCCATAGTTCTACGCCAAGGACAAAGAAAGCTAAGACTGGAGCAGTTACAGGGCAAACTCCAACCATTTGCTACTCGTGTGGCAAAGAAGGACATAAAGCCCGAGACTGCAAAAGTGGCCCTTAGACGACACTAAATAAGAAGGGAAGGAATTTATGTACATATCTAACTGTATTTATGTACCGAATATTTCCTAGTCAGTAATAATGTGTACAATCCTTGTTTTGCATATATAAACATGGTGTGATGAATAATCAAGAAGTTGTTGGTTTAAGGCTTTTTATGCCTTGTGGACTTATCTTGGTATCACAGATAAGAGTGGAATGACATGGCCGTAGTGAAAAGAGTGATTATGGGTAGAACGTGACATGTTAAGATGTCGTTATGATGTCATATCAGGACGTAGGAGTGTCTGTGCTGACAATAGTTGTGGTTATTGTGATCGTAGGTATGGTCTAGCTCTTGGAGCAGCGTACCGGTGTAGGTTACACCTTCACGAAAATTATATTGGGAAGTCCCCGTACGGCCTAACTTAACAGTTGAGTTCGCTCATCAAAGGGAAGTTGTGACCACCAACAACCCACCAGTGGACTGGAGAGGGGTTGGGGTGATTGGGCTGCAGCCCGGTAGCGATGTCATGGGGTGTTTGACCTTCATGGGTGATGAAGCTCACAAGAGACCAACGACACTATTGCGGTGGTGTCATGATGTAGGCCACTACGTTTGACACTATAACAGCTAAGGAAATTACACGTACGCCTCTCTATTCCCGATATTACGCTCACACAATAATTAAACGCAGCACACTCACGAACAACGTTATCAACTATTGCTAACGTACGGTAGCCACGCCGAATAAAGATCAAACAAACGGCTATAGGCCGATGTTCTCTCAAGCTAAAAGGACCAATATTGGATCCGACCGAGCGATGGTTGTACTAAAAGAGATCTACCGAAAAGTTCGATTCGGAAATGGTAGATCTCCCCCAACAAAACGAAAGCGAGGCCCGCAAAACCTCTCAGAAAATTAAGCAACTTGAAAAAACAACTTATGTTATCGGAAAGATAAAACCATGATCGAAAAACAATTCCAAAATAACACAACGGTATTCCACCAAATAAAATTCTAGAAAATAGATTCACACAAGAGGTAGAAAATCTCGTTACCCAACCGGAATGGATAATTCCGATTCGCTTGAGGATCGCTCTTCCACGGTTCCGCCGGAGTTTCGCCAAATGGAGAGAAACTCGTCCGCTTCATTCGCTTCACGCCGGGATGGATGAAAATCACAAAGGGAGGAGCCTCTTTTTTTGCCTTGGCCGATCTCAATATGAAGGAGATGGTGGATCGGCTAAGAGGGTGGTGGTGGCTGAACTATTGGAGGTACGGTGGAGTTGAGGGTGGTCGGCTAGGTGGAGGAGAAAAGAGAGGAGGAAGAGGGGAGGAGGCTTGTTGCCGAATTCCACAAGGAGGGAAGGAGAGGGGAAGGAGGCCGGCGGCCAAGAGAGGGGAGCAAGAGGGAGATCCGAAATTTTGAAGAGGGAGAGAGGGAAAAGGGGGGAAACCAATTTTAGGTTTTCAAAATTCTTTCATTCTTTTTCTAATGAAAATAATAGAGTCCATGCCTATATATAGGCTAGGCTTACAACAAGACTTGGCTATTTGCAGCCCAAATAAAAATTAAACATTACCAAAATTTAAAAATAACATGATGAAAATTAAAATGCAAATAATTAAAATAATATTTAAATCCTTCATAAGTCTTCATCGTCACCGTCGCCATCATATTGGGGTCGTCGTCGTCTTCTTCCATCATTATCTTCAACATGTAGGAGAACGCCGTCGCCGCCGCCATCGCCGTCATCATCTTTAACATGTAGGAGAATGTCTTCGCCGTCGCCGTCGTCATCTTCAACTTTATCACGCTGGGGGTTGCCGCCATCAATCCCCCCCCCCCCCGCTCAAAATAACTCATCACCGATGAGTTGTCATGGAGGTGCTGGCGCCGAAGAACATCATCCAAATGAACCATCGCCGAGTCGCCGGAGACCGGGCGAGCACACCATCGTATCACATAACGCTGAGTACCTCCGCTTGGAGAGGAGAACAAAACACCAACAATGAACCTGTCTAGCAAAAATTTTGTCATGTGGAACTTGGGAAAGGCGTTAGGCAAATAAAGAAGAAAACTTTCTGCATCAACAGTCAACGTACCTCCGTTGGGGACCACTGGAGAGAATGATCCAAGAACAAGCTCACCCCCCAACCCAAATGAAAATATAGTGGCACCAAACGTAGAGTTAGATATTTCAAATGGTGGAAAAACACAATGCGTGAAATTGGAAACATTTAAACTAGGGGAATTACCCCATTCAGTGGTTAACTTTAACAGACATGTTGTTTCTCCTAATTGAATAAAAATCCGAAAAGTTCTAACTTGCCGACTCGTCAACGTTTCTATAGTGCCCGAAAGCATCCGTTCAGGGACGAGACACACCAAGAGTAAACCGAAAACCTTATAGGGAGACACCCTCTTATGTAAGTTAGCGATATATTGATAAGAAGATATGTGTGTGACTAGCGCTTCCTTATCGTGCTTATGTAAATTAAGAACAAGAGAGGCAAATACTAGTGCATGTTGACTTGTCATAGAAAATGGAGGGAACAGAACTACATAAGGTGGCAAGGGAACTAAATATGGTGGCGCCAACGGAAAGTAATAGGGTGACACTAGCGGAACTACATCAGGAGGAACCAACCCAACGAGATCTGGTGGTACCAACAGAATGCGAACAGGTGGCACACACGGGGCTACATCTGGGGGTACTAGTAGAATGAAATCAGGTGGTACTAACTGAATGCAATCTGGTGGCACAAAAGATGACCACGTCATTAACGTACTCTCAGAGATTTGGTGAATCTTAGAAAATCGAGAGGGTACAGCATTAACGATACTGTCATCATGAACCAACACAACATCTAATAACACACGACGTGACATGTCCCAAGGAGGGTCCAACATGGATGGTAAAACAAATTGACTCAAATCAGGCAAAATAAACTCACAACCCAAAGGATCCGCTGGTCGGGTCAACATATCAGGAGGGATTGTCGGTAACACTAATAATGGGAAAGAGTTAAGATCGTATTTAAGTTCACGCCACGGAGTTAGCATCAGGGGACGCTTATCCGGGTCTACCTCAATATCGTCTTCCAAAAGTATAACTCTCTCACTTGGAAATTCTTCCAACTCATAAATCGCGACATCAGTAGCAGTACAAATCTCAGGAATGTGCGCATCGATAGATTCCGGAGGAGGGGCTAAGTCATACCCAATGTCAAAATACGGATTTATCGTCCAAGTAAAATCCTCTGGGTGCAAGCCATTAAAACCAAACGGAAAATCAAACAGAAGATTTTACCTCACAAAAAACTCATCTGGCTCGTCATCACCCAACTCACTCTCCGAATAACACTCCTCACAGGAGGACTCTACCAACTCATCCGAAAGTCCTTCCAACAATAAATGTTGATCATATAGTAAGTCTTCCAAATCAGTTGGGGCATCCATTAATTCGTGATTAGAGAAATCGACTGGAACATCCTCACTTACAAGATCCTCAAGAAAATCAGAGATATTCTCATTAGGTGTAATCGTAGCCTCTAACATGACGGGGCTTGTAGTTTGGAGAGGGCTCTCAATACTAGGGTGATCAGTCACAACGCTAGTGTGGCTAGTAATGGGCAAAGTAATACCCTCACAGGTCAAACTATCATCATCCCAAACATCATCTAACTCACGACTGGGTAAGCTCTCAGCGTAAGATAACTCTTCCGATTCAGCCAGATTATCAATCGACTTAGGGTCATCCAAAGACTCCACTACGATCAAGATGGATGGTTCCGAAATGTCATCGAAGGGGAGTGGAGATGATTTCTCAAAAGAGAAATCCTCATCCAGGTCACTAGGGTAACCAATCTCCTCAACGTCGCTACACTCGTCAGTGATAATAGTCTCGCCCTCAGTGACGGGCGCAATCGTAGAATCAGCCTCAGACTCATCAGGGGAATCCATAACTAGATCTGACAGCTCAGGGGGCGACTCTAAGGAGACTACGGGCGTAGTCAGAATAGAATGATCGATAGTGCCAGACCCAATCGTGTCACTAGTCTCACGTGTCTTGATCGCCTGACTACCCACGATGATAGGAACACTCTCATAATCAAGTAGGGGTCTAGTGCCCTGGCGGGGAGGAATAACAACATGAGACGTCCTAATACGGGATTACGGGGGGACGGGCTGATTCGATGTAAGTAAAATCTTAGGCGGAGATTCACTCGGAGAGTCGGAAGGCTGAGAGCGGCAGTATGGAGGGTAATACTCATCCATTAAATAATTCTTCATAATCTGCCAACCTATACGTAAGTCGACGAGGGGCGCCCCAAAACGTATCTCCACATTGAGCCAGAAAGTATGAGCTCGACCAAATAACTGAAGTCTCGCAACAGGAATCCTGTGGGGGTCCACAAGATGATATTGCTCAAAATAATGCTCCATGTCTTTCACCCAATATAGAAACACTCGCGGTCCACCTAGCCCATCATATGTCGGAGCAGGAATCCTAACACGCCTAGAGGTGCGCGGTGGCAGTGCTACTTGACTAGCCTTTAGTTGAGCAACTAAAGCAATGATCTCATCCGTTATTGGGGAATGGACAGATTTCCCTACGTTCCTATTGAAACCTATAGTTTTTCCTCGGGAGGCGTTGATGTCATAGGCCATTTCAGAGGGAACCGGAGAGAACACTCAACCGGAACCGGTGCACGTGCAAAGATGAAGAGTAGTCTGGTCTTTTATTTTCAAAGATAGATTTGTTCCCGCTAATATTTTAAAATAATATATATATATTTTTGATATTCTTGCTGGCAAAAATATGGAGATTATTAATTAATTTTTTATGATTTTTTATTGCTGAAAATAAAATTTAGCCGGCTATTGGCAGACCAATTTTTTTTTTTTTGTAATTTTGACTCTGAGGCGTGCCTACGAAGTGCGTGACAATGTCCTAAAAAAAATTGGGGGAGGAGTGTCAATTGGGAAATTGACAGGAACCTCCCTCTGATACCAAATTGATGTAGGCCACTACGTTTGACACTATAACGGCTAAGAGAATTACACGTACGCCTCTCTATTCTCGATATTACGCTCACACAATAATTAAACGCAGCACACTCACGAACAACGTTATCAACTATTGCTAACGTACGGTAGCCACACCGAATAAAGATCAAACAAACGGCTATAGGCCGATGTTCTCTCAAGCTAAAAGGACCAATATTGGATCCGACCGAGTGATGGTTGTACCAAAAGAGATCTACCGAAAAGTTCGATTCGGAAATGGTAGATCTCCCCCAACAAAACGAAAGCGAGGCCCGCCAAACCTCTCAGAAAATTAAGCAACTTGAAAAAACAACTTATGATATCGGAAAGATAAAACCATGATCGAAAAACAATTCCAAAATAACACAACGGTATTCCACCAAATAAAATTCTAGAAAATAGATTCACACAAGAGGTAGAAAATCTCGTTACCCAACCGGAATGGATGATTCCGATTCGCTTGAGGATCGCTCTTCCACGGTTCCGCCGGAGTTTCGCCAAATGGAGAGAAACCCGTCCGCTTCCTTCGCTTCACGCCGGGATGGATGAAAATCACAAAGGGAGGAGCCTCTTTGTTTTGCCTTGGCCGATCTCAATATGAAGGAGATGGCGAGTCAGCTAAGAGGGTGGTGGTGGCCGAACTATTGGAGGTGGAGTTGAGGGTGGTCGGCTAGGTGGAGGAGAAAAGAGAGGAGGAAGAGGGGAGGAGGCTTGTTGCCGAATTCCACAAGGAGGGAAGGAGAGGGGAAGGAGGCCGGCGGCCAAGAGAGGGGAGCAAGAGGGAGATCCAAAATTTTGAAGAGGGAGAGAGGGAAAAAGGGGGGAAACCAGTTTTAGGTTTAAAAATTCTTTCATTCTTTTTCTAATGAAAATAATAGAGTCCATGCCTATATATAGGCTTACAACAAGACTTGGCTATTTGCAGCCCAAATAAAAATTAAACATTATCAAAATTTAAAAATAACATGATGAAAATTAAAATGCAAATAATTAAAATAATATTTAAAGCCTTCATAAGTCTTCATCGTCACCGTCGCCATCATGTTGGGGTCGTCGTCGTCTTCTTCCATCATTATCTTAAACATGTAGGAGAATGTCGTCGCCGCCGCCATCGCCGTCATCATCTTTAACATGTAGGAGAACGCCGTCGCCATCGCCGTCGTCATCTTCAACTTTATCATGCTGGGGGTTGCCGCCATCAATCCTCCCCAGCTCAGTTGGTGATGAGAGTTGTTAGGAAAGCTCTTTATCAAGGGGGCTGGGTTCGAGACCTCGCTTCAACATCCCACCGTGCTGAGAATAGGTGCGGTCATGGGTGGGGTGCTTGGGCTACAGCCCGGCAGTGGGTGCCATTCGTGTTCCTCTGGCTCGGTGTGACTCCGACAGAGCAGGGCGGCTCTGGGCCACTATATTAAAAAAGTGCATCTTTTTTGATGCAGTGGCCCAGAGCCGCCCCGCTCTGTCGGAGTCACGCTGAGCCAGAGGAACACGAATGACACCCACTGTCGGGCTGCAGCCCAAGCACCCCACCCATGACCGCACCTATTCTCAGCGCGGCAGGATGTTGAAGCGAGGTCTCGAACCCAGCCCTCTTGATAAAGAGCTTTCCTAACAGCTCTCATCACCAACTGAGCTGCAGCCCGCCGCGCTGAGAATAAGTGCGGTCATGGGTGGGGTGCTTGGGCTGCAGCCCGGCAGTGAGTGCCATTCGTGTTCCTCTGGCTCGGTGTGACTCCGACAGAGCGGGGCAACTCTGGGCCACTGCATCATGTCAGGTGTGAAACCTGTAAGCTATCTGAGAAAAACAAGTATTCGATGCCACAGATAGATGACTTGTTCGATCAGCTAGTGGGATCGACTGTCTATTCTAAACTGGACTTGAAATCTGATTATTACTAGTTGAGGATTCGGGAAGGTGACATTCCCAAGACATCATTTGGAACACGCTACGGTCCTTATGAATTCACTATAATGTTGTTGGGCTATATAATGTGTCATCGGTGATCATGGATCTACTGCACCGAACATTCCGAGAGTACTTGGACCTATTTGTGATTGTTTTCATTGATGATATCCTAGTGTACTCTCAATCTGAAGCTGATCATACGAACCATTTATGGTTGGTGTTGCATACCCTGCAGAGAAATAAGATCTATGCCAAGTTCTCAAAGTGTGAGTTTTGGCTGTCGTCAGTAGCTTTTTTTCTTGGCCATGCGGTAAGTGGAGTGGACATTGCGGTGGATCCGTCAAAGATAAGAGCCATACAGGAGTGGCCAGTGTTGTCTTCGGTGGCCAAAGTCAGGAGTTTCCTTGAACTGGCAGACTATTATAGACGTTTTGTAGAAAACTTCTCACGGATCGCTTTGCCTCTTACCACATTAACTAGGAAGGATCAGAAGTTCGTTTGGACGTCGGAGTGCTCGCGAGCTTTTAAAGAGTTAGAGAATCGTTTGACCATGGCGCCTGTTTTGACATCACCATGTGGTACAGACGGCTATGAGATTTATAGTGATGCTTTAGGGAGCGGCTTAGGCTGCGTTCTTCTGTAGTTTGGAAAGGTGATTGTTTATGGCTCATGCCAGTTGAAAGTGCATGAGCGAAATTATCCCGTCCACGACTTGGAGTTGACGGTGGTGATTTTTGCACTTAAGTTGTGGCGTCATTATCTATATAGTGTAAAAGTGGATATATTTACGGATCATAAGAGACTAAAGTACATATTGGATCAGAAGGATCTCAATATGCGACAACGAAGGTAGATGGAGTTCCTTGGGTACTACACCTTTGATATTCACTACACTCCCGGGAAGAGAAACGTGGTCGCAGATGCCTTGAGTTGTAAGACTCCGTCAAGAGCAAATTGGTTGCAGATGCATGATGAGCGTCTTATCCAGGAGTTGGAAGTATTAGATATTTCTTGTACTGACAAGAATTCCACAGCCGATACATGCTTGAACTGGACAGAGTTACAATATGGCCTTACAGACAGGGTTCAGCGAGTAATGGAACTGGATGAAAGTCTACAACGTTATGCGGTGGATGGGTCAAATGACCAATTCTCCTGGGATGACGGCTTTTTACGGAAAGAGGGTCGTTTGTGTGTCCCAAGTATGGGTAAGCTAAGGAAAGAGTTGATGTATGAGGCTCACTTTACAAAATACTCAATTCACTCAGGGAGCACAAAGATGTACAAAGATATGAAAAAGTTGTTCTAATGACCAGGGTTAAAGAAAGACATATCACAGTATATAGCTAAATGTCAAACATGTGCCTTGATGAAAGCAGAATGTCAGAAGCCCGAAGGTTTCTTGAAGTTGTTACCTATTCCGGAATGGAAGTCTGATGATATTTCGATGGATTTCGTGCACGGTTTGCCGAGATCTCAACGCGGTAATGATTCGGTTTGGGTGATCGTAGATCGGTTAACTAAAGTGGATCACTTTCTTCCGAACAAGAGGGACGATTTAGTGGAAGTTTTGGCGAAACTTTGTGTTGAGCAAATCGTACGATTGCACGGTGTTCCCCATAGCATTGTAAGTGATCGTGACGGGCGATTCACTTCGAATGATTGGAGGCTAATCCATCAGTTGTTGGAAATAAAGTTAACGTTCAGTACAGCCTTTCATCCCCAAACGGATGACCAAACTGAGAGGACCAACAGAACGATGGAGGACATGCTCCGAATGTGCGCCTTAGATTTTGGAAAGAGGTGGGAAGATTACATATATATGGTAGAGTTTGCCTACAATAATAGCTACCAAGCTAGCATAAATAATTGGCATAGTTTGAAGCTTTGTATGGTCAGAAATGCCGAACACCATTAGCTTGGGCGGAAACAGACGAATCAAAACTATGTAAGTGTAAGGAAGTCGAAGAAGTTAATTCGACGATACGCTCTATTCGGGAGAGGCTACTGATTGCTCAAGATAGACAAGAAAAGTAATATAACGCCAAACACCGAAAGGTTGAGTTTGCAATTGGCGAATTGATATATTTGAAAATCAAGCCCTTCAAAGGCGTTTCAAGGATTCGGCGCTTGAAAAGGTTAAGTCCGAGATATCTTGGTCTGTTTGAAGTGGTGGAGCAAATTGGAGAAGCTGCCTATCAGCTAGCTCTTTCGGCAAAATTGAGTGGATTGCACGATGTGTTCCACATATCAGTGCTTCGAAAAGCCGTAAAAGATCCAGCTCAAGTGATTGCAAATGATCGCGTACCGGTCGAATTTGGGATAACGAAGAAGGTTAGGTCCATTCAGATCGAGGATAAAGCCGATAAACAATTGCAAAACAAGATAATCGGGATGGTCAAGGTCCGATATGACAACTGTGGGCGTGAGGAGCTAACATGGGAGCGGGAGCAGACCATGCGAGCTGAATTTCCCGAACTGTTTGTTTAAACTATTGTACATAATATATCATGTTTGAACACATTTTGTTGACGTCATAACATCTTGATTGTTGTTTCCTTACTGTCTACAAACTTCAGGATGAAATTTCTTGTAAGGAGGGGAGGATTGTAATACCTCAAATCTCAAGAATGAGTACAGGCTGAGCAACACGGTCTGGGACACGGGCGTATCCAAAGCCGTGTCTTGCTCTGTGTTGTCAAGTTGACACACAGCCTGTTGAGTGCTCGACGAAATGCATTCGATGTTTCTCGAGAGTGCACACGGCCTGCGACACGGGCGTGTTCTAGGCTGTGTCCTACTATGGTTCGACGAAATTTACTCGATGATTCTCGAGAGGCAAGTCGAGTTGGGCACACGACCTCTATCACGGGCTTGTCCAAGGTCGTGTCCTTCTCTGGATTGGCCAGGGTTGTGAGGCCTGGTGAACACGGACTAGACACGGGCATGTCCGAAGTCGTGTCAGGGCACACGGCCTGTGACACAGGCATGTCACATGGCCGTATCCTGTTCGGGTTAAGTCGATTTGTGTGCCGCTTAAGGTAAACGGCATGTTACACGGGCGTGTCACAAGCCGTGTTCAGCCCAAAATAGAGGTTTTAGGGCAATTGTGGCCGTTCATTTCCTTCACTTAGGATCCAATGGCCCAGGACTTTCCCTGCTGTATTAAGGCCAGGAGTTGAGAGATAACTCTCATTCAATCTTGGTCATTCTCTTTCTAAAAGAGATAGTGAGAAGGGAGAGCAAAGAAGGAAGAGGATAAGGGATCCAGCTGCCGGTGGAGCTTCAGAGTTCCGAATTGATAGCCGAGTTCGGATTTTGGAGGCAAGACCGTTGTAGTGCTTTCTATCCTACTAGATTTCCATGGCTCCAAAGAGATCGTCAAGGGTAAAGATCTTCCTTATTGAACATGTGAAGTCCTTCTTTGGCATATGCATGGATTTCCCCCACCAAAGGGTGGATTCTTGAGGGATTTCCGTTAGGTTGATTCGTAAAATCCCCAATAAGTCTTGCATATAGATCCGAAAATGTGTAGTACAAAATAGACATGCTGTGTGAAGCCCAACTGGACAGGTTGGTCTGGATTGGTGATGTTTCATTTTACACACAAGAGAAGACTCTGCGTATAAATGTGTAGTTTGTGTAGTTGATGGATTGTACCTGTGAAGGGCAGTAACATGAAGTACTAGAGTGGAATTCCAGGAAAATACTCTCGTAATGGTTGTGTTGTATGCTATGAAAGACCAGTTTTCTGGCGCTACAAGATTCTGCAGGGTTTGGGTTGAGTTTGGGTGCAAAACAAGAGATTTTGCTGAACCTGCCAAGCGATTGCGATTAACGCTGGCATTAGCTCCCCTTTTGGATTATGAGTCAGTCATTGGTGGATAGTGTGGCTATCGTGAGTTGCGAGCTCTTAAAAGGCTTAGTGCCGAATCGGAAAGGTGAAGCCGACCCTCGTCTGTCGTTGGGCCATGAGTAATGCGGTATTTGGTGATGTTATGATGACTTGAGCAATGGGTAATGGTGGAGCTGAACCTGCGTTATGTTGGCTTGACAAGAGAGCGTCAAAGCATTGAGCTTTCTTCGGTGGCATAATAAGAGTCTTAGGCCTGCACGCCATTAATACTAAATGTTCAATACCGTTGGTTTTCAGACCGTGAACGGTGGTGGAATCCTGGTTCGTCGGTACACCAAGATTGTGCCCTGAGTGCATGGATCGTCGGGCCGCGTGACCGACGGTTGTGATGTATTGATTGTGCGTGCGTGCACATCTTGTGATATATCTGCTTGTGAAATGTTATGCTTGTAGGGAAGGAATACCACTGCCCCGAGAAAGGGGTAGGGTCGTTATAAATTGGTCAGCTGAATGTTGACCGTTGCCTTGTTTGCCCCCATCTTGCATGGTGGGTTGTCCTTGTAAAGGTACTGGAGAGCCTAGCGGGAAATAAAGGGCTAAATCCCCTGCTGTTGCTGCTACTGCTGGCCCTCGAAAGCTCAGTAAATAACACTATTATTTTCATGTGTGGTCGGCCTGCACGCTGATGTTTGTAATCCACGTACACTTGTGAAGCTCAACTGTAAGGCCTTAAGGCCAAACCTTTGTGTATTTGGTGTACATTCCTTTGGGGTTATATATAAATATAGTTGTTTATATATATAGTGGACATTCGTGGCTGTTGAGTTCAACATTAAATTTAAAAGCTTTCGCTAGCATGCTTTCAGTTAGGATGCTAATATATATTGATATTAACCTGTAACCTCGCCTCCTGTTTGTGGCATATGGTGTGGGGCCCCGACCGGATCTTCTATTATATGTTATTTAACGGATTGGATCGTTAGAATTTGGTATCAGCTTGTCTCGGTCTTCCTCTTTCGAATTAGTGATCGAATTCTTTTGTGGGGGTAGCGAGCACCTGTAAGTGCGACCCGCTTTAACATTAATGAACTCCAGAATGTCCACTTAGGAATGAAAATACACATATATGGGGTACTTGTGCGTTCCTGGTATTGCTTTGTGCAATATTTTAGTTGCTTATTTGTGTATTTCACGATTGTAGGCGACTAAAGGTAATGAGGGGCCGCAAGAACCCCAGCATTCGATGGGGATTAATGAGCCAACTGCGGTGCCAACACCTCCTCCTTCAGTAGAGACGGTCTGGTTGATCGCTGATGTGGTCTTCGCAATGATCAAGGCCCACCATGAGGGACATGTACAACTCTTTGTTCCTGTGGTGCGTCCCATGCCGGTTGGTGTATGTGAGCAGATGGCAAGGGAAAGAGCATCGGCCCCGCCGTTGAATATGTGTCTGATCCAAGGACCATATACGGTCGAGGAGTACTTTCATGCATTTGTTGAGTTGAGACAACATGCAAAGTTTGTGTTTGAAACCGAGGAGACTAAGACCAACAGATTTTACGATGGTCTGCGTGATGGACTACGACATTTATTGGTGGGTCCAAAGTTGCTTGGATTTTGTGCCTTGGTAATGGCAGCTAGGTATTTGAAAATGGACTTAAAGCAGTTCAGGGCGAGGCACGGTGTCAATGTGCAAACCTTTGCAAATGTGTCAAAATCAAACTCTCGTAAGTGGAAGAAGAAGTTACATCTGTTGGAGCCAACCTCTTCCACCATCATGGGAACAAAGAAAAGGTGTAGTCCACATGTTTGTTTTTCTTGCGGTAAGGTAGGACATCATGCCCGAGAATGCCATGGTTCTACGCCAAGGACAAAGAAAGTTAAGATTGGAGCAGTTGCAGGGCGAACTCTAACCATTTGCTACTCGTGTGGCAAAGAAGGACATAAAGCCTGAGACTGCAAAAGTGGCCCTTAGACAACACTAAACAAGGGAAGGAATTTATGTACAAATCTAATTGTAATTATGTACCATATATTTCCTAGTCAGTAATAATGTGTACAATCCTTGTTTTGCGTATATAAACATGGTGTGATGAATACTAAAGAAGTTGTTGGTTTAAGGCTTTTTATTCCCTGTGGACTTATCTTGGTATCACAGATAAGAGTGGAATGATATGGCCGTAATGAAAAGAGTGATTATGGGTAGAACGTGACATGTTAAGATGTCGTTATGATATCATATTAGGACGTAGGAGCGTCTGTGCTGACAATAGTTGTGGTTATTATGATCGTATGAATGGTCTAGCTCTTGGAGCAGCATACCGGTGTAGGTTACACCTTCACGAAAATTATACTGGGAAGTCCTCGTACGACCAAACTTAACAGTCGAGTTCGCTCATCAAAGGGAGGCTGTGGCCACCAACAATCCGCCAGTGGGCTGGAGAGGGGTTGGGGTGCTTGGGCTGCAGCCTGGTAGCGATGATATGGGGTGCTAGACCTTCATGGGTGATGAAACCCATGGGAGACCAATGACACTATTGCGGTGGTGCCAGGTGTGAAACCTATAAGCTGTCTGAGAAAAACAAGTATTTGATGCCACAGATAGATGACTTGTTCGATCAGCTAGTGGGATCGACCGTCTATTCTAAATTGGACTTGAAATCTGATTATTACCAGTTGAGGATTCAAGGTGACATTCCCAAGACAACATTTGGAACACGCTAGGGTCATTATGAATTCGCTGTAATGTCGTTTGGGCTATGTAATGCGTCATCGGTGATCATGGATCTACTGTACCGAACATTCCGAGAGTACTTGGACCAGTTTGTGATTTTCTTCATTGATGATATCCTAGTGTACTCTCAATCTGAAGCTGATCATGCGAACCATTTATGCTTGGTGTTGCATACCCTGCGGAGAAATAAGATCTATGCCAAGTTCTCAAAGTGTGAGTTTTGGCTGTTGTCAGTGGCTTTTTTGGCCATGTGGTAAGTGGAGAGGGCATTGCGGTGGATCCGTCAAAGATAAGAGCCATACGGGAGTGACCAGTGTTGTCTTCGGTGGCCGAAGTTAGGAGTTTTCTTGGACTGACAGACTACTATAGACGTTTTGTAGAAAACTTCTCACGGATCGCTTTGCCTCTTACCACATTAACTAGGAAGGATCGGAAGTTCGTTTGGACGCCGGAGTGCACGCGAGCTTTTGAAGAGTTAAATAATAGTTTGACCACGACGCCTGTTTTGACATCGCCATATGGTACAGACGGCTATGATATTTATAGTGATGCTTCAGAGAGCGGCTTAGGCTGCGTTCTTCTGCAGTTTGGAAAGGTGATTGCTTATGGCTCATACTAGTTGAAAGTGCATGCGCGAAATTATCCCGTCCACGACTTGGAGTTGACGGCGGTGATTTTTGTACTTAAGTTGTGGCATCATTATCTATATGGTGTAAAAGTGGATATATTTACGGATCATAAGAGCCTAAAATATCTATTGGATCAGAAAGATCTCAATATGCGACAATGAAGGTGGATGGAGTTCCTTGGGTACTACACCTTTGATATTTACTACACTCCCGGGAAGGGAAACGTGGTCGCAGATGTCTTGAGTCGTAGAACTCTGTCAAGGGCAAATTGGTTGCAGATGCATGATGAGCGTCTGATCCAGAAGTTTTAAGCGTTATAGATTTCTTGTGTTGACAAGAATTCCACAGCCGATACATGCTTGAACTGGACGGAGGTACAATATGACCTTGCAGGCAGGATTGGGCGAGCAACGGAACTGGATGAAAGTCTACAATGTTATGCAGTGGATGAGTCAAATGACCAATTCTCCTAGGATGATGGCCTTTTACGGAAAGAGGGTCATTTGTGCATCCCAAGTATGGGTAAGCTAAGGGAAGAGTTGATATATGAGGCTCACTTTATAAATTACTCAATTCACCCAGGGAGCACAAAGATGTATAAAGATATGAAAAAGTTGTTCTGGTGGGCAGGGTTAAAGAAAGACATAGCACAGTATGTGGCTAAATGTCAAACATGTGCCTTGATGAAAGCAGAATGCCAGAAGCTCGGAGGTTTCTTGAAGTCGTTACCTATTCCAGAATGGAAGTTTGATGATATTTCGTTGGATTTCGTGCACGGTTTGCAGAGATCTCAACACGATAATGATTCGGTTTGGGTGATCGTAGACCGGTTGACTAAAGTGGCTCACTTCCTTTCGAACAAGAGGGACGATTCAGTGGAAGTTTTGGCGAAACTTTATGTTGAGCAAATCGTACGATTGCACGGTGTTCTCCGTAGCATCGTAAGTGACCGTGATGGGCGATTCACTTCGAATGATTGGAGGCTAATCCATCAGTTATTGGGAATAAAGTTAACGTTCATTACGACCTTTCATCCCCAAACGGATGACCAAACTGAGAGGACCAACAGAATGATGGAGGACATGCTCCGAATGTGCGCCTTGGATTTTGGAAAGAGGTGGGAATATTACCTCTATATGATAGAGTTTGCCTACAATAATAGCTACCAAGCTAGCATAAATAATTGGCACAGTTTAAAGCTTTGTTTAGTCGGAAATTCCGGACACCATTAGCTTGGGCGGAAATAGGCAAATCAAAACAATGTAAGCGTAAGGAAGTCGAAGAAGTTAATTCGACGATACGCTCTATTCGGGAGAGGCTATTGATAGCCCAAGATAGACAAGCAAAATATTACAATGCCAAGCACCCAAAGGTTGAGTTTGCAATTGGCGAATTGGTATATTTGAAAATCAAGCCCTTCAAAGGCGTGTCCAGGATTCGGTGCTTGAAATGGTTAAGTCCGAGATATTTTGGTCCGTTTGAAGTGGTGGAACGAATTGGAGAAGCTGCCTATCGGCTAGCTCTTTCGATAGAATTGAGTGGATTGCACAATGTGTTCCAAATATCAGTGCTTCGAAAAGCTGTAAAAGATCCAGATCAAGTGATTGCAAATGATCGCGTACCGGTCGAATTTGAGCTAATGAAGAAGGTTAGGCCCAATCAGATCGAGGATAAAGTCGATAAACAATTACGGAACAAGACAATCGGGATGGTCAAGGTCCGATGAGACAACTGTGGCCGTGAGGAGCTAATATGGGAGCCGGAGCAGACCATGCGAGCTGAATTTCCTGAACTGTTTGTTTAAACTGTTGTACATAACATATCATGTTGGAACACAATTTGTTGACGTCATAGCATCTTGATTGCTGTTTCATCACTGTCTACAAACTTCGGGACAAAATTTTTTGTAAGGAGGGTAGGATTGTAACACCCAAATCTCAAGAATGAGTGCAGGCTGAGCAACATGGCCTGGGACACGGGTGTGTCCCAAGCCGTGTCTTGCTCTGTATTGTCAAGTTGACACATAGCCTGTCGAGTGCTTGACAAAATGCATTTGACGTTTCTCTATAGGGTACACGGCCTACGACACGGGCGTGTCCTAGACCGTGTCCTACTATGGGTCGACGAACTTCACTCGACGAAATGCACTCGACGAGCCTCGAGAGGCAAGTTTAGTTGGGCACACGGCCTCTGACACGAGCGTGTCCAACGCCGTGTCCTTCTCTGGATTGTCCAGGGTTGTGAGGCCTGGTGAACACGGGCTAGATACGTGCGTGTCTGAAGCTGTGTCAGAGCATACGGCATGTGACACGGGCGTGTCACATGCCCGTATTCTATTCGGGTTAAGTTGGTTTGTGTGCCGCTTAAGGTATACGGCCCGTGACATGGGCGTGACACAAGCTATGTTCAGCCCAAAATAGAGGTTACAGGGTGATTTGTGGCCATTCATTTTCTTCACTTAGGATCCAATGGCCCAGGACTTTCCTTGCTGTATTAAGTCCAGGAGTTGAGAGATAACTCTCATTAAATCTTGGTCATTCTCTTTCTAAAAGAGATAGTGAGAAGGGAGAGCAAGGAAGGAAAAGGAGAAGGGATCCGGTCGCCGGTGGAGCTTCAGAGTTCCGAATTGAGAGCCGAGTTCAGATTTGTGGAGGCAAGACCGTTGCGGTGCATTCTATCCGACTAGATTTCCATGGCTCCAAAGAGATCGTCAAGGATAACGATCTTCCTTCTTGGACATGTGAAGTCCTTATTTTGCATATGCATGGATTTCCCCCACCAAAGGGTGGATTCTTGAGGGATTTCCATTGGGTTGATTCGTGAAATCCCCAATAAGTCTTGCATATAGATCCGAAAATGTGTAGTACATAATAGACATGCTATGTAAAGCCTATCTGGACAGGTTGGTCTGAATTGGTGATGTTTCATTTTGCACACCAGAGATGACTCCGCGTATAAACATGTAGTTTGTGGAGTTGATTGGTTGTACCTGTGAAGGGCAGTAGCCGGAAGTACTGGAGTGGAATTCCAGGAAAATACCCCCGTAATGGTTGTGTTGTATGCTATGAAAGACCAGTTTTCTAGCACTACAGGATGCTGCAGGGTTTGGGTTGATTTTGGGTGCAGAAAGAGAGCTTCTGCTGAACCCGCCAAGTGATCGCGAGGAACGCTGACATTAGCTCCCCTTTTGGATTATGAGTCAGTCCTTGGTGGACAGTGTGGCTATCGTGAGCTGCGAGCTCTTAAAAGGCTTAGTGTCGAACATGAAAGGTGAAGTCGACCCGCGTCTGTCGTTAGGCCATGAGTACTGTGGTATTCGGCGATGGTATGACGACTTGAGCAACGGGTAATAGTGGAGCAGGACCTGCGTTATGTCGGCTTGACAAGAGAACATTAAGGCATTGGGCTTTCGTCGGTGGCATAATGAGAGTCTTAGGCCTGCGCGCCATTAAGACTAAATACTTAATACCGTTGGGTTTCAGACCGTGAACGGTGGTGGGATCCTGGTTCGCCGGTACACCATGAATGTGCCCTGAATGCACAGATCATCGGGTTGCGTGGCTGACGATTGTGATGTATTGATTGTGCATGCGTGCACATCTTGTGATATATCTTCTTGTGAAATGATATGCCTGCAGGGAAGGAATACCACTGCCCCGGGAAAGGGGTAGGGTTATTATAAATTGTCAGCTGAATGTTGACCGTTGCTTTGTTTGCCACCATCTTGGTGGGCTGTCCTTGTACAGGTGCTGGAGAGCAGAGCGGGAAATAGAGGGCTAAAGCCCTTGCTGCTGCTGGCCCTCGAAGGCTGAGTAAAGAACACTATTATTTTCATGTGTGGCTGGCCTGCGCGCCGATGTTTGCAATCCACACTTTTGAAGCTCAACTGTAAGGCCTTAAGGCCAAACCTTTGTGTATTTAGTGTGCATTTCTTTGGGGTTATATATACATGTGATTGTTTATATATATAGTGGACATTCGTGGCTGTTGAGTTCAACATTAACTTTAAAAGCTTCCGCTAGCATGCTTTGAGTTAGGATGCGAATATGCATTGTTATTAACCTGTAATCTCGCTGCTTATTTGTGGCATATGGTGTGTGGCCCCGACCGAACCTTCTATTATATGTTATTTAACGGATGGGGACATTATACCTCGGTTCACCTGAGGCGCGAGCTAACAAATATTTTTCGCTACCTCTACCCAGACGGACACCGGTCCTCTTGAGGCGTGAACGAACAATGGTTCTCCGTCACCTCCTCTTGGACGAACCTAGGTTCTCCTGAGGCACGAACAAAGATTCTTTGCGACCTCTACCAGTACAGACCCTGATCCTCTTGAGGCGAAAACGAACAAAGGTTTTTTGTTACCTCCACCCGGACGGACCCTAGTCTTCCTAAGACGTGAACAAACAAAGGTTTTTTGCCATCTCCAATTGGACAAAACCCAGTTCTCCTGAGAAGCGAATAAACAAAGGTTCTTCTACACCTCTATCTAGACGGACCCTTGCCCTCATGATGCGCAAACGAACAAAGGTTCTTTGTCACCTCCACCCGGACAGATATCAGTCCTCCTAAGGCGCGAATGAACAAAGGTTCTTCGTCACCTCTACCCGGACAGACCCCAGTCCTCTTAAGGCGCGAACGAACAAAGGTTCTTCGCCACCTCCACTTGGACGAACCCGGTTCTCTCGATGCGTGAATGCACAAAGATTTTTTTCTCCACTTCCACCCGGGTGTACCCCGACCCTCCTGAGGCGCGAATGAACAAATGTTCTTCACCACCTCCACTCAGACAAACCCCGTTTATCCCGAGGTATAAGCAGACAAGGGCTACTCGTCTCCACATCCTAAGCGACCTTTGACCCGCCAAAAGCACAAGCAGACGAATACCTCCTGTTTGCAAGCTATTCGAAGTATCAACAATCGAGCAAGGCGCTACTCCACCAAAAACACACGCTCACCAAAAAATGCAACCAAAATATATCAGATCCAAAAGCAAAAAGGATCTGCACTCAAATAAGAGCTACTACACGGGCTACATTGTCATATGAAAAGCAAAAACATGCAACGATACAAAATGCGTCTATAAAACAAAATCAAGTAAAGCAAACAAATAGGAAAAAAAGAGGGCTACAGGATCATCCTTCGATGTCGACGTCAACGTCAACATCGTCACCCGAGGAATCCTCCACACCCAGATCGTCACGCTCCGAAAATCTCTGACCCGCTCGAGAACCCCTTGTCGAAGCCCAAGCAGTACGCAACATCGCGCTCGTCCTCACCCAAGCGAGTCGATCTCGATCGCCATCATATTAGAGCGGGCCTCCTCCGTTTTGCGAGATTGGTCCATCTCAAAGTCATATGAGGCCTTGCACTCAGCAATCACAATCGCTTGCACGACCTCGACCTCTTCCCACTCCACGATCAACTGAGCCTTCACTTTCTTCAGATGCTCAACCTCCACCTCTCACTGATACATTGCAGAATCGGCCGCCTCGGTACAATGGACTTACTCCGCAAGGGTCTCCTCACCAGAAACCAACCTCCCGTGAAGAGCCTCAATCTCCGTGTCAGCAGCTCTCAACTCACCTGAAGAGCCTCGACCTCAGCCTGGGAAGAGGACAACTAAGACTCCGCATTGACTAACCAGGAGACAACTTCCTTCTTCTTCTCCCGAGCGACCGACAAAGAGTTCTCGGTCGCGGCCAACTTTGTCCATAGAGAAAGAAAATCATCCTTCATGGTTACGTAAGTACGTTCTAGGAAAGCGCGATGTCACAAATCTCATCTAGCTGCAAACACAAGGAACGAATTATTCCAACACACAAAACAAGTTAAAGGTGGAAAAATATCGTGGGTAACATACATACCTTATGGAGAAGCGCTTGGCAAGCGGAGCATTCCCGCTCATTCCCCTTCGCCATTACTAAGGGCAGCTCAGGAATCTCTCGAGAAGCCGAATCGGTCGCAGGGAGCTCTGAGGCATCCTCGGTCTCTCCAGGCGGTGGATCATCAACCATGTCATCCAGGCAGTCGTTGGTAACCTCAATAACGACCTTGGGGGCAGCAGAGGATGACCCATCTTCTCCTAGACGCTGTGAAAAATCTAGCTTCCTCTATTTTTTGCGCTCCAACGACACGACACAAGTCCGCTTCGCGTCCGTCGAAAGGCCTGCAAGAACTAACCGCTTTTTGACAACAAATGCGCCGATCTTGTGAAGAGTCGTGCTCGACTCGCGCGAATCCATGAAACCAAGCAATGGAGTAAAATCATACTCCCTTCCTGTCAGGCAGCGACAACGGTCCGGAGGATTCCGCTAGGTCTCAGGAAGCTTCCATAGGTTTTTGACAAAATCAAACAACATTCCCCCATAACGTTAGTCAGTTTTGTCCCTAAACGACAACCGTCACTTATTGTTCCGCACTTCCACCTGGTCGCCAGGGCCGAGGCATACTTTGCACCACTCGTGAAAGAGAAAAACCGACATCTGAGAATCGTGTTCCCGGAAAAAGCAAAGCAGTCTCATGATCCTCGTGAGACCTACTAAAGAAATTGCGTGACCGGAACTCTGCAAAACTGGAAAACCGTGATAGCCTCTTCAGAAGGGGCGGAACCAAAAGCCCGTATTTTAACATCCCTCCGTAATCGCAAAGTGGCCCGGAAGAAGGGTGTTGAATGCACTCCAGTGGGGAAGGTATCACAACCTCCACGTCCGCCACTATTTTGAAGCGTTTTCTCCAACTACTCACTCGGGCAAGTTTCAGAGTCGACTGAAGATGCATTGATCGTGGCAGAGCACTACCCTTTGACACATGCAAAGAAGGCAAGCATTAGAATAAAAAACAAACAAACCAAGGAAAATCCCACGCGCATACACCAAGACAGACGACACCAGAAGAGCACACCCGCGTGGGCGGCACTGCACGCGCCAAGCCGTACTCCCCCAAGTCCCGGAAACACCCGAGAAGAGGGCGAAACTCGGCCTGCACGGCTGGCCCGCGGGGCTGCCCGGCCACCCGAACCGTCAAGCACTTTCATCACCGTCAGGCACGCTGCCTCGGCCACCCGAACCGCCAGGTTGGCACTTTCGTCACTTTGCTAAATTTGGTGATCCAGTTGACCGAAACGGAGTGACATCATTCGCCAGCACAAATTCCGCTCCGACGCAATTACTGATGTATCTCTCAAGAAAACTATAAATAGGCCCACAGACCTTCATTTGAAGACAATAAACTCTAGAAGGTAGAAAGAGCTCTAAGGGTTTCCGACGAGATCGGGGACTTAGATCGGTATTCAGCTCAGAAATTCACTATGTTCCCCTTCTAGCGCAAAGTCCTCAACAAGCTTCAAGCCGTCCGTCGCCGCGAGAACGCTCGCATCAAAGCTCCGCTTCAGAAGCGCTTCCATCGAGGCTCCGTGTACTTAGAGATTTCCGCCAGCTGGAACGCTTTCATCAAGGTTTCGTAGACTTCACATTTTCCCAGACCGGAGCGCTTCCGTCGAGCCTCCGAGAACTTAGTTTCTTCTTCAATGTTTTTGTACTTCGCACTTGTAACAGAGTGGTGGCATGTCACCCTCTGAGGAATCATTTCAAGCTATTGTAAACTCCTACAAAATAGTGGATTTTAGCTCGACACAGACCGAGCCACGTGAGTTTTCACCTTTTCCCGATTTTCCACGTCAAAAAAATATTTTGTCATTTGTTGTTATTTTCTTTGACTGTTTGCGGGCCGATTCCGAACTAAGACGATTCGATTCTCTGAACCGGGGAAAACTCGGGTGGCCTGCAACATGATCCAAAGCCATCGATATTAAAATAAAGCTACAAAATCATATGTCGAATATCTAGGTCCCGCACAAAGATTACCGGCGACTTTACCCGTGAGGATTTCAGGAACATCACCAAAAGAAAGATATGAGTAGGCGAAAAGGGGGCCGTGGGCTATGTCATTTCCATGTGCCAAGCATCTCCACACATGGCCACCCATGTAGAAAAAGTATACACCAATTGTTTTTAAAAGATCTGAAGTGAAAGTTTAGCAAATCCTGTTTCGCTATTAGCAAATTTTGATTATTAGCAAATCATTTATTTTAAAATTAATTATTAACAAATATTTTTGTTTTTAACAAAAAAAAAAATTCCTAGACAAAAAATCTGTTGATAGACTAACTCTTCCTAATTGTATCTGTTGCATGGCTATTTAGGAATTGCATGAGCTATAATTTTGTAAATATAGTGTGTTCCTTGTTGCGAAAATGAATGGCAGTCGACAAAGAGAAGAACCATGAGAATGTTCGACAAAGAGGAGAACCATGAGAATGTTTGTGCGGCGATTTTATCCCGCGAGAAATGGAGTAAAAACATCCAAACAAACAGAGCATTGTTCACCGTCCCGACCACACGAATATATTCAAGAATCTACAAGAACAAGCATTTGTCCAAAACAAGCTAACTTATTCACTATCAACATATACAATACATCAAATATTAAGTAGATTGAGAGAGAGCAATAGCAATAGACCCTACTACTACTTCCTACGAGCACGAGGACACGCGCGCAAACAACACGACCCCCCAACATTACTGCATTCATAATAATCGAAGAGTCTTTCAGTGTCACATTCTGAACAGATTGTCTCCCTTCCTCCTACACAACGAAGTTATAAAAAAGAACCAAAAAACGCAGGCATAAGCATACTGGATTCATTTCAGAAGAACCAGCCATGATTCTGAATCACGTCCCCGACCCCTCTAGGCATTGAATCATTGAACTCCGTGGCCGGAGCGACGAAAGGAGACCCAAACCCGAAGTCTTCCCCATTCATATCCGTCCCTTGGGTCGAATAGGCAAAATCCTCGCAAAGAGGATACAGCTGCGAGCCATTGGATTCTTCGAATACTCCGCCGTTGATGGCATCATACTGATTCATCAGCTCGGCGATCAGCTTCTGCCCGTCATCTGGAAGGCCGAGACCAGAGAGATTAAAGCCTCTGGAAGCATTTCCGACAGTAGGCTGCGAGTTCGCAGGAGCCAACTTTGGCTCCGCGAACATCGGAAAGTTTTGGGGCTTGTTCTCATTCAGATGTAAACCTGAGTTCCCAAAACCCGCTTTATATAGATACTGATGATCGCTCCTCGCGGACTGCGGGTAGTATTCGTTGTTTCGAGGGCACTTAGCGTTATCGGTTTTGAACATACTATCCTGATTCATAATCATTTCGGGCTCGCGAGCAGCAGCGCGTTTTCTTATAAACTCCTTGCCGAAAGCATTTGCATTACCGTCGATCGGATCCTGGTTCATAACCTCCTCGCCGGTGTCTTCGTCGATGATACCCTCAACATCGTATTCGCTACAACTGCTGCCGAACGAAATCGTCCCGTTGCAGTTGGTTAGTGAAGGGGGCGGCGGGGGGCAAGAATCAGGATGAAGTTTTCTGTACATTTCCTCCTCTTGCTTAACAACAGCAAGCCAAGTCGCGCTCTCTTTCGCGGTCATCTTATCCTGGAGGCACTTCGACTGCCTCACCAGCCTACGAATCTTGTCGATATCCGGCGAAAGGTGCTTAATGACAGACGTTAGGACACCGACCTTCCAGGCCTTCTTCAGATCATGAGGCTTCTTGTAGGGCGGGGGTGGCTGGTCGTCGGCGAACCCGAGCTGAGGCCACCACTCCTCGACTCCGGAGGGCCACCACGGCGGTGGAATCCCCTTCTCCAGTGGGAACCTTCTCTGAGGGGGATCACAGTGCTGCATCAGAGCAGACAATAGAGATCCCAATGTGGTGTCCTGAAGCTCTTGCAAAGAGTGAGGACTGATGAGGCTGGGATTCAATTCATTGCTGTATCCCTGAAATCCATTATCATCCTGGTATTTGGCAATCGCAGCAGGCCCGTTGCGATCGAATCGGACCTTCTCCTTCCACCAGCCACGAAGATTATCCGAGGCGCCGCTCACGGGTTTCCCCTTCTCGGGGATGATTCCATACACAAAGCCTTGAGCTTTACAGACCTCCATCATTTTCAGCATATACTTGAGAATTCCATCCTGCGCTCGCGACATCTTCTTCCTCCTCGCTTGCTCCTGAGACTGGCGCTGCTTCGCCGAATCCCCAAACTCTTGATTCTTGTTTTGCTGCTGCTCTTTCAGTCGTTTGAGCCTCAAGCGGTCTCTCCAGATGCGCCCCTCTAATTCTTCGATGTCAATGTCATCATCATCGCTCTCTTCATCGTCCGGAACAGAATCGGGCTGCTCAGCCAAATCACCTTCGATCATCGCAGAATCGGCACAAGCCGGAGAAGAATGCAGTATGGAGCCAAAACCAATGCTTTTGTCATGTATCTTTGGCATGAGATGTGCAAAATTTAGACCATATGAGAAGCCCATGCCTTCAATGGCTGGGTCAGCCATGAAAATCTCAGATCTAAGATGACCAGAGATGGGAAAATCAGCAGTATTTTTTGAAGCAACCTTCAATGGCAAGGTCAGCCATGAAAAGCTCAGATCTAAGATGATCAGGGATTGAAAAAATCAGCAGTATTTCCTGAAACAACATTGCACACAAACTTTCCTTAACTTCAGGAACAATATTAATAACAACAGGTATATGAGAATAAAACAGAACAAAGTTTACTGCTGTCCTAAAAACAAAATCAATTCCCTTTTTTTTCAACTAAGGATGAAATGAATCGAATCATGTTCCAGAACAATAAATACAGACCATAAAGAGTCCAAAACATTAATAAGAGTCAGTGAAACGTCAATAGAAAAAACTGAACCCAAAACTGGAATAGAAGAATAAAGGATCAAACAATTTTCTACACAACAAAATAGAAAGAAAGATGATTATGAACAGAAAAACGCAAACTAAATTCCATAAACTTTTAATAAAATGCTTTCAGACACAAGAATCTCATAAGCCAACTAATGAAAAATTCAATCTTTAAGGAGAGCCACCCCACTACTGAAAAAAGGAGGACAAAAGCACGCGATAAGAGAAAAAAAATGATTTTTCCCACATGAACAGAGCGAGAAACTCTTTCAGAAATAAAAATTCAACTTTAATCCAACAAAATAACATTAAAAAGAGTAACTTTGTATCAGGCTTGCAGAACAGAACAAGCTGTAGCAGAGAGCAAAGCAGAGTTAATCAAAAATTGTGAAGCTCGGCTCTGTACAAAGCAATAAACACAAACAAACCTGTTTCTGAGCGGCAGCTCCTGCCGTAGGCGAGCGCTGTGTAAGCAGATTGATAGGGAAGAAAGGGAGAGGGGGAAACACAACCACGGGAAGAAAAAATGGAGTTTGATTCCTTTTTATCTGCCCTGCTTGGAGAAGAAGAAGAAGATGGTGAGTAGGGGAAGGGGTGAAGAAGGCATTAGTGATAGGCTTGATCGTGGGGTTAACATTTAACTACGGTGTAGGCTTGAAGAGCCATTAATTACTTTTTCTCTGGCTTGGAGATGGCGTGAGATCCGCGTCCCGAACGTGCGTGCAGGCTCACACTTTCCTGGAGGCTGCCTTTGCTTCTTAATTCACAGGGAAAAAATAACGGTGAATTGTTATGTATAAATTAATTTTGAATAGAAGCAAATAAATTTTATGAGAAAATTTAAAATTTATATGTTCAAATCAAATTGTTACGTACACATTAGTATAATTTTATATGTCCAAATCAAATTGTTACGAGAGAATTGTGCGGAACCTTTTTTTAGTTCAAAAATACAGTTGAATTTTCATTGATTGTAAAATCCAGTTGAATTTTAGTTCAAAAAATGGATTGGATTTTTAGTTCAAAAAAATAATTTTTTAACAGTTGAATTTTCACCCCAAAACATAGTCATATGAGTACTTAAAATAAGCGTAAAAATGCACAGTTCAATATTTCGTGATTTATTTTGTGAAAAAATAGAAGACATAGGAGAAATTTGTATTTTCCCCACAGTCCTTCTCGTGCGTTCCACGCACAGAAATTTTTTCTTCGCTGGAGAAATACAAAAACAAATGATGAAAAATGAGAAATACGAAAAGAAATGTTTAAATCTATGGTTTGCTTCAGATCAAAGGAGCTGAAGATGAGCGAGAATGTCCGACGCATATAAATTTGGAGCTCCTGCAGTGGTCAGAAGCGAGGATGTGTGATCAGAAGCTGTGTCGACGGCAGCGGCGGCGGCGGCGGTGGTGGCGGTGTCGTCGCATATGTCTCGCTCCTCTCGACATGATGGGAAAATGATTTTCTTCTACCAATTTTACCGTAACATTTAAACAAATTGTTTAATAGTTTTTATTTTAAAAGTTGATTTGCACATATTCAAAATAGGTTTGTCCATAACAATTATCAAAATAATACATAAAATAACAGTTATATGAGAGGTAAAAATCATATTAATTTAGTTCTTTAATTATTTTGTTGTGTCAATTTAATTTCTAAACATTATATTATTGAGGGTGATTGTGCTTCTCTTATTGGAACTCTTATGGAGGGAGTGGTGTCTGCTTCGATGGATTGGTCTTGTTGGGGTCAACTTAATCCTCATGGTAGACCACTAAATTTGGCAGTCTTAGCCCGTGGAGCGGTCAAACGCACACAGTCACGGAGTAAATAGAGTATAACACCAAACGATTTTAACATGAAAAAAATCTCAACTGGGTAAAAAAATGCGTGACTGGAACGGTGCCGATCAAACTTCACTATTGGCTGCGATTTACAGATTGAAGGTGGAATCAACTATCAAGTGCGATGGGCCGCTTCTCGTTACAGCTTTGAGATGAGAGAGCTTGCAGGTGTGCTTGCTGGGGGACAGACTGCCTCACACAAAGCTTGTTCATATTTTGTTTTCTAATGGGGACGAGCGTTCTCGGACGCTGCTTGATTGACGAACTTCGTGGCGGGATGCGCGGAGATGCGTCAGCGGTGACTCAAGGAACGTAGCGCACGTAGGAGGCCTTGCGGAATGGTGAACATAATATCTTCTTCTCAAGAGCGTCAAGGACTTAGACAAATTTTTGGGTGGCCCGACTGGTGGAGGAGGCTCGTATGAGGATTTCGACAGAGCCCCAATCTGAGAAAGAAGAAGACTGGGAGGAGGAAAAGTTAGAAATGAGAGGGGTCCTGGGGCCTTTTTATAGGCTCCAAGAGGTGGTTATGGTGGTTACGCGGCTATGCTCACACCATAATCACTCAAATTACTAACTGAAGACCACATTTAATATAGTTTCGGACGTATATTATTTCCACAATTTTGACTATATGCTGACCATTTTATAAATTAATAATATTCCTCACTAACCATAGGGGTCAGTGGGTGGTTATTTTTGTAACGAACAACGATGATCATGTTGGGACGATCGGACAGTGACGGGGCCTTCCATGAAAGGGCGGCCACCTTGGCGGCGGACGGCCGCCGGCGAGGAAAGAGGAGGAGTCGCGGCCAGCGCGACAACCGACGCGGCGGGAAGACCGTGGCCGAGGGGAGGGGCCGTCGTGGTCCGGCCGCCCCTTGCGGGGCAGCGCGCCGCGACCGAGGGTGGCGTCCATGGGGAGGGGCGGCTGCGGCGTGGCCGCCCCATGCGGGCGGAGCCCCGCGGCCGCCCCATGTAGGCGGAGCCCCGCGACCGCGAGAGGGGACCACGGGGAGGGGCGGCCTCCCAACGCAGGCGGAACCCCGCGGCCACGGGAGGCGGGCGCTGGGAGGGGCGGCTGCGGCTCGGCTGCCCCACGCAGGCGGAACCCTGCAGCCGCGGGGTGGGGTGACCGCGGCGGGACTGCCCCATGCGATTGCGGGCAAATCCCCGCAACAACGGGGAAAGGTGGCCGCGGTGCGACCGCTCTTGCCGGCGGAGTCTCGCGGCCGCCCTTGCATGCGGAGCCTCGCGGCCGCAGGGGGCGACTGGGCGCTGGCGCCCCGCGCCGTTGATGGCGGCGCTGGCGGCCGGTCGCGGTGGTGGCTCGAATGGTGCACGCGTAGTGGAATCGGTGCGCGGGAAATCGCGTGTGATGAACGTTGCGCGGGGAATCACGCGTGACGATCGTGTGCGCGATAGTTTCCCCATGATCCCACCAAACTAGTAAGGATCATGAGAAATAGACTAACCGCACCACAATTTTCTACATATAGTAATATTCTAGAAAATGGGATATTAAATTTAAGATGCTGTATGGGCAAGCGGGGTCACGACAGGTACGTCAGTGAGGCTGTAGAAGATAAGATGTGGGGAGAGAGAAATTAATGAAATCAAATAAAAGGTTTTCTCATCAAAGAAGAACAGCTGGGCATTATTATTGTGAATATGAGATATTTAGCAAACCTATTTTTGTTACTAGCAAATCAGAAAAAAAAAAAAAACAGATTCAATCTTTTTTTGTATTTTTATCTCTTTCTAAAAAGTACTGCTAACAAATCAATCTTGTTTTTTTTGTAATTTTTGTATTTTTGAATTTTGTGTCCCAAATGTTTCTCATTTTAAAAAGTGATCAACATGAAAGTTGTAGATCACATCGAGATCTACAACTTTCATGTTGATCATTCTTTTGATTTGAAGCCCTTTAGGTCTCAAATTTGAGCCTGAAATAAGACACGCACAGAACGAGTCGTCCGTACAGTTTTTCGGCGTGAATTTTTTCGGGGCTCAAATTTGGGGTCTAAACTGCTTCAAATCATAAAGTGTTCAACATGAAAGTTGTAGATCTCGTCGAGATATACAACTTTCATGTTGAACACTTTTTAATTTGAAGCCGATTAAGCCCTCTATTTGTCCCCCGAAAAAAGTCACGCCGATCCCGGGCGTCCGTACATATGTTCGACGTGACTTTTTTCAGGGGCCAAATCGGAGGTCAAAATTGCTTTAAATCAAAAGTGTTCAACAAGAAAGTTGTAGATCTCGTCGAGATCTACAACTTTCATGTTGAACACTTCTCATGAAAATATACGTATAAGACGCAGTTCAAAAAGACGCGTATATTTTATATGCACTTAACTCGTATATACAACACACCACATCCTTATAGAAATTAGAAATCAAATATATTTCTAAACCATCCAATATATTTTTTAAAGATTTTGGTGCAGAAATAAGAGTTTTGGACATACTAACAAAAATTTTGCGGCATTTCGACTCATTTCTAATGCTAACATAAGTGGTTGAATGAATACTTTTATAATATCATTGTATGTATTGAGTTATTTTGAAAGAATTAATGTTTTAAACAAAATTTAATTTTTTTTTAAAAATTATGTTGGTTTGCTAGTAACAAAATGATTTTCAAATAACCATTTTGAAAAATAAGGATTTGCTAATAGTAATGATTTGCTAGAAACTAAATTGGGTTTGCTAATAACAACACTCATATTTTATGGGCGCTGTTATTAGCATTATTATTTTCGCTATTAGAACTTATCAATATTTGTAAGTACTGTTTTAAGTGATTGTCTATCCTCAAGCAATTCTCTATTAGCATCGCACTTTTTACTATCCGCAAGCAACATTTATAACATTTTATTTGTCCAAAATATAATTAAAATATTATAGAAAAATGCATAAAAATTAACTTTTTTGTGTGTTGAATAAATATTCCCTTCTTAATTTAAAGTCTGTTTGAGTAAGTGGTGTCAGTGAAAGATAAATATAAAATAACTTTTTTAAATGAAACTCTCTTCCTATAGTTGGAAGTAGTGTGCACAAAAAAATCGGTCCTAATCGGTCCGGTTTGGACCGGACCGGTTAGGACAGGCTAGGGACCGGTCCCGGTTAAGACCGGTCCGGTTCCGGACCGGTCCCAAGTGTCCCAAAGGGTCCTCCTTTTTTCATCAAAGACTGGTCTCGGACTGGGACCGGTAAAAGACCGGTCCCGGACCGGGACCGATCAAAAGATTGGTAAAAGACTGGTTATTTTAATAATTTTAGTAAAAAACCGATTATTTTTAGTCAATTTATTAAAAAAACCGGACAAAAAACATGTAAAAAAGACCGGTCCGGGGCCTCCGGTCCCAACCGGTCCTCCTCTAGAGGAGGAAAACCGGTCCCGGATCGGGACCGATTTGGGAGGAACCGGTCCGGGACCGGTCAGTCAAAAGACCGGTCTTTTAAAAGATCGGTCTGGGACCGGACCGACAGTCTTTTTTGACAGGACTGGTTGGAAGTTGGAACCAAACACAAAAATGCATTTTAGCAATTAATAGCTCCAAAACATTAAAAAAAATTATTTTTGAGCTTTTGAAAAGCTCATTGAAGAAATAAAAACTCAAATAAACGTAATTTTATATTTTATTTAAGATTAGTTATGATGAGATTCTCTTAGTTGGACCATGAATTTATTTAAGCACAATCACGAGGCACGCCCGCAAGCATGCCATCGTAGCCAACCACCAGCGGCCACCTCTCGCCGCCAACCACCGGCGGCCGCCCGCGACCTCCAGCGGCCACCTCTCGCCGCCAACCACCGGCGGCCGCCCGCGACCTCCAGCGGCCACCTCTCGCCGCCAACCACCGGCGGCCACCCGCGACCTCCAGCGGCCACCAGCGGCTATCAGCACCCGTCATTGGCTATTAGCACCCCATCAACGCGCCGTCAGGAAGGAAGCACCCCAAAGCCAGAGGAAGCCGAGCAAAGAAGACAGTTGAAGCCCACGAGCACGCGCCGCTCCCGAGTGCACGCGCCCGAAGCATCCCGCGCGTTCCACCGTTTAAGTCACGTTGGCGGGGCTCCCGCGCGTTCCACCGTTCAAGTCACGTTGGCGGGGCAGTCTGTTGCCCGCCAACAGCTACAGTCACCTTCTCTCCTCTCAAGCTTGTAACGGGAGCGGCCTGTCGCCCCGATTCACTCATCATACTGTAACCTCCAGCAATCTAGTGGATTTTGACCGGCACCGAACCGGTCACGTGGTTTTTCACCCGGTTGAATGGTTTTCCACGCTAAAACTTCTCGTGTACATTTTCCCTCTTCAACTGACTGTGTGCGCGCTCGACCGCTCCGCGAGCTAAGGCGACCCGCACGCACAAGCCGCACGCCAAACTTGCGCAGGCGGCCAGCACGGGCGCGCGCGGCGCGGGCACGCGTGGCCGAAGCAAGCGGGGCCTGCGCGCGCGCGGCCAGCCTGCCCGCGAGCGGCCAGCCTGCGCGCGCGGCCAGCCTGCGCGCGCGGCCTGCCTGCGCGCGCGGCCTGCCTGCGCCCGCGGCCTGCCTGCGCCCGCAGCCTGCCTGCGCCCGCGGCCTGCCTGCGCCCGCGGCCTGCCTGCGCCCGCGGCCTGCCGGCGCACGCGCAAGGCCGGCGCACGCGCAAGGCAGGCGCACGCTCATGGCCTGCGCGCGCGGCCTTCACGCGTGCGGCCCGCGCGCTGCTAGCTCGCGCAAGGCCTGCGCGCGGTCAGCCAGCGCGGTCAGCCCGCGCACTGCTAGCTCGCGCGGCCAGCGCCCACCCCAGCGGCCCTTCCTCGCACGCGCCGTTTTTACGCTCGTGTACCGCGCCGGCCTCCGTCCGCATGCATCTAAGCACCCGTTCGCCAAGCCTCCGCACAACATACTACCTTAGAGCCGCGATCCATCATCGCCGCCTCGGGTCCCTCGCCGACACCCACCATGACAACGAGGAATTCCAGAAATCTCTCCTCACGCTCGCTTCGCTCCCGGCCAGAAGAGATTTGGGGGGCATTTGATGGGTTACACCTTCATTTATAGGAAGCAAGGAGCCCCCCATGATCTCCACTCAAGGAAAGTCATGGGTGGGCCCCACCCCCCATGATCTCTCATGGAGGTAATGGGGACGGGCCCCACTCCCTCCATCATGGAGAAAACCGCCGCCGTCGTCATGACGGCCCGCCGCCGCCGGCGGGCGGCCAAGCCACCACCGGCGGCCGGCCCTCCCATGGCCTCCCGGCCATGGCCGCCCCGGCCATGGCCGGCCGCGGCCACCTCGGCCATGGCCGGCCGCGGCCAGGGCCGGCCGCGGCCAGGGCCGGCCGCGGCCATGGCCGGCCGCGGCCATGGCCGGCCCTCCCATGGCCGCCCCGGCCATGGCCGGCCGTGGCCATGGCCGGCCCTCCCATGGCCGCCCGGCCATGGCCGCCCCGGCCATGGCCGGCCGTGGACGGCCTCCCTCGCCGGCCGCCGTCATGACGGCCCGCCGTCACCGTCATGACAGCCCACCGCCATGAGAAGGGGGCCTCCCCGCCGTCCGATCTAGAGGAAGGCCCCCATGCCGTCCGATCAAGGTGGTAACTACCCACTACCCCGCCACTTTAGTGGGGGGGCCCGCCATGATCCACCCTTGGAGGCTATAAAAAGACCCCCAGGGGACTCTTATTTCTCATTCTGTTTTCTCCTACGATTCTCCTTCTTCTTCCTCAGGTGGGAGCTCTCCCGTCTCCTCCTTCGTGGCGACCGCCTCTCGTCGCCAACCACCAGCGGCCACCTCTCCCCGCCAACCACCGACGACCACCCGCGACCTCAAGCGGCCACCTCTCGCCGCCAACCACCGGCGGCCACCCGCGACCTCCAGCGGCCACCAGCGGCTATCAGCACCCGTCATTGACTATTAGCACCTCATCAACGCGCCGTCAGGAAGGAAGCACCCCAAAGCCAGAGGAAGCCGAGCAAAGAAGACAGTGGTAGCCCACAAGCACGCGCCGCCCCCGAGTGCACGCGCCTGAAGCATCCCGCGCGTTCCACCGTTCAAGTCACGTTGGCGGGGCTCCCGCGCGTTCCACCGTTCAAGTCACGTTGGCGGGGCAGTCTGTTTCCCGCCAACAGCTACAGTCACCTTCTCTCCTCTCAAGCTTGTAACGGGAGCGGCCTGTCGCCCCGATTCACTCATCATATTGTAACCTCCAGCAATCTAGTGGATTTTGACCGGCACCGAACCGGTCACGTGGTTTTTCACCCGGTTGAAGGGTTTTCCACGCTAAAACTTCTCGTGTACATTTCCCCTCTTCAAATGACTGTGTGCGCGCTCGACCGCTCCGCGAGCTAAGGCGGTCCGAGATTATCCTCCTTCGTGGCGACCGTCTCTTGCCGCCAACCACCAGTGGCCACCTCTCGCCGCCAACCACCGGCGGCCACCCGCGACCTCCAGCGGCCACCAGCGCCCCTCAGCGGCCACCAGCGGCTATCAGCACACGTCATTGGCTATTAGCACCCCATCAGCGCGCCGTCAGGAAGGAAGCACCCCAAAGCCAGAGGAAGCCGAGCAAAGAAGACAGTGGTAGCCCACGAGCACGCGCCGCTCCCGAGTGCACGCGCCCGAAGCATCCCGCACGTTCCACCGTTCAAGTCACGTTGGCGGGGCTCCCGCGCGTTCCACCGTTCAAGTCACGTTGGCGGGGCAGTCTGTTGCCCGCCAACAGCTATAGTCACCTTCTCTCCTCTCAAGATTGTAACGGGAGCGGCCTGTCGCCCCGACTCACTCATCATACTGTAACCTCCAGCAATCTAGTGGATTTCGACCGGCACCGAACCGGTCACGTGGTTTTTCACCCGGTTGAAGGGTTTTCCACGCTAAAACTCCTTGTGTACATTTCCCCTCTTCAACTGACTGTGTGCGCGCTCGACCGCTCCGCGATCTAAGGCGGTCCAAGATTATCCGGTCCGACCGGGGCGTCGAGTTAGTCCGCAACAGTTATGATGAGATTCTCTTAGTTGGACCATGAATTTATTTAAGCACAATCACGAGGCACGCCCGCAAGCACACCATCGTAGCACGGCCGCTGCCGCCGCCTCTCATCATCAAGGACGTCGCCGCCGTCGTCTCCCAACACCACGACCACAGCCGCCGCCTCTCGACACCACGAACGACGCCACCGTCGCCACCCAACACCACGGACGCCTCCGCCACCGTCTCCCAACACCATGGCCGCCGCCGCCACTCAACACCATGGCCGCCGCCGCCGCCGTCTCCCAACACCACGCCCGCCGCCGCCGTCCACTCTCAACACCACGGTCGTCGCCGTCATCGCCTCCCAACACCGGAAAAAACGCAGCAAGGGAGGGTAAATCGCTGGGAAAACACTAAAGTGTTAATAGGGCGCCGCTTGCTAATAATAAATAAAAAAACCTCAAAATACAAATTTTTAGTGTTTATAACCAAAACTGCGGTGCTAATAACATATTCGGATTCAAAAACTATTTGAATCCGAAATCGAATTCGAAAAATACGAATTTTAATAGAATTTTCACGAATCGAATCCCGAATTATTCACGAACCATACTATTTGTGAACAACCATAGGTGGTGGGACATCGCTATTATCTTTCTCTTCTCTCCCTCAAAATCCAAGTCAAATACGGTGTGCCTCTAGCCATCTCTTTCAATGATTTTTTTGTTCGCCCTACGTGCTGAGCACACTAGCTGTGTGCGTCGAACGTAATCACAACTTTAGATCATTCATCAGGTGGTGCACTTTTTTCCTCAGTCATTAGATCATTCATCGGGTGGTGTGCTTTTTTTTCCACTGCCATTAGATCATTCAACATGTAACACTCCAGTTTCTGTACTTGAGCCTCTGGAAGCTAGCGCGCGACGTTAGATAGCTACCGCTCGGCGGTAGCCTGGCGTTGAGTGCGTTGAGTAGCAGGCGTTGAGTGGAGACGTTGAGTGAGTGGCGTTGAGTGCGTCGAGTGATAGCACGCGATGTTAGCTAGTTACCGTTTGGCGTTAGCCTCCTTGCGTTGAGATGGAAGCGTTGAGTGAGCTACCACGCAACAGTATTTCTACCGCCGGCGGTAGCGCGACTTTATTTTTGACTGAGGGCTCGGGAAGCTACCGCGGTGCGGTAGGTGGTTACCGCCTAGCGGTAGCGGACGAAAGCAGTTCCGTAGATCTGTGTTCTGACAGTCCGATTTCGCTTCGGTTTTTATCTTATGGCTCAGGACACTCCGTCTAAGGGGCATAAGTGGGGTTGAAACACTCTTTCCCCTCATTTCTTCTCATTTCAGAGTTGAAGTTAGGGTTTTGGGGAGAGAGGGTTTGAAAGAAGAGGAAGAGCATCTTACGCCAATAACGAAGTTTTGAGGCTCCGATCGTCGATCCAAGGCCAGATCTGTGGAGAGGACTTGAAGGCGAACCTTCTCATCTGCGTAAATCAATTTTTCCATGGTTAGGAAGAGTAGTCGTAAGGTAACGACACTTCTCCTCTCCGTCTTTAGGATGCGTGAATGACATCAGTTTTATTCTTGCTTTCTTTCAAGAATTTATGCACCGGATCTCTCAAATGAGAGGGGTTCGTGTTGTCATGGTTCAATAGGAACCACTGGGTCGATTGTGTCCGTCCCCGGCATGATGTTGCACTATAAATTAGCTTCGTTAGTGGATTAGGCATTGTGGGTGAAGCCGTAGTCGTGACAGTTAGTCCGACTCGGTGATGCTGCATAATGAGTCTTAAGGATTTTACTAGAAATTCGTTTGCGATAAGATGTCGTTTGTGATGTTTGTTCCCCCTTATTTTCGTGTGAGAACGAATGGTGGATTAGGGAAGGAAAAACTGTTGATTGTAATGTGCTATGACGCGACTTTGTCTCTGTGGTCGATTGGCTAGCTCGTGACGTGGAAATCATGTGCGAAGAGTGTCCCCGCGAGACAAGTCCCCTTCTACGAAACTGACGAGAACGCCAAGATTTGGACAAGTCTGGGCGATGAAGACAACGAGCGGGTGGGGTCAAGCAAGAGTTCTTAACATCGGTTTGTTGTTTGTTAGACGGAATCCTGACATGAGAAGTCAGAGCTTGCAGGCAAGCCCGAGTTTTTAGATCCACAAGCGGGTGGGACCTTGGCAAAAGTTTCGTGTGACAGCTTGTATGCTGTTAGGGAAAATTGGAAGTACCCGTGTGTTCGCGGCTTGAACACCGATGGGGGAATTGGATGTACCCATTTGATGATGCGTGATTATGTATTAGATTCATACGCTATAGGGTTCCTTTGGTGAAATCCAGGATTACATATATGCTGCATTGTAGGCCCCTTTATTTTATGTGCTCAACATAGAAACGTATTTGCTGTATGGGACATCCAAACTGAAAGATAGGGAATAGACCGGATTTACTCTAGGGGGGGGGGGGTGAATAGAGTAACTTAATTTTTTTGGCTGTTTTTAAATTATATCAGAGAAATTAGTAATAATAGTATTAGTATAGAAATGAAATAAAACTAGGCTAAGCTATACTATCACAACAAAACAAAACAAATAGAAAATGATCACACAGACAACACAATAATTTATAGTGGTTCCTCAAATTTGGGTACATCCACTCTTCTACCACCCTGGTAGGAATCCACTAGCAGGTTTTGCTCAGGTGACTGCCACCACAAGATCTATTTATAGGGAGATCTCACAACCCTTTAGGCTTTTGATTAGGTGCCCAAAAACCAACAAATAAACTCTTGAAGGGAGTTATTAAACCCTTTTTACAGTGAGGTTGAGAGAGTTGATAATGTCTTCTCTTTCTCTAAACAACTTGAGAAGACAAGTGGATTGATGTTGTCAAAGCTCCCCCTGAAATGTTGAATGGTTCAGGAAGACTGGAGCTTTGCTCAGGGTGTAGGTCTTCAATCTTGACTTGAAGAAATTCAAGAACTTGCAGACAGATCTAAAGTTGTTGTCCTTGATGATTCCTGGAGTAGAAGTTGAAGAGGACTCTTGATATATGATTGGTGTTCTTCTTCAGTCTTCTGTAAGATCAAGGGAAAAACAGATTATTTTCAACACAGAGAAGAAGCATATATTCTTCTGTATATTTTTGTATCTTCTCTGTATTACTCTTGTGTTCTGTGTTCTTTTTTTGTATCATCATAGGGTCGTCTGAAAGAAAATTCTCTTTTATATCCTACTGTCCAATTCTCTTTTGAATTTTGAATTCTAAGAATTAATTGTTGATTGGATTCTGGAGAATGAAACGGCTGGAAATATAATCTTTAATGAGTTTCCCCAACTGTCCCATTAAAATAAGCAAGTAATTAGCTCTGATGAAATCAATAATTAATGCTGCCATAAATGACTATATTCTTGAGAATATAAACATTAATTACTCAGAGAATTACTGTCAAAGAATAAAATAAATTAGGGACATAAATAAGGAAAACTTATCGTTCTGACTCAGAATAAAGTTCGTCGATCTCAGGGCAGATTTCGTCGACTTGAGTTCCAAGATCGTCGAGCTGAGAAATCCTCTTTGTCGACCTGAGCTCAGCGAACCTCAATAAAGAAATATCTGGTTAAATCTGCGCTCCAAGTTCGTCGATCAGAGAATCTGTCTTGAGGAAGAAATCGTCGACCTGAGCTCGAATATCATCGAGCTCAACTCAGAGAAAGATCTCTGAGTTCGTCGATCTGCGATCGACGATCGTCGAGCTGAGTTCGAATAACTTTGAACTAATAATCTGAACTTTGAATTCTCTAAGTCTTGAGTCTCTTGAAGTCCACTGCAGGCTAGTCCATGAAGATTGATTCTAATGACTAGCCTAAACTCTAGGACTAACAGACTTGACCCTGGCTATACAAGGTGGGTCAAACATCCTAATTAGTGAACCTAGCCCAAATCCAAACTAGAGATCCAACAATTTCCCCTTATTTGAGTGAGGTCACTAAACAAAAAATAAAATAAAATACAATCAAAAAGCATGACAACAGATATCTGGCAGAGAATAAAAATCTAGCAGATATATATACAACAAGTGCTTCATGATGAATTAACATAAATAGTTCAAAAAAAAATATTAATCAAAAAGTTATTTGTTCTTCTTGGATTTCTGTTTCTCAGCTTTTTCAGATGGCTGTCTGAATATGATTTCTCTGTTAGGATCTACTGCTTCTCTTTTGGACATTGTCATGTCAGCAGCTCCAATAATATTGCATGAAGTAGCTCTTGGTATAACAACTTCAGGATGGAGACTCATGTAATCATCTACATTGAAAATTTTGTTTGCTTTATCATACCTTTTTAGCTCTTCTTTTCTGTAGGAGGACATGGTGGAGTACTGAGATGGATCATTGCCTTCTGCTTTTGCTTTATTGATCAAGGATAGTCCAATTAACTCTTAAAATCTGGCCATTTTGGCAGTGATTTCTTGTTCAGGGTCAACAAATGGAATTGGAGGAGATTCTGGCCTTTTAGGACTGGTGTCCTTCTTTGAATCATCAAGAGATATTGAAATACTTTTCTTTTTTGTAGATGAGGAGGATTGCTCTTTGAAGATTGTTGTTGTTGATCCCTGTTGTCTTGAGAACTTGGCTTGGAGTGTCTTTGATATATCTTAGTGATTGGAGTTGATCTGTGAGTGATACTTACAGAGGCCCCAACTGATGGAGGAGGATGAGGGTCTTTCCTGAATTGCTTGGGAGGGGACCTGTACCTTCTTCTCTTCTTCCTTTCCTTCTGCTCATTCTTAGATAGTCACATCCATTGAGGCATGTCAGGGTAAGGAGTAATATTGTTCAAAATGTAGTATGTCGTGTCAGGAGTTGGATTGAGCTTGGGAACAACCTTATGAACAACTTTTCTTTTCTTAGATATCTTCTTCTTAGCTTTGGGTTCATCAGAGTCTTCAGAGTCATCATCATCATTGTTCTTCAGAAGATTTAGGAGGATTATCATATAGAACATTAATTTGTTCAATTAGCTTGGATTGATCTTTCTTGGGAGCTACTGGCTGTACAATCTCAATCTCTATACCAGCCAAATCAGGAGCATTCTGAACATTTTTAAGATCTTGTGCAATATCTTGAGCAATTAAATCAACAAGATTACGAATTAGACTTTCATCCATAATATAAGTTGGACAAGAAAAGATTGGCTCAACCTTATCTGTTGTAACATCTGAAGCTTCCACAACCTTTGGGACAACAAAACTTTTCTTTAGTTGTGTTGAAGCCAAAATTGACCTCTCGTGGAGTTCGGGGTCCCAAAAGAGGGGCGACCTCACACCTACTACACTCGGAGGAACGTCACAGACCAAAGACTTGAGAAACTAGGAAAAGACCCTCGGCTCTAGCGTGGAGGTCCCACCTCATACCCGGAAGACCTTTGAGATCTCCCCCTCCCTAGCCAATGCTGAGCTAGATGCCTTGGAGGAAGAAAGAAAAGGGATTGAAGTGATGAAGAAGCCCTCCATTCCAAGGCACCCCTAAGGGCCTATTTATAGTTTTATGGGAATGACCTGCAAATAACCAACCTCCACTACTCTAAAAATTACCGAAATGCCCCCGAATTGGCCTGCCAACAGCAAAATCCCGTTGTTCTAAGCGGCTAATTGCAGTCCACCAGGGGTTGTCCCTCAGGCCGGGCGACCTGGCGGTTAGGCGAGAAGCGAGGGACGGCCTGGGAGAACATGCGGCCTGCGGGACGAGACGGCCTACTGGGCGAGATGGCCTGCTTGACGAGATGACCTGCCTGACAAGATGGCTTGCCTGATGAGATGACCTTCCTGACGAGACGGCCTGCCTGACGAGATAGCCTGCCTGACGAGACGGCCTGCCTGACGAGATGGCCTGCCTGGCGAGACGGCTTGCCTGGCGAGACGGCCTGCTTACGGGCTGGGGCGGCCTACGATCTGGGGCCTGTGAGACTCTTCAAGGGGGCCTTGGGGAGGTAAATATTTTCTCCCCCTACTAGTATATTACGCAGGTCCACCCAAAATTGGCCTCTAGGAGTGCAAAACTCCCAAAAAGCTTAAAACGTACGCCAAGTCTTGCGCCTTGTTTGGGGCCCTCTCTTCACAAATATGGGGTTGTACACAATCCCCGCTCTTTTCGAGCGGGTTCCACGCTCGGAAAGAAACGTCTAACCCAACGTATTCACTACGTAGCCTTCTTGGAGCCGAAAAACTCTTGGCCTCCCGGGGGGTCAATCCGTCCAGCCAGCTAATGGGAACCTGGGTGACGAGACGACCTCGGGGTAGAAAACACTTAGCCTCCTCGAGGGATCAACATGTCAAGCCAGCTAATGGGAGCCTGGATGACGAGACGGCCTCGGGATAAAGAACACTTAACCTCCCCGAGGGGTCAACCTATCAAGCCAGATCATGGGAGCCTGGATGACGAGACGACCTCGGGATAAAGATACTTACCCCTTCAAGAGATCAACCTGCCCTGCCAGCTAGTTGGAGCCTGGAAGCGGAATCATCTCGGGGTGGAACCTACTCACCCCTCCGAGAAATCCACCTGCCCTGCCAGCTAGTGGGAGCCTGGTAGCGGAATCATCTCGAGGCGAGACCTACTCCTCCCTCGAGAGATCAACCAGCCCTGCCAGCTAGTGGGAGCCTAGTAGCGGAATCATCTCGAGGCGAGACCTACTCCTCCCTCGAGAGATCAACCTGCCCTGCCCGCTAGTGGGAGCCTGACAGCGGAATCTATCTCGAGGCGAGACCTACTCCTCCCTCGAGAGATCAACCTGCCCTGCCAGCTAGTGGGAGCCTGACAGCAAAATCATCTCGAGGCGAGACCAACTCCTCCCTTGAGAGATTAACCTGTCCTGCCAGCTAGTGGGAGACTGGAAGTGGAGTCTATCTCGAGGCGAGACCTACTCCTCTCTCGAGAGATCAACCTGCCCTGCCAGCTAGTGGGAGCCTGACATCAGAATCATCTCGAGGCGAGACCTACTCCTCCCTCGAGAGATCAACTTGCCATGCCAGCTAGTGGGAGCCTGACAGCGGAATCATCTCGAGGTGAGACCTACTCCCCCCTCGAGAGATCAACCTGCCCTGCAACCTAGTGGGATCCTGGTAGCGGAATCATCTTGAGGCGAGACCTACTCCTCCCTCGAGAGATCAACCTGCCCTGCCCGCTAGTGGGAGCCTGACAGCGGAATCTATCTCGAGGCGAGACCTACTCCTCCCTTGAGAGATCAACCTGCACTGCTAGCTAGTGGGAGCCTGGCAGTGGAATCATCTCGAGGCGAGACCTACTCCTCCCTCGAGAGATTAACTTGCCCTGCCAGCTAGTGGGAGACTGGCAGCGGAATCTATCTCGAGGCGAGACCTACTCCTCCCTCGAGAGATCAACTTGTCCTGCCAGCTAGTGGGAGCCTAACAATGAAATCATCTCGAGGCGAAATCTACTCCTCCCTCGAGAGATCAACTTGCCATGCCAGCTAGTGGGAGCCTGATACAGGAATCATCTCGAGACGAGACCTACTCCTCCCTCGAGAGATCAACCTACCCTGCCAGCTAGTGGGAGTCTGGTAGCAGAATCATCTCGAGGCGAGACCTACTCCTCCCTTGAGAGATCAACCTGCCCTGCCCGCTAGTGGGAGCCTGACAGCGGAATCTATCTCGAGGCGAGACCTACTCCTCCCTCGAGAGATCAACCTGCCCTGCCAGCTAGTGGGAGCCTGATAGCGGAATCATCTCGAGGCGACACCTACTCCTCCCTCGAGAAATCAACCTGCCATGTCAGTTAGTGAGAGCCTAGTAGCAGAATCTATCTTGAGGCGAGACCTACTCCTCCCTCGAGAGATCAACCTGCCCTGCCAACTAGTGGGAGCCTGATAGCGGAATCATCTCGAGGCGAGACCTACTCCTCCCTCGAGAGATCAACCTGCCCTGCCAGCTAGTGAGAGCCTTGCAGCGGAATCTATCTCGAGGCGAGACCTACTCATCCCTCGAGGGATCAACCTGACCTGCCAGCTAATGGGAGCCTGACAGTGGAATCTATCTCGAGGCGAGGTCTTTCATGGATCATAAATATTTTTCGGTGGTCCCTGTCTTCAATCATTGTTGATACAATGCAAGCAAAATTCAATACAAAGAGACGATTCACTTCTTTCCTACCTCCCTCTTCTCTCGTGAATCATCAGATCCCTCCCCGGGTGCCCACATCAACCCTGTCCTCACATCTCTCCCCTGCCGCCTCGGGTTGGACTTCAATCCACACTGGCTCTTGCGCTTGCTGAGATGGCCTGCCGGAGCTCGTCCTTCTCAACTCCAGGAATTCGGGGCAAGTAGCTGTTTCATGGCCCTCCTCCTGGTGGAACTCACAGTAGGGTAACTCTACTCTGACTCTTCTCCTTCCCGTGCGTTTCCTCCTCTCCCTTCGACCGATCTCCATCGCATGCTGCGGTGGGGGTAGGAGCTGCCTAGGGGCTTGCCTTTGGAAGTTATACCTTTCTTGGCCTCCATGAAAATCCCCCCACCTTTGATGAGACCTCTTCCTGGACCTTGAACGGGTCCTCCCTGTTGCCTCCAAACTGGCTCCAGTCCTTCTTGAGGTCCCTAGAGCCCCTTAGCTCTCTGCTCCTATCTCCTTCTCCCCTCCTGATGCCTCGAGCGACCTTGCTCCTTTGACTCTACCTCTGTTAGCCTTGCCAACTTCTTGATAAATTTCGGGTTGGCCACCTCCATGGCTATCTTCTCAGTCGCCCTTTCCATCAGCTCCTCGAAATGAAGGGGGGCCTTTCGGGTCAGGCTCATCTTGAAGAACCCCTCGCGCAACCCCACTGTGAATGCCATCTGGAGAGCATACCCCGACATCTCCTGGATATCCAGGATCTCTTCTTGGAACCTGTCAACGTAATGGGCCAGCGACTCCTCGACCCGCTGCCTTATCAGGAAGATGGACTCAAGACTCTTCTTCCTCTTCTTAGAGGTGGAGAAGCGAAGCTGAAAGCTCCGGCTCAAGTCCTCAAACCCATAGATAGACCTCAGAGGGAGTTGATGAAACCAGACCCTTACCTTCTCCCTCAATGTGATTGCAAAGAGGCGACGCTTGAAGGCATCCGTCATCGGCCTGATGGAGACGGCATCCTCGAACCACTGCAGTTGCTGGACCGGGTAATCCTTCCCGGTATAGTAGGTCATGTCAGGCTCTCTGAACCCCTCGGGAACGAGAGCCGAGATGATCAGTTCGCTGAAGGGTGACCCCCTCATTGGTGGTCTCACGAGATCTACTCGCGCAACCTGGTCGTCTTGGAGGCGAGCACTCGCCGAGCTAGGGAACAGCTCCCGGCCAGGGAGATCTCGCTCGACCCCCTCTCCCATCCTTTCCTTCCCAGGTCGCCTACCTTGTACACTTCCTTCTCCCCCTGCTTGGGTGTAACACCCCAAAACTTGGAAGGGGAATCGACGGCGTCATTTTGACCAAGTTTGGGTTTTGGGGGTAGGCACACGGCCTGTGACACGGCCGTGTCACAAGCCGTGTTGCGCCTGGGTCGTCGAACCGTGTTGCGCCTGGGTCATCGAGCCGTGTTGATCGACGATCGGCGAGAAGACACATGGCCTTGGACACGGGCGTGTCCCTGGCCGTGTCCTTCTCGGGCTGTTCGCAGGATTTATTCTGCTAGGCGTGACACGGGTCACGACACGGCCGTGTCGGGGCTAACACGGGCGTGTCGAAGGCCGTGTCTTTGGCTGTGTCTTTGGCCGTGTCCTTCTCTGACTGGGAAAGTTGGTCGGTAGGGGGAGTGACACGGGTCTCGACACGGGCGTGTCAACGGCGACACGGCCGTGTCGGAAGCCGTGTCAAAGGCCGTGTGCTGGTTTTCGAATCGGTCGAGACGGCGAATGGCTAACACGGCCATGCACACGGCCGTGTTGCAACCCGTGTTCGGCCCAGATTTTCTATTTTGGGTTCCGATCGCGGCCGTTCGTTCTTTTCTTTGGAAGATCCAACGGTGGGGAGCCTCCCTGGGCGGTTTAAGGCCGGGAATAGGGTTTCAAACCCTCATTTTCCATTTGGCTTTATCTCTCTTGATTCTAGAGAGAAGGGAGAGCAAGGAGGAGGAAGGAGGCCAAGTTCCGGCCGCCGGAGAAGCTTCGGAGGTCCGTTTCGCGAGCGGAGTTCAGATCCGCGAAGGTGGGAGCGTTGCGGTGGTGTTCAACCGAGCAAATCTTCTCCATGGCTAGGAAGAGGGGACGGAAGGTAACGACACTTCTCCTCTCAGTTTTTAGGATTTAGGATGCATGAATAGCATCCCCTTCCTTTCGTATTTTGAGCACCGAATTTCTCAAATGAGAGGGATTCGTGTAGCCTAGGTTCAAGAGGAACCTCCGGGTTGAGTATGTTCATCCCGGCATGCTTTGCATTAGAGATCCGCTCCATTAGCGGATTAGGCATTGTGGGTGAAGCCGTGGTCGCGACCGTTAGTCCGACCCGGTGATGTTGCATAACGAGCTTCGGGGATTCGGTAGAAATCCGTAGCGGCAATACGCCGTTGTATGTATGCGTTTTCCCCCTTATATTTGAGTGAGTACTCGTAGTCGGAACCGAACGAGGTTAGCTCCTCTTTGTGCGGTAGATGATTTCCTTGGAGCACGGGAAAGACACGGTGCGAGTGGCGATTGGGGTGGGGAAACCTTTGTTTGTGCTGTGCTAAGGCGCGGCTATGTCTCCGTGGTCGGCTGGATATCCCGTGACGCGCAAGTCATGTGGGGAAAGTGTCCCGGCGAGAATAGCCCCTTGTATGAGACTGACGAGAATGCCGAGCGGAGGGCAAGCCCGGGCAATGTAGCCATGAGCGGGTGGGGTCCAGCAAGGTGTTGGAACACCCTATTACTATTTGGACCAGGATGACTATACTTCTATAGGGATTTTGTGTTGTGACCTCCTTGTTGTTATAAAGGTCACTTAGGCTAGATAGAGTAACTCTCAGCTCGACGCAGAGTCGACTTCAGCTCGACGCAGAGTCGATCTCAGCTCGACGCAGAGTCGACCTCAGCTCGACGTGGAGTCGACCTCAGCTCGACGTTCCGTTGAACCCAGTTCTGCTTACAGAAAACACTCTCTGGCCGATGTGTGTCGTGCTCAGATCGACGTTTCACTGTGAGCTCGACATTTTCCAGACTTCCGTCAGTTTTGAATAGGAATTCAAATTCCTTCTGTCAGACAATTACTGCTGAAGATTTATTGGTCGTTACAGCATATCTGGTGCATGGCTCAAGGAATTTTCTAAGGAATGTCTGTCTGATATTTCCTTTGAGGCATGGACATTTAAGGAAAGCATTTAATGCTGACTTCCAACGGCTATCAAAGAAAAGGAAGAAGAAGACTCAGTTATTTTTTCATTCATTCATTTTTCAGACACACAGAGAATATACAGAATACAGAGAATAACAATACAGGACTTCAGCTGCTCTCTCTGTGATATTGTTTTGAAAGCTCACTCACAGGAATTCTGATTGCTTCAGACACAACCATCCAACCTTCTTGGATCATCTCTTGCTGGAGCAAATCAGATCTTTGAAGACCTGTCACCCTTGTGCAGAGCTCTCCTTCCTGAACTTCTTCTTGATCTCAGGGGGAGCTTTGACAACAACTACAGATCCACTTTTGCTTCTCTCTGCTTGTTGATAGAGAAGACAACCTCATCCCTTTTTCTTTTTCTTTCTGTACAGGGTTTTAACTCCCTTCAAAAGTTACTTTTGGTTTTGCTGAAACCTGGTCAAAATCAGCTCCTTTGGTTTGTGAGAACCTGATCAAAAACTCTCTGGTGATCAAGACACCTGATAAACTCATCTTGAAGTGGATTCCTATCAAGGGTGATAGAAGAGTGGATGTACCCAGATTTGGGGAACCACTATAGCTCCTTGTGTCGTCTGGATTGCTTGTTTCTTTGTGTTTTGCTTTGTGCTGTGAATTTCTTTTTACTCTGATTATTTGCTATAGCACCTTACACTAAGTAAAGTCAAACTTTCTCTGCACACAAGTTTTTATTTGCAAAATTATTTTAAATAACTCTATTCACCCCCCTCTAGAGTTAGGATTGATCTTATCCTGCACTTTCAATTGGTATTAGAGCGAGGTTGATCATTCATACAGGCTAACACCTGGATCAAAAGATCCCTGATAAGATCATTTCTCTCAAAGGGTTATTTTCCTTAGTTTTACTTATCTTTAAAACTCATGGCACAAAACAAGGACTTTGCTAGTACCAGACCTCCTATGTGCAATCTCTCTAAGTTTGCACTATGGAAGGCAAGGATTAGACTGTACATGAACTCTTTTGATGAAGACATTTTTAATTCTGTGTTGACAGATTGTCCAAGACCTCCCACAGGAACAAGTACATCAGCTGTTCCTCCTCCTTCAGGAACTGATGCTGACATAAAGAAGTGGAAGGCAGCAGATGCTAAAGCCATGAACATTTTGGCTCAAACCATGTCAAATGACATTTTCCAGAAAGTAGCTGATTGCAATACTGCTAAAGAGATCTGGGAAAAACTTTCAGAAATTGTATCAGGTTCTGCAGATGAAAGAAAGGATAGGAGATCCTACCTCATCACCCAGTATGAGAACTTCAAAAAGGCAGAGTCTGAGTCAGTTGCTGACATGTACAACAGACTGAGCCTAATCATCAGTGAGCTTAGATCACTAGAGAAGAACATATCTCTCACTGAGATAAATGACAAGATACTGACTTGTTTCCCTAGCTCTTGGGACTCAAGAATCTGGTCAATTAAAGATGGAAGAAATGTCTGTGAGTTATCCACAGAAGCTCTTCTAGGAAAGCTCAAGAGTTATGAGCAATTCATTAAGAAGAGAGAAGAAGAGCAGAAGACATCCACACCAACAGAAAAGGTTGAGAAAACCATTGCCTTTAAAGCACAGGAAGAAGAACCTAAAGAAAAGGTGTTGGGAAGTGAAGAGCTTATGAGCCTACTGGTCAAAAGGTTCAATAAGCTGAATAAAAGGAACTTCAGAAGATGGTCATCCAAAAACAAAGACAAGCCAAGGTATGACAGATCTACTAATAAAGATATTATCTGCTTTGGCTGCAGGAAACCAGGACACATTTTCCCCAACTGTCCAGAAAATCAAGATAAAGACAGAAGGGACAAGAAGGAAAGAAAAGATAAAAGGAAAGATAAGGAGTCAAGGAAGTACCATGACAAGCCTTCCTCCAGCAACAGCAAGCACACCAGAAAAGGATTTGTGGCTGAATCCTGGAGTGAATCTGATGAGTCTGATTCATCATCCAGCTCTAGTGATGATGAGGATGATGCAGAAGAAAAAGGATTCTGCATGATGGCCATCAGTGCATCTCAAAAGAACACTGATTCAGAGCCTGATGCTGATTACCTATCTGATCAGGAACTCACTGAGGATCAGGTAATAGATTCATTTGATTTTACCTCTGATGAATTTAAATCTGAGTTCAAATCTATGTGCATTGACTTGATTGAATCTCAAAAGTTGATTAAAACTCTCAGAGAACAATTAATTGAATGCAAATCCATTAACTCAGATAATCTTAGACTCTTAGAAGAGTTGAAGCAGTGTGGGGAGGAGATAGCCTCACTGAAAGGTGAGCTATCTAAGGCCAAACAATTTGAAGAAACCCTTAATGGGAGAAGTATCAAATTGATGGACATCACAAGTACAGTGAACTCAAGATTGAATGGTTCACTGGGCTTGGGTGCTTCATCCAGCCAACCCATAGTGCTGACAACTCCAATCAAATTTACCAGTGAGAAAGGTAAAGGAGTCTTGATAGTGGCTAGGAAGAATGCTGACTTAACCCAGGAAACTGGACAAAAAGCGTCGAACGAAGCTCGACGGACGTCGACCAGAGCTCGACGTAATCGCAAGAGAACGTCGAACTCAGGTCGACGCCCTCTACCTTCTGAACAAAGCAAGCCTTCGCCGTCGAATGGAGCTCGACGCACTCACCAGAGTCCGTCGACCGAAGCTCGACGTGCGTCGAGCCAAGCTCAGAGCAAAAGTCAGTTCTCAGGGGTTAATTCAAAATTTAATTCCAGCTCCACATCTCATCACTTTAACCCTTATGCTGAATGGATAATACCTCCTAGAAGATATCATCCTGTAGGCTATAAGAGCCAACCTGAGATGTCTTTTATTTCAGAATTTAAAGGATATCAAGAAAGGCCCAAGGTAAACTGGGTCAAAAACAATTGATTTGTTGTATGTGCAGATAAAGACCTATCCAATTGAGAACCAGCAGTGGTACTTGGATAGTGGGTGCTCAAAGCACATGACTGGCAACAAGGAGAACCTTGTGTCCTTCAAAGCCAAACATGGACCCAAAGTAATCTTTGGAGATTCAAATTTTGGATAAACAAAAGGCTATGGCCAAGTCAAAATAGGGTCAATTACATTCAAGAAAGTGGCCTATGTGGAAGGACTAAAGCACAACTTAATCAGCATCAGCCAGCTATGTGATGCTGGTTATCAGGTTTGGTTTACCAACTCAGCATGTAATATTACATTAAATAACAACATTGTTTTAATTGGTAATAGACAAGATAACATATATCTAGTTGATTTCAATTCATCTAAAGTAGATATTTGTTTATTTAACTCCCTTAGCAAACCTAATGAACTTTGGCATAAAAGACTAGGACATGTGAACCTTAGAACCATTGCTAAGTTATCCCAAGACAACCTTGTTAGAGGACTACCTTCTTGTCCCTACAAGAAGGAAGGACTTTGCAAGGCTTGTCAATTAGGCAAGCAAACTAAAAACAGTTTCAAGTCACTTAATAAGAGTGACTCACCTAGAATTTTGTACTTATTGCACATGGACCTTTTTGGACCAATTAATGTACAAAGCCTAGGAGGGAAATCTTATGCTTTAGTAGTTGTAGATGACTTCTCAAGATTCACTTGGGTGTTCTTTCTGAGGAAGAAGTCTGATAACTTCAAGATTTTGACAGATTTTCTCAAAGGCATACAGATTGAGTTCAATACTCACATTGCCCTGATCAGAAGTGATCATGGGACAGAGTTTGATTCTCTTCTTATGCTAGAGTTCTGACAGAATGAAGGTATCAGGCACACTTTCTCAGCTCCAAGAACTCCTCAACAAAATGGGGTAGTTGAAAGGAAAAACAGAACCCTTATTGAATCTGCCACAACATTATTGACAGATGCTCACCTTCCTCTAACCTTTTGGGCAGAGGCTGTGAACACCTCCAACTATGTTTTGAATAGAAGCCTGATACATAAACTAAAGGGTAAGACTCCCTATGAGTTACTCAAAGGGAAGAAACCTAAAGTAAATTACTTCAAAATTTTTGGTTGCATTTGCTTCATTCACAATAATGACAAGAAATACCTAGCTAAATTTGAAGCCAAAGCTGATGAAGGAGTGTTTCTGGGATACTCCATGACTAGCAAGGCTTATAGGGTTTTTAACAAGTGCTCAAATAAAATTGAAGAATCCATGCATGTTACATTTGATGAAACTAACATGTCTTATAAGGAGAAGGAGACTTCTACCATAAACAATTTGCAGGAACATTCAATTTCAGAAAATCTGAAGCAGCTTACCATCACAGACAAAGGGTCATTACCTTCACCAATTCAGCAAGACACTGAACTCAGTGACAATGAAGAGGAATTTCAGGTTTTGGAAAGTTCAAAAGGCCAACAAATTGAAGAACCAGTTGTTGTTCCACAAGAGGAAACAACAACACAGGTTGGTGCATCATCAACACCCCTTGTTGATCTTGCAACAACAAGAGATCACCCAATCTCACAAGTAATTGGAGATATCTCAGTGGGTGTGCAAACAAGGAATCAAGTTAATCAAAATATTATGCACACCTGCTTTCTTTCTCAAATTGAGCCTCAAACCATACAAGATGCAGAGAAAGATCCAAACTGGATCATTGCAATGCAGGAAGAGTTGAATCAATTTGAAAGGAATAAAGTTTGGGAATTAGTACCAAGACCAAGGAACCAGCAAATTATTGGAACCAAATGGGTATTCAGAAACAAGTTGGATGATCAATGAATAATTGTGAGAAACAAGGCAAGACTTGTTGCACAAGGATATTGCCAAGAAGAAGGAATTGATTATGACCAAACCTTTGCACCAGTTGCAAGGTTGGAGGCCATAAGAATCTTCCTTGCATATGCAGCTCACAAGAGATTCAAGGTATATCAGATGGATGTCAAGAGTGCATTTCTCAATGGAGACATCAAGGAAGAAGTTTATGTAAAGCAACCTCCAGGTTTTATCTCTCCAACCTTTCCTGATCATGTTTTTAAACTGCATAAAGCTTTATATGGTCTCAAGCAAGCTCCTAGAGCATGGTATGAGACCTTAGCTTATTTTTTGTTGGAAAATGATTTTAAAAGGGGTAGAGTAGACCAAACTCTTTTTGTTAGAACCCATAGGTCCCATACCCTACTAGTACAAGTTTATGTAGACGATATCATATTTGGGTCTACAGATTCAAACTTATGCAAAAAGTTCTCACAACTTATGCACTCAAAGTTTGAAATGAGTAGCATGGGTGAGCTTGCTTTCTTTCTTGGATTGCAAGTTAAACAACATGTGGATGGCATTTTCATTTCTCAAACCAAGTATGCAAGAGAACTGGTTAAGAAATTTGGAATGTCTGAAACATCCTCTATGAAAACACCTATGCCTACAAATGCTGTTTTAGATGCTGATGAATCTGGAAAACCAGTTGATCAGATAAGCTATAGAGCAATCATTGGCTCATTACTTTATCTAACAGCTACTAAACCAGATATAATGTTTGCTACATGCATTTGTGCTAGATTCCAAGTAAGCCCTAGAGAGTCCCACCTCACATTAGTTAAGAGGATTCTTAGGTATGTAAAAGGTTGTCCTAATCTAGGTCTCTGGTATCCACATGACTCAGGATTTGATTTAACTGGATTTTCAGATTCTGATTATGCTGGATGTAAAGTAGACAGGAAAAGCACCAGTGGAACTTGTCAATTCCTTGGTGATAGACTTGTCTCCTGGTTTTGTAAGAAACAAACCTTTGTGTCCACATCAACTGCTGAAGCTGAATACATGGCTGCAGGTAGTTGTTGCTCACAGATTTTGTGGATTCAAAACCAGCTCCTAGACTATGGGTACAACTTAGAGATGTCTAAAATCTTTTGTGATAATACCAGTGCAATATCTATTGCTCAAAATCCAGTTCTCCATAGTAGGACTAAGCACATAGAGATCAGACATCACTTCTTAAGGGATAATGTAGAAAAGAAGAAAATTGCACTAGAATACATTTCCACTGAACTACAGAGAGGAGATATTTTCACCAAGCCCTTGGATGAAAAGAAGCACTTCTTTTTCCTCAATCAGTTGGGAATGCTAGATGGAGACAGCATAAAATAAAACTCCAAGATTTTGAAACCCATAATTAACAGGAATAGGAAAAATTTCATTTTAAAATTTCCTGTCTGAGTGGTTGCTCTGAGCTCTGAACTAAGCTCGACGCTGCGTCGAACTGAGATCGACGATCCGTCGAACTCCAAAGCGTCGAACGTCGAACTCGACTTCTAGCGTCGAAATAAGTTCACAGCTCCCTGGCTTCTTGAGTTTCTCTCTCCCCGGTCGACGTCTTCGTTAAACGTCGACCTAAGCTTGACGTATAGCTTCATCCAAAGCGTCGAACGTTGACCTAAGCTGGACGTTGTTGAGTCGTTTCAGTTCTCCTAGAGCCTTAGAGCGTCGAACTGAGCTCGACGTTCTTTCCTTTTCTACGTCGAACCCTAAGTATAAAATCATTTTTTCATCGTCGTTCGCAGTTGCGCTTTCATATCTTTCTGCTCAAGCTTTCTCCCTCCAAATACCTTACTCTTGATCTTGGAAGGTATTCTTTTTGCAGGAAAATGGCAATCACAGCAGGAGCTCTGACGGCCATGAAGTTCGATTCTGGATTCGATATCGACTTCGACTCTTTTGATGGATCTCCACAATACTTTCTGGATATACTGGACCTCTTCAAGGAGCAGCAACTGGTTAACTTTATGTCAACCAGGATCCCTCTCCCAGAGTCAGAAATCAAAGAGTGGAGTCTTACAGTAGTTATCTCAGATAACAATACATTGACTGGGAAAGTTTCAGGAAATGAGGTAGCCATCTCACCTCAAATCATTTCAGAAGTTTTCAACTTTGCTGCTGGAGATGATGGCATAGAACTATCTGTGGAAGAGTATGCCTTGATGCTGGACAGGATGGGGCATGCTGCTGGTAACCCCTCTAAACTCCTCAAAGTTAACCTAGCTATTGAATATAGGTTATTAGCAGACATTACAGGCAAAGTGATCTGTGCAAAGAGGACTGCACATGATGCAATTACTAGGCATCAGTTTTGCCTTATGGCTGCACTTATGGATAAGAAACATCCCAACTGGGGATTGATTGTGTTTGAAATGATTAAGAAAAAATTGGATAAAAACTCTGTCCACTTTGGAAGAGTTCTTGGGTTGATTCTCAACCATTGCTGCCCCCAACTGCTTGTGTCCTCCAAGAAGCACATCAATGCTTCCAAGAGGCTCACATGTGCCCTAATTGGCAAGTGGGACAGAAGAATTGTGAATCCCAGGGCAGCAGCAGCAATGAAGTCATCTGCAGACACCAGGACTGTAGAGGTCACTCTCCCTCGGTCCACTGGTCCAGAAGCAGGGACTTTGCCATCTGACTCCCTCAACCTCCAATCCACTTTCATCCCCTCAACCACAGTCATTCCATCCACTCAACCTCTACCTTCCTCCATCTCTACCATTGCCTCCTCCCTTCCACCTCACACTACTTTCCTTCCCATAAGCTTGGATTCCTCATCTCATGAGGACCTCTTCTCCTTTGACATTCATGAAGACTCCTTCATGGATGCCTCTACCTCCTCTCCACATGAATTCCCCCATTCATCAACTTTTTCAGAACTGCTCTTTTCCTCCATCCATGAACCAGTTACACCTCCCTTGTCTGCACCACCCTCAACATCTTCCCCATTTACATTTTCTGCTACTCCCTCTACCTCTACTCAAGTCCCACTTGAGCAAGTAACTCTCCTGCCCCTGGCCAATCAGATTTTTGACCTTCTGTCCCCTAGGCTCTCCTCCCTCTTGGATGCCAAGCTGGCTCCTCTCCTCCTTTCCCTGAGAACTCTCTCTGCCTCTGTCTCCTCCCTCTCCTCTCATCTGGCATGCCCTTCTTCTGGGGGCCTAGAGTCAGCTGCCACTGATTCTAGGCAGGGGGAGATGTCTGCAGAAGAAGAGCTGCATCCTTCATTAGTTCAGCTTGTACACACTTGTTCAGAGACAGTCTCAGCAGCAGAAGTTCAGATAGCATCTGAGGCTCCTCCTCAAAATTCAGAACAGCTTCAAGAAGACCTGTCTAGGGCTATTATCCCTTTTCAGAAGACCATGATCCCTGATGTAGCAGTGGTAGCAGTGGCTCCTGCTAGTGATGAAGTTGAAATAATAGTAGCTGCTGAAACTTCAGGTGAAGTAATTGAGACACCTGATGCAGTTGAGACCCATGTCTCCCAAGGCCTTCAGGAACCAGCCTCTTCAGTTTCTATGGCTCCTGAGGCTATTCCCTCTCCTGCAGTGGTAGACTTCTCCTCCACTCTGACAGCAGATCTTCCTCCAGTCACCTCCTCAGCAGCTCCAGCCTCCATCACTTTTCCTATCTCCAAAAGAAAGTACATAGATCCCTATGATGACTCTCAGAGTTCAGAAGATGAGTTTGCCACTGATTCTGATGACTCCTCTGCAACCATTGCAAGGAAGAGGAAAGCAAGATCAAAAGCTTTGAAAAGAGTTCCAATGGCTAGAGCCACAGACCATGACATTCCCTACTATATCAAATACAATTGTGAAATCACAGAGCCATGGATGCAGTACTCCCAAAATCAGAGAAAAGCAATGAAACAGAAAAGAAAATTCAATGAAGGACCAACCAAACCTGTCCATCAGCCTCCACCTCCACCTCCTCCAGATGCAGGTGCAGGTGCTAGTCTATCTTCCAATCCAGCCCCTTCAGCTCTACATGGAAAGACATATCAAGCAAGAAGATATCAAGGAGACAGTCAGCAAAGGGGAGGTCAGCAAAGAGGAAACTATAGAGGCAGGCAGTGCAGAGGAAGATCAGGTTCTCAACCTTATCAAAGGGGAAGAGCCATTGATCCAACCTCTGGTCCCTATCCTTATAGACCTAGAGCTGACCTCACCCCAACTACCTCTCAAGAACTCTCCTCTAACAGATTTGAACCAGCAGTACCTTTTGAAGATCCCACCAAAACTCCTGCCTACTGGAAAGCTAGAATGACAGAAATGGCTGCTTTAAATGAGATTAATAAAGCTAGAGAAAAAGGTCTGGACACCTCTCATATCAGTACAATGTCAGACCAAAGAAAAGAGGAATTGGAGAAATATAATTCTAAGAAATTCTTTGATTCAGACAGATATATGCAACTCCATCCTGCAGCTGTACCACCCAGTGCAAGAGATCAAAAGTCTTTAGGTGCAGCTGATGATTACAGATCTAAAAAGGAAGCTTCAAATCCAAACAGAGAAATCATCTTCAAGAAGAGTGATCAAGACAAAGCCCCAAAGAGAAAGTAAAGTAAGATGCTTTAATTCTTTCTATATGCTGGACTCAGGACATTTGAACATTTGCGCTGCTATATAATGTTATATATGCTGCTTTTTATTCTGACATGTCTGGTTGTATTGTAGTGTATTGTATCTGCTTTATCTTTCTTTGAATCCCTAAATTCATGTAAATAGTAATCCTAATCCAAATAGGGGGAGATTGTTGGAACACCCTATTACTATTTGGACCAGGATGACTATACTTCTATAGGGATTTTGTGTTGTGACCTCCTTGTTGTTATAAAGGTCACTTAGGCTAGATAGAGTAACTCTCAGCTCGACGCAGAGTCGACTTCAGCTCGACGCAGAGTCGATCTCAGCTCGATGCAGAGTCGACCTCAGCTCGACGCAGAGTCGATCTCAGCTCGACGCAGAGTCGACCTCAGCTCGACGTGGAGTCGACCTCAGCTCGACGTTCCGTCGAACCCAGTTCTGCTTACAGAAAACACTCTCTGGCCGATGTGTGTCGTGCTCAGATCGACGTTTCACTGTGAGCTCGACGTTTTCCAGACTTCCGTCAGTTTTGAATAGGAATTCAAATTCCTTCTATCAGACAATTAATGCTGAAGATTTATTGGCCGTTACAGCATATCTGGTGCATGGCTCAAGGAATTTTCTAAGGAATGTCTGTCTGACATTTCCTTTGAGGCATGGACATTTAAGGAAAGCATTTAATGCTGACTTCCAACGGCTATCAAAGAAAAGGAAGAAGAAGACTCAGTTATTTTTTCATTCATTCATTTTTCAGACACACAGAGAATATACAGAATACAGAGAATAACAATATAGGACTTCAGCTGCTCTCTCTGTGATATTGTTTTGAAAGCTCACTCACAGGAATTCTGATTACTTCAGACACAACCATCCAACCTTCTTGGATCATCTCTTGCTGGAGCAAATCAGATCTTTGAAGACCTGTCACCCTTGTGCAGAGCTCTCCTTCCTGAACTTCTTCTTGATCTCAGGGGGAGCTTTGACAACAACTACAGATCCACTTTTGCTTCTCTCTGCTTGTTGATAGAGAAGACAACCTCATCCCTTTTTCTTTTTCTTTCTGTACAGGGTTTTAACTCCCTTCAAAAGTTACTTTTGGTTTTGCTGAAACCTGGTCAAAATCAGCTCCTTTGGTTTGTGAGAACCTGATCAAAAACTCTCTGGTGATCAAGATACCTGATCAACTCATCTTGAAGTGGATTCCTATCAAGGGTGATAGAAGAGTGGATGTACCCAGATTTGGGGAACCACTATAGCTCCTTGTGTCGTCTGGATTACTTGTTTCTTTGTGTTTTGCTTTGTGCTGTGAATTTCTTTTTACTCTGATTATTTGCTATAGCACCTTACACTAAGTAAAGTCAAACTTTCTCTGCACACAAGTTTTTATTTGCAAAATTATTTTAAATAACTCTATTCACCCCCCTCTAGAGTTAGGATTGATCTTATCCTGCACTTTCACAAGGCTTCTTAGAATCGGTCAGTGTGAGGCGGAACCCTGACGAGTGAAGTCAGATTGTGCGGGCAAGCCCTAGGGTTATGACCCTTGTGCGGGTGGGGCCTTTGCAAGGTTCCGTGTGACGGCGTGTGTGCCGTTAGGGACATGGTGGTTCCCTTTTGTTTGCGGCTTTAAGCCAATGGGGAAACGGAAGTACCCAGTGTTTGATGTTGTGCTAGATGCATACGAGCTAGGGTGCCTTGGGTGAAACCCGGGTTGCATTCATGTTGCATAGTAGGCCCCTTTCACCTTGTACAAAACATAAAAAACATGTATGCTGTATGAGACATCCAAGCCTGTTTTACCGCTTTAATATATATATACTCTTTTGGTATACGAAGTGCTAACTTGCAGGTGGAGTGGTACCCCGGGGTCCGTTAGGGACGGCCGGGAGGAGATGTGTTTGTTACACAGTAGAGGTCAGCCTTTACTGACCCACGTTGCTTCAAATCCTTACAGGGCAAGGATTGCATGCAGGAGCTAGCGCGCCGGGCGAAAAGCTCTAAGCCTCATGAAGTGTTGCTGCGCCTGACTATTTTCTTTACCTTGCTTTGCTGTTGTTGTTTGACTATGTCCGGCTTGCATGCCGAGGTAGCCTAGGGGTGCTTGACACTTTTTATTTTTGGACTTATTGTGTAAGGCCTTAAGGCCATTTGATACTCTTCTGTTAGTGGATAACTTCTGTCAGTTAGTGTTCTGTTTCCGCTGTGTTTGTCTAGAATTTGAGATTGGGTAGTTTTCATATCATCTTTTAATACTAAAGCCGTGGCATCCGTATGTTGTGGGGCCCCGTCCGGACCCATATTATATGGTCTTTACATGGGAGGTGTTATATTTTGGTATCAGAGGGAGGTTCGCGTTCCAACGAGAAGTTTCGCGGTCGAAAGTATAAGTCGAGTCGCGTATAAGAAGTTATCCACATAGGAGTATCGTGGGACCATGAGTGTCCTGGTGTTCGAGTCTTGTGATTAGAGACTGATTTGTGTTTTCTTGCTTGTGTTTAGAGTGCAAGCAACGAGGCTGGGACCTCGAGGCCAAGAGAAGAGCTCTCGGCAAGTAGTGCGACTGCGCAAGGTCCGCTAGGGATGGGGGTCACACCGGCCGACTTCTGTCGTATGCTTGCAGAAGCGATGGTGGCGGCCCAAGCTGCAGCGACAGCACAGGTAGCAGCTCCCATTGCTCAGGTAGCAACTCCTGCTACCCCGGACACGGCAGCGACCGTGGCGGTTGAGGAAGCCAGGCGGGCAGAGCCGCAGGCCGAGAGAGTGGTTGTCGGGCATGGGGACCAGCAAATGAAGTACTTTCTGAGTTTCCACCCTCCAACCTTCAAGGGAATCAGCACACCCACAGATGCAGAGGATTGGTGGGCTAGAATTCAGGAGCTTCTGAGGGCGGCAGAGGTGCCAGACGAGAAAAAGGCAGAGTTCGCAGCCTTTATGTTGGAGGGAGATGCCAAGTTATGGTGGGTAAGCCACAGTGGCCGGCAGTTTCTGGGACGCACACCGTCCATCGAGGAGTTTGGGAATGCCTTCCTGAAGAAGTACATACCCACCTCAACGAGGTTAGCCCTCCAGAGGCAGTTCCTACATCTGGTGCAGCGAGACAAGTCAGTGGATGAGTATGTTCAGGAATTTACTCGCTTGGGTCGTTATGTAGGGACGACCATGGCAGACGATGAAGAGAGGGACAATCTCTTCTATCATGGACTGAGGGAGAATCTAAGACAACCCCTCATATCGATGAAACGTGCGGGTTTCAACGAATTGGTGGAGGCGGCCCGAATTTTGGAGAGTGACATGGAGCGATCCCAGCGTCGCAAGGGTTTCACACCCAAACAGGGGGAGGAGAAGAAGCCTGCTCAGTCCCATGGAAAGGCGGAAGGGAGCCGATGGAAGAAGAAGCCTTCCCCATATAAGTCGGGCGAGAAAAGTAATTGGACGTCCGAAGGGTCACGCTCTAAGGGCCCTCAGACGTGCTATAGTTGTGGCAAGCCGGGCCACATAGCAAGATTTTGTACCCAAGGGGGCACTGAGCAAGAGCCAAGGCAGGAGCAAACTGTGCGCTCCGGCCCCAGTGCCGCAGAGAAAGGGAAGATGGCGGAGTCGAGTGCTTCTCGGTTTCAACCAGTGCAGCCAAGGGCCTACAACCTTGGGCAACAAGAAGCAATCCGTCAACCCGATGTGGTGACAGGTACGAGAGTTCAACATGCACCTTAGATTCCTGTCTTTCAAGCCTTTATGTTTGTTGCATGTGTGTAGGCTTTGTAATGGTATCTGGGTACCCCGCTAGGGTACTCTTTGATACGGGAGCGTCGCACTCCTTCCTTGCGGAAGGCTTTATCCGGAGGATTGGAGTGGAGTCTTTCTCGACGGACTCCGAGTTGAAAGTGCGCATGCCCAATGGGTCATCTATGACTACCAGGGCTAGAGGCCGGATTTGTTGGAGTCTTGAGGGAGTCAACTTCATATTGGTAGCGGCGATCTTGCCGTTGTCCGAGTTCGATGTGATTTTGGGGATGGATTGGCTAGCGGAGCAGAGTGCCAGTATCGACTGTTTGTCCAAGGTGGTAACCCTGAGGGGCGTGGGGCAAGCGGAAGTCAAGTTTGAAGGCATGCATGGAGTGGCCTGTTCCCTAGTTTCGGCACTTCAGTTAGTGCGAGCTATTAACCAGGGAGGTGTAGCTCTAGTAGCGTTGTTGGAGGTTAGCCTTTCCAGGCTATCTCTTGGAGAAGTGCCCGTGGTGGCGGAGTTTGGAGATGTATTTCCTGAGGAGCTACCAGGAGCACCTCCTCGACGGGAGATTGATTTCTCCATCGAGTTGGTGCCCGAGGCTAGACCAGTGTCGCGTCCACCCTTTAGGATGGCACCAAAGGAGTTGGCCGAGCTCAAGGTTCAATTGCAGGAGCTTTTGGAGCAAGGGTATATCAGGCCCAGCTCTTCACCGTGGAGTGCGCCGGTGTTATTTGTAAAGAAGAAGGACGGTAGTATGCATCTGTGCATAGACTACCGAGAGCTGAACAAATTGACTGTCAAGAATAAGTATCCGATTCCTCGGATAGACGATCTCTTCGACCAGTTGGTGGGGTCGGTGGTGTACTCCAAGTTGGACCTGAAGTCCGGGTATTATCAGTTGCGGATTCGTGACGAAGACATACCCAAGACCGCGTTTGGTACGAGGTATGGTCATTTTGAGTTCTCGGTGATGCCGTTAAGGCTGACGAACGCGCCGTCCATGTTCATGAACTTGATGAACCGAGTATTTCGCGAATATTTGGACTGGTTCGTAGTCATCTTTATCGATGACATATTGGTGTATTCCAAGTCGGAAGCGGAGCACGAGTCGCACTTGCGGATAGTGTTACAAGTGTTGAGAGAGAACCAGCTCTATGCGAAGTTATCGAAATGCGAGTTTTGGTTGGAGAAGGTGGCGTTTTTGGGCCATGTAATCAGTGGGGATGGGGTGGCAGTGGATCCAACGAAAGTAGAAGCCATCAGAGAGTGGCCAGTTTTGAGGACCGTGGCGAAAGTCCGGAGTTTTCTTGGACTAGCCGGGTACTACCGAAGGTTTGTGGAAAACTTTTTGCGGATAGCTCTACCCCTCACTTCACTAACTCGCAAAGATCAGAAGTTTGTATGGACTCAAGAGTGCAATCAGGCATTTGAAACCCTGAAGGAGAGGCTAATGACGACGCCGATCCTAAGTCTACCAAAGGGGACCGAAGGATTCCAGATTTTCAGCGACGCATCCGGATGCGGTTTAGGGTGCGTGTTGGTGCAGCATGGTAGTGTGATAGCCTTTGGGTCGAGGCAGCTGAAGCCCCACGAGAGAAATTACCCCGTCCATGATTTGGAGTTGGCGGCGGTAATTTTTGCTTTGAAGTTGTGGAGGCACTACGTTTATGGTGCAAAGGTGGAGATCTTTACGGACCACAAGAGTCTGAAGTATCTCCTAGATCAGAAGGACCTAAATATGTGGCAGCGCAGGTGGGTCGAGTTCCTTGGGGACTACGAGGTGGCGATCCAGTACACGCCAGGGAAAGCCAATGTGGTGGCAGATGCTTTGAGTAGGAAATACTCGGGGCAAGGAAATTGGATTGAAGCTCACGATGAGCAGTTAAGGCGGGACTGGGAGTCCCTTGGTTTGGAATGTGTGGCAAGAGGCGAGTCTAGCGTGGCTCGATTAAATTGGATTGAGATGCAGAGTGACTTATGCGATCGTATTCGGGAAGCGACCCGTGTAGATGCGGAGTTCCAACCTTTCGTGGAGGAAGCTCTAAAGGGTGAGGGTAGCGCCTGGGAGATGGTTGATGGAATTCTGAGGAAGGGCGGAAGGATTTGTGTACCGCAGTTCGGCAAGCTCCGCGAGGAGTTGATGTTTGAGGCCCACTTCACTAAGTACTCCATTCACCCGGGCAGTACAAAGATGTACTTGGATTTAAAGAAGTCCTATTGGTGGCCTGGGATGAAGCGGGACGTAGCTTTGTGTGTGAGTCGGTGCCAAACTTGTGTCTTGGTGAAGGCCGAGTGTCAGAAGCCGGGCGGGCTCTTGAAGCCTCTTCCAATCCCCGAATGGAAATTTGATGACATCTCCATAGATTTTGTGCATGGGTTGCCTAGATCGCAGCAGGGTAATGATGCCATTTGGGTGATTGTGGACCGCTTGACCAAAGTGGCACATTTCATCCCAAACCGGAAGGAGGACGGTGTGGAAAAGTTGGTGGAGTTGTACGTCCGCAATATTGTACGACTTCATGGGATTCCGAAGAGTATAGTCAGCGACCGGGATGGACGTTTCACGTCTAAGGATTGGCGGTTGGTGCAGAAGAGCTTGGGCACAAAACTCAAGTTCAGTACGACATTTCACCCTCAAACCGATGGGCAAACTGAGAGAACGAACCGTACTTTGGAAGATATGCTAAGGATGTGTACTCTCGACTTCGGCAAGAAGTGGGAGGATCACCTCTTCATGGTGGAGTTTGCTTATAACAATAGCTACCAAGCTAGTATCAAGATGGCGCCATACGAAGCTCTTTATGGGAGGCGGTGTCGAACACCGATGTCTTGGACAAAGGCGGGAGACACGAAGCTTTTGGGGAAAGAAGTGGTAGCCGACGCTAGTGAGCTAGTGCGGATCATCCAAGAGCGCATGAAGGTAGCTCAAGATCGGCAGTCGAAGTATTTCAATGCTCGCCACAGGCATGTGGAATTCGCTGTGGGCGACTGGGTGTATCTTAAGATCAAGCCGTTCAAAGGCATTTCACGAATTCGCTGACTCAAGAAGCTGAGTCCGAGATTTTTGGGACCATTCAAGGTCATCGAGCGAGTGGGAGAGGCAGCGTACCGGTTGGCATTGTCCACAGAGCTAAGTGGATTGCATGACATTTTTCACGTCTCCGTTTTGAGGAAAGCGTTGTTAGAAGCCAGCGTGGTGATTCAGCCGACGGCGGTGCCGGTAGAGGAAGACTTGAGGACGCGAGTTCGTCCAACCGGGATAGAAGATTCAGAGGTTTGGTAATTGCGGAATAAGGAAGTCAGACTCGTAAAGGTCCGTTGGGACAACTGTGGCTGCGAGGAACTCTCATGGGAGCGAGAGCAGGCCATGCTGGAGGAGTACCCCGAGCTTTTCTCCTCAGGTACCGTTTAGAATTTGTGTACTTTCCATGTTTTAAATTTCGGGACGAAATTCTTTGAAGGGGGGGAGAATTGTAACACCCCAAAACTTGGAAGGGGAATCGACGGCGTCGTTTTGGCCAAGTTTGGGTTTTGGGGGTAGGCACACGGCCTGTGACACGGCCGTGTCACAAGCCGTATTGTGCCTGCGTCGTCGAGCCGTGTTGCGCCTGGCTCGTCGAGCCGTGTTGATCGACGATCGGCGAGAAGGCACACGGTCTTGGACACGGGCGTGTCCCAGGCCGTGTCCTTCTCGGGCTGTTCGCAGGATTTATTCTGCTAGGAGTGACACGGGTCACGACACGGCCGTGTCGGGGCTGACACGGGCGTGTCGAAGGCCGTGTCTTTGGCCGTGTCCTTCTCTGACTGGGAAAGTTGGTCGGTAGGGGGAGTGACACGGGTCTCGACACGGGCGTGTCAACGACGACACGGCCGTGTCAGAAGCCGTGTCAAAGGCCGTGTCAAAGGCCGTGTGCTGGTTTTCGAATCGGTCGAGACGGTGAATGGCCAACACGGCCATGCACACGGCCGTGTTGCAACCCGTGTTCGGCCCAGATTTTCTATTTTGGGTTCCGATCGTGGCCGTTCGTTCTTTTCTTTGGAAGATCCAACGGTGGGGAGCCTCCCTGGGCGGTTTAAGGCCAGGAATAGGGTTTCAAACCCTCATTTTCCATTTGGCTTTATCTCTCTTGATTCTAGAGAGAAGGGAGAGCAAGGAGGAGGAAGGAGGCCAAGTTCCGGCGGCCGGCGAAGCTTCAGAGGTCCGTTTCGCGAGCGGAGTTCAGATCCGCGAAGGTGGGAACGTTGCGGTGGTGTTCAACCGAGCAAATCTTCTCCATGTCTAGGAAGAGGGGACGGAAGGTAACGACACTTCTCCTCTCGGTTTTTAGGATTTAGGATGCATGAATAGTATCCCCTTCCTTTCGTATTTTAAGCACTGAATCTCTCAAATGAGAGGGATTCGTGTAGCCTAGGTTCAAGAGGAACCTCCGGGTTGAGTATGTTCATCCCGGCATGCTTTGCATTAGAGATCCGCTCCGTTAGCGGATTAGGCATTGTGGGTGAAGCCGTGGTCGCGACCGTTAGTCCGACCCGGTGATGTTGCATAGCGAGCTTCGGGGATTCGGTAGAAATCCGTAGCGGCAATACGCCGTTGTATGTATGCATTTTCCCCCTTATATTTGAGTGAGTACTCGTAGTCGGAACCAGACGAGGTTAGCTCCGCTTTGTGCGGTAGATGGTTTCCTTGGAGCACGGGAAAGACACGGTGCGAGTGGCGATTGGGGTGGGGAAACCTTTGTTTGTGCTGTGCTAAGGCGCGGCTATGTCTCCGTGGTCGGCTGGATATCCCGTGACGCGCAAGTCATGTGGGGAAAGTGTCCCGGCGAGACTAGCCCCTTGTGTGAGACTGACGAGAATGCCGAGCGGAGGGCAAGCCCGGGCAATGTAGCCATGAGCGGGTGGGGTCCAGCAAGGCTTCTTAGAATCGGTCAGTGTGAGGCGAAACCCTGACGAGCGAAGTCAGATTGTGCGGGCAAGCCCTGAGGTTATGACCCTTGTGCGGGTGGGGCCTTTGCAAGGTTCCGTGTGACGGCGTGTGTGCCGTTAGGGACATGGTGGTTCCCTTTTGTTTGCGGCTTTAAGCCAATGGGGAAACGGAAGTACCCAGTGTTTGATGTTGTGCTAGATGCATACGAGCTAGGGTGCCTTGGGTGAAACCCGGGTTGCATTCATGTTGCATAGTAGGCCCCTTTCACCTTGTACAAAACATAGAAAACATGTATGCTGTATGAGACATCCAAGCCTGTTTTACCGCTTTAATATATATATACTCTTTTGGTATACGAAGTGCTAACTTGCAGGTGGAGTGGTACCCCGGGGTCCGTTAGGGACGGCCGGGAGGAGATGTATTTGTTACACAGTAGAGGTCAGCCTTTGCTGACCCACGTTACTTCAAATCCTTACAGGGCAAGGATCGCATGCAGGAGCTAGCGCGCCGGGCGAAAAGCCCTAAGCCTCATGAAGTGTTGCTGCGCCTGACTATTTTCTTTTCCTTGCTTTGCTGTTGTTGTTTGACTATGTCCGGCTTGCATGCCGAGGTAGCCTAGGGGTGCTTGGCACTTTTTATTTTTGGACTTATTGTGTAAGGCCTTAAGGCCATTTGATACTCTTCTGTTAGTGGATAACTTCTGTCGGTTAGTGTTCTGTTTCCGCTGTGTTTGTCTGGAGTTTGAGATTGGGTAGTTTTCATATCATCTTTTAATACTAAAGCTGTGGCGTCCGTATGTTGTGGGGCCCCGGTCGGACCCATATTATATGGTCTTTACAGGGGAGGTGTTACATTGGGTCATCTCGTCTGTGCCCCTGGGAGGCAGCTCGCCTAAACCACTCTGGGTCAGCTCGCCGAGACCCCTGGGAGCTAGTCCCTGGGGGGTTGGGGTTGAGTTGTTAGCCCGAGGGGCAATGCTTCTCAGCATCTCCATGATGCCTTGGATGGAGGCCATGAACTCCTCCCTTCCTACGAAGGGTCCGGGGTTGGGTAGCTCGCCGAGATCATCACCACCTCCCTGATCTCCAGCCATGACTCTCTCCCAAGATCTTCTGTGTTGGTCACTCTCCACGCTCACCGCACCAAAATGTTGAAGCCAAAATTGACCTCTCGTGGAGTTCGGGGTCCCAAAAGAGGGGTGACCTCACACCTACTACACTCGGAGGAACGTCATGGACCAAAGACTTGGGAAACTAGGAACAGACCCTCGGCTCTAGCGTGGAGGTCCCACCTCATACCCGAAAGTCTTTTGAGATCTCCCCCTCCCTAACTAATGCTGAGCAAGGTGCCTTGGAGGAAGAAATCAAGGGGATTTAAGTGATGAAGAAGCCCTCCTTTCCAAGGCACCCCTAAGGGCCTATTTATAGTTTTATGGGAATGACCTGCAAATAACCAACCTCCACTACTCTGAAAATTACCGAAATGCCCCTGGATTGCCCTGCCAACATCTGAATCCCGCTGTTCTAAGCGGCTAATTGCAGTCCACCAGGGATAGTCCCTCAGGAAAGGCGACCTAGCGGTTAGGCGAGAAGCGAGGGGCGGCCTGGGCGAACAGGCGGCCTGCGATATGAGACGACCTGCTGGGCGAGATGGTCTGCCTGACGAGACGACCTGCCTGACGAGACGGCCTGCCTGACGAGACGGCCTGCCTGACGAGACGGCCTGCCTGACGAGATGGCCTGCTTGCGGGCTGGGGCGGCCTACGAGCTCGGGCCTGGGAGACTCTTCAAGGGGGCCCTGGGGAGATAAATATTTCCTCCCCTACTAGTATATTACGCAGGTCCACCCAAAATTGGTCTCTAGGAGTGCAAAACTCTCAAAAAGCTTAAAACGTGCGTCAAGTCTTGCACCTTGTTTGGGGCCCTCTCTTCGTGAATACGGGGTTGTACAAGTTGATTAACAACTTCAGGACTTATTGGGAAAGTATAGCAGACTATACCCATTGATTTCTCTTGAAAAACTTCTGGAAGATAATTTATATATGCAGAATCAAAAGAATTCAATAAACTGAATAAATCCACCTTGGGATTGACAAAGCAATCACCAATAGTTAAGATCTCTGGTAGATCTTCTTGTTCATCTGTACAAATCATGTCAATCTCAACTACTGTATCAATATATACATCTGCATCTGTTGTTGCTGTTGTACTACTGATGGAGGAGAGAGCACTAGAACTTCTTCATTGGACATCTCCTCCTGCCTAGTTTCAGAGGGTCCTGAATCCAGGCCCCCAGAAGAAGGGACAGTGGGGGAAGCAGCAAAGAGAGCAGAAAGAGAGTAAATGGAATCAGCAAGAGGTTGAATTTTATCTGCTATGAGATTTTTGAGGATAGGAGTAATGAGTTCCAGGAGATGGGAGATGGAAGGAGAATCTAATTGTATAAACTCAGATGGTGTCTGAGTAGATACAAAAGGATGGATGATGGAGGATGAAGGGAAAGGTGTGGTGTCAGTCATTGGTTCATCTGTGGATGATGGTGTGTGGATGAGAGATGATGCTAGAAGGTCAAAAGATGGAATTGACAGAAGGTTGGAGAGTGGTATGTCAACAAGATGATGTGGTAGTGGGGATGAAGGGGTGTGATGTGCTCTAGAGATGCAATGGGAGTTGGTTCATGCACTGGAGATGCAATGGGAGTTGGTTCATGTTCTGGAGAGGCAGGTAGTGTTGGAGTTTGAATTTGTGATGTAGGGGTAGTGGATGGTTGTTGGAGGGGAGTTGATGAAGGAATGGAAACCTGTGGAGGAGTAGGTTAATGTTGAGAGTGAGGTAATGGAATCTGAATGGAGGGAATATCTTCTGGAGGGGGTGGAGTGGCTGTCACTGCCCTGGTATCCTCAGTAGTTCTGGAAGAGGATGAAGCCTTGGATGGCTTAATGATTGTCCTCTCCCATCTTCCAAACAAGGAACAAGTCAGCCTTTTGGAAGCATTTATGAATATGGTCTGGGAGACCAGTCATTCAGATGCCTTTTCCTGAAGGAAAATCCCAAGAATTCTCCCAAAACAAACTTCCATCTTTGTAATTTTCTTTTTAATTAAATCAAACAGAATCCTTGCCCAATTTACTGCTTTCTTATTGACCACAATACACATTACCAAAAATTTGTGCCTGGTAATGTAGTCATGGGCAGTATGCTTGCATAACAAGACTTTTCCCACAACCTCAGCCAAAAACTTATACTCAGCAGATAAATTTTTCTTTAATAATTTGTTAGGGTTTCCCTCAGAGTGACCCATTTTAATTAACATATCATCATAATCAGAACTATCAATCTCAATATCCTCATCACCATTTACTAAACAAAAAAATTTTGTTAAGACTGCAGGAGTTAGAGTAACCTGATTTCCAGAGATAGTGCCAGTCATGGAGTCAGCGTCTGGAGTAGAAGAAGTATACACCCATTCTCTAATCTCAGTCGTTGCTATCTTGATCCTGGTAGTCATGAATTTCTTTAACCGTTGAATCTCAAACAACTGTAGTATATCCAAGAATATCTGATCAGAATGTTGGAAAGATTAAAAATCAATATCAAAACCGGTGTCAAATCTCATGCTGGTGAGGGAACTTGCTGGAATCGTCATTGTCTTCCTGCAAAATGAAATCAAAGATCAAGTGCAAGGGAATATAAAGCGCGGGATGGATCTCGAAGAAAACCTAGTTATAAGATTTTCAGAATATGAAGTGGCAGACTCCGTCCTGCGAAATTAAACAAATTCTTCGATCTGAGTTTGACGAAATATTTTATTGACAAAATAGTTCGTCGATCTCAGTCTGAAGAGAGGAAAAATTTTCTTCGTTCTCAGGTTGACGAAAACTTTTCTGAAGCAATGTCGTTGATCTCCGTTCGACGAAAAAGACTTCACACAGAGAGTTCTTTGATCTCAGGTCGACAAATTTCTCAAGAACTGTCCTTAGATCGTCGATCTTCGTTCGACGAGTTGTAACCAATTCTTCGATCGCAGACAGAAAATTAAATTAATGCTTCTCCATTTATCATACCTAGCTGATTCAGAAAGAACAGATGTTTCTTCTCATCCAAGGGTTTGGTGAAGATGTCTGCCCTTTGTAAATCAGTAGAGAAAAAGGTAAGATTAATTTTCTTTTTGTCTACACACTCTCTAATGAAATGATGTCTTACATCTATATGCTTAGTTCTACTATGATACACTAGATTCTATGCAATGAAAATTGCACTAGTATTATCACAAAGTATAGTTGAATTATTTAAGTTGATACCATAATCTAAGAGTTGGTTCTGAATCCACAGTATTTGTGAACAACAACTGCTAGCTGCTATGTATTCAGCTTCTGTTGTTGAAGTAGACACAGATGTCTGCTTTTTACAAAACCAGGACACTAGCCTATCACCAAGGAACTGACATATCCCTGATGTGCTCTTTCTGTCCACTCTACATACAACAAAGTCAGCATCTGAGTATCCAGTCAACTCAAATCCTGATTTAGTTGGATACCAGCGTCCTAAATTTGGGCAACTCTTTATATATCTCAAAATTTTTTAAGGAAAATAATGTGAAATTCTTTAGGGTTCACCTGGAACCTAGCATAAAGACATGTAGTAAACACGATGTCTGGCCTACTTCCTGTGAGATATAATAGGGATCCAACAATGGCCCTATATAATTTCTGATCAACAGGTTTGCCATGTTCATCAGAGTCAATCGCAGCATTAGAAGCCATAGGTATTCTCTTAGCTGAAGCATCAGCCATCCCAAACCTTTTTATTAGCTTCTTAACATATTTGGATTGGGATATGAAGATGCCATCAGGTGACTGCTTCACTTGGAGACTAAGGAAGTAGGAAAGTTCACCCATGCTACTCTTTCAAACTTGGAATGCATAAGGTCAGAGAACCTTTTGCATAGTTTGGAATCAATAGAGCCAAAGATAATATCATCTACATATATTTGTACTAATAAAATTTTATCATGATGATGCTTAATGAATAAAGTCATATCTACAATGCCTCTAGAAAAATTATGCTCTTAGAGAAAGCTAGCTAATAAACACTATCTTGCTTGCACTTAAAATCTTTGTCATGCTCTCTCCTATGTTGAAACCAATTTCTTCAAACCGATGAAACATCCTATAAGGGAGTTGGTTGCCATGGAACAACCATGCAATCTGTTATTTGCAGATTCACTCTTTTGAGTTGACAAAATGTCTAGATCTAAAATATCCTTGTTGTAAGCAGTGTACCACTTCCTCCTAACTGCATATAAGTCTCCTAACTATCAGTTGTCCTGTAAGTTTCCTTTTAACATCATCTCATTTCAATATCTATCAAACTCAAACTCACTATCACACTTGATCATGCATTGGTAGAATAACATTTCTCTCATGGTTGAAACAATGGACTTTGAAAGGACCATTGTCAATGATTGTTAACCGATTGCAATAAACCAACAAAATAAATTAATGGTTTCTTTCGCAATGAAAGTGCAACTGATGCAAATACTTTGTCAATAATTGTTAACAACAATGAATGGTGTGCATGCGGAATTATATTTATTTAATTCGTAAATTGCATCAAAAATAATAACATCACCATAATAATCATAGTTTATCTTACCACGCTCATCCATCCTAAAAAATTCGTCAACCTCTTTAGTTCATTTGTGTGGACATTATAGGGGAACACATTATCCTCAAGTTGCCTTTACTGTTGCATCTTTAGCAAACTTACTGAGTCACCACATTCAATTAAAGATCTTTTACCGCTTTGGACATAATTATAAGCATCAACCTTGGTGAACCTTATATTTTCAACGCCTCCAACTTCTTCTGAGAGAAAATTATATGCATGCATTATTCTTATACCAGTCTCTGTCGTATTCTTGATAAGATTGTCTTGCATATCTGATATATTTCGATGTGACCTCAACAAATACTGCTTCTTCACCATTGTAAGAGGATAATTATGCTCCTCCACAAACTTTATAATTGTCCATTTCTTCTCATTAGAATCTGCTTTAAAATGAATACATGCAGGACAACCGGTTCGAGTATTTAATTATCGATATTTAATTGGCGATACGTTTGTGTGCTTCTTTTCGTCCTTCGAGCAATTATGTTCACGTGCTTTGATAATTCTTATGTGTGTCCAAAAAAGAATGTGTTGTAAATCATGTATTGTGAGCTTACTCACAACACATAACATAAGTCTCTTCCTCTGAATGAACAATTGGAAAAGTAAAATGTTCTTTAACGATCTGCAGGAAAACAAACAATACATTAAATCACTATACAATTGTACTTATTTGTACAACTATAGTTGAACTTCAAGAGTACAGTTGACGTTTATTATAAATGTACAGTTATAGTTTCAGACAAAAAAATAACAACCCTTCCAGCCAAAAAATAATAAGCATTTCAGTCAAACAAATAATGAATCCAAAAATACAAGTGAGGATAACATTAGAAGGATAGAAACACTATAATACAAACACTTAAAGATTGAAATAATGCAAGGTTAGGAAGCTTACTTACTCTTCTTCTCTAGATTATTGCTGCATTTGTCCCTTTCACTACTGCTAATCTACATTTTAGTACTCTCCTTCTCCAAGGATCCCTTCTCCAATGACATATTGTTGATGGCAAGGAAGCTGATCTCCGATGATGGGCATAAGTCCCTTGCACCTGGAATGTAATACGTGAGAATATGACGAAAAGGAGACGGCACACAAAGATTTAGGTTTGGAAGGAGGTGGAACCTCTAGGTTTAGCTTGCGAGGAAGAAGAAACCAGGTCAAGAGTTCCTGGCAGAAGGAGAAAGACGGTTTTTTCGGCAAGATTATGTTAGGGGGAAAGTGGGGGCCCGCATATATGCTATTTATTAGCGTTCCTAGAGAAGGGAATGCTACGTGTACTCAAAAAAATTCTCTTTCATAGAGAGGCCAAAAGTACACTGGCATATCCAAATTTTTTTGTAATTTGTTTTAAGCAGATCAAAATTTTGCTATTCGCAAATAAAATTTGACTATTCGTAGACCAAAATTGCATTTCCACAAACCAAGCTCAGCTATGTACATCCTCAAAATTAATTTGAAACATTTTATGTACTATTGTATTAAAAAAATTGAGCACCTCCCATTTCTAATATTTTGGATCTATTACTGGTTACCAAGATAAGAAAAATAGTTTTCAATATAAAAGTGAATGTAGTTAGGCTTCGTTTGGCACGGTGGTGGCGGTCATGAACACGGTGGTCATCAATAGTCGTCCGTGAACGCCCGATCGATCTCACCTAAAAAAATTCATGCATTTTATGCTCAAAACTAGTTTATTTTCTTGGTAGCCGTCATAACATTTGTCTTGCCAAACATACATTCTATGATAATGAAATTTTCGACCAAACTCACTAGAGCAAATAAGCCGCGCCAAACAAATTGAAGCCTTATAAGTGAGGTCGGGCGTTTACGAACAACATCTCACAACAACCCTGTTCGGCGTTCACGGCCTCAACCACCGTGCCAAATAGAGCCCAAATCTGAATATAGTGGCTCTTATTAGTCGCATGCAAAAAATGTTGCAGGAGAAGCAACATGAGTTCTCATAATGATCCGGGGTATCAAAAAATGCTAGCCGCCAAGCAAAAACTGCTCCTCTTTCTCTTACGAGAAGAAGGCTCTGTTTGGCACGGTTGTGGTGGCCATGAATATGGGGGTTAAATTGTCATTCGTTAAGGAAGTTCATCCACTTTTATGTTCAAACAGATGATGTTTGTTAGGTGATCCTTAACAATTTAACTGATGCAGTTTACAACCGCCGCCACCGTGCCAAACCGAGCCGGGCCTCCCCCAAAAATTTGCCTCTAGAAAATTCCACCAATATTAAAATAGTAGATATATCATATATATGTGTAATTTTTAAATACAGGAAACGCATATAGTAGAATCCTGCGGAAAATCAATTTTGATTCATATTTGTTTTTTTTTTTCACAAAATAAATCATGGATTATTGATCCATGCATTTTTATGATCATTTTAAGTAGTCATATGTATATATTTTGAGTTGAAAATATACTTATAAAAAATTGATTTTTTTTGAACTATTATTGCAACTGCATTTTACACTGAAAATGTAGTCCATTTGCAACTGTATTTTACGTTGCAGTTGTATTTTATATTGAAAATACAGTTCCGCGGGATTTTTATATGCGTTATACGTACAGAATTATTACCCCATATATATCATGCTCTGCTTGGCACGTCAGGGTGGCCGTCAGAACCACCGTCAGACTTTGCCAAACATACATTCTATGACGGTGATTTATTTTTACAAACTCACCAGAGAAAAAAAAAACATGTGCCAAATGGAGCCATAATTTTAACCAAATATTACGTGCAAACCGGTTTTAGATATGTGCAGCCAAAACAATAAATAGAATCTAATAAACCTTTAATTCAAAATAAATTCATGTCCATACGGATAAACCAACATTTCTTGTGCCCTACCCGCCCGATTATTTTCTCTTCTGCAGCGCCTCCTCCAACATCCATCGGCAGTGGCAGTGCACCCTCCATGCTTCCGCCGGCAGCGATCGAGTAGCTTCTCCATCCGCACGCACTGCCTCTTTCAAGATTCCTCCGACAGCGACCTAGCAGCGCTTCCATTCGCACACACTGCCAGTGGCGGAACTAGAATTTTATTTTGATCCAGACACAAAATTAAAATAAACAGTTATTTTGAATTTTTAATACTCAATTAATGAAAAAAAAATTGTAGTGATTATGGAATAAAAATTAAGAGTGGTGTTAAGGACACACCTATTTTGGCTATGGACACACACTTCAAAACAAAACGAACACTTTAAAATACCTATTCTCATTCCAAAAGAAACCCTAAGCACAGCCTACCCGATCGCCTTCCCCTCTCCTCTCTGTGCTCTCCACTGACCAGGCGTGGAAGGTCTTGCAATTCCGCGCCTAGCCGCCGCTCCCTCGCGCCATTTCCCTGATACCCAGCGATCTCTCCGCTTGGCGCTCCCACAGCAACCAGGCCGGGCTTCCAAGGAAACCCCGCTCCAACAGAACTCCTCTTCTCCGATCACGCAAGCATCTAAGGCGAGCCTCCTCCAACCTCCGCTCGGGCTTCCGCCATTCCCGGCCACCTCCCTCTGCCGAACGTTCCTCGTAAAATAGCTAGTTCAGTTGGGGTGTGTGTCGTAGTCATAGATCTCATGGTTTGAGTAGGCTTCTTTCATCGAATTGTTATTTTTGCCGGCCATGTTCTTTTTTGTTTCAGGTTTGTTTGGTATGGGTACCGATGAAGGTTGCTGATAATTGGCACATCAATCTTCTGGTATGTACCATTGCTATCCTGTGATGTAGCATCAATTTTCTACTAACATTTTTTTTTATTTTTAATTTCTTGTAAATTAATTCTTGTTTATAATTTTATTTACTAATTCTCTTTCAGTTCACTTTTGATTTGAGAAATGTTTGCTTGTTTCATACATCATACTACTTACATGCTCAATCCTTCTCTAAAATTCAAGACGCTCATGAGAAACATGCTTATCTTGCTTCTCCTGTGCCCAATTTTTCTTATTTATAGCATGTCATGAAAACAGTTTTTGTGACATCAATAGAAAATATAGGTCAAGTATTGTTATAAAGGGCTCTAATCCAGCAATCAGTGTCCAAAAAAAAAAATTAGACAGACTGGGTAAACAGAAGTAACTTGGATTGAAGTTAAAAATAATAATTCATGAAAGCTGACTTTAAATAGTTGGGATGGGGTTTTTGTTTTTGTGGTTAAAGGTTAATAATTCATTGAGTTGATGGTAAATGGATGTGATAAAATTTGATGATGATTGTTAATGCCACCTGAAATTTTATTATGCCTGCATCAAACAAGAGGGCATAATTTGCCTGATGCAAACAGTAGAAGATGATTACATCAAACCTGGAGTAAAGTTAACTCTTTTTTCACACCTTGAAAGTCAAGTTCAAGCAACATATCTTGTAATTTAAACAGTATAATTAAATGTGTAATAACTTATATACATGTACTCTTTGCACAGTTATCTAATTTTTCTCATTTTTAATAAAATTGTGTTCTCTTTCTATCTGTTCAGGTTTGGCTCTCATGTTTCATTTCCCCCAATATATAGCAAGATATTGGACAGTAGATTCAACCTTCTGTCGATTCAGATCAAATTACTGGTAAAATGACAATGTTTTTTATGTTTTTCTTTGGAGTTATGTAGTGTAATGTTTTTCTGTTTTTGTTTGATTTTCGTATAGGAAAAGATGAATATGGGACATACATTTGTTGTGAGTGACTCAAGTATAGACAGTAATGTAGATGTTGGGTTGCATTTATTACTGAGAGCACCTTTCCTAGTAAAACAGAATTGATAGAATGGGCTCGCAATATTGCTAAAGGGTTGGGTTTTGTAGTTGTAGTTCTAAGAGCTGATAAACTTGTTGGAAGAGCTAGACCGAGAATATTTCTAGGCTGTGATAGATCGGGTTTCCCGTGTGTCCACAAAAATAGGCCGAAGTAGAATTTAAGGAAAAGTAGCTCCAAACGTTGTGGATGTTCATTCACATTATGCGGTCAACAAGATACGTGTGGCGTTGAATGAAAATTAGAAGTTAAATGTGCAATACATAATCACGGTTTTGTTCATCTTGAGGCACATAGTTATGCAAGCAGATTAAATGAAAATGAACAAAAAATCGTGGAGGAGATGTACGCAACAGGTGTGAAGCCGAGGAAAATATTATCCACTTTAAAAAAAGGAATCATTCCAACACTTTCATCTTGAGAACTATTTATAATGAGAAAGTTAGACTGTTTAAGAAAGAATTGGATGGTAACTCTCCAATTCAATTTTTATACAGATGCATTAGAGATGCGGCTTATACGAGTTACAATCATGTCAATCCTACTAATGATGCTTTGGACAGTTTGTTCTTTGCTCATCCAACTTCCATTCAACTCAGCAAGATGTTTCCGGATGTTTTCATCATGGATTGCACTTATAAGACTAATCGGTACAGATTGCCTTTACTTTCTATAGTTGGCTTGACTTCTACAAACTTGACCTTTTTCGCCGCATTTGCGTTCATGTCTAACGAAACAGAATGTAGTTACAAGTGGGCCTTGGACTGTTTTAAAAGTGTGTTAGACTCTACTTCCTTGCCCAGTATTTTAATAGTTGACATGGAGATTGCTCTGATGAATGTCATACAGGCGGTATTTCCTTAAGCAAGAGTTATATTATGTCAAGTTCATATCAGCCGTAATATATTAGCTCATTGCAAAAAATTCTTTGAAAGTGGGAAAGAATGTGAGGCATTTCTGTCTGAATGGCAAGTTTTGGTTAAGGCAGATACAATTCATGATTACAATATGTGTTTCAACTTATTAGTAAACAAATATTCTGAAAAATATCCAAATGTTTTGAATTATGTGGTGAGTACTTGGTTAGAACCATATAAGGAAAACTTTATTTCGGCATGGGTAGATAAGTTAATGCATTTTGGGAATACTACCACTAACCGAGTGGAGAGCAGCCACAGTCATCTTAAAAAGTTTTTATAGGTGTCCGTGTGTAACTTGACTTCAATATGGATAACATTTGATCAAATGCTTAATTTACAACACACCGAGATTAAGCATTCTTTTGGACAAAGTTCAATACAAGTCAACACTGGTTATAGAGGATCACTATATACAGAGTTACTTGGTTATGTTTCAATTACAGCATTAGAAAAAATCAAAGGATAAGAAGAACTTGATAAGCGAGGTTGTGTAGAAGCCGCTAAATGTTTGGATCATATGCGGAACACAATGGGATTGTCATGTGCCCACGAATTAGTAACTTATATGAAACAATCGTTGGCATATCCTACGTGGATGGTTCATAAACATTAGCGTCAACTTACTTTAAGAACATATGAGTCTACAAAAATAAAGGAGGAAGATGAACATGTTAACATCATACAAATGGAATTAGATGGTCTACTACAAAAGTACAATATTATTTCTGATTCTCAAAGACAAGAAATGAAACGGAAGTTGCGGGAAGTAATGGAGCCAACGACCACTCAAACCAAAGAACCAATAATGCCTCTAAATTTAAAAGGAAGACCGCGTGGAAATTACAAAAAATTCAAAGATGATTACAAGTCTGCAAAAAGAGAACTATCTTTATTTGAGCATGTTTTGTTAGCGGAACAACGTCCCCAACATAAAGCTAAGAAATTCATTCCAAGAAGAAAGGCGGGGATCAACACATTTGTTGAATCCATTCGAAAGGAAATGTCGTCGTATATATCTAATTATATAGTCGATGCCGTAAATGTGATTGGCGATGGTCATTGCGGTTATCGAGTGGTGAGTAAGGCACTTGAAATGGGTGAAAATTAGCCACAAGTCCGGAGAGATCTCGCAAATGAAATGAAAAGTTTTGAATTTTTGTACAATAACCTATTTGGAAATATGAGACAGGCGGAACTACTTTCATCTTTGGATTGCACTACAGAACAGGCTCCTTTAGACAAGTGGATGACAATGTCGGACATGGGGCTAGTGATTGCTTCTTGCTATAATGTTGCAGTTGTCCATTTCTCAAAATTTCAGTCATTCACTTTTTTACCTTTGCACTCTTCCCCTCCGGCGAGTAAAAAAACCATTTTTATTGGATTTGTGAACGACAATTATTTTATTCAATTGCTGATGCGGGAGGATTGTCCCTTACCTCCAATAATCATTACATGGAGGCGATATCACGCTACACTTTCCGAAGAATGGGACTTGGCATTCATTTCAAGAATCAAAGATACTGATAATATGGAAAAAACAGAATAAATAGTTAATTTGATGGATCCTTGAAAATGAGGTACCCTTGTTTTTTAATTTGTAGACAAAAGCAATACTTACGAATACAGTGATTATTAATTTCTCTATAATGTTTTTTGTGCAGATTATTGGACAAATTTTGAATTTTGTGAAGACCAACAACTACTCTTAAGTCGTCTACGTATAGGTAAAAAATATACTCTCTACTTCTTTTACTGAAATTGCATATAATCTAAAATTTACATTTTTTTAGGCGGGAGATTGCTGAAGAAATGTGGAAATGAAAGAATTGAATGATTAAATTCCTATCACTAATGTTTTTTAAATGTATTCATATTGTAACAGACAGTTTAATGAATTAATTTCTACCACTATTATTTTTAAAAATTATTACCTAGTTAAATGACTTGTTTATTAGTAATCGGTTGCAAATAATAATTTGGGTTGTCCATAGTATGATTTGGTTGTACATAGTCATCTTGGGTTGTACATAACCATTGGTTGTCCATAGCCAAAATAAGTGTGTCCTTAACACCGCTCAAAATTAATTGCAAAGAAAAAAAAGTAAATAATTGAAAAGTAAAAAGTATATGCACAGGAAAAAAAATTTGTTATGAATCATGTTTTAATTTTCATAGATGACGAAAATAAGGTGAAAATAACTTATTATAGTTGTTTAAATTAAAATATTCATTACACCTATAAAAAAGTTCATAGTTAATTAGCTATAGTCTACAAATGCATTGTTGATATGACTGGCAATTACAAGAGAGGGAGCTCGGATAGATGGACATAGCTCCGCTCCGTAGGAGCTTTTGTGTTTCTCTGTCTTTTATTAAATAAAAAATATTAAATGTCATAGCAAAAAAACCTACATTTGGTAGACTACATGCTATATTTTAATTTTTCTCTAAAATTTGACCCGGGCACTTACCCGGGTGTGCCGCTACTTGGGTCCGCCCCTGTGACAGCTCTTTCAAGTTTCCATCGGCAGCACCACCATCAGCAAGCAACGCCGAATTCTTATTTGATGTAGCGACTGGTACATTTGATTCAAGTAAGCCCTCTTTTTTGGATTTCAATCATATTTGCTTCATATTTGTTGTAGCGACCGTTGATCACTTGATTCCAGTAATGGTGATTTCAATCATATTTGCTTCACTCTTTTCTGCAGTGACCTAGCAGCGCATACATCCGCACGCACGCATGATTTCAGTTCTGCCCTCACACAGTGGATCGTTTCCTGCACTACTTTGAGGTATTTAGTGTGTTGAGTTTCTGACACCTCCGCAATCCTCGTGCCCAGATCGTCGGGATCGCAACATGTCATCGATCCGTGGGAGGACACGATTCCTAATATGGGCTAATCTATCTTTAGGAATATCAATTAAAGGGGGAATCCTAATTTAGGAATGGTATTAAGAGGATTGGTTGGCTCCTTCCTTCCTTGGTTGGTGCCATCAATGACATTTCCTCTTCTTGTGATATCTCCTTAATTGGAGAGGGAGATCTTCACATATATAATGAGTGGGCTGCATCCCGATCAATTTACGCCATCAAGTGTAGCCATCCCATTTGAGATAAAAAACCAAAGCAAGGAAGAAGAGGAACTTGGGAGCCATCAGGCCATCCACGCTCAGCGACGCATTCGACGTTGAAGAAGCTAGGCTGCGGCAACAGGCGTGTTCAAGCGGAGCTGTCCAGCGGTGGCGGCTCCAGTTCCTTCCAGTTTGTAGGCTTCAGGTTACGACTCCAGGCAGCCGCGGGAGGAGGCGACGACTCCAGGCAGCAGCAGGTTAGGAGGCGGCGACTCCAAGCGGCAGCAGGCGGGGCCGTCCAGTGGTGGAGGCTCTAATGCGGTCCAGGCGACGGGATCAGGTGGAGTTGGTTCTGTCTAGCGGCGGCAGACAACTCTAGGCGGAGGCGGCAGTTTCAGACTCTGGCGACAATAGAGAGGCGGTGGCGTTCAGGCGATCCAGGCGGATCGACATCTGGTCGGGCTCATCCGGGCGGCCGACTGTGTAGTGGTGGATCCAGGCAGCGACAGTAGTTGCATGAGACGACGGATCTAGGAGGAAGAAGACAGGGCGATATCGTCAGGCATTATCGGCGACGACAGCAGCGGCGACAACATTCTTCTTCAGCTTTTTTCTTTTCTCTTGTTGTTCGACCGTGTTAACGGTCTCTGTTTGTAACTTGTAACCTCATTGATTATAGTGGATCTTTTCCGACGCGCTCTCCCCATGGACGTAGGAGCCCATCTCCGAACCACGTATATCTTTTGTCGTCTGTGATTGTATTTATGGAATTTCTTTCTATTTATGATTTTGTACCATTGAAATTGATCAATTATCTTCCGTTGCATGATCCGTGGTGAGTCACATAGTCGCGGATCGGATCAATTTCACAACAATTGGTATCAGAGGCAGGTTCCGCAGGGGTGATTGTCTAGACGTTCCGGTTTTAGATCTGGGTCAACGGTAGGTGACGACAATTGTCCACTCCCTATCTTCTCAGATCTATTCCGTGAACATTATTTAGATTGCCCAGTAGCTCTATGAGCAATAAGATGGCAGTAAAATTTGAAATTCCCAAGTACGATGACAAAATTGATTTTTGTCTGTGGCAAAAGCGGATCAAAGCAGTACTCATCCAGTAAGGTCTTCATAAGGCGCTCCTTGGAAAGGAGAAGATCGGGTTGAAGAAAGACGACGAATGGGAGGAGCTGGATCTGAAGGCCATCAACACGATTCAGCTGTGTTTGGCCGATGAAGTATTGTACAATGTAGTCGATACTGAGACTACAGCGGATCTGCGGAAGATGTTGGAGGAGCTTTATATATCAAAATTTCTCACGAATAAGTTGTACGTAAATAAACAACTTTACAGCTTGAGGATGTAGGACAGTACTCCGCTTCTTGACCACATGAATGTGTTCAACAAACTGATTTCTCAGTTGCGTAGTATGGACATTAAGGTCGAGGAGGAAGACCAGGCTCTTCTCCTGTTTCCTTCATTGCCAAAGTCCTTCAATCATCTGGTCACCATGATTCTGTATGGGAAGGACACCCTGAGGATGGAAGAAGTGATGACGACGCTGCTCTCAAACGAAATGAAAAGCAAGTCGAGCCCTGGAGCCGACGAGGGCTTATTTGTGAAGAGCAATGACCTAGCCCGGGGTAGATCGAGAGGAAAAGGCAAGGAGGAAGACTGACCTAGGTTTAAGTCCGGTGGCAGGAATACTAAATACCACAACTGCAAGGAGGAGGAGCACTAGAAGAATAATTGCCCGAAGAGGAAGTTTAAGAAGCAGACGCATGAGCCACATAAGGCTGCGGTGGCATATGAGGATGAGAATGACGTCGACGTTCTTCATTTCTCACCCAGCCTCGAGACCACGGGTTCCTGGATCTTGGATACAGGATGCACGTACCATATGTGCCCGAACATTGAATGGTTCTCTATCTTTAGGCAGTGTGAAGGTAGTCGTGTTTTTATGGGGAACGAATCAGAGTGTGAGACATTGGGAGTTAGTAACATCAGGATTAAGATGTTCGATGAAGTGGTCAGGACACTCACCAACGTTCGGTATGTGCCAAAGTTGAGAAAAAGCTTGATTTCTCTAGGCACTTTGGAGGCCGTCGGGTATTCTTATACCGTCAACGACGGATATTTGAAGGTCAAGAGAGGCGCGCAGGTAGTCATGAAAGGAGAGCGTTCTGGTACTCTCTACAGACTGATCGGTACCATGATTGCGAGTGTAAGGGCGAGGAGAGAGGTCAGGCTTCCTCTCAGGCTGTAGGATACGGTAACATATGTCTTTCAGGCTATTTCCTCAGATCCTGGTTCCTATGAAAAAGCTATATAGAGTAGAGACTGCTCTTAGGTGAAAGCTAGGAAGGACCAGTGGAGGAACAAGGCAAGATTCGTGGCGAAGGAGTTCGCACAGAGGAAGGGCCTTGGCAATGATAAAATCTTCACAGTCGTGGAGAAGAAGGGTAGATTGTCATCTCAGAAGTTCCCAGACACCGCAAGGGAGCCATCTGGCTCAAAAGTCCCACCAAGGAACTCAGGATTACTCAGAAGGCGATGGAGCTGCACAGTGGAAGTCCGAGTGCAAGTTGTCTTGCAAAAGACCCGGTCTATCGTGCAAGGACAAAGCACATCGGTGTGCGCTACCAGGAGTCAAGGGAGTTAATTGGAGGTGGAGACATGAAGTTGTGAAAGATCTCTACGGAGGATAACGGTGCGAACATGCAGGCGAAATCTTTGACAGGAGTCAAGTTCAAGAACGGTCTTGACTTGGCTCATACTGATGCATGTTGATCGAGAAGAGGACCCCAGGGATAGGGGGCTCGTAGTCGTCGGTAGGGGAGATCTAGGCTGCAGATAGAGTCACGTTTGTTAAGCGTCGAGGTGGAGTTCATCGCATGAGGCGTCAAGGTGATGATTATTGAGTTTATGACACCTCCGCAATCCTCGTGCCCGGATCGTCAGGACCGTGACACGTCATCGATCTGTGGGAGGCCACGATTCCTAATCCGGGCTAATCTATCTTTAGGAATATCAATTAAAGGGGGGAATCCTAATTTAGGAATGGTATTAGGAGGATTGGTTGGCTCCTTCCTTCCTTGGCCGGTGCCATCAATGGCATTTCCTCTTCTTGTGATATCTCCTTAATTGGAGAGGGAGATCTTCACATATATAATGAGCGGGCCGCATCCCGATCAATTTATGCCATCAAGTGAATCCATCCCATTTGAGATAAAAACCAAAGCAAGGAAGAAGAGGAACTTGGGAGCCATCAGGCCGTCCACCCTCAGCGACGCATCTGGCATTGAAGAAGCTAGGAGGCGGCAGTAGGCGGGTTCAGGTGGAGCTGTCCAGCGGCGGTGGCTCTAGTGCCTTCCAGTTAGCAGGCTTCAGGTTGCGACTCATGGCAGCCACAGGAGGAGGCGATGACTCCAGGAAGCTGCAGGTTAGGAGGCGGCGACTCCAAGCGGCAGCAGGAAGGGCCGTCAAGCGGCGGCGGCACTAGTGCGGTCCCGGCGACAGGATCATGTGGAGGTGGTTCTGTCCAGCGGCGAGAGACAACTCCAGGCGAATGCGGCAGTTTCAGGCTCCGGCAACAACAGAGAGGCGGCGACATTCGGGCGATCTAGACGGATCGACATCTGGTCGGGCTCATCCCGGCGACTGACTGTGCAGTGGTGGATCTAGGCAGCGACAACAGTTGCAGGAGGCGATGGATCCAGGAGAAATAAGATAGGGCGATATCGCCAGGCGATATCTGCGACAACAGCAGCAGCGACATCGTTCTTCTTCAGCTTTTTTGCTTCTCTTGTTGTTCGACTGTGTTAACGGTATCTATTTGTAACTTGTATCCTCATTGATTATAGTGGATCTTTTTCGGCGCGCTCTCCCCGTGCACGTAGGAGCCCATCTCCGAACCACGTATATCTTTTGTCGTTTGTGATTGTATTTGTGGAATTTCTTTCTATTTATGAATTTCTTTTTGTTGCCTAATCTATGGTGAGTCATGTAGTCACGGATCAGATCAATTTTACAACATTAGTGAATGTGAATGTTTTTTTGTTAATGTCATGTGCATCTCATATTTCAGTTGTGTGAGGTATTTAGGATTCCGGTACTTATGATTTTTTTTGTATACTAAATGAGTACAGACGATATCAAATTATTGACTTATGGTGAATCGTCTGAACCAACACAAATTGATGTTGGATCACATTTCGTCACGTCACAATGTTTTGAATTTAAAGAAGAGTTAGTGTCTTGGGCTCAGAAAATTGCAAAGGGATTGGGGTTTGTTGTGACAATCCAAAGTTTTGATAAGCTTACTAGTAGAATCAGATTTTTTTGCTAATTTCCTTGACATGAAAAATGATTATGAGAGCAGTTACCCACGAGTTTATTATGATGTTCTCACAACCTTGATCACGCCTTATAAAGAATATTTTGTTTCTGCATGGATGGATTTGTATTTACATTTGGATAATGCTATAACAAATCATGTGAAGGGCAGTCACAGTCAACTCAAGAAGTTTTTGGAAGTTTCAATAGGCAACCTAACTACTGTTTGGAAAACATTTGATAGATGATTAATTTACAACACACAGAAATTAAGAGGTCTTTCGGGCAGTGCTCCATTCAAATTAATAAGCAGTTCAACACTTCTTTATACTAAAATTTAGTAGGGTGTGTTTCCTTCATAGCTTTAGAATACATTAAAAAGGAAGAAATGCTAACAAAGTCAGGTCAAGCTTTAATTGGAGAGTGTACACATATGTTAGAAACGAACTAAAACAAACCGGAAAGAGTATAACTGAAACTTTATTATCAGAAAAAGGTATCTATTACAAAGGTATGTCCTCCCTTATATAGAATGGAGGAGAGATGAGAGAATACAAATAAGAGATGTGGGACTAAAAATTTACAGGACTAAGCGGACTGTACAGAACAAACCGCACAAGCCGCGCGGTTAGATAGAAGGGCTAACCACACGGCTACCACCAGAGAGAGAGAGACCGCAAGGGGAGGCCGCCTGAGAGCTTGGCAACCAGACAGCAACAGCACAGCAATCAAACCGCTGAATGGAAACCGCCAGACCGCGCGGTCTCTAACCCGCCAAGACAGACCGCCAGACCGCCCGGTCTCAACTTCAACACTCCCCCTCAAGCTGGAGCATATATATCGATCATGCCCAGCTTGTCACAAATATGATGAAACGAGGCGGAAACTGGCTTGGTGAAGATGTCAGCCAGCTCTTTATCAGAAGTGACAAAGGGAGTGCAAATTTGTTCCTTTAAGATCTCTTCACGAATGAAATGACAGTCGACTTCAATGTGCTTGGTTCTTTCATGGAAGACCGGATTTTTGGAGATGTATATGGCAGCCTTGTTATCACAGAACATAGGTAGCGGATGGTTGTAGACCTCTCCTAAATCCAGCATTAGAGCCCGTAGCCATTTTAGCTCACAAGTGGTCGACGCCATACTCCGATACTCTGCTTCAGCACTGGATCTGGAAACAACAGACTGCTTCTTGCTCTTCCAGCTTACCAGATTACCCCCAACAAAGGTGCAGAAATCGGAGGTAGACTTGCGATCCCCTTTGTCATCAGCGTAACTCGCATCTGAGTAAGCTTCAACCCTCAGATGACCATTCTTCTGGAAAAGCAATCCTTTCCCAGGTGCGGCTTTGACGTACTCCAAGATCCGTAAGGCGGACTGCAGATGACACTCCCTGGGAGCTTGCATGAATTGACTCACCTTGCCAACAGCATAGGAAATGTCGGGTCTGGTCATTGTGAGATATATGAGCTTACCAACAAGACGTCTGTACCTCGTAGTATCTGAAAGAAGAGGCGAATCATCTGTCCAGGTTTTGTCTTCTCCAACAGCCATGGGACATCGAGCAGGTTTGGCCCCAGTCAATCCTGCATCTTTTAAAAGATCAAGGGCATACTTACGCTGGGAGAGGACTAAGGAATTGGGCTTCCGAGAGATTTCGATCCCCAAAAAGTACTTTGGAGAGCCCATATCTTTCGTGACCAGATATTGACGAAGATGCCGCTTTGTCAAGGCTACCCCTTCCTGGTCATTGCCAGTGAGAAGAATATCATCAACATACACTGCAAGAACCACCAGTCCCGAGGAGGTTTTGCGAGTAAATAGAGAGTGATCGGCAGAGCTGCGCACAAAACTAACGGCCGCCACGATGCCGCTGAACTTGTCAAACCAAGCTCGAGGGCTCTGCTTGAGGCCATAAATTGCCTTCTTCAGCCGGCATACTCGTGTCTCCCCCTGAGCAACATACCCAGGAGGTTGCTCCATGTAGACGGCCTCCTGAAGATCACCATAAAGGAAGGCATTCTTTACATCCAGCTGGGAAATCGGCCAATCTTTATTGACCGCCACAGTGAGAAGAACCCGTATAGTACTGAGACGAGCCACGGGAGAGAAGGTGTCAAAGTAATCAACCCCATAGGTCTGAGTAAAGCCCTTAGCAACAAGGCGAGCTTTATAACGGTCCACAGTGCCATCCGGGGCAAATTTCACCACAAAGACCCAGTGACAGCCGACAACATCAGTACCGAAGGGAGGAGGAACAAAAGTCCAGGTACCCCGCTCCGTTAGGGTGGCCATTTCCTCATCCATGGCCATCTTCCAGTGAGGAATAGCAAGGGCCTCCTGGTAGAAGCGGGGCGTGGCAGTGGCGGAGATAGCTAGAGCAAAGGCCCTGCGAGAAGGGGTGAGACGATCATATAAAACAATAGCAGTAAGAGGGTGTAGGGTACACGTCCGCACCCCTTTGCAAAGAGCTATAGGAAGATCCAGGTCAGCAGGTTCCTCGGCATCCGGAGCATCCGTGGCAGAGAGAGCTGGCCCGGGAGTAGAGAGCGACGGCGGCGAAGATGCGGGAGACGGGAGTGGAGAAGAGGGAGAGAGAGGTGGAAGAAGAGGAGTGGACGGGGGCAGAGTAGGGGTGAATATCGTAGTGGGAGACGAGAGAACAAAGGGAACAGCAGGAGAATCAGAGGCTAGGAGAAGAGGAGGGGAGTCATCCGAGAAGTAGGAGGTATTCTCGAAGAAGGTGACGTCAGCAGAAACGAACGGCTTACGAAGGATGGGATCAAAGCAACAATAACCTTTCTGATTGGTGGAGTACCCCAGAAAGATACATTTGGTGGAGCGAGGAGATAGCTTATCACGGGTGGCAGAAGGGGCATGCACAAAGGCAGTGCATCCAAATATTTGGAGAGAGAGAGGAAACGGCTCCTTGCCCGGATACAAAATGGAGAAAGGGGTTTTTCTGTGGAGAACGGTGGAGGGAATGCGATTGATGAGGTAACAGGCAAGGAGAACAGCATAGCCCCAATAGGAGCGAGGAACATGCATCTGGGTCATCAAGGAGCGAGCGACATCTAGAAGGTGACGGTTTTTGCGTTCTGCCACACCGTTTTGTTGTGAGGTATAGACACAACTCGTTTGATGAATAATCCCATTTTGCATGCAGAAGGCAGAAAAGTCATGACTGATATATTCTTGGGCATTATCAGATCGAAGAACTTTAATAGAAACATCAAACTGAGTTTTGATCATGAGATAGAATGACGTCCATACAGAGAATAATTCGGAGCGATCTTTTAACAGATACACCCACGTACAGCGAGAGAAATCATCAATGAATGTGACAAAATATGAACTACCCCGACCAACCGGAAGAGTAGGAGAAGGACCCCAAATATCGGAGTGGATGAGATCAAACGGACGGGTGGATCCACGAACATGCTTTGGAGGGAAGGAGGAGCGATGATGCTTGCCAAGCTGACAGGCTTCACAGTTGAGCAGAGGACTTTGGGGAGGAAGGTGGGGTAGAAGTTGACGAAGAAGATGAGGAGGAGCATGACAAAGGCGAAGATGTCATTGGAGAAGATCTGTCGAGGTGGAGGAGAAGGTGGAGAAAGCGGAAATGTTGTCCAGGAAGTATAGGCCGCCACTCTCAGTCCCAGTAGCAATCGTCCGTTGGGAGTCCGGATCCTGAAAAGAGCAAGTAGTAGAAGTAAAAGTAACAGAACAGTGTAATTGCTTGCATAGAGAGGTAACAGATAATAAGTTGCACGGGAACTTGGGCACGTAGAGAGTATCCTCCAAGCGAAGAGACGGAGTGACATGAACTATCCCCGTCCCATGAACCGATGATGAAGAGCCGTCAGCGAGAGTAACCGGGGGCAACCGACCATGTGTTTCTAGGAGAGAAAAACACTGGAGATTGCCGGTCATATGATTAGTAGCACCGGTGTCGATCAACCATTTTCCTTGAGTAACAACGTGGGCACTACCAGAAGACGTGACCACCGAGGTGAACGGCTTTGAGGAGTATATGGAAGCCATGAAGGGAGGAACAAAAGAACTGCAGCGGTCACGGTGACAGCACACCAGCGGCTAGAAGGGCCACGACCAAGATGCAGAGCAAGGAAAAAGGGGACGAAGAGAGAAGCACAAGCCGCGCGACTCAACAGGAGGTTGCGGCGACTAACAAGCGGGAGCGGCTAAAGGAGGAGCCGCACAGAGGAGAACAAGCCGCTGCGACTTAAAGACAGGTCGCGGGGACAAGAGAGAGAACGGCGAAGGAAGAAGGGCAGAGAGGCCTCCTAAACAAGGAAGAACTCACGCGAACAGAGAGAAATCGCAGCGGTTAGGAGAAAGAGATCTGTTGCGCAAACAACATGAAGTCACGCGGTTAGAAAGCTATCCGCGCGGATAGGAAGAAGAAGATCTGCAGCGGTCACGATATCAGACACCAGCGGGCAGAAAAGCCACGACCAAGCCGCAGAACCAAACAGAGGGAGAGAAGTCGGGCGGCTAGCAGACAGACCGCGCGAACAGAAGTGGAGGATATCGGGAGGCAAAAGCGAACAAGGCAAAAGAGGCCGCGGAGACAAGTCGCGGCGACTAGAGAAGAGAAGGAGGAAGAGGCGACTAGAACAGGTCGCAAGAAAGAAGCAAGCAACAGAAACAGGCCGCGCGAACAGGGCGCAAGCAAATAGGCGGAAGAAACAAGCCGCGGGAGACAGGCCGCGAGAGGAAGAGGCAGGTCGCGCGGACAGGAGAACGCACAGAATTAGGAGTCAAAGATCGAAGCCTCTGATACCATGTTAGAAACGAACTAAAACAAACCGGAAAGAGTATAACTGAAACTTTATTATCAGAAAAAGGTAACTATTACAAAGGTATGCCCTCCCTTATATAGAATGGAGGAGAGATGAGAGAATACAAATAAGAGATGTGGGACTAAAAATTTACAGGACTAAGTGGACTGTACAGAACAAACCGCACAAGCCGCGCGGTTAGATAGAAGGGCTAACCGCACGACTACCACCAGAGAGAGAGAGAGACCGCAAGGGGAGGCCGCCTGAGAGCTCGGCAACCAGACAGCAACAGCACAGCAATCAAACCGCTGAATGGAAACCGCCAGACCGCGCGGTCTCTAACCCGCCAAGACAGACCACCAGACCGCCCGGTCTCAACTTCAACAACATAGAACGAAATATACATTGGGATTATCATGTGCACATGATTTACTACCCTACATAAGACAACATAATGTGTTTCCACTATGGATGATACTTGACCATTGGAAACAACTTACTTTGCGCGAAATGAATGAAAACGAGACCTTAAGGATGAAAAGGATGTGGCTACTGAAATTGGTGTGAAATTTGATGGGATCTTGATAAGATATAATAGCACCTCTGAACTACAAAAACAGAAGATAAAGAGAAAACTATGTGAACTTATGGATCCCACTTTAAGTCAAACAATGGAACCTTCTATTTCAACCATTACTAAGTGTAGGCCTAAAGAAAGTTATAAGAATTTCTCACATGATTACAAGTCAACTAAGCGGGATCCCTCCCACTTTGAACATGTTTTAACGAGTGAGGAATTGACTTTGAAAACAAGTTCAAAACCTCAATCACAAAAGGGTGCAACAAATGAAAAACGACTACTTCGACTTGTCCATAAAGAGATGTCAGCATACATTTCAAAGTATATCGTTGATGTTGTCGATGTTGATGGGGATGTACATTGCTGCTATAACGTAATCAGTAATGAATTAAATATGGGGAATAATTGTTTAAAAGTTCGTATTGATCTTTCACTTAAAATGCAACAACATAAAGATGCGAATGAGAATATTTTTGGGAAGCTTAGAAAATCAGAATTACAATAATCACTTGATTGTTCGATTGTTCTGACATCTTTAGATAAGTGGATGACAATGTCAGATATGAGACTAATCATTGCATCTTGCTACAATATTGCATTGGTCCATTTTAACATGTTACGGTCATTCACATTCTTGTCATTGCATTCAACGCCACCTCCTTCACGAGGAAGAATATTCATGAGATTTATTCATGGAAATCATTTTGTGCAACTTAAGATGCGCGATGACTGCCCAATACCTCCAATTATCTCTACTTGGAGGAGGTATCAGCTTGAGATTGCTAAAGAATGGTACAAAAATAGTTTTCTACTCAATTTGTAATTTTCTTTAGTATTTATATATTGTTAATATGAGCTAATGAATTATACTTTTGCAGGTGACAAAATAATTAATAGGTACTTAAATGAATAATTTTGCCTTTTTGAATGTCTTTTAGAGAAGATTGGTAAGCATCCTTTTAATGATTTCTTTATGTTTGGTAAGCAAACGGTTGTGATCTTGATGAACTTTTACAGGATCGAAGGAGGAGTAAATCTCTTATTTCTTTGGTGTGAATCGGTGCTTCCAATCTTCCTTGTTGTATTTGAGAGTTGAAATTTTAATAGAGTTATGGTTACATTTTCCAACGAAAAGCTTGAGACACATGGAAGATAATGATTGTTGTATGTTCCCTGGATCTAAGTGAAGATGAAATATGAATTGATGAATTAATCATTTTGCCATTCATACATGCGTAGTACTATGGTTTGTGTAAATGTTGTTTTACTGTTGAGAGTTCAATGGACTGTTAATTTAAGTTTTTTGAATTTTTTGTGGGTTTGCACATATAATTTTTTTGTCTGCGCGAAGAATTGATTTGCACATAACATTTGCCTAATTTTATTATGATAACAATCGAATTATGGGGGGGCAAAAGATATTCTATAATTAAAATTTATATATATACTGTTTTGATTGTGCAAAATATATTAAATAATTATGATAATATATTATGGTCAATAGCACCCCTTGAAAAAGAGAATTTTTTGTGCGTTCATCACATCATAAGCATAGTGCACGGACCAATGTTTCTTGCAAATTTACAGTTGTAACGTAATTTATAGTTGTGATAAACAGTATTTTCACACTTATTTTTTGGGTAAAATTACAACTATAAATTAGTTTAAAAAATACACTTGTTATAATTGTATTTTTACACATTTTTATCATAAAATATATACATAGAGTACTTAAAATAACCGTAAAAACATGAATTAATGTTCCGTTAATTATTTCTTTAAAAAAAATGAATGTCGCTACTCACAAATATGGTATCTACCTATTCAAAATGAATAAGTTTGATGATTATGCATGTATATAAATCTATAGAGGGCTATTGAGTCCCTAAGTTTGATCATTCATGTGGATCTAAACTATCTAGAGACAATAATTGAGGGCTTACAAGAACAAAATACGAAGTGGCCGGAGCATAGATTTTCTTTAAAAAAACTTGCATGTTTGAAAAAATAGATTCAATCTAGGTGACTATAAATTATACTCTGAATCAACGTTTTGAAAACCGGACTGGACATCGAATCGGCGAAAGAAAAGGTTCAAGGTCCAACCGGTACAACCAAGGTTGAACCGTTATATCTTAATAAATATGATATATCTATACTATCTATATATAATAACATTTGTAATAATATATGTATATCTTAATCTAATTGATATTTCTTTTATTACATATACATAATATTTATAATAATAATAAAAATAACATTTATAATAATATATATAGTAATATTTTTAAAAATATATGCATATATATATATATATATATATATATATATATATATATATATATATATATATATATATATATATATATATATATATAGGTTATTTATAATATGTATGATATTTGCAATGTATAACTATAGGTTTATATATTATTTATTTATACTTAAATATTTGAACAACCGAATAATAAAATAATCAAAAGAAATCCATCATAAAAGCGTTGTTGCTCCGTTGGTTAAGTAGCTTGCTTTGCAACCCGTGGATTATAGTTTGAATCCCACCATGCATGAATTTTTGCGACATTACCGGACCGGCCGGTTGCTGGAAACTCGGGCCGATTTCTGGGTTGCGGGTCTAACCGCCAGGTTCTCGATTTCCAGCTCGGTCCGTGGATGGCGGGGTTTTAAAGGGCTGACCGGACCGCCCAGTGTATCTATTCATGGTCAGACCGGTTCGACTGGGCGGTCCGGTCCGATTTTCATAACCTTGCTCTGAATAATAAATTGAAAAAAATTTAAATATATGTTATTTCATGTATCTTAAGTTCCTATAAGGTGGAGAAGCAATGACTACAATTTTGGGTGTGTTATGAAGAAATCGTCGAGTATCAGTCGGAGATAATCAATTGTGACTTCTAAAAAAATCCAGAAGGAAGATATTTAGAAAGTTTTCACTAAACACAAGTCAAAGAGTCGCTCTCTTGAAAGATATTCAGAGATATAAGATGTTCGTCTTAGAATTATTTTATAAGGCATTAGTTGAAAGACTAACAATTTTTAAAGAATTTTCTACATAACGAAGAACGTTATTAGTCATGTGTCGAATGACTCTCAGAGCTTAATGATACTCGAACTATGAAGATTTGTTAGAAGGTAGTAGTTGTATGCCTCTTGAAAATGAAAATAAAAACTTTATATAAAAACTTATTAGAAAGTGGTGGTTGAATGACCTTCAAAGATCAAAGTAGATTTGAATGAGGAGGTTTATCAGAAATCTTGATAGTTGAATAATACGCGAAGATTAAGTATGTTCTTCTAAAAGAATTACTTGAAGAAGCATCCTATAGACTTAGTTTGTCGAATGGAATTCAAGTAGCTAATTTATGAAAATGAGTCATTACATAAGCTCTTATTGGAAAGTTAAAAAGATAGATTTGAAAAGAAGAGAATCATTTAAGGAAGAGGATATTGGGCTAAATCATTCTTTCAGTTTAAACAATCTACCGGCTTAAGGAAATATCTTCCACATCTCTGCTACATAAGAATTTGAATAAGAGTATATGTAGTCTTCTTCAAACAAAAGGAAAGCTCTTTAAATACACAAAAAGTTTACCTCTAAAAAATCCGTAGCCTGCATAAAAAGCTAGGAAAGAAATTCACATTCACTTATTGAATCCACATTGAAGATCATTATTAAGGGTCTCAATCTTCAACCGAGATTCATGTGGAAAAGTAACATTCTAATCCAAATCCTATACTAAGTGTTATATGTTGGGGTGGCTCCACTCAAAGTATTATACATAGCCCTATCAAGTTTGGAATAGGTATATATAGTACCTCCAGCGTAGAGACTAGCCCTAAACCGACACGAACCCAATAACTCGTTTCGAGACGGACTCGACACGCGCGAACATAAACATAATATATCTAACAAACTCCTCCTATGTCTGTCGTAAACCCGACGTCGGAACAGCGGGTGGTTTGTGCAATGTTCAGCCAAATGTGAATCATTCACAACCGTGTCCAGCACCTGTTTAAACATATTAGACTTAACAAGAGAAATAGTATGCACGCATAAACAGGAAAAAAGTTCAGTCACATCACAGCATGTCTCAGATACAATCAGGGCACAGACCTTACACGCCAAGCGTCTCAGATCAAACAGAGAGCAACAAAAGTCCAAAAAAATAGGTGAAAGAAAATAAAGAGCTAAACAGTGCTCTGAAACAGAGATACAAAAAACAAAGTCTAACAATACTCTAACTGTCATTATCCAGAAGATCATTATGATCAGGATCACAATCTACTAGAGCTCCTTCTATATCAGCAGTCCCTGTAATTTCGGATCTAATGGCCAACCTTAGAGGGGGGTGAATAAGGTTTTATGCGTTAAATGAAATTTAAAATATTTCGTCCCGAGAAATCGAGTTCTGGAAGCTACTGCGGGGCGTTAGGTAGCTAACGCACGGCGGTAAGTCTACGAACTCGTTTCCTGTGCGAATTTGCTCGTACACCACACACAAAAAATTAACCTACGTTCACAGCAGAATCGTAGAAGCAATAATACAGAAAATATATTTCATTGCAAGAATTAACAGTAGATGGTTTTAAAATTACAAAATTGTGATCCCCGTGACACTGGGGATCGAAGGCGATGAAAATGAAAACTCTTTTGTTTTCTATACCGACCCGCTCCACAGACCGGTTGGCTCTCTCCTTTTCCCTCCAAGAAAAGTCTTCGAGCCGGCTCTTCACCTCCTCACAAGGAAGGGTCTTAGAGCCCCGCTAGATCCTCCGATCTAGACGTCTCTATCCCTAGGATGATTTACCGCAGAATCCTACCCAGATTTTGACGACCCTTACCGGTCGATTTTCCTCTCCACACGGTTTAGAGACAAAGGAAAAATAACAAGAATAAAAGTGTAAATAATCTAAAGGATGAAGTTCTCCCTTTTGACGACTTCTCCGTTGAGCGATCTACGGTCGGTGCTTGAGATCTTTGTTTGCTCACCACCGGTCGGTTCTTCGTAGTCGATGTAGATCTTCGATCGCCGGAGTTCTCCGTTCACTAATGGGAGGGAGACAACTTTCTTCTTCTACGACGGAGACTTTTGGAACGGTCCACAAGAAGGCGGCCGAACCCTCGAATTCACGTACTCAAGTCGTTCTTCAGCCCTTCAATCAGAATCCTTACTTAGGCACAGAAACCAAGGCGGCCTTTTAAACGTCTTCATGAAAATAGGCTACCACCGGCGGTAAGACTAGCACCCGGCTGTAGGTTCGCGCGCTTGTTGTGCCAGCTATCCTTTAAATTTGGACAGAAATATTCAAAAACGAATATTTGTCGTTTTATTTGTGCTAGCGTCGCGCGGTTACAGCTTCCGCCGCGCGGTAATGTTGGACGCAATGATTCGAGAATAGCGCGTCGTTATTCGCCGATCGGCAAGCACGGCGCGGTAGGGCTAGCGCTGATTTCTTCCCGAGCGCTAAGTCCAAATAATTCATTACATTAGTGCCTACGGTAATACTAGTATAAGGCGGTAGGCCAGTATCTCGACGAATCTGGCTCGACGTTCGTCGAAAGGCTAGCGCGGCGCGGTAAGACTAACGTCGATTTCTTCTCGAGCACTAAGTCCAAATAATTCATTGCAGTAGCGCCTGCGGTAGGACTATCGCTAGGCAGTAGGCCAGTGTCTCGACGAATCTGTCTCGAAGTTCATCGAGAGGCTAGCGCAATACGGTAAGTGATAGCGCTTGGCGGTAACATCCATATGAGCCTTTTTCCTTTGCTTGCATCTGTCAACCTGCACACTCTATCAACACACGACATGATCAAATACAACTTGGGAGTTGATATTCTCAAACACTGAGAATGTGAAACATCGGTTCCAACAAACTCCCCATTTTGATAATATCAAATCATGTTCATGATAAGTAATACATGAGATGGAGTGAATATAAAAAATAAGAGTGATAAGCGAACAATCAGGCTGCAGGTTCTTTATAGCTCCCCTACACGCACGCTCCCCCTATCTACATGTTCGACTTGCTCCCCTTATCTATGTGCACATATTGTTAACGTACTCCCCTTACATGTGACCTCTCCTAACTTGTGACTCATACTCATGAAATACTCATGAACACGATAACATAATTTATTTTCCCCCTTTGATAATATCAAAAGGGCGGGCAAGGCCTACCAGACATGCAGGATGAAAAAATAGGAGATATGATGAATGTTTAGACAGAATGCAAATAGTGCACACACAAGGCAAAGCAAAAATTAAGAGACATAGGGTTGACCCAAAAAAACGCAAATCAGAGAATATGAAGTACATGGGTCATACATAAGAGCGGAAATACACGAGCATAGATAAATCATTTTTCATAGTTTATGTGAATTGGACAGCACAGACTGAACTAAACACACAACGAGTAGAAATACAATGCTATGAGAGTTATACATTTAATCAAATTGACAACATTGTAAAAATGTCATGAGTATAAATCGTGTGCTAGTACGTATTGTGCTAAAAACAGATAGTGGAGTTTCAGTCCAATTCTTATGCTTGGAAGTGTTAGATAAAGCAATGACATGTATATGTGTAGCATCGAAAGAGAAAAAACTCAGTAGAAATATCTTATTTTACATGTTTATCTCGATTCTTGAGAATGCTAACACAAGAGAAATAGAGTGAATAATCACCTCACATGACAATCTATGTCACACCAAGATTTGAACTGGGCACTAAGCTTAAGTTTGGGTCTATGCACATGATCGAAATGACTCTTTGAACCAAGGTGCTCATCCTCACAATGCTCATAAAGACTTATCAGGAGGAATGAGTAGTGTTTGGGGGGTCCTTAATAAGTCATTTGATTGCTTGCATAATTTCCTTTTTAGTTTGCTTTGAGCTATCACTTTTATATATTTTTGAGTTCAAGGAGCCCTAAGTCATTCGAAATCTATCAACCTAGATAGATACACTTTAACTTGTATACATAGGACCTTAGCACTAGAGAGTTGGCCCAAAGTTTTTAATCGTTATACAAGCACATATAGATTGTGACATTGATTATTCAAAGTATCTCTAACGTGTTAACATACAATGTCACAAGTTATAGCATGTAAGTCTAGTATTTGTACATGAGTGCTCCATCTATGGATGAGTGCATAGTGTGAAGTCATTCCCCTATCTAAATCATCACACATACCTAGAGACATAGTTAACATACACTAACATGTATTGTCGCACTCAATAGTTAAGCACTTAGAGATTTAGCCCACTATGACCGGAGGACAATGTTTGCAAAAATTAAGAGATTGAACTCAAACATTGTACGTACTCATTATGGTCTAGGTTACTGATGGATATTTTCTCCACGCTAACGCGTGTTACCAATCGATAAGGCAATTATACCTATCGTTCGGAGTATAGAATCAAGTATCGTATATCGACTCGGGGCTTGTCGAGTAGTTATACTCACAAGAAAAACTATTATCTTATCGGAAGAAAAGTTGGTTTTTGTTGAACGGAAAAAGAAGCGTTACACTAATAAAGAGAAATTCGATAATGGATAAGCTAGCACTTGATCTAGAATCCCCTTGGGCTAAAATAAACCTTCTTGAATAATAAAGTAATGCGAATTCTTAACTACTCACTCGACCGTGGAGGTTCCTAAAATACAAAAGCATCTCTTTCGAGCTCGTGCTTCTGACTAACCTTAGGTTGATCGATTAAGACCTTTCGGCCATTCGAAACCCCTAAGCATGCTTTAGGCGGTGAATCACGCTATTGGATTTGACTCCAATCTGGAGAATTTATGTCTTCCTCTCTCGAGGGATGCATGCAACTCCTTTTATCCTTGAGTGATCTCCTCGTATCCATAATCTCTCGGTCATTTAGGATACGGATCTTAGATCGAAGATCATATCCGCATAATATGAAATCGATAAAATATAAATTAAAGATAAATCGTAGCGAGTAAGATTAAGAACAAGACATTTGATAAAAAGAAGAAGAGTTTATTTTATTACAAAGATCATCATGATCAAGTGTTAAAAGAAAATTAGCTACTCATCATGATTAGGGAATTACAAAATAGGGTACGGAAAGACATGCTTGAATTAAAAACAAGTAGAATTAAAACTAATAACAATAGTAATCTAGACTAGTAATGGAAAATACAGCAAAAGAAAATAGCAAACTACAAGACTCCAACTCTCAAAAAATCCCCCAGAGCATCTGAAGTTGTCTGGAATTTATAGAAAAATATGTTGGTTGGTCACGCCTTAGGTCACGCCCGTGACCTAGGGCGTGTCAGTCTCGGAACCGTCGTCTTGAAGCCCCGGGAACGTTGGAGGAGGAAACCGCCAAAATCTGTTAACTGACGAGTCACGCCCCTAGGTCACGCCCGTGACCTAGGGCGTGTCAGGGCTGTTTCTGGAAAACGGCGGGAAGCTGAAAATGGCGGGAGTAAACTGCACTTGATGGAGGCGTCATGCCCGTGACTCGGGGCGTGTCTAGCTGCAACGGTATTCTGGCGGCAACGGCACGAACGTCTTCTTTATTGGCTGGAAACGTACTCGACATGCCCATGGTCACACCCGTGACCTGGGCGTGTCAATTTAATCCGACGTGGCAGCGGACTAACGGTCTTCCACTAGCTGGCACGCCCCGTGTACAGGTGTCACGCCTATAAGACACGCCCAAGGAGGGTGTGTCGAAGGGCGTGTCGAGGTTCTTCGACTGCTGGTCGACGATTTGGTTTGGCGTTCATCGCCCGTCTGTGTCTCGCCCCTAGTCACGCCCACGGAGGGCGTGTCACCGGGCGTGTCTAGGCAAAAAAGAGGAAAAATCCAATTTTGCTCCAGAAATTCTACAATTTAGTCCTGCAAGATTGAAAATAATTTTATTAGAATAAATATATATATATAATATAAAAACTAGTTAATTATAAACTTATTATTATAAAATTGATATATTAAATCTAACTATTAATAGAAAATATTGAAATAAAAATAGAAATAATTAGAGTTATCAGTTGCAGTCATTTGAGCTTATAGCATTATAGTTCTACAACAGTTTTTTTCGGTTTATATGTTTTTTTTGTTAACACGGGTAAACAACACACATAAAATGAATAAGACACGATAAACGGGAATAAACAAAGACGAAGAAAAAGCAAGAAGAAATAGCACGATAAATGTTATGCATATGGTTAAGTACTATGAGGTATGAGACATCGTTCGTGCTATGAACGGAATAGTCATGAGAATATTCACGACACACTTGACCCAAATACTATGTCATAACTCTAGCCCCGTATTAAGTGACGGATGGGCATGAGGATCGAGCTGCTTACGTGTCGTAGGGTGGGGGTGTTAATCCCATGTGCACACTGAAGAATCCGCTCAACCTAACACTCTTTCCCCCAGTGCCACACAAGGACCTACTACAACCTTTCCCGGTTAAGGACAAGACGTTGTTTACAGGTTAGCGATCTTAGTGACGACACACCTATGCCCCCGCTAATGTGTGACACAATGTAATGAGTCGTGTTGATGTTTCTATTTAGCACCGTGATGAAAGTATTTGGGCAGTTAAGCAACAGGATGAAAAGAAGCTTTACCGCTGGCGATAACGTTATCGCCCCGCGGTAGCTCTTTTTCATTCCCTTAAGGTACTCACTTTCTCCCTCTCTCTCTCTCTCTCAAATTTCTTGTGTTTTAAATTTCAGATCTATAGGTTTTGAGTCCTCATGTTTTTGAGTGCAATCCGCAATGAATTGTGGGTTGAAATTCCCCCCCCCCCCCCCCTCTTTTTATTTTACATGCGGATCATCATTGTTTTTCATGGATCTGGCTTGTCTATGCATGGATCACACGTCTTTGGTAATTCCAAATGGCCACTTTGCTCAAAAATCCCGTTCCTTGGTAAGATCCAAAGCTGAATCTTCATCTGTGTGGATTTCCATGATTTTTAATGTTGGATGAGTTTCTCTCTTTGGATCTAGGCTACTATCTCTGATTTACTCAACAAACACATGGATCTATGATTTTTATCATGTTTGAGAAGGGATTTGAGCTGAAACTAGGGATTTTGGGACCGATCCGGCGGATGAAGATGAGGTACAGTCCGCCATACTACCGTCGGGCGATAACACATTATCACCCCGCGGTAGGTTCTAGAGACCGGTCTTGACACAAAAATTGTTGTTTTTCCTATTTTTATGTATTTGCTGCTGAGACCATTTTTGTGTTTGGTTTACTTACAGGAAATGGCTTCGTCGAGCTCCCAGTCTGCACATCCCAGTCCCGGGTACTGGTCTCCACCTTCCCATCCATAGATGAAGCTACTGTGAGCATTCCGATGATCATAGAATTTGATGATCAATATACTCATATCTATGAGTACTTGGAAGGATCTGGTGTGCTCGCAGTGATACCATCCAGTTCTCCATTCTCCTCTACCCTCACCCGAGAATTCTACAATAACCTTCGGGATCCTGCTCAGATGCGCCTTGGTGGGGGTGTCCAATCTTGCATTGGCACCGAGATAGTCACAATAACCCATGCAGATCTCGACACTAAATATGTCTGGACCCCCAACTGCCCAGTCCTCGACATCGTGGAGTCCTTTAGAACTACTAGGGACTGGAGGGTGATGAACGAGGTTCTTCACGGTGTGGAGAGGCGTTCAGATCTCTTCACCTCGGTAGACACTCTCACTCCTAACGCTCGCATCATCCAGGATATCCTACGTCATTCCCTCATGTTCAAGGCTGGGGACAACAGGAAGGTCACGACCCAGCTGTCGATGGTGACATACTACATCCTGGCCCAGAAGTCCTTCATCGTCTCAGATCTCATACTTTTCATGCACTTTTCGCCTTAAATCTACTGATCGCCAACGGGTGAACACTCTGCCTCTGGGTGGAATGATCCAGAGCGTCTTGACAGAGAAGTACCCGACCATTGACTGGACTGCCTACCCCCATAGACAGCTTCCCGCAGGTCTACACGGTAGGTTAGATTCCTTCTTACTCACGAGCACGGGCACGGGCACCTTCATCACAGCCACCGATGCACCGCTCAGGGTCCCTCAGGGAAACTAGTCGGGACATTTATGAACTGGTAGAGGAGCAAGGTCGGGAGATCAAGCAGACAGCCCAAGAGGTGAAGGGGATGAAAAAAATGCTCAAGAAGATCATGGGAAAGCTCAATATTTCTCTCAATTCTTCAGAGGAGTAGCACCTAATGAGGATTATTCATGTTTTTAACATTTATGTTTTTGTGATGTAATAAACAGGTGAATACTGAGATCTGTGAGTAGTAGTTTATCACCTGATATATTATGTGTTATCTCCTCATACTCGTACTAATTTTTTTTTTGAGGTTTTTGTTTTATTTTTAAAAAAAAACACAAAGAGATAAATAATTTTTTGTTCTTTTCAATTGTTTTATAATTACGTATGTATACATAATTTTTAAAAAAAACTTGTGTTTTTCTAAAAACATGAAGGCTCAAAGAGATATATGATGCAAACACAAGATATCGTGATAGAATATTGCTAGAAGGTAAATTATGGCCACTTTGAAATGACATGACTTATATTCCAATTTGTTCAATTAGATTGATCTATCGTTAATTTTAATATGAGAAAGTCATATAGCACACAAATATCTAAAGTGTTCATGGCATGTTGGCTTAAAAAAACAAAAGCAAAAGATTAAACAGATGCAAAAACAAAATAAAAATAAAAAAACAGCCAAAACAAGAAAAATATCTTGCATATCGTGAAGTAGATTATCGAATAATTTTGTTTAGATTAGCTACTACTTCACGAAATAGGATGACATTAATGGATAAGATATTTAGGTATCTAAAAGGAGCCAAGTGTTGTGGTTTATTTGAGTACCCAAGCATGGGGAGATGAACCATGGGGAGATGACGATGAATGGGCCCTTTCGAGTGGAATAGGTGCGTCATTTTTAACTTTGGGTCTCCATTCATACTTTGGTTTAATGTTATTTTTATATTGAAAATTCCCTTCAAGATGTTTGGGAGTCCTTCCATGATGAACTTTGATTGAATACAATTGTGTTTGTGGTTTAACAGTGTTTAAATTATTTTTTGAGTTAAGATAACTATGCTCACCGTAATGACTCGTAGCGTAACGATTATTTGAAGGATATCTGCGTTCATTTGATTTTATAAATGGAGTAGCTGGTTTTTACAAGTGAGGGTGATTTTTCTGTTCTGGACTTTCATTTATACTTGTTGGGTACATTGGAAAATGTGTACCTGATTTGAAGAAGCCCAACTTAGCTCAATGATATACATCAAGGTGTATTTGATGTTGTTTTGAGTTGACATGTGCAGGTGAAGAAGTATTAAATAATGCAGAAAAATATTCTAAGTCCACATGTCGACACCTGAAGAAATTGTGTCGACACTTCAGAATATTTGTGTCGACACTTCAGAATATCAGTGTCGACACAGAGAAAGATAGTCGACCACATTTATGTCGACACTGGGAAGCAGTGTCGACACATAAAGAAAATAGTCGACTTCAACTATCTCGACACTGGGAAGCAGTGTCGACACATAAAGAAAATCATCGACCTCAGCACTGGGAAGCCGTGTCGACACAGAAGAAGATAGTCGACTAGTGAAAGATAGTCGACACAGAAGAAGATTGTCGACACAGAAGAAGATAGTCGACTAGTGAAAGATAGTTGACACAGAAGAAGATAGTCGACTAGTGAAAGATAGTCGACACAGAAGAAGATAGTCGACTAGTGAAAGATAGTCGACACAGAAGAAGATAGTCGACTAGTGAAAGATAGTCGACACAGAAGAAGATAGTCGACTAGTGAAAGATAGTCGACACAGAAGAAGATAGTCGACTAGTGAAAGATAGTCGACCAGAGAAAGATAGTCGACACTGGGTGGATGTGTCGACACCTTGAGATTGAGTCGACACATATTGGCAGAAGTCGACTATGCTTGTGTCGACACCAGAAGACTGAGTCGACACATTTTGGCAGAATTGAAGATTGTTGTGTCGACACCAGAAGGCTGAGTCGACACATACTAAGTTCTGAATCTACAACAACTGTGTCGACACACAGGACTTGTGTCGACACACTGCAGAGTCTAGACTAAGTTATTTTCTGAAGAAGCTGTGTCGACTTAAAGGCAACTTAGTCGACATCATCAAAGACTGTGTCGACACCAAAGTCACTTGTGTCGACACAGAGACAGATTGGTCTCGACACTTTCTAACTGACTGTCTCGACATTTTGCTGTCCAAGGCTAAGGTATAAGAACTGTTTGAAGACTTGACAGCTGTGGGTTGCCACCGTTTAACTGAAGCTGTCAGACCTGTCAGAAAACAGTTAGAAACCGGATCAGCCGGTTACCATGAAGAAAGTCTATAAATAGACACATTCAGAAGGAATTATATATGCAGCTAAGCTAAGAAAAATAATAGAAGAAGATCTAAGAAGAAGAAACAGAAGGATTACGATCCTATTGAAGTTTCAATTCAAGAAAGTGCTAAGCTCTAAAGAAGATCTTCATCAGAAAATCTAAGAAGAAGTCTGAAGTATCATAAAAGGTGTTGGATAGAGAGGGATCCAGTCATCTTGAAGAAGAAGAAGGAAGCCATCAGTGGGTTCTCAAGAAGCTGTTTGGAAATCAACTCAGCTAAGTTCAGATTCAAGAAGCTTTGAAGAAAGCTCAGATTCAGTTGATTTCATCAGCTGATCAAGAAGTGTCTTGTCCTCTTCTCTCTCAACAAAGGCAAGACATCAAAATATCTTTTCTAAATTTCTGTAGGATCTGTTTACACAGATCTGAGTTGTAAGCCTGTGTTATAAAGGCTGAGTGTAGGAGAGGTAATCTCTGAGTGGTAGGGCTATTTGCCTGAGTGTAGGAGAAGGTTATTCTCTGAGTGGTAGGCCTTGAGGCAAGGCTGAGGTAGGGCTGTTGAGCTTGAGTTGTAGGAACCTATCCAGGTTCTGAGCTGTAGGATCTGAGGATCTGAGAATAGTGGAAGTTTGGCCGAATCTAGCACATTGCTAGATAGGTGAAGGGGGAAAGTGGATGTACCCAGATATTGGGGAACCACTATAAAACATTGTGCAATCTGTGATGCTTAGTTGTCTGTGAATGCTGTGCTAGATAATTTAATTTGTAATTGAATTCTGCCTAGATTTATAAACAAGAAATTAGAACTTATTCACCCCCCCCCCCTCTAGGTGTTTAGGTTGTCTTGAAAGTAAAACTATCAATACTTGTTTGACGTTCTTTACTCCCTTCGATTAACCCAGCCTTCGGACGGTGTTTAATATTCAACATGCTCTTGGGTTTTACGTGCAGCTTAGGAGTTGGGCTTTGCGAGTTTTTAAGAATTATTCCTTAAGCATGCTGACTTTTATAATAAGTTCGTTGTTTTTCAGTTTGAGGTTATGTCTAGCTTTATTGTATGCGATTGTGCTATTTTTGAGAGTCGAGACTATAGATTCGATATGAGCTTTATACTCACTCTTAAATTCATCGAATGTCTCGTCCATCTCTTTGATTTCAACTTTATATTTTTTGCATTCAGCACAGTCACTTTTCAATGATGAGTTTTCTAGACATAATTTATCGTTTTGCTCTTTTGCAGAGAGGACCTCTTTCTCAAGAAATTTATATTTTTGTTCCAATCCGTTATTATCTATACACGGTGTGGGACGGTTATCTAAAGAGCACACAGGATAACTAGGCACAATGACAGTAGATCCTACATTTCCATTGGCTTTTAACCGGTGATTTTCTAAACGTAGTTTTGAGTTGATAATGTTTAGTTTTTTAATTCTACATTTAGCATTTTCTAGCATACGTAATGTAGAGATAGAGTTACACACAGTTGAAGAGTTTGACATCCTTACAGTTCTTTTGGACACGACATGATTTGAACACACAGTTCCTTTGTCATCCTCCTCTTGCCTTGATGTGTTCGAGATCCCCTTCTTCAATAGTAGCTCTTCATTTGATTCTCCACTTGGATCCATAAGGAAATTATCTGTTTCATGATCTATAGAACGAGACTATACGTTAGCTCAAGAAATTTCCAGATATCATATGCAGTGGGAAGCGTGTAGATGAGTTTGAAAATTTCTTGACCGAGCCCATAGAATAAACTATTCATGGCTTTGGCATTCAAATGGCATTCATGCTTATTTAAGTTTTTCGAGGGCTTGGCGCAAGTCATGTTCCAAACTTCTACATCTAGCAATATAAGAAATTTTCTCATAAGTGTTCTCCATTCGTTATAGTTTGATCCGGTAAATAAAGGTGGTGCACACGAATTTTCAGTGCACAATTTTTCATCCCCACTGATCGATTCAAGATCGAGGTTGGCCATTATTCCCGGTGGTGAAATCGTTCTGAAATAACATTCTCTGATACCACTTGTTGGATCTATTAGTCAACCTTAGAGGGGGTGAATAAGGTTTTATGCGTTAAATGGAATTTAAAATATTTCGTCCCAGGAAATCGAGTTCTAGAAGCTACCGCGGGGCGTTAGGTAGCTAACGCGCGGCGGTAAATCTATGAACTTGTTTCCTGTGCAAATTTGCTCGTACACCACATACAAGAAATTAACTTAACGTTCACAGGAGAATCGTAAAAGGAATAATATAGAAAATATATTTCATTGCAAGAATTAATAGTAGATGGTTTTACAACTACAAAATTGTGATCCCCGTGATGTTTGGGATCGAAGGCGGTGAAAATGAAAACTCTTTCATTTTCTATACCGACCCGCTCCACGGACCGGTTGGCTCTCTCCTTTTCCCTCCGAGAAAAGTCTTCGAGACGGCTCTTCACCTCCTCACAAGGAAGGGTCTTAGAGACCCGCTAGATCCTCCGATCTAGACGTCTCTATCCCCAAGATGATTTACCGCGGAATCCTACCCGAATTCCGACGACCCTTACCAATTGATTTTCCTCTCCACACGGTTTAGAGACAAAGGAAAAATAACAAGAATAAAAGTGTAAATAATCTAAAGGATGAAGTTCTCCCTCTTGACGACTTCTCCGTTGAGCGCTCTACGACCGATGCTTGAGATCTTCGTTTGCTCTCCACCGGTCGATTCTTCGTAGTCGATGTAGATCTTCGATCGTCGAAGTTCTTCGTTCACTAACGGGAGGTAGACAACTTTCTTCTTCTACAACGGATACTTTTGGAACGGTCCACAAGAAGGCGGCCGAACCCTAGAATTCACGTACTCCCGTCGTTCTTCAGCCCTTCAATCAGAATCTTTAGACACAGAAACCAAGGCAGCCTTTTATACGTCTTCATGAAAATAGGCTACCGCCGGCGGTAAGACTAGCGCCCGACGGTAGGTTCGCGCTCTTGTTGTGCCAGTTGTCCTCCAAATCTGGAAAGAAATATTCAAAAATGAATATTTGTCGTTTCATTTATGCTAGCACCGCGCGGTTACAACTTCCGCCGCGCAGTAATGTTGGACGCAACGATTCGAGAACTGCGCGTCGATATTCGTCGATCGGCAAGCGCAGCGCGGTAGGGCTAGCGTTGATGTCTTCTCGAGCGCTAAGTCAAAATAATTCATTGTGTTAGCGCTTGCTGTAGTACTAGCGTCAGGCGGTAGGCCAGTGTCTCGACGAATCTGGTTCGACGTTCGTCGAAAGGCTAGCACTGCGCGGTAAGACTAACGCTGATTTCTTCTCGAGCGCTAAGTCCAAATAATTCATTGCGGTAGCGCCTGCGGTAGGACTATCGCCAGGCTGTAGGCCAGTGTCTCGACGAATCTATCTCGAAGTTCGTCGAGAGGCTAGCGCGACGCGGTAAGTTATAGCGCTTGGCGGTAGCATCCATAGGAGCCATTTTTCCTTTGCTTGCATCTGTCAACCTGCACACTCTATCAACACACGACATGATCAAATACAACCTATGAGTTGATATTCTCAAACACAGGGAATATGAAACATCGGTTCCAACAATTTCCAACAGAGAATTTTATTTTAGAATGAATTCAATCATTTTGAAAATGTACAAATATCTAGTTCTACCGTGAGAACGTAGTATTTAATTATTATTATTATTATTATTACCTAGAGGACACCATCACGGGATATTATAGATTGACCTCAGAATCCATTATATGTTTGCAAGTGAAATGATTTACGGACTTCTGGACACCGCAGCTAAATCTGTGTTCCTATATGGAATGTTACGGTTACTGCCCTTCTAAGGTTAACTAGACCCCATCAAGTTTGTAATGGAACCAATTAACAGCAGAAAAGTCAAACCAAGTTAGATCGTGTTATCAAGTTTGGAATAATACTCTCCTCCAAGGCAAGATAGCTGAATCTGGGTGAAGTTGTTAGCATCAAGTTTGGAATGAAATAACTTACCAGATCCATACTCAGCAACCAAGAGCATCAACGGAACACAACATGCTTGCTTTGACAAAAAAATCTGAAAATCAAAATATTTGGACAAAGGCTGAACTGAATCGCCTAACCTTGAACTAAAGCCGAGTTAAATCATCTTTAGTCTCATTTCCCCCACTGTTTTGATTAATCTGTCTTTGATCATTCCTTTCGTCAATGGATCAGTCAGGTTATCCTTCGAACACACATCGATCAAAATGATAATTCCTTGTTATTTTAGATAATTCAATAAAGTATGTTTCAGTCGTACATATCTCCTCTTAATGTTATAGAGGGCATTTTTTACAACTTGAGTTGTTGCTTGATTATCACAATACAAGCTCAACGAGTTGACTTATAACTTAGACAGGGTATATCTAAAATCAGGTTTCTGATCCAATCTGCCTCTTCACTAGCTATACAAGTCTGTCTTTTGGATTTCCAAGTAATAGCAGCTCCACCCAAAGTGAATATGTATCCACTGGTAGACTTATTGTTCCCAACTTTTGAACACCATGAGGCGTCAGAGAATCCATCCACAATTGGAAGATAACCAGTGTAGCATAAGGCATGATCTTTAGTACCTCTCAGGTATCTCATTAGCCTATCTAGGGCATCACAATGCTCTTTGCCTGGATACTGGTAAAGCGGCTCAGCATGCCAACTGTGAAGGCAATGTCTGGTCTAGTATAACTTGTCGCGTACATGAGACTACCAATTATTTTAGAATATTTTAATTGATCAATGTTGATCCCTTCATTAGGACGCAACTTAACATTGTGATCAAACGGTGTCTCAACTGGCCTACAGTCTTTGTATCCTTAAGTAGAAAGTAGTTGCTCTATATAATGAGTCTGGCTAAGGGTGACTCTACCCTTATCAACTCTAACTTTCATACCTAAAAGGGTATCCACAGGACCAAGGTCCTTCATGTCAAAAGCTTCTGCGAGAGTGGATTTGGCATCCCTCACTATAGCAAGATATGAACCCAGAATCAACATGTCGTCCACATATAGGCATATGATGACTGTTTGATTGGACAACGAGCGGTGATAGAGACACTTGTCTGAAAGACTGGACTGAAATCCAACACTCTTTACCACTTGATCAAACTTCATGTGACAAATCTTAGGCGCTTGTTTAAGCCCATAGATTGATTTATTTAATTTGCGCACATTGTCTTTTAGATCCTTATGAACATAACTTTCAGGTTGTGTCATGTAGATCTTTTCATCAAACTCTCCATTTAAAAAAGTTTTCTTCACATCCATCTGATGAACTATAAAGTTCTCGATATAAGCTAAAGCTAGAAGAATCCTAATAGTTGATAGGTCAAGTGAATAAACTTCAAAATAGTCTATTCCCCCTCTATGTTTATAGCCTTTAGCTACTAGACGTGCTTTATACCTGGCTACAGACCCATCACTATGTAATTTCTTCTTCAACACCCACTTGCATCCTAGGATTTTAGATGTTTTCGGCAGATCAACTAGATGTCAAGTGTTATTTTGTAGCAGCGAGTCCATCTCATCATCGATGGCTTCTGCCACATTAATGAATCTCTAGATCGCATTGCTTCCTGATAGGAGAATGGATCGTCTTCTAAGTGGTAGGTGACAAAATTCTCACCAAAATTCTTAGGGATTCTATCTCTTGTAGACATTCTAACAGGAACAGGTTCTACCTCTAGAGGTTTGGGAGCAATATCAGAGAGGACAGGTTCAGGTTCAACAGTAGATTCTGCAATCACGTCAGTAGACCCGTGGACGATTAAGCCTTGATCTTTGATAAATTTATGTTCAAAAAAAATAGCATCTCTAGAGTCTGTCACTGTGTTAGTGAATAGATCCAGAAACCTATCAGCTGCACTATCTTCTGCACTACCTAGGTAAACTCATGTTATTGTTATAGGTCCACTTTAGGTCTCTTAAGGTCTTGTAATCACACATATGCGATACATCCCCAAGTCTTTAGAGAATCATATCTACAGGGATGACCATGTCACAGCTCAAACGGGATAGAAATAAGCTTTGTGTGAGGCACTATATTCAGAATGTGATTTGCAGTAAGGACTGTTTCTCCCCTAAATGAGTTAGGCATGCCAGCTGTTAGGAGCATAGAGTTCAACATTTTTATTAAAGTTCTATTCTTATGCTCGACAACGTCATTTGATTGGGGTGAGTAAGGAGCTGTGGTTTAAAGAATTATGCCCTCAGAGGCACAGAATTCCTTAAACTCAATTGTAGTGTATTCTCCTCCTCGATCACTTCTGAGTCTCTTGATTTTAAGATTCAGCTGATTTTCCACGCGAGACTTAAAAATTTTAAAAGTCTCAAAGGCCTCATCTTTCGATCTCAACAAATGCACATGACAATATCTCGAAAAATCGTCTATGAAGGTAATTAGATACTTCTTTTCCCCTCTAGTAATATGACTTCGAAAATCACAAAGGTCTGAATGTATCAATTCTAGGAGTTGTGTGCTTCTAAACATCGACTTGAAAGGTGTTCTAGTGATTTTGATTTGCGCACACACCTCACACTTGCCAAATCGAATAGACAGATCTAAAGGGATGTTTTGACTCTTAGCTAGATCTCGCGTTTCCTATAGTTCACATGTCCTAGTCTGTTATGTAACAACTTGGGATCAATAAGGTTAGAACTCACTTGGTTAATGCTATCATTATTTAGGCTAAGTCTATACATTTCGTTGATCATATACACACACCCAAAATAATGTGAATTGACCATTAAGGTCATTCTATCATTTTGAGTTATGAAGGACATCTCAGTTTTATCTAATAAACTAATGGAAATCAGATTCTTAGTAATCGTAGGAACTACTTTAACATTATTTAAAAAAAAAGTTTTTCCTGAACAAAGGACTAGCTCAGTTGTCCCGGCATGAGTGACAGTGGTCTCTCCTCCATTGCAATCTTTCACTTTTTTCTGGATTGCCATGACCTTGGAGAGAATACCTCTGTCATTAGTGACATGACATATAGCACCGTTATCCATCCACCACTCAGAGGATGAACTGCGGTGACTATTCTCGACCATAGCCACGAATGGCCTGGGTTCCGGGTGGTCGGCCGACATATGTCCATTATTTTGATCCTCAAGACAGATGAGTCTTTTGAGTTCATCCAAAATGGTCTCCTCCTCCAGTCTGAAGGTGATCCACCCAGGAGGCAGCTTGTGCAGAATCAGACTCAGAAAGAGACTATCGGATATTTCAGACTGTTCGTCTACCAACTTGAGACGCGGTTTTTCCAGTTCAACAATTTGGGAGGTGATTGAAGAATTTGTATCAAATTTTGAGTTAAAGAATTGCTCACAAAAGGGAATTCTCAACGACGTTCAAGCAATCTCAAATCTCATTTGCAGTCTTACAGCTACTATAGGTCATGGTGAGGCGAGGATTTAGGGATCTTCGGAGGTAGTCCCTACAAACCACATCGTCCTTACCCCACTGAAATACATCCACATCTTCTCAGGTAGTGGCGTAACCACTCAGAACTGTGCAGAAAATACCGTGTTCTTTCATCCCAAGTTGGACGTGCAGTTTCCAAACATGGAAATCAGTGGGAGCGAACGACTGAAGCTCCATGATATCAAGTGAGCTACACCTCGACATCTCAATTTAGCTCGAACAGAAATACTAGTAAGAAGTCATCTGATCCGCGCGGAGACAACTCAGTGTCTTCATATCCAATACAGAAAAAAAAAGTATAGTTACTCCTCCTCTCTGACTGAGAGTACCCGTCGAAGGCTAGATCCGATCAATAGAAGAAGAATTCACAACCTTGAAACTAAATGGATATCAGTCCTTCCAATGGAAATGAGATTTGATTCTCGTCCTTAAACAAGAGCAAACATGAAGTCTATGTTCCTTCAATCCACTGATTGAGATCTGAATGGATTTGAATGGGCTTGATGCAGATCTTCCTTTAGTAAAAGGAATTAAAATCTAGCGACAGTAGAGATCGGCAACAGCGACCGGATCTCCTTCACAACGATCGACGACAGCGGAATCGAGTCACGGTCGAGGGAGCAACGGGCGATTCCAGAACGGAAACCGCCTTCAGAGCAGCCAGATCAGAACTTGCGGCTTGACTGGCAGGAACTTTTCTGAACTTTGATCCCTCTAGACCAGGGAAAGGAGTCGGTCCAGATTTAGGTTGAGAAAAACAAAAACTGCACTCCCGGAGGTGCTTCAAGTAGGAGGCGAAGGTCCCTTTTTCCGGCGCCCGGCGAGGCTTTCGATGAAAAACAACGACAAATCCACGATCCTGCACCGGAAAACCTAGTCCCCTTCCCGATCTGCAATCTTGCGAACCAGAAGAAGCGAGCGAGCGGTAGATCTGGATCGGGACAGGAAGAAATCGGGCGGCACAGTCAGAAAACCGGCGGGGTTCTTCTGATCCGGCGTGGATCTGCGATAGCCTCCCTTCTCATTTCCGCGCGTGAGAGGTTTCACAGGAGAGCGGCGGCCAAATCGCGCACGAGAATGTCGGCAAAATCGGGATCGAGAAAACCTAGCGGAGCCCAAGAAAACTACTTTGAGAATGTTGGGGTGACTCTGCTCAAAATATTCTACATAGCTCTATCAAGTTTAGAATAGGTATATATAGTACCTCCAGTGTAGAGTCTAACTCGGACTCGACACGAATCCAATAATTCGTTCCGAGTCGGACTCGATACGCGCGGACATAAACACAATATATCTAACATTATATGGGTCTCACTCAAAAAATTAATAATTTATACATCTCTTTATAAAAAGACTCAAACTCATGTGATAGATAGTGATTTCCCACGATAGTGGAAGTGAGGTTGTACCCTTACCTTGAGAAAACTCTATAAAATTTGTATGACAGTCTCTTTGTTGCTTAGTTGTAATTTTGTATTGTAATGTGTATAGTTTCTATAATTCGTAGCATTGGTTGTGATTTAGTAAGTAGTTAGTATTTGATAAATTTTTATACTATATTCTCTCATTTCAAAAGTGAAAGTCACTTGAAGTTCTCTAATTTCCGCACTTTCAATTGATATTAGTGTGAGATTTATCTCTAAAGGTTAGAGTAATAATTACATACGGGCAGCGTTCTTTTATGTGGGAGTGGGAAAAATCTGAGGCATTCACCTTTTGATCCGGCGGATGCAAAAAAAAACCAAGTAAAAAGAAAAAAAACAAAAGTAATGGACCATCTACCAAACAAAATCGGACGGCTCAGCTTTCTACCGCACATGTACGCTAAGCGTATATAAAAATTTTCCCTAAGGATTAACGCCTTGATAGACAAAAATTCTTTTCTTGACAATAGTCAAGCGTGATATCATTAAAATCATGATTGAGCACCTCCGAAGAAAGTCTACACATCCACATCTAGAATAGCAATGTATATATATGAATTCTATTGATTAAGATACATTAGAATTTATCCTATCAAACACTACATGCTCACCAAGGTGGTTTAGAAGTGAAACTCAAGCCAAAATTTAAATGAAGTAAAGGTCACAACAGGGTATGGTCACGCAATGCCATGGTAGCGAATATCCTTGTCGCTACCCTGTAAAATGAGATCTAACTACAGGTGCTAGAATGTAACACTGCTAGGACTATCTGCTAAGGATTGTAGAAGGGAGTGTAGATTACTCGAAGGACTCAAGACCTTCCCTTATTATATAGTATGAAAAATACAAAAAGGTTTCATGAGATATTGTCTCTAAAATGTATCTTAAATTCAACTTAATAATCAGTGAACACAGCCCTGAGTTTGAGAAGAAATAATTTCAAATGAATCAACCTTAAAGCTGGGCTATCTAGATGATGGGCAAAAACAAAGATTCAATTTTGAAAGTTAAGACTGTAAGACCCACAAAACAATCTTGAAGCTGGTCTATCAGAAGCGACTAAAATATACTCTTGAGCTGGGACGTTATGATATCAATAATAGCGTTCAACTTGAATCAACAAATACTTTTTTGGGTTCTTGCAGGGGCTAATTCTTGTCCTTATCTCGTGCTGGGTGGCTGGGTCCTATCACTGCTGTCTAAACAAGAGAATCATGTTGAGCCTTGTTGTGAAATCGGATCGAGTTAAGCCGCGGTAGCGCAACGGAATTTCACGAATGAGCAAGAACCAATATCGCGCAAAATAAAATACGGAACGAGATTCTAGCATACACAGACGACACAAAAGATTACGTGATTCGGAGAGAAGCTCCTACATCCACGGGGAGAGCGCGCCAGAAAGATCCACTAAAACAGATGAGGTTACAAGATACAACAAGAGAAAACTGAAAACACTATCTATTTTCCCCGCTGAAATCACCGCCTGCTTCCGCCGCCTGATGCCGATCCCGCCTGGATCAGCCGCCTGAAGCCGCCGAACGCCTGGAGTCAACTTCTGGAGGCCGGCCGGATGTCGCCTCGCCTGAGGTGACCGGATGTGCCGCCTCCGTTAGCTCCGCCTGTGTCGCCGCCTCTGCGCCTGCTGCCGCCGTCGCCGCGCCTGATTCCGCCGAACCTCTGGGGCCTACTGCAGGTGGCCGGCCGGATGTCGCCTCGCCTGAGGTGACCGGATGCGCCGCAACCTTGCGCGCCAGATGCCGCCACCTGCTGCCGCCGTTCGTCGGAAGAACCGCTTGAAAAGCTCAAAGCTTTCCCTCTCTGAATTCTCACCAGTGTTGTATATTACTGAACCATCTCATGGCTAAGGGAGGCTGACCCCTATTTATAATAGGATCAAGAGTCATCAATATATGGAGATGAACACATATGGAGGGGGTTGCCAAAATAGGTCTCAACCAAATAGGAAGAACATCTCCTATATTATATCCCCCCCCCCCCCCATAAAGCATTTCCATGTTTGGGACTCTCCTAATTCTTCCCAAAAAATCAGCCCCCTCACTAAACCACTTCCTAATCAGGATTAGGACAAACTAGGCAAATAAAGCTCCCTAGGATCGATGACATGACGCTGATCCTAACGGTCTGGGTTTGGGATGAGGTCATAATCCTAACAATCTCCACCTTGACGTCTCACGTCACAAACAAACTCCACCTTGACGCCTCACGCTACAAACGAACTCTTTCTCGAAGCCTAACAAACGTATCTGTACCTCCAACCCGAATCTCCCCTACTGGCGACTACAAGCCCCCTCTCCCTGGGGTCCACCTCGATTAACATGCATCAGAATGAGTCAAGTCAAGACCGTTCTTGAACTTGACTCATGTCACTGATTTCGTCTGCATGTTCGCACCATTATCCTCCGTAGAGATATTCCGCAACTCCATGCCTCCACCTCCAGCGAACTCCCTCGACTCCTGGTGGCGCACTCCAATGTGCTTTATCCTTGCACGATAGACCGTGTCTTTTGCAAGACAACTAGCACTGTGCAGCTCCACCTTCTTCTGAGTAAACCTGAGTTCCTTGGTGGGACTCCTGAGACAGATGACTCCCCTTGCGGTGCCTGGGCAATTCTGAGACAACACCCTGCTCTTCTTCCCGGACTTCTCCTTTCTGAGGAGAGCCTTATGAAGACCTTGCTGGACGAGGACGGCCTTTATACGCTTCTGCCAAAGGCCAAAATCAATCTTGCCGTCGTATCTAGAAATCTCGAATTTTGCCGACATTGTCTTGCTCGCAGAGCTACTGGGCGATCAAGATGATATTCGCGGAACCGATCTGGGAAGATAGGGAGCGGACCAATGTCGTCACCCACCGTTGACCCAAATCAGAAAACCGGAACGTCCAGACGATCACCCCCGCGGAGCCTGCCTCTGATACCAATTGTTGTGAAATCGGATCGAGTTAAGCCGCGGTAGCGCAACGGAATTTCACGAATGAGCAAGAACCAATATCGCGCAAAATAAAATACGGAACGAGATTCTAGTATACACAGACGACACAAAAGATTACGTGATTCGGAGAGAAGCTCCTACATCCACGGGGAGAGCGCGCCAGAAAGATCCACTAAAACAGATGAGATTACAAGATACAACAAGAGAAAACTGAAAACACTATCTATCTTCCCCGCTGGAATCACCGCCTGCTTCCGCCGCCTGATGCCGATCCCGCCTGGATCAGCCGCCTGAAGCCGCCGAACGCCTGGAATCAACTTCTGGAGGCCGGCCGGATGTCGCCTCGCCTGAGGTGACCGGATGTGCCGCCTCCGTTAGCTCCGCCTGTGTCGCCGCCTCTGCGCCTGCTGCCGCCGTCGCCGCGCCTGATTCCGCCGAACCTCTGGGCCCTACTGCAGGTGGCCGGCCGGATGTCGCCTCGCCTGAGGTGACCGGATGCGCCGCAACCTTGCACGCCAGATGCCGCCACCTGCTGCCGCCGTTCGTCGGAAGAACCGCTTGAAAAGCTCAAAACTTTCCCTCTCTGAATTCTCACCAGTGTTGTATATTACTGAACCATATCATGACTAAGGGAGGCTGACCCCTATTTATAATAGGATCAAGAGTCATCAATATATGGAGATGAACACATATGGAGGGGGTTGCCAAAATAGGTCTCAACCAAATAGGAAGAACATCTCCTATATTATATCCCCCCCCCCCCCCATAAAGCATTTCCATGTTTGGGACTCCCCTAATTCTTCCCAAAAAATCAGCCCCCTCACTAAACCACTTCCTAATCAGGATTAGGACAAACTAGGCAAATAAAGCTCCCTAGGATCGATGACATGGCGCTGATCCTAACGGTCTGGGTTTGGGATGAGGTGTCATAATCCTAACAGAGCCTGTTAGAAGGCCTCCTGCCAGAATTGATAGGGATGGTTGTTATGCAATCGGACCGAGTATCGCGGTAGCGCAACGGAATAGAATCGAGCAAAATCAATCGCGCAAAATAAAAACAGAACGAGATTCCAAGCACACAAACGACAACAGGAATTTAGGTGGTTCGGAGAGGAGCTCCTACATCCACGGGGAGAGCGCGCCGACAAATATTCCACTATAATATGAGGAGTTACAGGAGTTATTACAATGATAGCAGTAGACAAAAGTAACAAAATAATTAACTTTAATCCTCTTCACTGTTCACCCGTCTGTGAACCTTGGAGCCGCCGCCGCCGCAATAATAGGGACGAACCTGCCGCCGCCGGAGTGCCGCTCGACCTGAGCAACCAAATGCACGCACAGAACCTTGGCCGGAACTACCTCCAGAGCGCCGCTGCTCCGCCTCTGCGTGCTTGCTGCCACCGCCGCCGCTCCTTCCCTGTTACTCTCTCGCTTTGCTCTCGGACGGTGGTGAAGGAGGGAATTCGGATGGTTCTTCTTAAACCATGAGATTGAGCCTCTTATATAGGCTGAAGATTCCCCTCTTAATAAGGAAAGAGGAGCCATTAGAGGGGGAGTCATTCATCATGCCATGCCAAATATGGGAAAGAGCCAGCCGGCCATAAATGGCTCTTGCCAAAACTTGAAAAAATGAGATCCTCAAAGATAATGAGTTTCCAAATTAACGATTAGCCTAAATTAGGAATAACCCCTCTCACAGATTGGTGGCATGGCGCGATCATAACAATTCAGACGAAAATGAGATGTCACAATCTAATAGATGGTGGCAAACGGCAGCGAGCATAGGTGCTGAAACGTAAGGTTCAACCTTAAGGAGAAGAGTCAAGCCAAGCAAGACCAAACTATCTAAAAAATAACCAGTTTACTTCATTAATTCAATCAATTCTTACAAGCTAACACACATATTTATTGTTAATGTAGCGGCATAACATTTATACTAATTTACAATTAAGCAGCCATTACATCAAGGACGCCAACCGGTGGCAAAATGAAATATCAATGTTCAACATCCTGTAGCAGTATTATTGCACTTCTCCTGCATAACCCTTTATGTAGCCGTGTGCCACAATGAGTGCCCAAATATTACATCATTGAGCCAAGCATTGAACAGTATTGGTCATCAAGCAAACAATAATATCAGTGTATGGTTGCCTTTGTTTCTCAATCACATAAATATTCACAATAAATGGTGTCAAAATGATTCTTTTCTACTGTTAGAGTGGATATTATCAATGCAATGTGCATAAATACATGGTCAGTTTTAGAACAAATAGCTATTTGGAGGTTTCACATTATTTATCAGGCACCATTTGTTTCAATGTTTTTTCTCCATTGATACTTGTAAAAAAAGAAAAGCCAACTCTAAAAACATGTTTAATAAAACTCCTTTCTCAATTTCAAATACTTCAAAACATAATTTTAGTTCAAAATTAAAGCTGCCACCTTCATTCCCATCACTCTAATTCCCAACAACTTTATAATTCTCAATAGCTCTTTTATCTCATTTAACAACCTCAATAAGAGCATTAAACAGTACCATTAACACACTCAAGTTCAGTCAAAATAAAACCGAGGCAAGCTACTTTAAAATCGGCTGTAAAGAGACCAAAGAGAAAAAAAATTGATGGCACATTTATGAATATAGCTAAGAAAGCCCCAACAGATACTTTACAGCTTCAACACAACCCATTACAAAACAATTGAGACAAGGAAACCTTCGTAAATGAGTTTCACTGTGTTGAGCAATAAAGAAACTGAACTAGAAGGCAACCCATTTTAATCTTTATGTCTCTAAAATAGAGCAGACATATTAACAACATATGAAGCTTCCTCTATATGTCTCTGGTATGCAATTTTCAATTTTGAGATTGGAAAAATCAATTAAACAAAAACAACTCCATGATGACTTGCTAAACTTCCAAAAAAACCAGAGTAAAAGATCACAAATTTGAGCAAAAATCGAAGCACAGTTATCTTCAAAGTCCAATATAACACATTCTTCTTCAAACAAAAAGAAGCCCAAAGACAGCAACAGAGAACCCAAAGATCATATATGATCCAGGAGAGTGCAAAAAAACAGGACACCCAAAAAAGTCATTACATTTGTCAACATTCAGGAGCTTGTGAACTTGGTAACAGCCTTCGTTCCCTCAGAGACGGCATGTTTGGCAAGCTCACCTGGAAGAACAAGGCGAACAGAAGTCTGAATCTCACGAGAGGAAATGGTGTACTTCTTGTTGTATCGTGCAAGCCGAGAAGACTCTTGGGCCAATTTCTCAAAGAGGTCGTTGATGAAGGAGTTCATGATGCTCATGGCCTTGCTGGAGATTCCAATGTCAGGATGAACCTGCTTCAATACCTTGTAGATGTAGATCTTGTAGGTCTCGGCACCCTTCTTGGACCTCTTCTTCTTCTTCTTCTCAACAGAGGAGGAGCCCTCCTTCCCGGGCACGGTTTTCTGAACCTTGAGCTTCTTCTCGGCCGGCTTTTTTTCCGGCTGCGGCTTTTCTTCGGCCGCCGGCTTGTCGTCTACTTGCTTCTTCTCGGCGGCAGGCTTCTTCTCCGCAGCCGGCTTCTTATCTGCCTTGGGCGCCATGGAAACAGAGAAAGCTAGAAGACGAAAGGATTCGGGAAGAAAAAGGAGCGACTTGAGAACGATTTCCTCCTGCTTCGTATTTAAAGAAAACTGGCGAGAATTAATTGGTTGTTGAAGGGAGTCACGGATTGATGAGGTGGCAACCGATCCCTACCCTTTTTATCAAGGGATCGGACGGCTCTGGACGTTTGTAGTGTTTTAGGGTGTTCTTATTTTGAAAACAGTCAAATACCCGGCGGGAGCGAAAAGTTATTGAATTTGTTTATCGCATATTTTGAATATTTTGAATATTCATTAAAATATTACGGCAATGTTTTGTGCAAATGTATGCAAACATTAAAATTTTAAGTGCAAATCAAAATATTAGGTGCAGAACAATTTAAAAATCAAAAATTTATTTGTCCATAAATCCATATTAAGGCTTCGTTTGGAAGGACTAATTTTCACCAGTCAAACGGTTACGGCCACATGAATCGGACCTTAATTATGGCCCGGTTCATGCGATCGTAACCACTTGACCGGTGAAAATAAGCCCCCCCAAACGGAGCCTAATTACTACGAAGTCCATGATATTTAATACAAATATGAGTATTTTTTAACAAAATTTGATACTAAATTTTGAGTTCCAAAACGTCATTGTGAGTTTTCAAGCAATCAACCTACATAAAAATAAAAAATTATGTCAGTATAAATATTTTCGGACTATAAAATAAAATATGTAAAATAAACGCATCATATTATTCAACACCAATACTATGTGACTTGATTCCAGTCATAAAATAGAGACAAAAAACTGAAATTTACAATATAAAAAATATCATATATTATTATACAAACAAACTCATTTAAAACCTAAGCTCTCATTTGATTTCAATCCAAAAAAAGAGTTAGCTGAGCGCTCACGGTTTGCAAAACAAAGGTGTATGTTATTCAGTAGTTGTCTATATATCAGTGCTTTCCTAATATAATTTTAAGTTGATCCAAGATTATGACAAATATAAATTATGATGGTGAAACTCCATATGCTATTGGAATGTAAATTTTAACAATTTTTTTGGCAAAAACATGAAAGTGATGTCTTTAGAACTTATTTATGACATAGTAACAGTCTCATTTGCAATAAATTTATCTCATTGTGCCGCACTTTTTTACTGATATCTTCTCCAAATTGATATTATTGAAGGTAATTTAAAACCTTCGTGCAATTGTTGTTGAACGAAATGATTCTCGTTTATAAACCCAATGTAAATTATCTTGTGAGGAGATGGTGGTGGTGAATGCAACGGTAACAGTGTGAAAGACTGATATGTAGACAAGTGAATAAAAACAATATTGTAACAAGAAACAACCACCAATCTAATATCAGACATTGACATCCACTTGTCCAATGGAGTTGGAGTAACAAAATCTAGTGAGCTAAGTAACTCTGCTCTTTTATTTGTTCCAAATATGTCAACATACAAGATTTCTTTGCGTAGTAGTTCTAAAGATAGCTCAATACGTATTTTATGTCAATCATTACTTATGTCCATAGCATTACTAACAACTATATATATACCCACAATCATCTAGAATTACATCAATCACATCTATAATATACTCTGAAGCTTATGAAGGCATTTCCTTACGCACACTCCTTAGCAATCTGCTCTCTTTCAGTACCAACTTACCTGTGGATCGAACTTTTGTCGTTGTGGCTGGCACTTGCTTAACCATCAATACATGCTCAAATAGGGATGGATCATGCTTTGTGGATTTTGTGTCATCCCTAAACTTCTTGTAGCTACCCAAGAATTACAAAAAATAATCAAGATCTTGTAAATGTAATGACTTTTGTCAACGTTTTCAATATACGATTACAAGCAATGCGAGATAATTGATGAGATTCTATATTATATGAAACAACTATCTTATGCAAAAAATGATATTATTGTTCTAAATATGGAAAACAATTTTTAGCTCGAGGGAAATCGAGACACAAATCAGGAAACAATACAAACATTCACTTCTATCATGTTGAACTATTTTATGTAGTTATTGATATACAACTTATTGAGCAAATTGTCGATTTGATGAAGTGAATTTGGAATTGCTTCAATGTATGACATGTTTAGATCCAAGTAATGACTTTTGAATTTTTGATAAGCAGAAAGTAATTTGATTTGCTGAGTATTATTCATTGGACTTTTCTTCAATTAATATAATGGAACTTGATAATCAACTAGAAAGTTATAGACATTCACTCAGGCAGAGAATTCTTAGATGTGAAAAGGCTTAGAGGATTAGCCCAAAAGTTGGTATAATTGAAGAAGGATGTTTTATACCAATTATTGTATTTGCTCATAAAGTTGACACTATTATTATTTATTGCAACTGCAAGTGTTGAAAGAGTTTTTTCTGTAATAAAGATTACCAAAACATCATTACACAATCGAATGAGTGATAATTGGATGAATGCATGTCTAGTAACATATATTGAAAAAGACGTCTTCTCTACTATCGACAACAAAGTTATCATGGAATGTTTTCAGAATATGAATTATCAAGGAAGAGTATGCAATCTTATTTTGTTAATTAAAAATATACTAATTTAGATTAAAAAATTTCCAAATTTATAGCCATTTTTTATCATACACATCAAAATTTGTTGTTATTTTAATGAACACCCCCATTGAAAATTCTGTTAGGTCTGGTTATGACTGCTTTCCTCAAAGCGGATATGGACCGTGTAGTCCCAGATACCTTTCGGAGATGCCTTCCTCGTCCATCTATTGTCAATGCTTGCTCACCTCTAGGAGTGGGGTCTCACAACATCTGACTAGATAGTAACACAAATGTGATCTTCTCCACGTCAACTGTATTATTCTTATACATCAGAGTGGTTTATATATGCTTTTGCGATGTCGGGGGTGAGGTAAGAAGCAATAAGACGTTGTCTTCTTCCTCCACCTTCACACCAACCACATGTAGTTGGCTGAGAAGGCCATTGAACATGTTGAAGTGTTTATATGGATTACCATCCTCCCGCATCTTCAAATATTCGTACAATCACTGCTTTAGTAACAACCTCGCGGTCAACGACTTGCTCATGTAGAGTCCCTGAAGTTTGTCTTACAACATGACAATAAACTCTCCAATACCAATGTCGAATAACACCTTATCATTGATGCACATACTGATAGCACTGGTTGCACGCACATCCATCTCAATCCACTAAGAATCCTTCATCGGAGCAGACAAACAATCACGCCCTCGTAGCTCTTGGATCAATTTATCCTAAATCAGCATGTCCTTGACCCGAATCTGTCATAGGTGGAAGTTCCCGCTATCACCATATTTCTTCAATGATTATCTGTCCATCACTGTGTTTTTCGCTTTCATAGCTGCCCGTAGTACCTACCCATAGTACCTCTAAACAATCTGATTAATTCACAGATCAGATCTGAGAAGATAGGGAGCAGACCAATGTTGTCACATACCGTTTACCCAAACCTAAACGGGAATGTCTGATTAGTCACCTAATTTGAACTAGCTCTGATATCACTTGTTGCAAAATTCAGTACAAAACGCATGCATAACTATAAAATTGCACGTAAACAAGAGCACAAAATAGTTATGCAAATTTATATATTCAACAATATAAATTTAAATACACGAATAAAAGCAGGAGAAAGAAATGACCGTCCAAAAAATACGACGTGGATGCTCTGAACATGCACGATCCACGGCAAAAATCTGAAATCTCGACTGCAATCCGCTTAGCGAACTCACAATGTTCATCGAAACCTTCAGCGTTGATATCCAACATTCAACTGCACCACTACCAGAGACCACGCCATCACCGGAGAGGCAATCCAAGCCGATTCTAACCGCACTTTTCCTCTCAACGACAAATGTCCTCCTCCACTCACACACTCCACCAACATTGGCGGCTATCTCCTCCAAGACCGGCAGCAACGCTCTCCACCAACATCGACGACTATCTCCTCCAAGACCTGCGACGACACTCTCCACAATCGTCGGCGGATAACTTCTCTAAGACTGGCGACGACACTCCCCATCAATGCTGATGGCTATATCATCCACGACCGACGACAACGCACCTCGTCTAACGTCGATGGCTATCCTCCAGGGCCGGCAGCAAGCCCTCCAAGACGGCGATCCTCCTTGAGGCTAGCGGCCTCCCCGATCGCGCGAGCAAAGAAAAGCGGGGAGGGAGAGAAGGAGAGAGAAAGAGAGAAGAGAGACAGAGAAGGAGATGGGTGGATCCTCCTTGTGGGTGGCTCCTGTGTCTCACACATGGGAGGAGAAAAAAGAATAAGTTTTATAATAAAACCTAAAACCCAATCCGGATCTGAATAAATAAATCCAACAATCACATATTACACCTTAATGATACATTTGTGAATAAAATTTAGGGTGTATATATCGCTACGGGAATTAATGTTATCAAAAATTTTCTGACAAATGCAACGACACAAAAACATGTAGGATCGTTTAACTAAACACTACTAATCTCAATTGGAGCGCAACACAATAATTATTTTCCTAAGTTAAGAACACAAAATTAAATAGGGCTTGAACGAACAGTAACTAAAGAGCGGAATTAATTTATACTGTTCTTGGATTCAAGCTCGTACTTCATGATAGCAACCATACCCAATAACCTTGGAGTATTTTTCCGTATGTACTCCGCAACGTTAGCGGGATCCACAAACATATAAGAGAGACTAAACCTTGTTATCTACAACAAAAGGAGTTAGCACACAACTTAAACAGGATTGAGTATAAAATCTGAATCCATATGAAATGTTTGTGAGAACTTGTGCAGAACCAGTATTAGACTTAATGAATCTCTAATAAATAAAACCTCTGTGAATCTGATTCTATTCACATGGTCTGGAGAAGCTTTTTGGAAATGATAACAAAGATTCCATTCATGCTAATATCCCAATCCGAAAAATAATCAGAGAGAAGTAAGGTTCTGGATGAGCAGCAACGTTACCTTTGTCCTGAATAAGAACAGATGTGTATGCTCACGGATAAACCAAAATGATAATATCAATGATCTGCTCTCCAAATCTGGGATTTCCAAAGTAGGAGAAACTATGCAGATTTATTCTTTTCTAGACTGGATCGGCTCTTTTGAAAAATCTGAGGGGAGATCTCTCCCACAGCTCCTCCGGTGATAATCCAATCCCTAAAAAAAGGGAACGTGCTTTTCCTTTGGAGGCCACCGGATGGAGGAGATGAAGACCGGCGGTTTCACGATGAAGAAGGAGGAGCCGACTGTTTCCAAAAGCTGGGAGAGAGAAGATCGGGATTTCACACCTTGTTCACGCCAAAAAAATTGGATGTGTCATGAAACCTAATTTTGGGTATTAATAGGCAATATCCAAAATAGGAGTTACAAAACTTGGTTTTTAATGGATGAAATTAATTCCATTAAAACACAATATAACCTTTATAAAACCATATTCATGACTGCCAAAATCGTGTCAAGGGCGAGACCGAGTTCACGACTGAATTTACGAGATGGTCGGGCCCACCTATCACAGGCTTCGACCGTTCGCGCGACTGAATTAAAGTGCTCTCGTAGGAGCCCGAATAGACTAAATATACACGTACAACTCTAACGGGAGGTCTCAATTAATCGAGTTCACTTAACGGGGAAATTTCCAACAACATTTTGTATAGTTTTTCCTTTCTATTTTACCGTTAGCTATTAGGATACTATTAGGTTGTGTACAAAATTACAAAAGACAACAAACTAAAAAAATATTTTTATAATAACACTCAGATGGCTGACATGTGACATACATCTAAGTGTAGATCCTTCTCAGAATGCGTTGTTGTTAATGCTTGACAAGTGTCTCTTATGGGGCCATTGGATGTAGATTGCTAATTGTAACAGTCGGATTAAACCCTATGCTCGTAACTTCGACGACCCGTCGAGGTAGAAGGGATGGAATCTTTGAGGAGTGGGGGCATTGAATAGGGTGACCTGGCGAATCTATGTGATGAGCAAAAGGAGAGGTATTTTGGTAAAGAGTAGAGAAAGGAGAAGTTGTGATGCGTAATGGCTCATTAGCCACCACTTGAAGGGAAAAAAATTTCGTGCATTATTCTCACTTACGATCACCATGCGTTAAGCTCTATTAGATCATTGATTCTTGTAAAAAATTATGATTGATTGAAATACGATCATATATCAATCAATATTATCACATTTTAATACAGTCTTATTTTTGTCAAAAAAATGCTTCATCGTAGGATCATAGATCTGACAGCTGTACAAATAATGCACCTTATTTAAGTGCGGGTACGCACTTAAATATTTCTCCACCTTAAAAGGGGTGTTGAAAATGAGCGGCTTAGGCTTCATTTGGCGCGGCGGTGGCGGGAGCAGCCGGTGGGTGGAACCGCCGGTCTCGATCTAGAGGGGGGAGACAGAGATCGAAACAAAGCGGTCCGGCGATCCAAATAAAAAAACGTCAGGAAAAAAATCCTTTCCCGACTGGCCAACTCCCAACTCCAGACAGTAGGCGTCTTCCCAGTTCCCTACATGCATCTTCTCGACAGGCGTCGACGACTGGGCAACTCCAACAACAGGCGTCTTCCCAGCAGGTGTCTTCCCTGCAGGCGTCGACAGCTCCAACTCCATGCATTTCGATAGCGATCTCTTCTAGATTCAGCGGTCAACGTATTCTAGTTCCCGACAGGCGTCTTCCTGGCATGCGTAAAGATATTCAACGAGAGAAGCAACATGCAAAAGTTATTGAAGAGATTTATAGTGACGAAGTATTAATAGAAAGATGCTTGAATAAAGAAAGAGCACTAACGAGGGCTGGGGACACACAGTGAAACTCTCATTTTAGAACTCTCTTGAATTTAATTTATGTGTTCCCCTCAGTGATTGATGTGCTTGAAGTCATTAAAAAGGATGACAACCTTTCAAAGCATAGACTTGAAGCATGTGATTTGCTAGAGGCTATGCAATGTTTTAAATTTATGTTTTTGAATCAATTAATGAAAATAATCTTAGGGTTTATTACCAATGTACTATCGCAAGAATTACAAAGGAACAATCAAAATCTTGTAAATGTCATAACTCTTGTCAATGTTTCCAAGATATGACTACAAGCAATGCAAGATAATGGATGAGATTCTATATTATATGGAGCAATTATCTTTTGCAAAAAATGATATTATTATTCTAAATATGGAAGACAAATTTTTAGCTCGAGGGAGATCGAGACACAAATTAGGAAACAATACAAACCTCCACTTCTATCGCGTTGAAATATTTTATGCAGTTATTGATATACAACTTATTGATCAAAATTGTCGATTTGATGAAGTGAACACAAAATTGCTTCAATGTATAACATGTTTAGATCCAAGTAATGTCTTTTCAGCTTTTGATAAGCAGAAAGTAATTCGATTTGCTGAGCATTATCCGTTGGACTTTTCTTCAATTAATATAATGAAATTTGATAATCAACTAGAAAGTTATAGACGTTCGCTCAGGCAGAGAATTCTTAGATATGAAAGGGCTTGGGAGATTAGCCTAAAAGTTGGTACAATTGAAGAAGGATATTTTATACCAATTGTTGTATTTGCTCATAAAGTTGGCACTATTATTACATGTTTCAACTGCAATTGTAGAAATAGTTTTCTCTGTAATGAAGATTATCAAAACATCATTATACAATCGGATGAGTGATAATTGCATGAATGGATGTCTAGTAACATATATTAAAAAAAATGTCTTCTCTACTATCGACAATAAAGTTATCATAGAATGTTTCAGAACATGAATCATCAAAGAGGATTATGCAATCTTATTTTGTCAATTAAAATGTCCTAATTTAGATAATTGTTTTGCAAATTTGTAGCCATTTTTTATCGTATACATCAAAAAATTTTATTGTTATTTTATTTAACGCCCCCACTAAAAAATTCTGCTAGGTCCGACTATGACTACTTTCCTCAAAGCGGATTTGTGCCGTGTATGTATAACCTGTAATTCGTCAAGATCAGAAACGCCTAAGGAGACAACTATTCACAGTTCTCGCAAAAGCAGAGGCGAGCTTGGGCGAGCAGAGGCGAGCTTAATTGGGCGAGTAGAGACGAGCTTGGCTGAGCAGAGGCAAATTTGGGCGAGCAGAGGCAATCTTGGCCGAGCAGAGGCGAGCTTGGGCGAGCAGAGTCGAGTAAAGGAGAGCAGAGGCTAGTTGAGGCGAGCTTGGGTGAGTACCTCGCGAGTATGGGCGAGTAGCCCTTGATATTCGCTAGTAGAGGATGAATACTCGCCACCCCCAAGATTTCTCTATAAATAGCCCCAAGGGGTACTAGAAATGGACTTTGGAAGAGGTTGAGGTCCCCCCAAGTGGATACTCACCAAGTCCATGTCTGTCTAGTACCTCACCCAGCTTTTGGTCATGAAGGGAAGTTTCTCCCAAACTTTCGGGTACGTGGAGGGATCTTCCTACTATAACACTTTGGGGTGTGCTTACAATCATTTTCTCTCTCCTGTATTAGCTATCCGAGCTGTGGAGTTCGATAGAAGGATTAGTAACCTTAGGATACATTGATCCGAATTTTGGAATAAGGATTTTTCTGGCTTCAACACTTTGGTGAGGTGAGCATGGATCGTAGCCGAGGAAGAAATTTTTTTGAGAATACTTCATAGCTTAAGATGCCAAGCTGGAGACCAAAGGCAGCAACTTGCGAGCATTCAGTAAGGTAGGCTAGTTTCCTAGTTACTCACCCATATGCGACTTCACAATGACGAATTTCAAGCTCGGTGACTTCATGGGGCGATTGTCACAACCCGCATTTTCTCAACAATTATATAATATCAGAGCAATGAAAAATACGTGTCGTGATGCCACGTCGTGCAAAGGATAATTGCACATGCTCAGGCCAAACCCCAGACTCTATCCCTTTGGAGAAATTAGAGTTTAATATGAAATAAAATCCTTTAGGTTTGCTGGTCATATCCCTCGGCACAGTGGATCAGCTAGTCCACAATTAAAAGTATATGTATACGCAGCGGAAAATACTTTTGTTAGCTTGATTTGACATCCTACATAAGTATAAACGTCCTCAAAGGACAACTCATGAAATGCAGGACTCTAGATTTATCATAGTATAAGAAAATAGCTTTTACGTTCTTTGGAAAGTAATACTTTAGGTTTTATAAATATGAGATGCATGAGGTACATATAGTAATACTTTTAGGTTTTAAAATATCTAACATGCAACCTACAATAAACCATTCCAAGTAGCAAGTAAACAACCTCCAAAACAGGCAAAATAGCAGTTATTAGTTCAAATATAGCATCACCTGTAAACCACTAGTGGGCGTCAACAACCTGACACGAACCCACTAGTGAGTATGTATGTCTATCTAGAAAGAAGCAAACTACCTCACAAGGTCGAAGAACAACGATCTCAGCAACCCAGGAGGTCACAAGCAAACTCCACCAAAACACTAGCCCGCTCAACCGGCTACAACCTGAACCTAAGACATTTAAAGAAAGAACACCTCAGCAAGTAAATAATCAAAAGAAACTGGAGCAATAAAAAGAAAGGCTTCCAACCCAACAACAAGTGCTATTAAAAGAGAAAAATGAATTGAACAATACAGTAAGGGTAAAAGACTGCCCAAGACAACAACCCAACGCACCAAGTGCGAGAACTAAACAACATGCCCTGCTAAAAACTGCAGAAGCACAAGGCGAGCATATGCCAAAATAACCACTTTAATGACCGGGACTAACAGTGTGAATCATTAGCAGTAGTAGAGCCATGGATCTGGGTTGGTGATCAAAAACAATCCTCATCCAAACACCCAGACCATAAATACTCAAGGGTTCAATGGTGGCAGCCTAAAGGTCAAACACACCCACAAAACAGCCAAAACCAGGGCCAAAATGGTACCAACACACCAACAAAACTAGCCCAAACTAGGGCTAAAATGGTGGGACCACGGCTCTACACCCAAACCACCCTTTATAGAGTGAACAAGAAAACCACTTGCTATAATTCACGACTCGGCCTGCATAACCAGCCAAAAATATCAACAAATCGACATAAACCCACCCTAACAATACTAGGGAGAAAACACCAGCTAAAGGTAAAAGCGTTGAGTCCACTCGACGCCCAAACGCTAAGCCAGAAATGGCGTCGAGTCCACTCGACGCCAAAAGACTTTGCCGCAAAAGACGATGGCGTTGAGTGAGTTCAGCTCACTCAACGCCAAAAGACTCAGAGAAAAGTCTTTTGGATAGATGACGTTGAGTGAGTTCAGCTCACTCAACGCCAAAAGGCTTAGAAAATTTGACTGGACAATGCAGTTGAGTGAGTGCACCTCACTCAATGCCAAAACAGACGGTGTTGAATGAGCACCAGTCACTCAACGCCAAAAGACTTAGGCAAAACCATCTCTGGACAATGGAGTTGAGTGAGTGCACCTCACTCAACACCAAAAGCAGACGGAGTTGAGTGAGCTCCACTCACTCAACGCCCTTTCTCAAGACAATGGCGTTGAGTGAGTGCACCTCACTCAACGCCAAAAAGCAGACGGCGTTGAGTGAGCTCCACTCACTCACCGCTAAAAGACTTGTAGAAAAATTTTCTGGGCAATGGCGTTGAGTGAGTGCACCTCACTCAACGCCAAAGGTAAATGGCGTTGAGTGAGCTCCACTCACTCAACGCCAAAAGACTTAGACAAATCCTCTGGCAAGATGGCGTTGAGTGAGTGCAGCTCACTCAACGCCAAGGCCGACGACGTTGAGTGAGCTCCACTCACTCAACGCTTTTGGACTTAGCTTTAAGAGCAAACAGTCAGGCGTTCAGTGAGCTCCACTCACTCAACGCTTTTGGACTTAGACGCAAAACAAAACTAGCTAGGCATTGAGTGTGTCCACCACACTCAACGCTTTTGGACTTAGCCGAAAAACCACTCAAATCCTGCAACCCGAGAGCTTTCCCTTAGCTAAAAAAATTCCTTCCTAACCCTTTCTACCCAGCTACAGCTATCACCCAAGCTAAAATAACTTAGTAAACTCCATTCCTACCTCTAGCTGCTGGCTGGACACAAAAATAGCAACTAAGAGAGACAAAAAAATAGTGAAATCTGGGCAAAGTTTACAAGCAAGTGGCTCGGGATCAACTAGTAATAACCCTAGCTTTTAGGAGAGTACACTAGACTAATAACCCAGGAAAATAAAAGCATGAAAACGAAGAGCTTGACAAGGGTAAGGAACACCACTTGCCTCAACCTTTAGGACACAGCAGCTGCCCTTCCAAAGTCCAACACAGCGAGGCAATATTGGCTACAAACAACAACCTGAAGCTACAAAAAAAATGGACAAACACTGAGCTACCTGTTGGGTACATTAGAAAATGTGTACTAGATTTGGAGAAACCACAACTTAGTCAATGATATGCATCAATGAAGTATTTGATAGAAGTTTGAGTTTCATTGTGCAGGTTTAAAAATTTGAAGGACAATTTTCTAAGTACAAATGTCGACACTTGTGAAGAAACTGTGTCGACACTCGGAAAACTTGTGTCGACACTCAGGCAAGCTGTGTCGACACACAGGCAAATTGTGTCGACATTTAGGGGAGTTGTGTCGATACCCAGAATTTGTGTCGACACTTATAAATAAGCTGTGTCGACACTCAAAGCTATGTCAACACCTAAAGAAGCAATTGTGTCGATATCCAGAATTATGTCGACAACTTAAAACAGATTTGTGTCGACACTTAAATCAGAAGATGAGTCGACACTCAGGAGCTATGTCGATACCTGAAGCAATTGTGTCGACACACAGGACTTGTGTCGACACACCAACTCTCAAAAGGCTGTGTCGAGTTCAGAAGTAATTGTGTCGACACACACTCAACGCCATTTGACAAACACTCAACGCCATCTGTCTGCAACAGAAATGTCGATACAAGAAGCTGTTGTATCGACACACAGGACTTGTGTCGACACATACAACAAAAAGCAGTGTCGAGAAGCAGAAGTATGACTGTGTCGACACTTGGAGTATTTGTGTCGACACCTTGAAGACTTGTGTCGACACTTAGCCTATATGTGTCGACACATGTGGAGCAATCTGCTGAGTGTTGTGTGCTGAGTTGGAAAGACACAGAAGAACCTGGTGACGTGACTGGTGACTTGATAGCTGTCATAACTAGCCGGTCTGACACCAGTGTCAGAACTGTCAGAAGTCTGTTATGAACCGGATCAGCCGGTAATCATAGAGCAAGCTCTATATAAGAGACAGATCGGAAACGTCAAACATATACGAAAACACAACAACGTGAAGCATCTATAAGAAGAATTCTGACAGATCAAGGGCTGTCTGCAAGAAAGATTCAGAGTTCTATCTGAATTTAAGGAAGAAGCTGATTGAAGATCATCTTCATCAACAGAGAAGATCCAACTTATTTTGTTTTAATCAAGAAGCTTTGAAAAGCTAAGTTAGGTTGGATCAGAAGGATCAGTCAATCCAAGAACTGATCAAGAAGACAACATCAATAGAGAAATCTAGCTGGTGAAGTTTTATGATACTTATTACTCACAAATTCTTGTAGGATCTATTGATAGATCTTAGATTGTAAGCCTAAAATTATAAAGGCTGAGGTAGAGCTGTGTGCCTGAGGTAGGACTTGGGGTAAGTCTGAGTTGTAGGCCTAATTATAAAGGCTGAGGTAGGGCTGAGGCCTGAGGTAGGTTTCTGGAGAAGAATCTGAGGTAGGACTTGCATTAAGTCTGAGGTGTAGGAACCATCTGTGGTTCTGAGATTGTAAGATCTGTGGATCTGAGCCAGTAGAAGGAAGTTATGCTGAATCCAGTTATCTGCTAGATAGGCGAAGGGGGAAAGTGGATGTACCCATATCTTGGGGAACCACTATAGATCTGGTGTTTACTGTGTTGCATTTTATTTCTGTAGATAGAATTATTCTGTGCTAAAGAAAGTTACAAATATCTGTTTGCCTTAAAATCAAAAAGACTCAAAAAAATTAGAACCTATTCACCCCCTCTAGGTGTTTAGGCTCTTGAAACAAAGTCTTTCAAATGGTATCAGAGGGAGGTTCCTCAAAATTTGACCTAACAGTCAGAGGATTTCTCCAAGGCAAACAATAGATAACAAAAATGGGTTCAAGTGAAAATCAAAAGGAATTTAGTTCTATGAAATTGCCAATATGCAGGAAAGAATCTTTTGGCATTTGGAAAGAAAGGGTCAGGCTATTTATGAAAGTATCTGATCCAAGAATTTATATAACAGTACAGGAAGGCCCCTTCATCCCAATGAAGGTTTCAGTTCTTGATGCAAACATTCAAACTCCAAAGAGTTATTCAGAGATGACTAAGCATGACATCATCTTGGTTACATTAGATAAAAGAGCTCAGAATATAATTGTAAGTGTCATAGATGATGCAATATTCCAGAATCTTATGCACTGTAAAACTTCCAAAGAAATGTGAGATACATTGATTGTCTATATGGAAGGCACAAAAGAAGTCAGAGAAGACAGAAAGTCTATGCTAAATCAGGAATATGAGAGCTTTAGGCAGAATAAAACTGACAGCATAGTTGAATGCTATAAAAAGTTTTTCAGAATATTGAATGAACTGATGACATATGGAAGAGTCTTCAGTACTTATGAATTGAATGACAGGTTTCTTAGGTCCCTAACAAAGGATTGAGACACTAAGATATGTGCCATCAGGAAAGTGGACAAACTGGCTGACACACCACCACCTACACTTTTTGGAAAACTGCTTTCATATGAAATGCAGTTTACTGCTAGGAAAGAGGAAGAGAAGGGCAGCAGATCTGAACATAAAGAAAGGTTAGTAGCCTTCAAGGCTGAGGGCTCAAGGAAGGGTAGGATAAAATCTCCTTCTCCACCTAGAAGGAGTACTGAAGCAGAAGAAGGTGTTACTGAAGCATGTGCATCAGATAGTCATACATCTGATGAAGACTTTGCTGCCTTCACAAGATAATTCCAAAGGTTCATGAAGAAAAAGAATTGGAGAACCAGACCTTCATCTACATCCTATTCCAAGGATGAATACTATAGGAAGAAGAAAACTCATAAGGAGGACAGGTATGCTTCTAAACATGGTAAACCATCTAATTCTAAGATTGTGTGTTATTGCTGCAATAGGTCTGAGCATGTCATAGCTGACTGTCCTGACAAAAGAAAAGAGTCAAAGGACAAGAAGAAGCAGCTGTTCAAAGGCAAGAAGGAGAAGTCTCTAGTGGCTCAGAAGGAGAAGAGTTGGACAGACTCTTCATCTTCAGAATCTGAAGAAGAAGAGGCAGAAGCATTTGTTGGACTCTTCTCAACAGAAGAGGATTCTAGGGAACTAGAATTCTTACAGATATTGGACTCCATAAATGGAGTGGAAGAACATTACTATAAAGGGCTGATGGCCCAATCTAAAGAAGATAAGTGTCAGGATCAGTCTGGATCAAGTAAGGTAAATAATTCACCCCTAGTCTCAGATTACTTTACTGGATCAGAATCAGAAGCATCTTCTTTAAAAGAAGTGGATGGATCTGAGTCTGAGGGGGATGTTCACCAACTCATTAATGAGTATGGTAGGTTGTTGAATGCTCTAAAGAAGAGCAAGTTTCTTGTTAAAGAGCAAGCCAAAGAGATTGAGTCTCTTAAGCTGGCTGCAGCAGTTTCAGCAAAACTGTTGGATCAAAAACTGAATGAGATTGCCAAATTAAAAAATATTACAGTTATTCAGATGGGCACAATCTCATTCAAAGAGAATCATATCAAGAAACTGGAGGGAAAACTTCGGCAAGAGAGAGAGCTAGTGGCAAAATTCTCCAAGCCAAAATCAGTCTTACCTTTGATAGACAATTTTGTTTCACAAAAAGGAAAGACTGGTCTAGGCTATAAGGGAAGAACTAGGGATACCAATTCTCACAGAAAAGGTAAAGCCCCAGTTCAGCCTCAAGCTGTTAATCCCCCTATTTTCTTTAAGAAGGTAGTGAATCCTACTAACAGGTATGATCAAAGGATTTCTGTTAGATCATTCATAGGATTTCAAACTAACAAGGACCTAGGACTCACTAGCAAGTTGGGTTCTAAGGTTAAGTGATTCATTATTTGTTGCAGGTAAATCCAAGTGACCATACCCCTATATGGTACTTGGATAGTGGCTGTTCCAGACATATGACTGGAACAAGGAGAATGTTGAGGGACTATGTGCCCATAAAGAATGGACCAAAAGTTATCTTTGGTGGATCAGAAAAGGGAATCATCAAAGGATTTGGTAACATATTTTGTGATTCAATTACAATCACTAAAGTGGCTTATGTAAATGGTCTAAAACATAACCTGATTAGTATAAGTCAACTTAGTGATTTATGTTATGATATTTCTTTCCTCAAAGGGGAGTGTCTAGTAAAAAGGTCAAGTGATCAAGAGAACATTTTGATTGGCACTAGGAAAGAAAATGTGTATGAGATCATTTTGATTGGCACTAGGAAAGAAAATGTGTATTGTCTTAACCTAGAGTGTGAGTCTAACAACTCACCTATTTATTTGGTTGCAGGAGAGAAAGCTTCTCTATGTGTCAAATGGCACAAGAGGCTAGCTCATCTGAACTATAAGTCAATTGGACTGCTGTTCAGCATGAGATTAGCGAGGAATGGTCCTCAAGTTCAGTGTATAAAAGAGGGTGTGTGCTTAGCTTGCCAAAAAGGCAAGCAGACTAAGTCCTCTTTTTAGTCACTTGACATCAAAGATTCAAAGAGATATTTGTATCTTATGCATATGGATTTGTTTGGTCCTATGCTTGTCCATAGTCTTGGTAGGAAAGCATACACACTTGTTATTGTGGATGACTATTCTAGATTTACATGGGTTTTCTTCTTGAGGCAGAAATCTGAAACCCCAACTATTTTCCAGACTTTTGTCAGACAAATACAGAATGAATACAACAACTCAGTGGTCAAAATCAGAAGTGACCATGGAACTAAATTTCAGTCTGAATGTATGACAAAATTCTGTGAAGAACTTGGGATTCATCAGGAATTCTCTTCACCTAAAACTCCTCAGCAAAATGGTGTTGCTGAAAGGAAGAATAGAACTCTAATTGAAGCCAGTAAAACTCTACTGAATGACACTACTCTCCCTGAATACTTCTGGGCTGAGGCAGTAAATACTGTATGTCATGTGCTCAATAGGGCTTCCATAAACAAGAAACACAAGATGACTCCCTACCAGATTTTAAAAGGCAGAAAACTAAACATATCTTATTTCAGAATCTTTGGTAGTAAGTGTTTTGTACTAGTTAATGATAAACACTACCAAACTAAGTTTACTGCCAAATCCCTAGAAGAGATATTTGTTGGGTACATCAACCATAGTAGAGCATACAAGATCTACAACTTGACTACTCAAGTTATAGAAGAATCTGCGCATGTTGTATTTGATGAGTCAATGTTTATTAACAGTGAATTATCTAGTTCTTCAGTTAGTTCTACAGGTCTAATAGATAAGCTGGACAAGTTGACCATCAATGAAGATGTTACCTCTAATCTGGATGAAGATAAAGATGTCAGCTATCCAGGGAGAGATCAAGTCCCTCTGGGTGAAGAAGAAAATATGGAACATCATGATGAGGAAACTAGAGATAGCCATAATGCTGACAGAATTCCTCCAGCAAGAAGACACCTAAAGGATCATCCAACTCACCAGATTATTGGTGATGCAAGTCAAGGTGTTCTAACAAGGAGCAGGAGCATGACCACAGTTTTATGTTCTAGCTTCCTATCTTAGATAGAACCCAGGAAGATTGAAGAGGCCATGCAAGACACCAACTGGATTGATGCAATGCAAGAAGAGCTCAGTCAGTTCAAAAGGTGTAAGGTCTGGGAACTGGTGCCAAAACCTAAGGATCACAACATAATAGGAACTAAGTGGATCTACAGGAACAAGCTTGATGAGAATGACATTATAGTCAAGAATAAGACTAGACTTGTAGCAAAAGGCTACAGGCAAGAGAAAGGTATTGATTTTGATCAAACCTTTGCTCCAGTGGTAAGGCTGGAGGCAATAAGGCTGTTCTTAGCCTATGCTGTCTATCAAGGGTTCAAAGTATATCAAATGGATGTGAAATCAGCATTTCTGAATGGTTATTTAAATGAAGAAGTCTACGTAGAACAACCCTCAGGTTTTATAGACTCTCACTTTCCTGATTATATATATAGGCTTAGGAAAGCTCTATATGGTTTGAAACAAGCTCCAAGGGCTTGGTATGAAACCTTGTCTGCCTTCCTCATTGAGAATAAATTTTCTAGAGGAAAGATAGACAAAACTCTATTCTATAGGGAATCAAAAGGCAAGATAATACTAGTCCAGATATATGTGGATGACATTATCTTTGGTTCTATTGAAAACAACCTTTGTAGGAAGTTTGCCAAACTTATGCAAGGGAAGTTTGAGATGAGCAGTATGAGTGAGCTGAAATTTTTCTTGGGACTTCAAGTTAGACAGACTGAGAGTGGGTTGTCCATATCCCAGTCTAAGTTCACCAAGGAGTTAATTAAGAAGTATGGTTTGGACTCAGCTTTTACAATGAAAACTCCAATGAGAACAAGTATGTATATATGCAAAGATAAAGCAGGTAAACCTGTTGATGAGTCTTTGTATAGAGGGATAATTGGCTCCCTACTATACTTGACTGCTAGTAGACCTGACATCATGTATGCAACATGTGTCTGTGCTAGGTATCAAACATGCCATAAGGAATCTCATTATACTACAGCTAAAAGAATTTTGAGATATCTTAAGGGCACACCTAATCTAGGCCTTTGGTACCCTAAGAATAGAGATTTTCTATTAACAGGTTTCTCAGATGCAAATTTTGCTGGATGCAAAGAGGACAGAAAAAGTACACAGGAACCTGTCAATTCCTTGGTGGGAGGCTGGTGTCATGGAGCAGCAAGAAGCAAACCAGTGTAGTTATATCAACTGCTGAATCAGAGTATATAGCTGCTGGTAGCTGCTGTGCACAATTAATGTGGATAAAGCATCAACTAGAAGATTATGACATCCAGGTAAGTAGAATTCCACTATTTTGTGATTCTACAAGTGCTATTTCTATTGCTAAGAATCCTGTATCACACAGTAGGACCAAACATATAGATATAAAGTTTCATTTTATTAGAGAACATGTAGAGAAGGAAAATATTAATCTATAGTTTGTAAAAACTGATAATCAAATAGCTGATATTTTTACAAATCCACTGGATGAAACTAAATTCAATAATTTCAAAATTGAATTAGGTATGTTGAAGCTAGACTAGGTTAACACAAGTTTTCATTAGTAGCATATGTTAGCACCAAATTTATGTTGAAATTTGGCTAAGTTCAAAGTTTGTGTCGACACAAACAAGTTGTGTCGACACACTCAGTATGTTGTGTTGACACATGAAAAGGATGTGTCGACACAGAAACAGTATCTGCGTCGACAAGAGAATAGGTGTCGACACAACCTTGTCGAGACTATCAGTCGTGAGAATATTTGTTTCGACACAAAAAGTTGGTGTCAACACAACCTTGTCGAGACTATATGTCGAGAGGATATTTGTGTCGATACAAAAAGTTGGTGTCGACACAACTCTATCGAGACTTAAGTTATCTGTGTCGACACTGACGCAAGTATGTCGACACAGACTCAAGTATGTCAACACATAGATGTGTCGACTTAAAATACGTTTTGTCGACTTAGACATTAGTATGTTGACACATAGTCATGTCGACTTAACTTTAGTTCTATCAAGACCTAGGTCATTTTTGTTGACACAAAAACTGATTTATCGACTTAAGCTCGACTTTTGGTCTGCCCTTGACTCAGTACTATAAAAGGTGAATCCAAAATCTGGTCGACTACGCTATCAGAATTTTTGACTCTACACCTTCTGTCGACATAGAACTTCTCTTCTCTTCTCCTCTAGCACTTACGTCAATGGCGCCAAACCTAGAAGACAAGGTTAATGAAGGTTACGAACTGGTTCGCGAGGGTTTCACAACTGCTTCTGACGAAATTCAGGGAGTTATAACCCTAATTTCTGTAAATGGACTAGAATTTTTGATCTTAGACCGACCAAAATTTGGAAGAAGGAAGTCATGGAGTTCTACACAACCACTACTGTGGACACAGAAGGACAGAAAATCAAGGCGACTATTCAAGGTACCCGGGTGAAGCTCACACTGAAATCAATCAAGAAAGCACTACATCTACCAGTGATCAAGGATACAGACGAAATAACTCCTTCCTAGATAACTGAAGCATTGAGCTGGTGTGGACTGAATCCCAATTATAAGATTGGTTCATCTATCAATAGAAAAGGGATGAATTCCCAAGGAAAATTTCTTTCAGAGGTAGTGGGCAAAGTGATTATCTGCAAAATAGGTGGACATGATCGGATTTCTGCCCACATGTTCAATCTGATGGTGAGAATCATATTCAAGATAAACACTTACTGGGCAGCAGTAGTGTTTGATAAACTACAAAAAGGAATAAAGAAACCTAATCTGGGAAGGATCCTCAGCATTTGCTTAACATCAGTAATTCCAGATGTTCTGAAACAAGCAAATGACTCTAAAATAAATCATATGAGAAAAATGGATGTAAGGATACTGTCAAGATGGGACAGAGTTCTGACCAAGGAAGTCCCTGCTCCCAGGGAGCAAACTAAAAAGGACAAGAAGAAAAAGAAAGTTATTGTACAGGCTGATTCCTCCAGTGATTTTGAAGAGGAAGTGGTCTTTAGTTCTGATGAAGACCAGCATCAATAGGAAGCACAAGATCAAGTAAAGGACAGTGAGCTCCAGGAGCAATAAGTTGACTCCACTCAAGGGGGGGAAAACCTAGAAAAAGAAACTGAGTTGCCTACTTAAGGGGAGGTATTGATGCTGCTGTCCTGGATAGTGACTTAGCTGCAGTCACAATAATGGATGTTGTATCTTAAATCAACACTGCAGCTGAAGTAACTGATAAGAATGATGCTCAAAATGAGCCAGTAAGTATCTTCTCCACAGACTAGTAATGTATTATAGTATTCTCCTCAAAAATTGTTCAAAAGGGACACTTTTGTTTACACAACAAAAGAGGTCTTTCAAGTGGGATTAGTCTTTTAAGTAGTTCTTTTAAAAAAACTAATCTTATTCCTTCTGAACAGATACAGCAGGAATTTACAATGGAAGAATTATTTCCTGATCCTCTTACTGAAAGGACTGAGGGGGAGGAAATTGAAAAAGAAAAGGAAATTCCAAGGACTGAGGGGGAGTTATCCAAGGATACCCCAACTGACAAGGAAACTGTGGATATTAAAAGTACATCTGAATCTTCTGAAGATGAAGAAGCCACATTGGCTAAGAAAAGAAAGCTGGCTGTATTAAAGAAGAAGAAGAGTTCTGGTTACAAGAAGGCTTTGCAAGTGGGAACAGCACCATCTACATCAACTGTAGACTTCAGTTCTTTACTGGTCCAGATGCAACTAAAACTGGATAATCAAAGACAATCTATAGAGCAATATATGGATGAAACTCACAAGGAGTTACAGTTTCAGTTGGTGCAGGACATCAAATCCATTAGATTTGAAGTAAATCAATATAAGAAGGAGATGACAGATTGCTTCCATAAAAGAGGTAATGCTGTGGTGTTTTTGGCCGAGCAATAAAAAAATATCCAAGCTAAAGTGGATGAAATTGAAGTGAAGCAGGGATATGTACTGGATAATCAGATAAGGATGAATGAAAATCTCAAGAATTCTCATCATGAAATATTGAAAAAGCTCACTGATTCTAGCACTACTCTGAAGGATGAAATCTCAAAGCAAATCCAGGAAGATATATCTGCTATCAAAGCCACATTTCAAGAATCTCAAGAGAAAATTACAACTTTCTTGACAAAATTTAGAGCTTATTTTAAAGAGGGAACTGAATATATAGCTGATCAAGTCAGATTCCAGAAAGAAAATTTGAGAGATCATGTTGCCAGAGAAGTCATAAAGCGGGAGAGAGTACTAGTCAAAGCCAGCTCTGACTATGCTAAATGGACTACCAATAACATCAGAGCTACTCTTGGATATCCTCCTCTTTGTGATGATGCTAATGTAGCTGAGTCTGGGATACAACCTGAATATTTTAAAGGTGATCAGCCTGAAGTTGCTCAGGTGATCTACCCCCTAGCTGATTTTGAAATGGTTCAAGAAAAAGTGCTGAAAATGTATAGTCCTCCACCAGAGGCACAAAATGTAATTCTGAAAACAGTTGAAATGTCAGAAGCTGCATTGGAAGCTCAACTTTCCAAGAAGAGATTCAGAGAGCAGGCGGAGCTGAAGCAAGATTTTGAACAGTGGAGCCCATGATGCAGTAGTCCCGAGCCAGCCCCTCTCGGTCGACCAGTCCTTCGGCCTAGCCAGCGGACCACGTGCTGGCGACCACTGCCGGGCTGCAGCCCAAGCACCCCACCCATGACCGCATCTATTCTCAGCGCGGCGGGATGTTGGGGCGAGGTCTCGAACCCAGCCCCCTTGATAAAGAGCTTTCCTAACAGCTCTCAAAGCTCAGTTGGTGATGAGAGCTGTTAGGAAAGCTCTTTATCAAGGGGGCTGGGTTCGAGACCTCGCCCCAACATCCCGCCGCGCTGAGAATAGGTGCGGTCATGGGTGGGGTGCTTGGGCTGCAGCCCGGCAGTGGTCGCCAACACGTGGTCTGCTGGCTAGGCGAAGGACTGGTCGACCGAGAGGGGCCGGCTCGGGACTACTGCATCAGCCCAACTTCTAGAAATATCATACTTACTGCCTGGAAAGCTGTTAAGGATAAAACCCATGACAGGGGTAAGTGATATTCTGAGCAAGAATGGAATAAATATCAAGCTAGACAAGATGCAATTCTTCAGCATAGAAGAAGTGCAAAGGCTGGGAAGCTACCTGCTAATGCTCAAGAGCCAAGCAAGTACTTCCCCAAACATTTCCATTATTTTGAGAGACAGAAGATTAAGGCTGAAGAATTGAAGAAGAAAGCTCTCAAAGGGAAAAAGCCAGCTGAAGATGCTGAACCTTCTGTGCAGGCTAAAATCAAGCCTGACAAAGGAATAGTTATTAAGGAGCCTAGTCAATAATAGGATTGCTAGGTTTATGTATTAGAACAATGTACTAATTTGTTTCTTTTATTCTATAAGAAATTCATATATACCAAAGTTTTTCTAATTAATGAAATCTGTTTCAGTATTAAGTGTTTGTTGTTTACATTGATTATGTAATATCCTGCTCTGAAATATTTTTACTTCTATTATAATTTTATTTTATCTTAAGAGATGTATATTTTTTACTAAGGGTTATGACTTCTCCAAATAGGGGGAGATTGTTGGGTACATTGGAAAATGTGTACTAGATTTGGAGAAGTCATAACTTAGTCAATGATATGCATCAATATATATTTGATAGAAGTTTGAGTTTCATTGTGCAGGTTTAAAATTTTGAAGGACAATTTTTTAAGTACAAGTGTCGACACTTGTGAAGAAACTGTGTCGACACTCAGGAAACTTGTGTCGACACTCAGACAAGTTGTGTCGACACATAGGCAAATTGTGTCGACACTCAAGGAAGTTGTGTCGACACCCAGAATTTGTGTCGACACTTATAAAGAAGTTGTGTCGACACTCAAAGCTATGTCGACACCTAAAGAAGCAATTGTGTCGACATCCAGAATTGTGTCGACAACTTAAAACAGATTTGTATCGACACTTAAATCAGAAGATGAGTTGACACTCAGGAGCTATGTCGACACTTGAAGCAATTGTGTCGACACACAGGACTTGTGTCAACACACCAACTCTCAAAAGGCTGTGTCGAGTTTAGAAGTAATTGTGTCGACACACAGGACTTGTGTCGACACACACTCAACGCCATTTGACAAACACTCAACGCCATCTGTCTGCAATAGAAATGTCGAGACAAGAAGCTGTTGTGTCGACACACAGGACTTGTGTCGACACATACAACAAAAAGCAATGTCGAGAAGCAGAAGTATGACTGTGTCGACACTTGGAGTATTTGTGTCGACACCTTGAAGACTTGTGTCGACACTTAGCCTATATGTGTCGACACATGTGGAGCAGTCTGCTGAGTGTTGTGTGCTGAGTTGGAAAGACATAAAAGAACCTAGTGATGTGACTGGTGACTTGACAGCTGTCATAACTAGCCGGTCTGACACCAGTGTCAGAACTGTCAGAAGTCTGTTATGAACCGGATCAGCCGGTAATCATAGAGCAAGCTCTATATAAGAGCCAGATCGGAAACGTCAAACATATACGAAAACACAACAACGTGAAGCATCTATAAGAAGAATTCTGACAAATCAAGGGCTGTCTGCAAGAAAGATTCAGAGTTCTATCTGAATTTAAGGAAGAAGCTGATTGAAGATCATCTTCATCAACAGAGAAGATCCAACTTATTTTATTCTAATCAAGAAGCTTTGAAAAGCTAAGTTAGGTTGGATCAGAAGGATCAGTCAATCCAAGAACTGATCAAGAAGACAACATCAATAGAGAAATCTAGCTGGTGAAGTTTTATGATACTTATTACTCACAAATTCTTGTAGGATCTATTGATAGATCTTAGATTGTAAGCCTAAAATTATAAAGGCTGAGGTAGAGCTGTGTGCCTGAGGTAGGACTTGGGGTAAGTCTGAGTTGTAGGCCTAATTATAAAGGCTGAGGTAGGGCTGAGGCCTGAGGTAGGTTTCTGGAGAAGAATCTGAGGTAGGACTTGCATTAAGTCTGAGGTGTAGGAACCATCTGTGGTTCTGAGATTGTAAGATCTGTGGATCTGAGCTAGTGGAAGGAAGTTAGGCTGAATCCAGTTATCTGCTGGATAGGCGAAGGGGGAAAGTGGATGTACTCATATCTTGGGGAACCACTATAGATCTGGTGTTTGCTGTGTTGCATTTTATTTCTATAGATAGAATTATTCTGTGCTAAAGAAAGTTACAAATAACTGTTTGCCTTAAAATAAAAAAGAGTCAAAAAGATTAGAATCTATTCACCCCCCTCTAGGTGTTTAGGCTTTTGAAACAAAGTCTTTCACTACCCGAAAAGACCTGCTTCTAAACCAACCCTAGAGCAAGAAAAACTTACCAAGGATGGAAGACGAGCCCAAATCTGCCTATTCCCGAGGAAATCGAGCTTGAACTCAGCTAGAAATCATAGGCCAAAAGCTCCAGATTTCTGCCCGAACCTTGCTGGAAGCTCACCACCGCTCTTTTTGGAGAAGAAGAAGGAGAATACAATAGAATAAGCTTTTCTCCTATCTTATCCAGCCACTAGTTAATAAAATATTGCTATTCTTGCAATAGTTTAAGCTCAGCCGCCCTATAATATTATAAAAATATTGGTCTTGTCGGCTACAGCTTATACCGCCACTAGCTAAAACCAGCCCCTAATAAAAGCTGTATACTAACTAGCTTAATAAAATAACTAAGCTACATCTGATGCTGCCACTTAGTCAAGCTTCATATAGATGAATTAGCTTAACCAATTAAACACGTCCCAACGACGCGAAAATTCCAACGATCTCGGAATTTAACGAAACTCACACCGTAGCTAAATATCCACGCTACGAATTTAGTGGCAATGTCGAAATCGTCATCTGACAAACAAAACTCGAGCTATCATTGCCCGAAGACAAAACACAAGCATTCCCGAAGAGGCACCACCGAGTCACCAAAATAGACTCTGATTTGCTAGGGAATCTTACAAACGGGCTACAAAATAAGTCACTCGAAGGCCTAAAGAGCTAAGACCATGCTCTAACAATGGCAAATGCCAAATATATGCCAATGTAACGCCAATCCAAGATTAAATAGTCACAAAAAACCGGGGGCGTTACAGCGATCTTTCCTATTACTCGCTCATAAGTGAGTTCCAGATCGCGACCTCCTTAAGCGGGCTTCAAATGACGACTTCAGTTAACGAGTATACACAGATGGGTTATAGATGGTGATATATTTTGAGTAGTTCCAGATAGTGAGTTCCAAATCAACCCGCGGGTGTCCTACTCGCAAGACGTGAGTTTGGCCGAGTAGAGGCGAGCTTGGCCGAGCAGAGGCGATCTTGGGCGAGCTTAGGCGAGAAGATACAAGCTTGGCCGAGCAGAGGCTAGCTTGGGCGAGCTTGGGTGAGCAGAGGCGAGCAAAGACGAGTTGAGGTGAGCTTGAGAGAGTATGGGCGAGTACCTCGCGAGTAGCCTTTGATACTCACTAGTAGAGGCTGGATACTCTCCACCCCCCGGGATTTCTCTATAAATTGCCCCCCAAGGGTACTAGAAATGGACTTCAGAAGAGGTTGAGGTCCCGCCAAATGGATACTCGTTGAGTCCATGCCTGCCTAGTACCTCACCAGCTTTTGGTCGTGGAGGGAAAATTTCTCCCAAACTTTCGGGTATGTGGCGGTACCTCCCTACTGGAGCACTTGGGGCGTGCTTATAGTCATTTTCTCTCACCTGTCTTAGTTATCTGAGCCATAGAGTTTGATCGCAGGATCAATAACTTTAGGTTGCATTAATCTAAATTTTGGAGTAGGGATTTTCTCGGCTTCAACAATGCAGTCTCATATACCTTTCCGAGATACCTCCCTCATCCATCTACTGTCAATGTTTGCTCACCTCCAAGAGTGGGGTCTCACAACATCTGACAAGATAGTAACACAAATGTGATCTTATCTACGTCAGCTGTAACATCCCATTTTCAAATTGGACCCCCCTAGGAGTGACTTGAGCATAACTAGGTCCTATGAGTTAACCTAGGTGAACCCAGGAGACCAAGTAACCTAAAAACCTAGTTGAGACCCTCTTGGTCTGCAAATAATAATTTTCTAAACTCTGATTTTTGGGTGGCCAAGTAGGTTCATTTTGACTCTAAAGATCCCCTTAGACATAATGTGGGCCCAAGGAGTCACCAAGGACCCACTTGGGTCAACCACAGTGGTCAAATTGACCAAGTCAACCCCAAGCTCAAATCAAGTCAAACCTAGTCTTTATGGGTTAACCCAACCTCAAGCCACCCTCCCCTTAGGCTAATCTCTTGCATGATTATTATGTATTAATTTGGCTGCCCATATCCTAGAGTATTGACCAAGTCAACCTAGTGACTAGGAGAGAGAGAGAGAAGCCTAAATTTAGAGAAATAAAGAGGAGAGAGAAAGTGTTTAAAGAGGCCACTTATGGTGGAAGGTGAACCACTCCCTTCATGATATTTCCTAAGGGAATTATAAACCTTAGTGGGCTGCCAATAGGTTGAGGGAGATGAGCAGCATCTTCCATGATAACTAGGAGAGAGAGAGAGGGAGCTCTATTTCATGATAATGGAGGAGAGAGAAAAATTAAGAGAGGAGGGAAGGGAGTGTTCGGCCAAAGGGAGGCCAAAGGCCACCCTTAATGGCTGAATTCAACTCCCCTGGGGAAGGGGAAAAGTTTCCAGCCGTTTCCCGGCCACCTAGGCCTTAGTTCAGCCCCCTCCTCCATGGCCGAACCTAGCCATTAATGGCTTTAATGGCCATTTTCAAAACCGCCTCCCCCTCCCCTCCTGGCCTTATAAACCTCTTTAGCAAGCTAGGGCGACCAATTTCGAAACCCTAAACAGGAGGGAGACCCACTGCCGGAGCCACCAAGAAGAGGAAACGCCGCCGCCGCCGCCATGCATTCCCGTCGCTCCACCCACATCCAAGCCCGAACTCAGGTCCTCCTCCTCTCCTTCTCTCGTGCTTAGATCTTAGAGCATGTTAGGTGTAGGTTTCGGGCTCAACCGAGCCGGTCGTGGGGTGGCAAAACCAGGAAAAACTCCATTTTAATGGAGTTCTGGGTGTTTTCGGGTGAGGCGGCGCCGCCACCTCCGGCCGCTCCACCGCCGGCAGAGGTCATCCCCCACTACCAGGGATATAGGGGAGATGTTTCCTGGTGGTTGCGCCGCCTTGGGTCACCGGAAACGGCCCCGTATTCCTCCTCCCTAGCGGTTTCCAAATCTGTCATTTGGAGAAGACGAAGTCCAGATGCCGTCGGATCTGCTTTTAGATCCGTGCAACCCTATTTATATGATTTAAGGTTTTATTAAATTCAATTTCTGTATTTTATTTACACAGATTCACTGTAAATGAAATTTAGGCCCCTTCTGGGCACCTACTGAAAAAGTTTATAGCATGAAAGTTGTAGGTCCTTTAAATACCTACAATTTGATATTCTGTGGTGAAATTTTGGTAGAGAACCTAGACCTGTAGGGTCATTTTAATATGGGTATGTCCTAAATCTAGGGAAGATTTATTCAAAAAATTATTTAGGCCCTTTAGGGGCATGTTCATCAAAGATGATCTATATAAATATTGTATGCCTTATTATTATCTACAGTTTGATATGTTACGGAAAATTATAGGACAAGGCTTCTGACCTGTAGGGCCATTATTCTAGGATAGGTCCTACAAATAGGGCAGATCTTTGAATAATTTCCTACACCTAATCCTTGGTCCAAATGCTTTGAAATTTGGACATGGACTCAATATCACCTAGACCTAACTCCTGTAAAAATTGGAGACCATTTGGGATAGTGTAACTTAGGGTTCTGCCCTAACCCTAAAAAAGCTATGGTAAGATAGTTTAAGGGTCAAATGACCTCCATACCCTCCCAAATTTTGGTGAGGTGTCCCTGTGATAGGTATCTAGGTCTGGTTCAAATTTCAACTCATTTGGTTGAGTTTTGAATAGGAATCCTCTAAACCCTAGTTTTGACCTAGTGAAGGGAAGCTTAGGGAAAAGGTACTTTTGACACTTGTGCGATCATCTCACCTCAACAGAGATTGAGATTCTGACCACTGGTTTTAAATGATCCTAAGAACTCCCTTAGGGAAAATAGGATGGATTAGGGTATGTTTACCCTAGGGCCCAGGTTCAAACCCTAAATGTGGACTTTGGGGGCTTGTGAAGGACATAGGGGCAAATGCCCTTGTATGGCCTTGGGTTTTGGTGGAGAGGTAGTTAATGGGTATTTAACCATCTGGTTGTAATATTAGAGAATTTTGAGGTAGGTAGGTACCTAAAAACCTAAACCTTAGTTTTAGAGTAGAAGAGCTTTTAGGTCAAAGCAGTAGTTTAAATGCACTCAAAAGCTATGAAACTTGGGTAGAGTGTTTCTAGGGTAGTTAGAACCCTTGGCTGATTTTACTAGAATTTTTGGATTATTATTTTTAGTACTTCATTCATGAATATGTGTATAGCCCTATTTGATGTTTTATTTATTAAAGATTTTTAATTCAAATAATGCCCTCTTGAAACTCTGGAATTAGATGTTGTTGGTCAGTGGGAATGCTCATGAATTTTAGTTTAATTTTATGTTGAATAAATAGAGTAGTTCTTTCACAAGTGTTATTAAAGGGCCTTATGGTTTAAAAATATTTTATGACATAAATAATTTCTGGAAAATTATGAAAGTTGGTAAATAGAGTTTCTAAATCATTTTGAATCAGTGGGATTTTATTCTGGATTTTTGGAGTTATGAATATAGTACTTGATTCACAAGCATGCTAGATTAGGGTTTTAGTAAATGAGTTATTATAAATTAATTTCCAGCAGTAAAATTATGAAACTTTTATAGTACTATTTTCATGGTATTTCTAGTACCCTGTAGTTAATCCAAATGATTTAGAAGAGAATATGATGTAGTTTATTCATTAGACATGAAAGAAATGGATTATTGCAAAAATATGTTTAGACCCCTTAGACCTTAGTAAAAATTGCCAAACCTTGGATATATCATTTTTAGACATATTAGTATTTGTCTTAAATTTATTATGATTTATACATGACTGAAAAGTATACTCCTTGTTCAAATTTGGAAGACCTTGGATTTTAGTAAAATTAATTAATTAATAGATTAATTGAGAAAATTTTTATAACCGGGAATTGATTCAATTATGTCGTGACAGGCCCCCAGTAAATAACTTAGGCTGTTCGGATGAAAACACAAAGGACATCCTATCATAGACATTACTTAGTATAAGGTGGTCTGTAGTTAGTAACTTTGGGAAATGAGTAACATGATAAGGTTTGGATTAGCGTAAGGACAGCTTGTGTTGGTTGGATTTAAAGAAAGAGGATGGATCATCATAGGAGGTTTCAAGTGTGGTGAGGAATGAGTTGATGCGCTCTAGAAGGTGCGCGGGACCGACGAAAGATCGCCGTCCCCGTAAGAGTGAAGAGTCAAATCCACCCTAGGTTTAGTTTGATGCAATTTATAGAGGGAACGGGTAAGGGAAAAACAACCAATAACAATAAGTGCCTTGCGAAAGGGAACTTCGGGCCGTAATGCCGCCGTCTTGGTTCCTAGTGCCCTTTGAGAGCCTTTCAGGAGGTATGCCGGGGGCAGTCCTGGGCTAACGTAAATCTTAAAACAAACGAAAGAGTAATTAGCCTAATAGGGATTCACATTGCACACACTCATTAGTTAGGGTTGGTAATGGTTAAGTCGTCCCGAGGTGTTCAAGGGGGCGCTGTCCCGTAGTATTCTAAGGGATGAAGTCTGGAGATGAGCCGGACGTTTTAGTCCGGGGAATTTGGTCTCAGATGTGGTTTATACGGACGGTTTAGTCCGGGAGTATGACACTTTAAAATTGTTATATATTAAACTGCTGCATGTGCATAAAAATAGGAAAGATTAAGGTGGTGGGTTTTCGATATCGGGGAGTTCGATTGCACCGACACCGTTATCGTTGACTCGGCAAGGTGAATAGCACTTAGCCAAGGTTAAGTCCGGCGGACCAGTCGGCAAGAGTACGCAGGAGTCCGCCTCGTGCACCAGGCGTTGAGGGCGTACGATAGGTCAGACCAGTGGTGCTTTTACTGGTTTTGAGGTGGGCGAGGCCCAACCCACCGCTTCCGTTTGCCACTACGGGAGTAACCTGGGAGTTATCTCCAGAAAGGGGGAACTAAAGGTTTGTGTACACAAAGTAGGGTGTGTGAGCTGCACTGCTTGAACATCATAACCCACCATATAGCTGCATGTCATAATCATTCATAACAACCTTGACACCTAAAATATAAGTGGAATGAGACGCTTATACTTTAGGACTTGCAAAACGACCCCTTGGTCTATAAGCTTGTGTGGGCAAGTTTATAAATTAAGGTCAATTTGATATATGTAAATCTGCTGCTTGATAACCGATACCCCAACGTATAAGCGGTATGGGACGCGTTATACGATGGGAGCCTTGCAAAAGATCCCTTGGCTTATGTGCACTCACATAAGCGAAGGTTTAATTTCTTACTTACTTCCTTTCTGTTATACCTATTACAACATTTATACTGTTCACCTGTTATAACTTGCTAGTTAGGTCCACCGTCATCTGCTTTGGAATTTATCTCCACTTTCATGTCCTTCCCTTTCTTCCTCTCCGCCCGGTGCCTTAGAGCGTGGGGGAAGGGGTGGGGGATGATAGGGCTTAGTCTTTTAGACTAATGGTTTTCGAACCATATCATATTAGGGGATCGCGGAGGCCAGCAGGGAGGAGCAGCCCAGGAGGCCAGTACGCTTGGAGATGGGGCAGTCTAGCACTGGAGTCCAGACTGCAGGGACCGTGAGTCCCGACCTTTAGTAGAGTTTTAGTTTTTGCTTCCGCATTGAGTGATTTTGTAGTGAGGACTTGATGTACCGGGCATGAGCCCTTATATTTCTAGTATCTTTGTTCTCTGATGATTTCTGTGGACACTCCCTTCGTGGAGTTTATATATATGTGATTTATTATTGTGGACTGCATTTCTCTTTCTTTACTATATGCTACTTGATCGTGATCAAAAAGGCCGGCAGAATCGGCGCGTTGTGGTGACGACCTTCCCGGGTGCGAAGGTGTCACCGCAAAGCGGTGGTTCTGGGCATAAGACCCCGGGCTGTCAAAAAAAAGGGGTCTTACATCAGCTATATTATTCCTATACAGTGGAGTGGTCTACATATGCTTGTATGACACCGGAAGTGAGGTAAGAAGCAATAAGACGTTGTCTTCTTCCTCCACCTTCACAGTAACCACATGCAGTTGACTGAGAAGGTCATTGAACATGTTGAAGTGTTCCTACAGGTTACCATCCTCTTGCATCTTCAAGTCGTACAGTCGCTGCTTCAGTAATAGTCTTGCGGTCAACGACTTGCTCATGTAGAGTCCTTGAAGCTTCTCTTATAACATGACAAACTCTCCAATATCAATGTTGAACAACACCATGTCATTAACGCACATCCTGATAGTACTGGTAGCGCGCTCATCCATCCCAGTCCACTCGGAATCCTTCATTGGAGCAGAAAAAGAATCACGCCCCGCAACACTTGGATCAATCTATCCTCAACTAGCATGTCCTTGACCCGAATCTGCCATAGGTGGAAGTTCCCGCTATCGCCATATTTCTTCAATGATTATCTGCCCAACACCGTGTTCTTCGCTTTCATAGCTGCCCGCAGTACCTCTAAGCAATTTGATTAAGTCACTAATCAGATATGAGAAGATAGGGAGCAGACCAATGTCGTTACATACCGTTTACCCAAACTTAAATGGGAATGTCCAATTAGTCACCTAATCTGAACATATCTCTAATACCACTTATTGTAAAATTCAGTACAAAATACATTCACAACTATAAATTTGTAGATAAACAAGAACACAAAATAACCACGTAAATTTACATATTCAACAATATAAATTTAAATACACGAATAAAAGCAGGAGAAATAAATGACTGTCCAGCGAATACGCCGTGGATGCTCCGAACATGCACGATCCATGACAAAATCTGAGATCTGGACTGCAATCCGCCTAGTGGACTCACAAGGTTCACCGGAACCTTCAACGTTGATATCCAATATTCAACCGCACCACCACCGGATACCACGCCACCACCGGAGAGGCAATCCAAGCCAGTTCTAACCGCACTTTTCCTCTCCACGACAAATCTCCTCCTCCACTCACGCACTCCAGCAACGTCGGCGGCTATCTCCTCCAAGACTGGCGGCAACGCTCTCCACTAACGTCGACGACTATCTCCTCCAAGGCCTGCGACGACACTCTCCACAATCGTCGGCGGATAAATTCTCCAAGACTGGTGACGACACTCTCCATCAATGTTGACGGCTATATCCTCCACGACCGACGACAACGCTCCTCGTCCAACGCCGGTGGCTATCCTCCAGGGCCGGCGGCAACCCCTCCAAGACGACAATCCTCCTTGAGGCTGGCGGCCTCCCCGACCGCGTAAGCAAAGAAAAGGGGGAGGGAGAGATGTAGAGAGAGAGAGAAGAGAGACCGAGAAGGAGATGGGCGGCTTCTCCTTGTGGGTGGCTCCTGTGTCTCACACATGGGAGAAGAAAAAAAGAATAAGTTTTATAACAAAATCTAAAACCCCAATCCGGATCTGAATCAGTAAATCCAACAATCACATATTACACCTTAATGATACATTTTGTGTAGTTTTCAGTTTCTATTTTACCGATATGTATTAGGATACTATTAGGTTGTGCACAAAATTACAAAAGACAGCAAACTACAAAAAAATATTTTTATAATAACACTCAGATGGCTGAGATGTGACATACATCCAAGCGTTGATCCTTCTCAGAATGTTAATGCTTGACCAGTGTCTCTTATGGGGCCATTGGATGTAGATTGCTAATTGTAACGGTTGGATTAAACCCTATGCTCGTAACTTCGACGGTCCGTCAAGGCAGAAGAGATGGAATCTTTGAGGAGTGGGGGCATTGAATAGGGTGACCTGGGCGGATCTATGGGATGGGCAAAAGGAGAGGTATTTTTGGTAAAGAGTAGAGAAAGGAGAAGTTGTGATATGTAATGGCTCATTAGCCACCACCAAGGTTGTCAGGATCGAGATCCTAGGTGGGATCGTTTAAGGGGTTAGATCGGATCGGATCGTAGGATCGGATCGTGGATCGTAAGATCCCACTACATTCTTAAAACTAGACTTAAATGATGAAATTGAATTTGATATCAATCATATCATACAATTACACAAATAATTTATACCAAAAATCATATAATTAAACATTTTCATTTGTTTACTTAAGAGTTAAGAATAATAAGACTATTAATACGAGAATTCTAGAATAGATCCATGAGTGTAAGACAAAATAAGAACATGCATAAAGAAACAGTTATGATTCTAAATGTACCTGAGTAGTGTATCTTCAGACTCTATGTTAGCAACTTTAAAGCCAAGATGAGATAGCATTTTTGTCTTAGCTGTCCGCCTGTCCCACCTTCGTCAAACTATCATCAATAACCAAATTATGAAGATGAACCTATAAATGAGAAAACATAAATCACAGAGACAATCAAGTGAATCAACCCAAATAACCCTTTTGTAAGTTATAACAATAACAAATTAAGCAATTTACAATGTTATCAGCCTATCAGATGATTCAGATAGTTAAAATATAATGGTCAATGAAAACAAATCACTAACAAACACTTCAAATATAAGTCTAAAACAAATCATTTACAAACAGTTCAATTATAAGTCTTCCACAATATCAAATACGAAATACAAAAATATTGTCTAAAACAAAATAACAAATGGAATAGTAGATTCATGATTCATCTAATGGTCAATGAAAACCATCAAAAATCAGAACAAATCCTTAATCGGTATGTCGACCATGTCCTCATCATCAAGTGTCACATTTTCCTCATCATCACCACTGACATTCTCGTCATCATTCCATTCACCCTCACTAATATATTCGATAGCATCGTGATCACTGCCCTTTATGGTGAGATCTTCAACTCCACCTACAAAAAAAGGAATTTAATTAAGAAAAGAGAGCACGATGCGAGATCTATTAAGAAAAGAGAGTCTATCAGATCTATTTTAAATTTAATATGAAACTTACCTTCTTCATTGATTTCAGTAGTGGTTTGTTCAACATTCCTTTCATTGCTATCGTCACTATATGTTTCCTGAGCATCTTTTTGTTAAATAATCCTCAACCAGTTGCTCTTGCGGGGAAGAACTGGATCTTCCATCTCTGTGATCCATTCATCATCAGAAGGGATATCCTCAAAATTAAAAAAACTTTTCCTTTAACTGCATATCCCTTTTATCTTGTCTTTCCATCAATTTTTTGTTATACATGACAAACACTAGATCATTCATCTTCTTTTGATGTAGACGATTTCTTTTTTTTGCATGAACCTTTGAAACATGAATTATAAGGAGTTAATGACAATAAGAAATCTCCTGAGATTATGCTTTTAAACATACAACAATATTTGAGGCATCGAGCTCACCATCTCAAATGCACTCCAGTTACGTTCATATCCGGAAGAGCTGCATGTTAGACTTAGAACCCGAATAGCAAATCTTTGCAATTCGGGACAATTGTCACCATATGAATCATCCGTTGGAGACAACTGTAGAATCCCAATTTTACTTCAGCATCTGCCCTAAATGATGGGCTAAAGTGGTAATGGGGATTCAAATAATAAGCTGCAGCATGTAAGGGTCTATGAAGTTGGCTTGCCCATCTCTCATCAATGATAGCCCATATTGGTTCATATCTACAACATAACACATAAAATAACAGTTGCATGTTATGATATACATCCTAACACAATGAAACTTAAAATAACAAGTAAGCTATAGTCTGTAGTTACTTACTTTTTTTTGATGTTTTCAAAATTACTTTGAATTTTCTCCTTAGCTCGATCCATCTGCTCATATATAAATCCCATCACGGGGGCCTCCGAATCAACCATTCTAAGCACCTTGATGAGTGGAAATGCTGCTTTTAAACATGAAGTGACATGAGACAAAAATCCAGTTGTATTTAAAATAATTTTTTGAATTGATCTCCCCTCCTTTGAACCCGCAAACCTGCTAGACTTCCATTTGGCAGACGTAAACATCGTCATCAAACCACCCTTATTCTCAGAAAGACATCCCAATGTCAAGTAAGCTGTGGCAAATCGGGTAACTGCAGGGCGGATCAACTCTCTACCTTTGTAAAATCAAGCAGCCAAGTATGTAGCAAAGTTCTGGAGTAGATGTAAGATGTTATCTTTCTTCCTTTTGCTATTGTTAATTTATGCAATTCAATTTTTTTTTCAAAATCTTCTAAAATTAAGTCAATGCAATGCGCAGCACAAGGTGTCCAATATAGATATTTTCTCTTCTCCATTAACATTTGTCCGGCCGACTTGTAGTTTGAGGCATTATCGGTTACCACTTGCACTACATTCTCTTCTCCAATTTTCTCCACAACTTCATCTAGCATTTGAAAAACCTTATCTGCAGTTTTGGAGAAATCAGATGTATCTATTGATGATAAAAACACGGTACCTTTCGGGCTATTTACCAAGAAGTTACATATGGATCTCCTTTTTCTGTCTGACCATCCGTTTGACATAATTGTACAACCAACTTTCTTCCATTCCAACTTATAATCCTCTAGCAACTCAAGAGTTCTGCTCACCTCTTGCTTTAGGTATTTTACCCTAATATCATTGTAAGATGGCGGTTTCATTCCGGGCCCGTGTTGTCCGATTGCTTCAATCATGCTTACAAATTCTGGTTTTTAACACAATTGAATGGAATTGCGCTTGTATAAAAAAAACGAGCAATTTGTTGACAGGCTTTTTCGCGTGCATCTTTCTTGAAAATATGACTAATAGTTGCTTGACTTGATTTTCTAACAAAAACATCCATTGTTTCTTTTCCTTTTTGCTTTGTTCCTATACCCACTTCCACTTCTTCATCATAATGAATAGCCTCCTCAATATTTCTTTTCTTTTTAACAATCTCCTCCCCATGAGCTTGCAGAATATTCAAAAATTGTACTATAACATTTTCAGGTACTTTAGTGCAAGGTTCTACGTTAAATTTAGTTCCGGCTAGGTGATGTTTCAATCTATATATCCCACCAGATCTAATAACTAAACAGTACTTACATTGCACTTTTTTGTTTGTACTATCAATTTCAATCCCATGCTCCCAACCCGGATCACCTCTCGAACCTGATGCATTCCTTCGGAACTTTTTTCCAACCGGCTTTGAACCGGACCCAGAGGCAGACATCTACAAAGTCAATTAAGCATTTTAAAAATATAAGAATACACAAACAACAACAAATAAGCATAAACATGATTTTCAATAATTATCAGGAATCTGGAATGATTTCTCCCCAGAAATCAGTCCAGAGATCAGATTTCTGGACTGATTTCTGGGCAGAAATCAGTCCAGAAAACTGGATGATTTCTGCCCAGAAATCATCCAGAAAACTGGATGATTTCTGCCCGGAAATCATCCAGTTTTCTGGATGATTTCTGGGCAGAAATCATCCAGATTTCTGGACTGATTTCTGCCCAGAAATCAGTCCAGTTTTCTGGATGATTTCTGCCTGAAAATCAGTCTAGTTTTTGGACTGATTTCTGCCCTAGCAGATATTCAAGAAAACTGGACTGATTTCCGGGCAGAAATCATTCAGAAATGTGGATGATTTCTGCCTAGAAATCATCCAGAAAACTGGATGATTTCCGGGCAGAAATCATCCAGTTTTCTGGATGATTTCTGCTCATAAATCAGTCCAGTTTTTGGACTGATTTGTGGGCAAAAATCAGTCCATTTTTTGGACTGATTTCTGGGCAGAAAATCAATCCAGTTTTTGGACTGATTTCTGCCCTAGCTGACATTCAATAAGCAATCATTCAAGAAGAAATCAGAACAGAATAAGAAGAAGAAGCTGACATCCAAGAAGCAATCATTCAAGAAGGAAGAAGGAAGAAATTGTCAGAACAGAAGAAGAAGAAGAAGAAGAAGAAGAAGAAGATCAGAACAGAATAAGAAGAAGAAGCTGACATCCAAGAAGCAATCATTCAAGAAGGAAGAAGGAAGAAATTGTCAGAACAGAGAAGAAGAAGAAGAAGAAGAAGGAGGAGGAGGAGGAGGAGGAGGAGGAGGAGGAGGAAGAAGAAGAAGAAGAAGAAGAAGAAGAAGAAGAAGAAGAGGAAGAGGAAGAGGAGGAGGAAGAGGAGGAGGAAGAGGAGAGGAGGAAGAGGAGGAGGAAGACGAGGAGGAAGACGAGGAGGAAGAGGAGGAGGAAGAGGAGGAGGAGGAGGAGGAGGAAGAGGAGGAGGAAGAGGAGAGGAGGAAGAAGAGGAGGAAGAGGAGGAGGACGAGGAGGAGGAGGAGGAGGAGGAGGAGGAGGAAGAGGAGGAGGAAGAGGAGGAGGAAGAAGAGGAGGAAGAAGAGGAGGAAGAAGAGGAAGAAGAAGAGGAGGAGCGTGAACCTGGGAGCGTCGACGCCTTCGCTGGAGCAGCAGGGAGCATCGACCTTCGCTGGAGCAGCAGGAAGCGTCGGGGTCGGGCTAGGGTTTAGGAAATGCGGGGAAATAGAAATGCTCCGCACCTTTTAAGTATTCCGCCCGGATCGTGGAATCGGGCTTGCGGATCGCGATCCTACCGATTCCACGATCCGGATCGCGATCCCACTAGATCTTGTCCTGATTTCGATCCGGGTTAAGATCCGGATCGAAATGTAGGATCTGGATCGTAGGATCGGACGATCCTACGATCCGGATCGCGATCCTGACAACATTGGCCACCACCCGAAGGAAAAAAAATCGTACATTATTCTCACCTACGATCACCGTGCGTTAAGCGCTATTAGATCATCGATTCTTGTAAAAAATGTGATTGATTGAAATACGATCATATATCAATAAATATGATTGTATTTCAATACAACCTTATTTTTGTCAAAAAATGCTCCGTCGTACGTAGGATCATATAGATCGGATAGCTGTACAAATAATGCACCATATTTAAGGTGCGAGTACGTACTTAAATGTTTTTCCACCTTAAAAGGGTTGTTGAAAATGAGCGGCTTAGGCTTCATTTGGCGCGGTGGTGGCGGGTGGAACCGTTGGTCTCGAACTGGAGGGGGGAGACAGAGATCCAAACGGAGCGGTCGGGCATCTTTTCCTCCGTGTTGCGGGAGAAAACGGAGCAAATACTGCCAGACAACATTTGTTTTCCCGTGTCCAACGGCGTTTGCTCCAAACGCGGGTAAAAAAACGCCGCGACGCGGTGTTTCGAGCAAACGCCGTCAGATAACGGGAAAACAAATGCTGTCCGGCAGCGTTTGCTCCCGCAACACGGAGAAAAAGCTGCCAAACCGCTCCGTTTCGATCCATGCCTCCCCCTCCAGTTCGACACCGTCGGTTCCACTCGGCAGCTGCTCCCGCCACCGCCGCGCCAAATGAAGCCTTAGGGCTTGTTTAACGCGGCGGGAGGAGACATGGCCGCTGATCGAATTGGAGGGGAGAGGCCGCTGATCGAAACGGAGGAAATCCCTTCATTTTTCATGCCACAGCTGGAGGAAACACGGCAAACATCTTCGCCGGGCATTTAACAAACGTTGCGCCAAACGAGCCCTTTAGTATCACATGGCTTCTGTTTTACTGGTTATTCTTGCGTTGTGTAAAAGGCTGCTAGTACTGGCCGCCTTTGTATAGAATATAATGACAAATAAATCAAGCCACCTAAGGAAATGAAACTCTTGAATATTAGGTTTTCCAGTTTGACTATTTGAAAGAGAAATATGTCAACCATAAGTCTAGGGCTCCTTTTGGCAATGCGGTGACAGCCGTGAACGCGGTAGTTTTGAACCATCGTTTGTGAACTCCCGATCTCACCTAAGGAACATATCCTTTTATGTTCAATATCATTGTCATGCCAAACATACACTGTATGGCGGTGGCAAAAATGTTGTGCTAAACGGAGACTAGATCTTTTATGATATAAACATTGTGCATCTTCACAACGCCGCTCCCATGAACAATGTACGATAATGACGTACGAAAAGCACAGTATACGATAGCGACTTACAGGAAGACATTGAATGACGACGACGATAAATTGGCATTGAGAAGCTGCCTTTGGGGGTGGGGGGGGGGGGGGGGGTGGGGGGGGTTCTGGTCCTTTTGTATCATTATGGATTTAAATAGGGAGTAAATGGGATGCATTTAACCTCAATAACCAAAACAAGTGATCAAAGAGCATAATTCCAAGATCTTTCAAGAAACATTTAGAGATGCTTAAGATCTTCATCAACTTGAAAGAAAATCCTTGACCTATTTAGAAGAATCTTTCCTTCAATATCTTAGTTAGTTTGACTTAGTTTTCCGGTTATTTACCGGGACTTCCCCTTGAAGTTTGCATAATTATAGCTTGCAACTCTTTAAACTTTAGAAATTACAAAAACCTCCTCTCAATATTTACATTTCATAAAATCCATGCAGAAAAAATAAGGTTTGCTAAAAGTTCAGCGATCAAGCACGAGATGCCGTATTCTCGTAAACTTCTAGAAACAGCAAAAATAAGGTTTGGTAAAAGTGACAAGTTCAACACCTGAAGCACAGTGCAGACTTATAATTCTCTATATTTGTTAAAGCATAACAATTCAAGAACCTTATTATCTCCTTCGGACAGTGTCAAACAGGCCAACTCGATCCTACAGCGTGAAATTGATCGAGTGATAGACAAACGAACACTTGTGCTTCCTCCCATCCTTTCTTAACATCGCGCCCTTGGAGTAATTTTTGCAGAAAGAAGCGACCGACAATTGCACCGAACCGGGTCCGCATGCAAACACCCCAACTTTGGTCTCTTCACTCTCAATAGCCTCTTCTGAAAGTACATCTGTCATTGAACATTCAGTTTGACTTAGAGAAAAGCCTTTTGGATTACTATCATTTACAGTCAGCAACAGGCAAAAGATTCACACTACACCTGTAAGAATTGGTCGACTTCCAAAGCTTATCTCGTGTTCTTGCTGCATTGCTTGCGCCGCTGGAAAGTTTGCTTCTATAGCGGTATTTTGATTTCGGTTCTTTCTAGAGAATTTCGAGTAATTGTCTGGAGATGGTCGCCATCCTGAAATTATGGTGGCCATAATGATGATTGTGGTAGTGATGGCTAATGAACATATAAGAAGTAGATCAGAAACCCATGAGGGGGTTTTATCTTTAGATGGTTTCTTCCCTTCATGAATAAAAGCTCGGGTCAAACATAAAATGCTAATAAGAAAGACGTTGGAAGCTAGTACGGTGATCGTAAAATTCCACATCAGCCCTACAGGCACAGGCATTATATCTCCCGACGGAATTGATTTGAGAATGAAAGGCTTGCTCTGAGTCATTGAATTTATCAATTCTCTTGCTGATAACCTTGATTTCTGCTCCTGTGTCACATAAATCTTCAACTTTAACTGCAAATTCTGTGTAATAGGTGGAGTTTGGTCGAGTAATAGTGTCGAAATCGGAGTCAGCATGCTGAGATCATGTGATTTTTTCACTATGTATATGAGAAGAACTCTCATAGGGAACGGGTTCAGTCTGCGATCCCTCCCAAACGCATCTTGCAAGATGCTTATGAATGGGGTAATGCCAGATCCTGCTGCAATTAACATCAACCTATCAAACCTGTTTCAAGAGATTGAGAAGCATTTTGGAGTCATCTCCACTATATATAAAAAGCAACCCTATATATATATATATAACAAAACTTCATCAATTTATCATTTGAAATAAATAAATAAAATCAGTATACTACCAGTAACAAGAAAAACTAGAAATGGTTATTGTCCCAAAATAAAATCATCAGGTGAATCTAAGTCATTCGATTTAGTCTCCCTGAGCTAACTGAATGCATGGTTATATATATATCTTATATATATAAGGGAATATAGATATTTGGAGGCACACCATAGATTTAATATTGGCCATTGGATGATGAGAGAGGGGAGATTTGGGAGAGAGAGAGTGGAGGGAGAGGGAGAGAGGAGAGAGAGAGAGGGGGGGGAGTGATAGAGAGAGAGAGAGAGGGAGAAATTAATTAATTTTTATAGATTAAAATTTGCAAAATTGTATAAAAAAAATAGGAATAGTACTTCATATTTTTTGCGGTCATTTTAAGTACTCATATGTATATGTTTTGAAAAAAAAGATTTCGGGTGCGTGCGCAACCCGCTCATAGGCGGGCGCAGCCCGCAGCGACGCATCGAGCACGGGCGAAGCCCGTGAGCAGGCGGGCGAAGCCCGCCTGGATGCGGTCGAAGGCCACCCGAGAGCATCGAGCACGGGCGTAGCCCGTGCGAAGATGCTTGTATGTGTATATATATATATATATATATATATATATATATATATATATATATATATATATAGGGTTAATTACCGGTACCTCCCATGTAAGTTTCTATAATTACAGGTTGCACCCCTCTTAGTTTCAAAATTACAATTACCTCCCCTCATAAGTTATACAGTTTACCAAAAGGTCCAATCCATCCAAAACCCATAACTTTTGTGTTTAAAAGACCAAAATAACCTTAGGGTTATTAAAACCACGGCTATTCGGCTATTCCTCCATCAGGCGGTAATCCCGTTTTCTTTCGGCCGCTTCTTCTCTCCCGCGACGCGAGCTTAGGGTTTTTACGGCCGTCGCCTCTGCTCGTCGCCCCTCGCTCGTCGCCTCTGCTTCTTCTCTCCCGTGACGCGTTCCCCTCTCCCGTGCCTACCGCCATTTTTCGGCGCCATTTCCGGGGGCGCGTTTGCTTCCAGTCTTGCCATTTCCGGTGGCGCGTTTGCTTCTCTTTCGCGAGCTCCGCTGCTTCTCTGCTTCCAGCGAGTTCCCCTGCTTCCGTTTTCTTCAGGTGAGCCTATTTCTTCGGTAAATTTGAACAAGCTCTGCCTATTTATTCAAGCAAGCATAATTCTGAGATCATAAATTTGGACAAAAGCTCTGCCATCATAGAATTTAGGACTATATTTGGGACTTTATTTCAGTAATTTTTTGTTGCTTCAGTAATTTTTTTTACTTCAGCTAATGAGCATTTATTTGGGACTTTATTTGGGGCCGCATATAATGAGCTTTTATCTTGTTATTTCTTCTAATTATGTGTGCATACTGCTTTGGTAGTCATGAGGAACGCTAATGCGGAAGATGAGATGGAAGCATTACTAAGTTCTGATGAGTTTGAAGTGAGTGATAATGATGTGTTATCAAACATTGATTCAAATGACCAATGTTATCTTGAATTATCAGATGTAGAGGTCAACAACCCTGGGGGTGAAGGAGCAGCAAGAAAGATATGTGAATCTAATATGCTTGAATTCAAAATGCCATCAAATCAAAGCGAGTCTATAACCTTCCAAGCGGGCATGGTGTTTGCTGATGTGCATGCATTTAGGGAATCATTAGTTGAATATTCCATTAGAGAGGGACGCAAGTTAGACAGAGTGAAAAATGAGAAGGAGAGAATTACACTTCGTAGTGCAATTGGAGATTGCAAGTGGAGAATATATTGCAATCTATATTTGTTATTGCATTATTTTTCGGTTATATATTGGTTCTAATTTTGTATTCTTTTGCAGTTGGATGATGAAACACCGTTGGCTTCATTTGTTGACCGCAGGAAAAGGCCACGACAAGCTTAAGAGGAGAGTCATGAAGGAGGAAAACACCAAGCTAAAATGGATATTAATGATGCATGAAGGGGCCAAGCTTTATTTTGTGAAACATTCATATTTTGGAATACTAGTATTTAAAATATTATTGTAATTTTTGATGAACCACTCAATGATGCATGAAACGTTCATATTATGGATAATTTTTGATGAGTGGTTCTTATTTTGTAATGGTTTATATTTTGGGAATGAAATATTTTGGATGCATGACTCATATTTAGGAAGAGTTTCAAGCTCGGCAAATGAACAAAACATTACAAAATAAAGCTTGGTAAAAAAAGACACACTTTAAAAAAAAAACATTACAAAAACACAATTTTCAAAAGTAAAACACTACAAAAACACACTTTTCAAAAATGAAACATTACAAAAACACCCCTTTAACTGATGGATTACTAAGAAGGGCAAAATAGGAATACAAAAATCATTTCCGTTAGTTTTAACAGTTTTCATCCAATTTTCGGTTATTTGGACCTATTTGTTGGTTGAATAACTTATGAGGGGAGGTAATTGTAATTTTGAAACTAAGAGGGGTGCAACCTGTAATTATAGAAACTTACAGGGGAGGTACCGGTAATTAACCCTATATATATATATATATATATATATATATATTGTATATAGATACTAGCAATCTTGCACATGGTCCCCCCATGAGCTATGAGCGGTGGCAATAGCATTCGGCGTACCTCGAGAGACGGTTGGGTGCTATCGCAACCGCGCGCTGCGCACGGAGGGATCATGTATGACCACTAGTAGGTATATATGTGCTGTGGACAAGTAATGAAACTGAATGTACCTATTGTATGAGAAATTTGCAGGTCCATACGGGCCTTCTACCGAGACAGGGATACTCCTCACATCATCTGAAACATTGTTTTCCATGAATTCAATCATTTCATAGAGTGAATTTGTCCACTTTCCTTGGCTTTTCACTATGATTGAAAACTGTTCATGGTCAACATCTGAACTTGAAATTATGCTGAAAGGGTGCCACTGGAACTTTGAAATGCATGGAATCTTCATAAATAGAATGCTGGTTGGCGTGTACTTCAGGGCTGCCATTCAATCATCATAGAAAAGTTATTTTAACAACAGCAATAACACATAATCAATACCAAACACCATTTCTTTCTAGTGTATATTATAAAGAAGTATTTGTTATCTTACTGGGGGGCTTTCTTAGAGTGAGCTCCACCGCTTTGCATGGGAGAAGACGAGCAGAAAGAAGGCAGATGGCTCTTCTCGACTGTATAAGGCGCAGGGCCTTGTCAAGAGCAAATAGGAGGACTCCAGAGAAAACAAGGTAAAAATGGCGGTCTCCAGCATGAAGCAAGAAGAACAAGATGAATACAAGGTATAAATTGTGGGCAGCGTAGAAAAACTGGAAATATTTTCTTCTTATCGGAGGCAGTGCTGTTATCCAGATGATTATTCCTGAAACTAGGGTGATTGCTCCTGCGAGATACACACGGCCGACTCTTTGCCACTTTGTTATCTGTAGTTTTCACCGTATAAAGAAGAACTCTGGTCAGATAGTGATATTGAAAAGTGTAAATTTGATTAAGGAAAGAATCATAAATTTCTTAACGTTTTGGACAACTCATATAGATTAGAGGAAAAATATCATGAATTTCGAAGCTTTTGGACCAATCATGTACAACAAATATATCTTTTTCCTAATATGTCACTATTATTAAAATATATAACGAAGTACAAGTAATGATGAACATATGGATGCACGGACTAGTTAATGAGATGAAGAAGAGGACGATGGAGTTTTGGAGTTCATCCTGGAGTGCGAAGCGAGGAGAGTGGCATTGTGTACCCATGGTGTGGATTCAGCGATGTGTTGCTGGACCAATGACTTCATTTCTGTTTTTGATGCTTCTAGGATCTTTTTGATGAAATTTAAATTTGTTTTTTTAACCTATTCCTCCAAGGCTTTGTGTTGTAATATTTTAATTTAGGATTAGATTTATTATCTTACGAAGGGTGAGTTTTGTAATATTGCAACTTTGGCTTTGAACAAAGAGGCGGACGGGTTGGGGGAGGCGTATGATTAGTGATTGCGTGACCTAGAGCCGACAACTTGGTGATTGGAGGAGAGATTCTACTTCCTTGGTATCCATCCGGTATGGTGAGTGCTCTCATCCTTTGGCAAGGTAGCCATGGTCATATCTCCCTTGGTGAGTTAGCATCCTTCCATCCCCCGCCAATTTTTTCCTCAGCTTTGGTGTGATTGTTGCAATTGGTGGTACTACCATATATTTAATGAAATAATTTGTTCCCATTGAATATGTGCATTGATATTGTGGATCATTAAATGTAGGGCAGGCTAGTATGTGTGAATACTAAAATGCAATCCTAATGTGGAGTGCAGTCAGACAACTCTAACGTCCTAAAGTACTATATGCAACATATATGCAAAGACTGACGGCGAACTAAAATGATAAATGACTAAAGCACATATAGCTGTTTTTAAACAAAGCAAGTAATTCTTTAAGCAAATCAGACTTTGGTTTTTCTCCTGGTGGAGGGCCAAAGTGAGAGCGCATGGCGAATTGGTCCTGCAAATCACAAATAATTTAGAACAACAATCACGATACAATAGATCCAAACAAATATGAAATCTCATTACCATATTTTAATATCAAAAACAAAGATCCATTCAACAAAGGAATATTCAAGGAGGGTTGTCAAAGGTGGAGATCCGACGTTCCCGATGGTAGAAACTGCGATCCGGCAATAATGATGGGGCTGGAAGGTGAGTTGGCTGCTGGAATCAAAGGACTACCGGAGGGGGGGGGATGGATCCTAGGCCATTTGCTGGATCGTCTGGAGAATCGGTAATTGGGAGGGCAAAGGCGAACAAAACGGAGGCATGGATGTGGGTTGGGGCGTGGAATTGCAGGGAGGCGAGTGTGGCTTCCAAGGAGGAGGGCGTGAGTTCTGGGAAGGATCCAAGGGGATCGTTAGGTAAGGTTAGGGCGTGAGTGGTTGTGAGAGGATGGGGCTTGGCGAGGAGGTGAGAGGGCCATTTCTGGAGGGATGGGGATTGCCGATCAGTGGACTGATAGGGGGTTTACTGTGGGGAGCCGAGAGTTTCCTTCTTTTTTTTCTGGATGCGGCGGGAGGCTAGCAGGGTGAGGGCTTAGGGCAGGCAGAAAATAGCGGGTATGGAAAGGGATGCCAAGGGGATGAGGGAAAATACCTAGGTGTCGTCAACATGAGGGGATAGCCGAATTTCAGGGAAGAATGTCTCCAAAATCTGTGGTGTCTGCCTCCCTTGCTCTTATTTATATCAAAACAACATTAGGGCACCCTGACATCAACAACTATAATTTGTTGAGACTGTTGTGTCCGATCTCATTAAATAATGACTGAAAATGATTAAAGTAATATATGAAAAACTATGCAAACAAAAATCTGCACGCATCAGTGAAGTTGAATCATCGATCCAGTCAAATCCTCCTGCGCGAATATACAAAAGTGTGTGCCGCCTTGCAGCACGTCGCATCTGGTGGGTGAACCCTATTGGTGATGATTATGCTTTATTTTGGGACTATCTTTTGGAGTTTAGGCTGTTTTTGGAGTGGTTGCAGAATAGCAAAAACAACAACACTCAAGCCTTTATCCCACTATAGTGGGGTCGGTTATATGGATCCTTTTTCGCCATTGTGCCTTATCTTGTGCCATAATCTCACTAATGCCTAAGTACACTATGTCTTTCTTTATAGTTTCATTCCAAGTCTTTATTGGTCTACCCCTCCCTTGTTTAACATGCCTAGTGACTAGACTCTCACAACGCCTAACAGGTGCCTCTAATGGTCTCCTTTGTACGTGCCCAAACCATCTTAATCGAGCTTCTTGCATCTTCTCTACAATTGGTGATATTCATGTCTTATCCCTGATACATTCATTCCTAATTCTATCCAATCTTGTGTGTCCACACATCCACCTAAGCATTCTCATCTCCACAACTCCCATTTTTTGCTCATGTACACAATTCACTGTCCAACACTCAGAACCATAGAGCATCGCTGGTCTAATCGCAGTACGGTAAAATTTGCCCTAAGTTTTAATGGTACTTTACGATCACACTAGATCCCTGACACGCCTCTGCACTTCAACCAACCCGCTTGGATTCTATGCGTCACATCTTTATTAATACCTCCGTCTTGATGGGAATCAACAGAACTACTGTTATATCCAGATATCTTTGTTAATTAACAACAATATCTGATAACAAGATAACACAAATATTGGATATATCCTTATATTTATAATTGAAAACTGAGGCAAAACACAAGAAAATGAGGATATGTGTGTTACTTTTTGTATTGCTTTTATAGGATAACATAATAACACAAATATCAAGATATCTTTATTAATTAACAACAATATTGATACATTCTACATTGCATCTAAGGACGCGTGATACCATCATGCAACAGTTATATTTATTTTTATTTTATTTTTTTTCTTTCCCGTGCATCATTTTTTATTTGGAATTTCCGGCTCATCGGGTTGAAATCCCGGTGAGAGCATGAATAAAAGATCCGATAATTTTAAATAATTACGACAAAAAAGGTAAGATTAACTTAATTAAAATTGCATAAGGTTAGTGTGGAAATAAATAAACTCTAAAAGATTATTCCCTAATCAATATGAAAAGAATTGGGAAACTAAATATTAAGGAAATTACATTAAAATGGCAAGCACTTGGATCCTAATAAAAGGCTCCCGTGAAAAAGAAAAGACAAACTGGAAATCACAGAGGACAAAACTTTTGATCCTCTATGAAACCGGAGAAGCCCGTCGCCGACCTAGTACACACCTGCATCTTCTCTCCCGACGAGAGTTTCGCCTACTTCAGATGAGTGTTCCACGACATCTACGAGCTTCACAATAACATCATCTTCATTCGATACCTACGACTTCCTCAGTGCGCCTGTCTATCATTCGGCCGACTTGGGAGGAGGTCACTGGGCGACACTTCTGCCTGTATCCACACCGCCAACAAGGGTCTCCGTCGACCCCTACAATTCTGGTGAATCCCGTGCAGAATGTTTCTTCCACTGAAGGTAGACGTCGACAACAACGTATCGTCCGTCAACCTTCTGCATGCGACGTCCTCACTGCGTGCAACTGTCCTTGGAAGATCAACTCCCAGCCATAGCTTGCGTATTCAAGGGTAAACTCCACCTCATCTCACTTGCTCCACTTAATTAGAATAACGTTATGCGATCCACTTAAATATATTTAAGCTTGTTTCAGACGTTTGCGTTATTTTGAATTATCATTTACCTATAAATTATTGTTTGTGATTTAACTTCTGGATGGAACGATTTCGTGTCGTATCGACTCATAAAACACTCGAGAGTTCACTCTCAAACAACAATTAACGACCTTTTTCAAATTCAAATGTCAAGCGAGAATCTATGTTGCACCGACACCGACACGCGACACGCGACACGACACGAGGCTCGTTAAATCTCAAAAAATACCATATTCTGACACGTTGGGACACGTATATTAAATCTTTATTTTTTATAATTATGAAAAATCTAAAATATTTAACAAAAAATAAAAAATGAACTTGTTTTTCTTTTTCAAGCCTTTATCCCGCTATAGTGGAGTCGGCTATATGGATCCTTTGTCGTCATTGTGCCCTATCTTTTGTCATAATCTCACTAATGCTTAAGTACATAATGTCATTCCTTACAGTTTCATTTCAAGTCTTTATTGGTCTACCCCTCCCTCATTTAACATGCCTATTGGTCTACCCCTCCCTAATTTAAAAAATAAAAAATTAACAATTAACAAATATTCAAATAAACTAAGTCATGTTTAAATATTACTCATTAAATATTCAAATGCTTCCCGCCTCACCATGAGTAGCTAGCTTAGAGACACGCGTGTCCGATTGAGAGGGACACGCGAGTCCCGCGTGAGCCAGCGTGTCAGACTTCCGACACGACTGTTGGAGAGTGTCAGAGAGTTGGATGAGTGTCGGAGAGTCCGCCACTGACACGCTGGCCGATTGAGCGGGACACGCGAGTCCCGCGTGAGCCATCACGTCGGACTTCCGACACGAGTGTCAGAGAGTCGAACGAGTGTCGAAGTGTCCGACACTGACACGTTGGGCATTTTGAAGTGTCGGTGCTTCATAGGTGGGAATTAAGCGAGCAAAACGCAGATTCGATCTCTCAGTTTACATCAATTTGGTATCAGAGCACCTTAAATTCTTTCCTATCACGAATCAAACGATCCGTGTTTTTCAAAAAAAATTTAAGATCGTTATTTTAAAATATATATGTACATATTTTTTGTGCTCTTTCAAGTTTAAAATAAAAAATATATATTCACTAAAAATATATATTTAAGTTTAAAGAAATTTATTTCCATCAAGCTCTAAAGAAAAAAAAAATATTCATCGGGCCCTTCTGAGTAAACAAAAGTCATTTTTCAACGTTTTGAAAACCGAACCGGACATCGAACCGTTGTAAGGAAAGATTTGAAAGTACTGGTTCAACCGAGATTGAACCGTTAGAACATAATAAGCATGATATATATATATATAACCTGATGTAGGATAGGCTAAAGGGGTGCAAAATTCCAAGACCTCTAGGAGTGAAAATGAAACTAGACACGTTAACCCTAATCTATATGCAATGATTCTGTCGGTGACATCGACAAATTAATACGAGTAATAATAATTATAAACTCACGCAACAATAATTTAAAGCAAAAAAATAAGCATTCAGTAAACAAATATTTAATGGTTTTCTTCCGCTCGGAGGGCCAAGACAAAGCGCACGGCGAATGAGTCTCACCTGCAAGTCACAAGTGAGCTCCAGAGGCAATATATCTAAACAAAATAAAATATCTAATCCAATAAATAAGTACTGAGAATAATCGTCCAATACAACAAAAGACTCACCAAGTTGTGGGTTGTCCAAGGCAATGGAGATTTCGGAGCCGGAGGCGTTTTGACGGCGTTCTAATGTGAAACCGGAGGCGGGTGACGATGTAGGTGTCTGGAATTTGACGGTGGGTGGCGGAATCGGTCCGGAAATGAGTAGATCTGGCTATGTAGGGGTGGAACCGGGCGAGAGAGGATGGATATGATGATTTGGGAGCGGATCCGGCCTATTGGATGAGGGGAGAGTAAGAGGAAGTGGAGGATCTAGGCTGGACTACCCAGATCCAGGCGGTTTTGATGAGGGAGGAGGGGGGGGAGGAGTGTTAGGGTGGTTCCACAGACAGGGGAGGGTGGTGGCTCGACTGTAGGCTATAGGGCTCGGGCTCGGCTGTTGTGGTGGGTTAGCAAGGGGGAGATGGAGGCTCTGGAGGGAGGAAGAAGGGTCAGTCGTGGTTGTGGAGTGGGCAGGGAGGGCCGGTGGCTGAGATTAGGGTGGAGGGTGGTCGGCTGCTGTGGGGGAGGCGGAAACAGTGAACAACCGACGGTTAGAAGAATTAGGGGCAGGGGTAGAGGGTTTGTGGAAATGGGATAAGGAGTTTAGGGTTTAAGAATACCTTGGGGAGGAAGATACACATCTAGGAGTCGTCAGTCCCAAGGATTGCACGGAGTCGGCATCGCGGGATTCCAAGATTCAATTCTCCAAAATCTGTAATGAACTCAAAACAGTCCCCTAATACTCTATTTATAATAAAAAGATAACTAGGGCATCACACCATCAACAACTATGATTGGCCGGAGGTGGGCTATCTAAATACATCAAAATAAATGCAAAAATAATAAAGTCATATATGAAATCGATTCGCGACACGAATCCGGACACATCCACGGAGTTGGATCAGCGATCTGATCAAGTCCTCTTACGCGAGTACACGAACGTGGGTCCCACCTTGCGGCGAACCCCTCCTAGTTCATGATTCGATGGATCCACACCAACTCCCCCGACTGAAAAGCCTTCATCTCCTATGAATGGAGACAGTCGTACTGAAGTCGAAGCCCAGAGGCGAGTCGATCGAGCTCTGCTGGTAGTATCCAGGTGTCATCTGCATCTGGGCGGCCCCACAAGTGTACTAAGTAACAATATAGAGGCCCGTCTGTAATATAAATGAATTGGTGGGATCTGATCTCTATAATGCTCTCAACGCTCAACTCACGAGTGGTGGATCCCGGTGCAATCGGTGGTGCCGTAGGTGAAACCAAAGAAGACGAGTCCTCAGGTGGGTGAGTGGCAGAAATGGGTGAACACTGAACTATGGTGTCCATCAGACGTAGATGGACTAGAGATCGAAGAACACAGTGGAATGTGGGGTCTTCCATGCAGATTGTCGTCATTGGGACCTTCTGATTGACATGGGTGAACTAGAGATCGAAGAACTGCTTAGTATAGGAGATCCAACAAGGGGGTCAGTGTCGTTAAACACCAAGATCTCAAATGGCGGAAGTGTACCGGGTGAATGTCCCTGACGGGAAGAGAGGAACCCCATACAGTTAATGGTAGGTCTGTAGTGGTGGATAGGGTGGAGGAGCCGATTGTCGGTGGGCGGCGCTGGTCGCAAGTTCATGGAGGAGCCTGAGGTCTTCCAATTGAGCTTCAAATCATGCATCCAACCGATCCAAACGGAAATCCTCTGTGGATGATGGAGCGGAGGTGACCACATTGACACAGATGACCGTTGAACGAGTCGTGGGTATGGAGTGGTGAAGATGGGAGCGTGCGTGGATTCTTTGGAGGAGGTAAAAGGAAGAATGTCGCAAAAAGGGTGGATTCAATGGAAAGGCCGACTGGATGGAGATGGGAAGCGGGGTTGTTAGTGAGTAGAGGAAGCATTCAAGTAAGCGGGACTGGTGAAGGAAACGAAAGGGCGGTAATTCGACAGCGGAAGCCGGGCGGTGGACAGCTAGAAGGGTCAATTGATGAGGGATGTAGATTGTCGACATGCACTAAACGCGCCGCAGCGCACTGAACAAAATGGTCGTCGCCAGAGATGTTGATCTGGATCAGGAACGCCGCGAAACGCCGCAGGCAAGGGCGTTGGGGCGGTCGAGCATGCTCAGGAAGCATACATGCGTGTTTATTGCACGGAAGTATGCGTCGATCATGCAAAAGTGTGATCACGTAAGGGTAACGAATAGAGCTTGAAGCAGGACTACAAGGCCGGTTAGGGTTCGAAATTGAACCCTCATAAGCGGGGGCAAGTCAGACCAATTGATATCACCTTCTATCAAATCAAGATTTCATTAAAAAAATGTGGGATACGACTCAGGCTAAATTTCGAGTGTTGGTTCCCTCTTGAATCCCCTCTCCAAATGAGAGGTCACACCTGGAAGATTCAAAAGATAATCCTAAGCCCCCCCCCCCCACACACACACACTCACTCACTTATATAGGAGAAAGTGGGCATACATCATCATTACAAAAATGCTACAATGGCTATATAAGTAAATAGAGACGCGCATGCGATACTAAGGTAGCGGCGCATAGCGAGGTGGCAGTGGGTCTGAGTCAGTACCGAGGATTGGACGGAGTCGGCACCGTGGGAGGATAGCGGGATTCCGGGATTCAATTCTCCAAAATCTATAATGAACTCAAAACAATCCCCTAATACTCTATTTATAATAAAAGATAACTAGGGCATCCCACCATCAACAACTATGATTGGTCGGAGGTGGGCTATCCAAATACATCAAAATAAATGCAAAAATAATAAAGTCATATATGAAATCGATTCGCGACGCGAATCCGGACGCATCCACGGAGTCGGATAAGCAATCTGATCAAGTCCTCTTACGCGAGTACACGAACGTGGGTCCCACCTTGCGGCGAACCCCTCCTAGTGCATGATCCGATGGATCCACACCAACTCCTCCGACTGAAAAGCCTTCATCTCCTATGAATGGAGACAGTCGTACTGAAGCCGAAGCCCAGAGGCGAGTCGATCGAGCTCTGCTGGTAGTATCCAGGTGTCATCTGCATCTGGGCGGCCCCACCAGCGTACTAAGTAACGACATAGAGGCCCGTCTGTAGTATAAACGAATTGGTGGGATCTAATCTTTGTAATGCTCTCAACGCTCAACTCACGAGTGGTGGATCCCGGTGCAATCGGTGGTGTCATAGGTGAAACCAAAGAAGACGAGTCCCCAGGTGGGTGAGTGGCAGAAATGGGTGAACTATGATGGTCATCAGACGTAGGTGGACTAGAGATCGAAGAACACAATGGAATGTGGGGTCTTCCATGAAGATTGTTGACATTGGGACCTTCTGATTGACATGGGTGAACTAGAGATCGAAGAACTGCTTAGTATAGGAGATCCAACAAGGGGGTCAGTGTCGTTAAACACCAAGATCTCAAATGGCGGAAGTGTACCGGGTGAATGTCCCTGACGGGAAGAGAGGAACCCCATACAGTTAATGGTAGGTCTGTAGTGGTGGATAGGGTGGAGGAGCCGATTGTCGGTGGGCGGCGTTGGTCGCAAGTTCATGGAGGAGCCTGAGGTCTTCCAATTGAGCTTCAAATCATGCATCCAACCGATCCAAACGGAAATCCTCTGTGGATGATGGAGCGGAGGTGACCACATTGACACAGATGACCGTTGAACGAGTCGTGGGTATGGAGTGGTGAAGATGGGAGCGTGCGTGGATTCTTTGGAGGAGGTAAAAGGAAGAATGTCGCAAAAAGGGTGGAGTCAATGGAAAGGCCGGCTGGATGGAGATGGGAAGCGGGGTTGTTAGTGAGTAGAGGAAGCATTCAAGTACGCGGGACTGGTGAAGGAAACGAAAGGGCGGTAATTCGACAGCGGAAGCCGGGCGGTGGACAGCTAGAAGGGTCAATTGATGAGGGATGTCGATTGTCGACATGCACTAAACGTGCCGCAGCGCACAGAACAAAATGGTCGTTGCCAGAGATGTCAATCTGGATCAGGAACGACGCGGAACGCCGCAGGCAAGGGCGTTGGGGCGGTCGAGCATGCTCAGGAAGCATACGTGTGTGTTTATTACACGGAAGTATGTGTCGATCGTGCAAAAGTGTGATCACGTAAGGGTAACGAATAGAGCTTGAAGCAGGACTACAAGGCCGGTTAGGGTTCGAAATTGAACCCTCATAAGCGGGGGCAAGTCAGACCAATTGATATCACCTTCTATCAAATCAAGATTTCATTAAAAAAATATGGGATACGACTCAGGCTAAATTTCGAGTGTTGGTTCCCTCTTGAATCCCCTCTCCAAATGAGAGGTCACACCTGGAAGATTCAAAAGATAATCCTAAGCCCCCCCCCCCCCACACACACACACACACAACTCACTCACTTATATAGGAGAAAGTGGGCATACATCATCATTACCAAAATGCTACAATGGATATATAAGTAAATAGAGACGCGCATGCGATACTAAGGTAGCGGCGCATAGCGAGGTGGCAGTGGGTCTGAGTCATAATTGTATCAGTAAAACCAATGAGCAGCAGCAAAATCACCTTACAATAGCTCGATTCCGGCAGCTTGGGGCGATCAGTGACCACGCCAAAACAATTTATGAGGGCTTTGAGGTCAGGAGTCGCCTGGAAGAGGAGTTTTCGCCGTGAAATATACAGAGGTGAGTGGGAACCCTATGGGAGGGATTCATGAGGATATTGGGATTCATGGGGATATCGAGATTCATGGGGATATCAAGATTCATGGGGAGATCGTGAGCCGCGATAGAGGACGTGAAACGTGGTAAAGGGATCTAGTCCAGGAAATAACAATGCACTATTGTTTTTAACAGTGCACTGCCGTTGTCGCGGTTTGCAAAAATACTGGTATGGCATATTTTTTCTTGACAATCACGGCGTGCAACTTCTTTATTCGACTGTTTCTGATTAATTGTTGCTTGCTAATCAAGACATGTGGATGGACTACTTGATAAGAACTTTTCATGATTATACCTTGATTAATTGTGCTAATTGAAGCAGTTTTTCACTGATTAAGAGTACTATTTCACTGTTTTTATGACCAAAATCAACTCATATTGAAGTGGATGTGTTATTGAGATGTTTGTTACAATCAAGTGATTGCGGTGACTATTATGCTATTTGAGGCTGTTTTATTGTAAATTTCTGTAAGAGTTGAGGACTATATTCCTATGTTTTGTATATCCAAACCATGGACAGATCTTGTACAAATATTATTCGATTAACCGACCCGCTAGTTGATCATGTAAATCCGGCGAGTAAAATAAAAGAAGAAATCCCATGAATATATATTGAATCATTGATCAGTATGTGTTAATGATTTGCAAAGGAAATCTTAGGTTTTGTAAATCACTTGCCCAGTATGAAGGAAGAACTCGTACCTCTTCCAAAAGGCTGCTTTTCTGACACCAAACAGCCATAATAGTAGCCCCATGCAAGAGAGAGAAAAACATCATGCCATTTGCAATCCACATGTGATACCTAACAGAAGTCTCAAATTGGATTCCGACTATCCTTAGTAATGCCATTCTCCTCAGAATTGGCAGCAGCAGCACCGCAAGACAGGCTTCGCTCAGTGAGCCAAATCGAATACCTAAAGACATCATCTTGATCTGTTTCCTGAACCAGATTGAACATACAACTATCTAGGAAAATATAAGATTCAATTGGTTATACACTAATCAAATCTTCCATACCTATTTAGTTGTAAAACTTTTGAGGGTGTCATCTTGTGGAAGTCACTAGAAACATTAGAGTAGTATGTCCATGCCAGAAAGGTGATGAAGAAAACAATAAAAAGTAACTCGCCGAGTGATAATATACCCAAAGGGCTATTAATGATGACTGGTTGAGAGAATTTTGTCATCAACTGAACTCTTCTCTCTCTACATAAAAAAAAATTATCGCATCACAGGTAAAAACTTGAAGTGATCCCAACTGAAGTAGTCATAAAACCTGTTCCTCCCCTTGCTTGAAATGATAGAAAGATAGGCATAAGCTAGTGCAGCTGCAGCAAGAACTGGGAAGCACAAGACCACAACATTGAGACCTAGAAAAACAGAGATTAGAGAAGTCAGACTTATGAGCACTGAATGGTCCAGTCTCAAGTTGATTGAACCACACCTCAAGATTGACTCAATGACGTTCAGTCTATACTGGTTAAATTCGAACTGGCTATAGACTAGTTCAATCCAACTCAATTTTTCCAAAAACAAATTCAATTTTTGGTTGAACATGGACCTTCTAACACAAACTCCTAATCCTTAATTCATACATGTAGATTTATACATACAGAGAAGCATAAATGAATATATATACACACACTATATTAAAAGGGAAAAAGTGATAAACACCAATTGGTTAAACATTCATCCTTCTGATTTTACCCCTCTTTATTACAAATTTTCCAATCTCATTGGTTTATATATATATATATTTTTAAATGTGTTCTCATATAGACAAAATCTCTTACATACAATAAAAAATGTGCTCTTACCTCCGCTTCGCAAACCCCCATGCACAAAAAAAACGAGTGACAGGCGGACTATAGAGTTCGGGAGTTTGCGAACGGCGGGAGCGCCATCACGCCGGGGCAATGTCGTGTCTGGATTACTGTCGCGCGTGGCAATGGAGGCCTGCCCCGTGCACAGTCGCGATCGAAGTACTGCCACGGTTGGCCGTAGGGGCGGAGCCCCGTGCCCGTCACTCATATATATATATATATATATAATAAGTACATAAGTGACCATATGGGATCACTTTTGGTCCTCCAAAATACCTTCCAATTCATCATTACTTTCCGTTTTCAATCAGAAATTGAGAGAGAGAGAAAGAAAGAGGGAGAGGGCTGCATCCCTAAGAGATAGAGAGAGAGAAAGAAAGAGGGGGAGAGAGGTAGACCCACTTCAATAAATAAAAATAAAAAATATATATAAAGGGAGAGAGGGGGAGACAGAAGAATTTGGGAGGAGAGTAGATAGAGAAAGAGAGAGGAGAGAGAGAGGAGAGAGGGATGTGACCCACTTCAACAAATCAAAACATTAACGCGCAATGTGAATATGCGGGGGCAGCCCGCCTAGATGCGGGCGAAGCCTAGCCGGGAGCATCGAGAGCAGTGAAGATGGGCACATCACGGGCTTTATGTGGTCGAAGGCCACCTGAGAGCATCGAGTACGGGCGTAATCCGTGCGAAGATGTCCATGTGTGTGTGTATGAATTCAGTAATTATTTTTCAAATTAAATCACTTTATCGTCCAAACAATATCTCAATTATTTTAAAGTTTCACTTAACTTAATAAATGTCTCACCAATTAAACTATTTAACTTTAGCCCACTATAGTGGGATAAAGGCTTGAGTGTTGTTGTTGTTGAACCTTGCGTTAGATATCTTGTGTAAGATCTTCACTGCAATTACAAAAATTATAGCATTCGTCCTTTAGATCTTGTATGGATATCTTGGGGATCATGCGGTTTTCAAACATTTATAATTGCTTTTATTCATTATAAGAAGCATGCTTTATCTAAGGCTTTACCTTAAAGTTTAAGGTAATGATTTGAAAATTTGGGAAACAAATGAAATAAACTAAACCTTGACATAAGTTTGATTTTAGCATTTTTAATAATTAACTATTGAAGTCTAGGTGCCTTGTCTCTCTTGATACCATAATCCGGTTAAAGGGATGAATCCCATTAGTAAAATTATATGAATGAATTTAAATTTTGATTTCTTTACTTTTATTGATTATTAACAATTACCCTATTTTTTTTTATTATTTTGCTTCCAAACCTATATTTTTTTCTATTGTTTCGTGATAATTCGTGTGAGTTGGAAATAAGATATGCTATAAACAACAATTTCAAAACATTTGGAAGATTCCAATCATAAATGTTGAACAAAGTTTGAAAGATTAGTTCTTCATTATTAAGATCTTGATTTATTTCAGCTTGAGTCTCTAAGCTTCAAGATTATATTAAATTCATCCTAGATAACTTCCTTCTCAATGACACCAGCAAACTACTCATCTTCCTAATTAATTTTGATAATTGGTGATTATCAATCATGACCACTCAAAACACACCTAAGCATGGCATCTGTTACGCCCCCGAACATGACTCAGTTCTTTGGGCGTACATACGCTCGCAGGCGGAAGATGACGACAGGTGGCAACAGGGCTGAACCATCCGGTTCAGCCCCCACTCTCTAAAGCCGGTGGTTTGGGGCTGAACCCACCCGGTTCAGCCCCGTGGGAGCGGCCGGCCGGCCACTCTTGGGCCCGGGTATATTTATACCCGGGGGCCCTCTCTTTTGGAGGCATTGAAGAACATTCAAGGTATTTCTCTCCTCCTTCTTCTCTAACCCTAATTCCTCTCTATCTCTCTCTTTAGTCTCCTTCTCTCTAGTTCTCTCCCAAAATTTGGTATCAGAGGATTCGTTTCCCACATGCACGCAAGAAGAAATCACTCGTCTGGAAACACTAGAAGAAAACTTCGTCGGCTTGACGGACTCGGTGGCCCCCATCGAGGAGGAAATGAGGGCCTCTAAACAGCGATTGGAAGAACAGATCGACACCCGGATGGAAGAGATCAAGACGCTATTAGCGCAAAATCTGAAAGGGAAGGCGACGATGCACGAAGAGGCCGGCGGATTACAAAATACGGCTTCCGAAACCCACGCGTCCCATCCTCATGGCCCGCAAGCGGGTGAAATCGCGGGATCGTCCGATCCCGCGCGGGATCGAGCGGATCCGGAATTGGCGGCTACGCAGCAGGGTGGGGGAGCCGGGGAATGTCGCCGGCGACCGGATCGACCCCTATTCGGGCGGGGGACTGCGGCACAGGTCCCCCGACGTGGGTGCGGCACCAGGTTGAGCACGGGGAGTTCGGCGGGGGCCGTCCTCCATGGATTCGGCCCGGTAGCGAGCCAGGAGGGGCCGGAAGGGCTTCTGGAGGACCAATGGGATGGGCGGGGGGCATTTTGCCTCCACCGCGTGGAGCCGGCCCTCTGGGGGGCTACGACGCCGATGCTCCTTGGGAGGTCAGTCATTTCAGGGCTACCCGGGCGCCAACACCGGTCCGATGGAGCCTAGACGACCGGTATGGAACGGGCAAGAACAAGGGTGGCAAGGTCAAGCCGCTCCGCGGGCATACATGCCTCCGAAATTGACACACATGAATTTTCCTAAATTCAAAGGAGGGGACGCTTTAGAGTGGGTGCAGAAGGCCGAGCTCTTTTTCAATTATCAATAGGTTCTGAGGGCCAATGGGTGCAGCTAGTGTCCTTCAATTTGGAGGATGACGTCTTTTAGTGAACGCAATGGTTCTTGAGGGGCAGGGACTACGTGCCTTGGACGGATTTTGTGGAAGGGTTCACCACCAGATTCGGGCCGTTGGAGTATGAGGACTTTGAGACTCTCCTCCAAAAGCTGCGTCAGAAGGGAACCGTGTTGGATTATCGTACGAAGTTCAAAAAACTGGCAAATCGAGTACACTGGGAGGAGAGGACATTACTCAGCTGTTTTGTATCAGGATTAAAGGACCACTTACGTGATGAGGTGCATGCATATATGTCTCGCAGTCTGAATCATGCCATTAGCTTGGCCCGCATTCAGAAGGAGCACTTCAACAGACAGCGAACCCGCACCACGGGGAGGCCCATGACTACACCCGCGTCTGTCGGGCGAGAGCTACCGGAGGCCGGCAAGCCAACTGTGACACGATTATCATGGGCTGAACTACATGCGAGGAAGGAGAAAGGACTTTGATTCAACTGCGACGAAAAGTTTGTACCAGGTCATAAATGCCAGAAGATACAGGTTTACATGCTGCATGAGGATGTGGAGGACGAGCTTTCCCCCGAGTCAGAGTTGGAGGGGGACTTGGACTTGGAAGAGTTTGGGGTATCCATACAGGCGATGGAAGGATGCAACGTTCCCCTCACTATGCGAATCGCAGGAAAAATTAGTCAGGAGAAGGTGACGATTTTGGTGGACAGTGGGAGTACCCACAACTACATTCATCCTGAGGTAGCAAAACGAGTGGGGCACGTGATTGATAAGGGAGCCGCTTTTCATGTCATGGTGGCCGATGGGAGTAAACTTCAATGTGAGGGTGTTCTGAAGGGGGTGGAGTTACGGATACAGGGGTACTCAGGGCGCATCGACGTCTATCTTCTTCCTATCAGGGGCTCCGACATGGTGCTTGGGGTTCAGTGGTTACAACAACTGAGGTGGGTTACATTTGACTGGGATCAGATGACGATGGAGTTTGTGCATCATGAGAAACAGTATTGTCTGGGGGGCCTAAAATCTTCCTAGATGAAGGAAGTTTTCCTTCGGAGTTTGGAGCGACTAGAAAGTCAGGGCAGCACGATTGCAGTGATTATGAAGGTCACACCGGCTCCCACCGCTCCTCCAGTTGTACCAGTTCAGATGCAGGCGTTGCTGGCCCAGTATACCGATATATTTCAGACACCCTGCACTTTTCCACCGCCGCGATTCAGAGATCATCAGATCCAACTCAAGACGGGTGCCGAACCCACCAACATCCGACCGTACCGCTACCCGTACATCCAGAAGACTGAGATAGAGCGCAGCGTTCGGGAAATGCTTACCGTCGGTATCATCCTCCCCAGTACTAGCTCCTTTTTGTCTCTCATCATCATGGTCAAGAAAAAGGACGAGTCGTGGCGGTTTTGTGTGGACTACCGAGATCTGAACAGTTCTACTATCAAGGATAAGTTCCCCATTCCTCTGATCGAGGAATTGTTAGATGAATTGCATGGTGCTCGTCTCTTCACCAAGCTCGACCTTCGATCGAGCTACTATCATATTCAGATGCGGGAGGCGGACATACACAAGACAGCTTTCCGTACACATGATGGGCACTATGAGTTCCTAGTGATGCCTTTTGGGCTCACCAACGCCTCGTCCACGTTCCAAGCCATCGTGAACGAGATCTTTCGTCCTCTACTCTGCCGATCAGTACTGATTTTTTTTGATGATATCCTCATTTACAGTACCAGTTGGGAGGAGTACTTGGTCCATGTCAAGCACGTTTTCACCATCCTCCGCCAACACCAGCTCTACGTCAAACAGTCTAAGTGTTTGTTCGGGCAAGCGGAGGTGGAGTACCTGGGACATTTGGTCTCCGCTAGCGGTGTCAAGGCCGATCCCAAGAAGATCAAGAGCATGCTTTTGTGGCCTCGCCCTCATACAGTTCGAGCATTACGAGGCTTCCTGGGCCTCACCGGTTATTACAGGCGATTTGCCAAGGATTATGGCAAGATCGCTCGTCCATTGACTCAATTATTATAGAAAGAAGCCTTCAATTGGTCGGAGGAGGCAGACACAACATTCCAGGCCCTTAAGGGGGCCATGACGACCACTCCGCTTCTCGCCCTTTCGGATTTCAACAAGGAGTTTGTGCTCGAAACCGATGCCTCCGGCGTGGGCATCGGCGCGGTGTTGATGCAGGAGGGGCGGCCTCTGGCCTTTTACAGCAAGGCGTTAGCACCTCGCACCCTGGGGCTTTCTACTTATGAGAAGGAGATGCCGACCATCATTCATGCGGTGGCCATTTGGCGGCCATACTTGTTGGGGCGACATTTCACAATTCGTACCGACCATCAGAGCTTGAAGCACTTCTTGGAACAGCGCATCTCCTCTCCGTTCCAGTAGAAGTGGGTGACTAAATGTCGGGCTATGATTATGAGATTTTTTACCGACAGGGCAGGGAGAACGTGATTGACGACGCATTATCCCGCTTACTGGAGAGATCCATCAGCCAACTTTCGGGCCCCCTACTCGACTGTCTAGATGATATTCAGGAGGAGATCATGCGAGATCCCGCACTGCGAGTCATTGTGGAGTCCCTTCGACAGGGGCAGCCCACTACATTGGGCTACCAGCTGATGAATGACATGCTTTATTATCAGGACCGAGTGGTCATTCCACCACAGTCCGCCTGGAAATCGGTTATGATGCACGAGTTCCACTCTTCCCCGACAGGTGGGCATGCGGGAATGTTCCAGACCCTTCAGCGGGCGCGGGCGAATGTGTTTTGGACGGGATTACGACGTGACATCCAGCAGTTTGTGCGACAGTGCGAGATATGGCAGTGACAGAAATACGAGACGACCTCTCCGGCTGGCTTGCTTACCCCTCTGGAGATACCGCACCTCATCTGGGAGACAGTGTCCATGGATTTCATCGACGGGTTGCCCAAGTTTCAGGGCAAGACAGTTATATTGGTCGTGGTCGACAAGCTCTCGAAATATGGTCATTTTCTGGCGTTGAGCCATCCGTACACCGGCGAGTCTGTCGCCGCTCTCTTTGTTTGAGAAATTGTCCGCCTCCGCAGCATTCCGCGCACTATTATTTCCGACCGGGACCCGACTTTCATGGGCAATTTCTGGCGAGAGCTTTTTCGATTACAGGGGACGTGTCTGCGCTTCAGCACGACAAATCACCCCCAGACAGATGGTCAGACCGAGGTTCTCAATCGGGGAGTGGAAACATACCTCCGCTACTTCATGATGGGCGAGCCATGGACATGGACCAGTTGGTTGCAATGGGCTGAATATTTCTACAACACTTCCTACCATTCCGCCAGCAAGATGACCCCATTCGAGGTCGTTTATGGCCGTCCTCCCTTATTGAGCAGCTATGAACCGGGCAGCACAACAGTTCCGGCCGTGGATCGGGCACTCAGAGACTAGGACCGTACTATCGCCACTTTGCGTGAGAACCTCCGTACTGCACAGGACCGTATAAAGGCCCAGGCCGACATGCATCGCAAGGAACGGGAGTTCGCCGTTGGCGATGAAGTCGTCCTCAAACTCCGCCCTTACAGGCAAGTTTCTGTGGCCCACCGGACGAACCAGAAACTGGCTCCTCGTTACTATGGGCCCTTTCATATCATCTGTCGTGTGGGTTCGGTCGATTACACCTTGGCCCTTCCTGAGGGCTCACGCATTCATCCGACGTTCCATGTATCCCTACTTAAACAGAAGCTTGACGACACAATTCGGGCAACACATTCCTTCCAGAAGCCACAATCGTAGGCGAACTGCGTTCGATACCCGAGGAGATCTTGATGCTCACATGGAAACGTCGGGGTACCGAGTACCGTCCCGAGCTCCTTGTCAAATGGACGCACTTGTCAGCAACATACAATACTTGGGTGGATCTGTTGGAGCTCAGGGAGCTCTACCCGGACTGCCACCTTGAGGACAAGCTGGTTCTTGATGGGGAGGGGAATGTTAAGCCCCTGAACATGACTCAGTTCTTTGGGCGTACATACGCTCGCAGGCGGAAGACGATGACAGGTGGCAACGGGGCTGAACCATCCGGCTCAGCCCCCACTCTCTAAAGCCGGTGGTTTGGGCCTGAACCCACCCGGTTCAGCCCCGTGGGAGGGGCCGGCCGGCTCCTCTTGGGCCCGGGTATATTTATACCCGGGGGCCCTCTCTTTTGGAGGCATTGAAGAACATTCAAGGTATTTATCTCCTCCTTCTCTAACCCTAATTCCTCTCTAGTTCTCTCTTTAGTCTCCTTCTCTCCAGTTCTCTCCTAACAACATCATAATGGGTTGACCAACATCCATTCAAACTAACTAAACCAATCAATAATTTTGACCGGTAGGTATAATGAAAAGCTTTAATCATGGCCCTGATATCAGAATCACCTATGGTCTGTTTGGATCGACAGAATTGGCCGTGCGGAATTGAAATCGTTAAATAATTCAATTCAAGATGTTCGGAAAGAAGGAATTGAGTACGGAATCAGAATTGGGCAAAACCCGCGGTTTAGCCCATTCCCAATTCTTATCTTATTAAGTTGGTTTTCCGCCACAGAGTTTCAGGCCGCAACTTCTTTGTTTTCTTGCAGCGCTGATCCCGCTGAAGAAGAGCATGCCACCGGTTTAAGTCCTCTGCTTCCATTTTTCTTCACCTTCATTTTCATCCTCTTCTTCTTCTTCACCTGCATATTCTTTTTTCTTATTTGTATGGCCCAATATTGCCCGAAACAGCCTGAGATCGCCCAACATCGCTGTTGTTGGTGCCTCCTCCACCTCTTCTTCTTCTTCTCCCTCTTATTCTTCATATTTGTATCCTTGTTCTTCTTATTTATGCAGCATTCTCTCCCGATCCGTTTTGATCCGCCAAGACCTCGCGAGTTGTGACCTCTCCGCATCAGGGGTACCCCTCCTTCTCTTCTCATTGAAATCCGAAAGTTTCGGTTTCTGCAAGTATAAATATGATATTTGTCATTCTATTTTGTATGATTGACCCATTGCACTTTGCTCTTCGTCCCTTGAAAAGGCTCAGATCGCTAGAAACTACACTAAATAACATGGATTTTGAGATTTATTACTCTTTTTTTGAGAGTGCATGCAAGGTTGAGAATAATTTGGGATATTGTAGGGATCATGTATGAATTGGGAAAGCAAAAAATATGCTCAATACAAGATTGCAACATAAATGCTACATGGATCATTTATGTCTTCTGATAACTGTCTTTGGGACCATAATATTTCACTCTACACTTTGATTGATTTCTCAATTTAGTGAGTTACTTAATGTTGCTCATGCACTTAGTTATTACCTATTAGTTATATATTACTTTCAGTAATTTGTATTTTCACTAACCTAATTTTCGACTTGTGCTCTTCTGATAATTCTTGATTTGAATGAATAATCTGATGAAAGTCAACATCCATAAGCTCTGTGTTACGGGTCCACCTCAATTATCTTATTATATTAGTATTATGTTGTATCGAGTCTTTATTAGGAATCGAGTCAAGTTAGAGTATTTTAGGTATTTTAATATTTTTATGTATCTTGATATATTTATAGGTTTGTCTCTAGGTCTTGTTATAAATAGACCATTAATCTTGTATGGAAGAAGGAAAGAAAATGAAAGAAAATTTTAGTTCCTTCAAGTCTCCCTTCTAGAGCCTCCTCTCTTCCTCTTCAAGATTCTTCTCTCCTTTCCCCTCCCTTCTAGGATTTTGTCTTCTTACATCCCCTCTGCCATTTCTAGAATTAATACCCCTTGTATCTCCGACTCCATCTCCCCATCCCCTCTGCCATCCGACAAACTACCAAATAAGCATGTAACACTCTATTGCAATATAAACATCATTGAATGTCTACGGATTGATGGAGGAATACCATCTAAATTATGTTCTATCACATGTTTGAAAATGTAGTATATTTCAGCTTTAAATTTAGGCTTTGATTAAGCTATAATTTTCTCTATTTAACCACCTTAACAGGATTTATACCTATCTAACTTATAAAGGAAATTTTCTTATCCACAGGAACGAGCCGACATGTAAGTGCTTCCCTTTATTTTTTTTTTATTAATTGAACCGTAATTTTAATTTAAAAAATTAGGTTGTTTTAATTTAAATTCAAACTAATACAATAACTTTCAATCCGACCACTGAATCGTGATGTTCTTACCATGGTATTGATTTACTCGACGAGATCTATCCAACGACATATTGATCTCTAAGATTCGACGTGGATAAATCCTATATGAATTAAAACTTTTATAAAACAATTAAATTATGTATGTTTATACAAGTAACAATGCACAGGGCCCCCCCACCCCCCGGTTCCTCGTGTGACAATGCCCAGGCTATGACATTTCCCTGACGTGACGGCACACCCGCGACACGCAAACCCCCGTGCGCACGACAAATTCGAGTAATAGGCAGAGCACAGTGGTTAGGGGTTCGTGAGCGGTGGGAGCATCATCGCGCCAGGGCAATGTCGTGGCGAGGTTCTGTCGAGGAGAGCACGGGGGCCCCCATGCATTGTCACTCTTATTATTAAAAATAAATTTTAAAGTGAATCCAAACATGTAATGTTAAACTCATATTTTAGTATTTCACCTTTTTAACATATTTTGTTTTAATATATAATTCTTGTGGATGAATTCCATCCTTCAACCGAGCAGTAAAATTGCTCAAATCCAATTCTTGTTGACCAATTCAATCCTGTGGCCGAACAATATAATTGAAATTCAGTTCAATTCCAATTTCTACTGGTTTTGGAATTTACTGAATTTCAATTCATCAATTCCAATTTCGTCGAACAGAACAGACCCCTAGGATTTATGACCTCCATACAACAACAACACTCAAGCCTTTATCCCACTATAAAGTTAAAAAAATGAAACTTGAAATCATAAAGTAAAAAAAATGAAACTTGAAATCATGAAGAAGAAATAATAATATAAGTTAATAATGAAGAACATAGATTTCTAAAAATACTTTTAAGTTCTAGTTGGGATCAGATCATTGGTCACCCATTGATTTCAATATTAGCTCGATTTGAGTCAAAAATGAATCTGACTATTAATTTTTAATGGTGTTGATCTTCAAGTCAAACTAAACTATAATAAAAGAACAACTTGCATTCAGCATTAAAACCATGGGAAAAAACCATAACAAAAGGTACCAGTTTCTCCTAGGAAGGTCGACTCAACCCTATCTTCAGCAACATGCCATGATCTCTTCCACAACTGGGTTGGCTTCAGAATCCAAACGCACGCCCAGAGCCCTAAAAAGGCCGCCACGGAGAGCTTGAGGGGTAGCAGCAGATGGCGCTCTGACTCCATGATTTCTCTACGTTACTCCTCCGAAGATTAAACCGACGAATCTCATCATATAAGCAGAGAGAGAGAGAGAGAGAGAGCACTAACAGTGAGTGGAGAATGGCAAGTGGCAGTAATCTAGTGCTTTATCTTCTCCGTGGCCACTTGCTGTGGTCAAGAGCGATTGAAATGGATTCATGAGATCTTGCACTTACCCGTTTGCGATTGCGAGAGATTCTTGATTTAGGGCTACTGCGCAGTAATGTCATTTTCCCCCTTTGACCGCAGTTTAGAATCCCGACGGCAACTTACTCCTCAACAGTATCATCAGATAAATATGCTTTAATATGATTTGGAATTTTGCCAAATCAGTATCCCATCAAATCAAAACTCCTGTTGCTAATATCACAAATCGGAAGAACTGATGAGAGATCGCGGACTCTCAGATCAGAGTCTGAACAAGGATTCCATTGCTGTCGGACTAAGGTCGGCGTGATTAGGGCTGATCCATCGGGCTGTCGTCCCTCTGATGGGACTTCACCATTGGAGAGAGGACGGCAAGCGGCGGCAATGAACACCACCTCCGCCGCCGCCCCTTGCGCTGATAACCTCCGACTGAACATGTTATTGAGAGAATTTTATTCCCGCGAAAATTATAGGTATTGCTGACGCCTGTATTTGACTATTCGCAACTCAAAAGAGAAAACACTAACAAATCAGTTTCTCTCACCTAGTATCAAATAATTTTTGGGAAGGCTACTCGCTGTTCAATTGGGCTTCAAAATTTATGATTTTTCCTTTGTTTTTCTTTTTTTTATTTCGGCGAGATCACCGACGTTGGATATACGAGATCAACGACTTAAATTTCACCCGTTCTCAGAGGAAGGAGTGCTACCCGTATGCAATTATTATTCCCTAGTGATGGGTTCCACCAACATTTATAGAAAAAGCCACCCCCCATGATCTCCTCCCAAAGTGGGATCATGGGATGACCACTCCCCCCCATGAATCCTTATGATGAGGAAATCATGGGGGGGGGGGGGGGGAGACTCACTCCCTCTCCCATGGAGAAGAGCCGCCGCCGCCGATCGGTCTGACAACCGTCGGCGGTCGGCCCCCCTTCGACCTTGCCACGGCCTGACCGCCGCAGCAGGCCGCGGCCCAGCTGCAACCGGCCGCCTGGCCGCCGGCTGCCAGGCCACGGCAGGCCGCCGCGCTGGCCACCAGGCCGGCCGCCCCCGCCGCCAACCGCCCGACCGGCCACCTCCGCTGTCGTGGCGGCCCGCCGCTGTAGACGGCCTCCACAGTCTGATCGGGAGGAGACTCTCCTCGTCGTCCGATCAAGAGGGTAACCACCCACTAACACACTACATTAGTGGTGGGCCCACTATGACCCTCCTCCGGAGGCTATAAAAGGAGCCCTGGGGCCTCCTCATTCTTCACCTTTTTTCTGCTCCTTGTCATCTTCTTCCTCATGTGAGCTATGCCGGCCTCCTCCCTCGAGTCAGCCTCCAGCCGCCACTAACCACCAACGGCCACCAGCGGCCACCAGCGGCCAACAACGGCCACCAGCGGCTATCTGTGCACCAACAACCCGTCGCCAGCAGAAAAACGCCCAAGTCCCGGAGCGAACCCAAGGAAGAAGGCGACTCCTGCAAGCAAGCGTGTGTCGCCCCGAGCGTCGGAACACCAGGGCCGTCCCGCACAGTTCAACACCCAAGTTACTCCCGCGGAGCAGCCTGTTGCCCGTCGGGAGTCGTAGTCTCTCTATCCCCAAGTTATAACTGGAGCGGCCTGTCGCCCCGATTCTCCAACACATTATAATCATCAGAAGCTAGTGGAATTTGACCGGTACAGATCCGGTCACGTGTTTTTTACCCATTAGAGGGGTTTTTCCACGTCATCATACCTTGTGTCAACTTCACATTTTCATTGACTGTGTGCGCGCTCGACCGCTCCGTGAGCTAAGGGGGTCCAAGAACGATCGACCCGACCGGAGCATCGAGTTAGTCCGCAATAGTTTCGCGCCATCTGTGGGAAATGATTTCCCCAACATCCTTCGAAGTACAAGATCGCAAGCATCACCCCTTCTAAGTTCAGCATTAATGGCAAAGAGAAGCACCCATGCTGCTGAAGGCTCCGCCCTTGGCGGACACGACAAACCCGCACGCTCCCATTCTTTGATGGACGTGCCACTAACAGCTGAAGCCGCTTCCGCCCCCGTCACCACCCTGGAGGAGCGTGTTTGCCAGATAGAAGAACTACAGACCGAAGTCCTCACTCTGCTCCGAAGCTTGGGAGCACCACCTGCTCCCTCACCACCAACAACACCGGCCATTCCCCCGCCTCTGCCAAATCATGGTCCGATGCAAGGATTTCCGCAAAGAAAAGGAAAAACTCTTCCGGGACAGGAAGAATGGCGTCAAGCTGGGCCCCGTCAGTATTGAAAGGAGGGAGTTATTCAGATCTACTCTAGAGGGGGGGTGAATAGAGTGTTTAAAAAAACTTTAGACTGTTTTAATCTATTCTATCAGAGTACAAAAAATATGTGATACTAATAAATATTTAAGCAGAAAGAAAACTAGATAACTATTCTAAATATCACAGGAATTTGCAAGAGCAATAAGAAAATGTGTTACCAGACGACACAAGAAATTATAGTGGTTCCCCAAATATGGGTACATCCACTCTTCTACCACCCTGGTAGAAATCACTCTCAGGTTTTTGATCAGGTGACTCCCACCAAATAATATCTATTTCAAGGGAGATATTGCAACCCTTCTGGCTTTTGATCAGGTGCCGGAAAACCAATTTGAAGTCTTTTGATCAGGTGACCTCACAATCAGGAATTACTTTTGAAGGGAGTAAAAACCCTTTACACAAAGGGGGGAAGAAAAAAGTTGAGTTGTCTTCTCTTTTCTCAAGCAAATGAGAGAAGACTTGAGAGTGATCCTGATGGAGACAAGGCTTATCCTGTGATTTGAATAGTTCAGGAGATCAGAGCCTTGCATAGGGTGTAGGACTTGAAATCCAGAAAGCTGAGACTGATTGAGGATAATTGTCTCCACAAGCTTCCTGAATGAATTCTTGTTTTTGAAACTGAGAGCTGTTCTTTTTCTTTTTCTTGCAGCCTTGAGATTTCTTTTCCAAAAGTCTGTCGACTGCATCAAGAAGTCGTGAATAATAATTCTCTGGGTCTTTTATTCTCTGAGTCCCTTTTCTTTGAATAATTCCAAACTTAATTTGAAATGGTCCACATTGATTGACTGCCGGAATCACGGGAACTTGTGCAATGGCTATAAGAGAATTAACTCATTTCCTTAACTATCCTGAGAAAAGTTGTATAATAACTCTGTGAAAACCAGCAATTAATGCTTGTCAGGGAACGACTATATTCAGATAATATATGCATTATTCACTCAGAGTCATATAAGCAAAAGAATAAACAGTCAATAAGGAAAACAATAACTGCAGGGAATAAAATGTTGATCTGGCAAAAATCATCGATCTGGTCCTGAGATCGTCGAGCTCAAACATCCTCTATTGTCGAGCTGAGCCCTATGATCGTTGACCTAAAAATCTGCTTTCCAAACTAGGCTTCACGATCGTCGAACTGAGATGGTTGAACGTCGATCTCAATCCTGAAAGTAGATCAGAGATCATCGACCTGAGTTCAGCAATCGTCGATCTCAGCATTTAGAGATTTAACTCTGAGATCGTCGAGCGCAAAACGAAGATCGTCGAGCTCTCTTCAGAGATCGTCGAATGACTTTTTACTTAGAAAAATTTCTGCCTTGTTCACTCTCAACTGCCTTCTAAGTCTCTGATGTCTTGGTCTTGTCTCACTAAGTTGATGACCTGGCTGACACCTAAGACACTAGACTAGACCCTGGATATACAATGTGGGTCTGACTTAGCCTAGATTAGTGAACCTAGCCCAAATCCAAACTAGGGATCCAACAATCTCCCCCCTATTTGGGTGAGGTCACTAAACAACAATAAAAGAAAACAACAGGAAAACTAAACAACTATGTCTGTCATGAAATATAAGAAAAGTTCAACAGATATTTACAATGATAAATATAGATACAAATAGAAAATAGTTACTAAGACTTGTTTGAAGCTGGATTAGAAAATTCAATTCTTCTTTTTGGATCTACTGCTTGCTGTCTTGTCATTTTCAAGTTTGCTTCACCAAGAACTTTAATTGTAGCTACTCTGGGAACAACTGCCTCAGGATGTACTTGCATATAAGCATTAGCATCAAAGATATTCTTATCAATATCAAATTGTTCCAGCTCTTTCTCCCTATATTTAGACATAGTCGAGAATTGAGAAGGATCGGTTCCTTCTTTTCTAGCTTTGTTTATTTGGTAGAGACCAATCAAATCATGAAACCTAGCCATCCTAAAGTTAGGATCAAGCTCAGGTTCATACTTAGATGATTCTTCTTTAGAGTCATGAGAGGTCTTCTGAAACTTCCTGTGCTTGATTGATTGTTCTTGGAATTTTGTTTCTGTTGCTATATGTTGAGAATGACTGTCATGAAGGTTTGGAGGAGATCTGACTTGACTAAATTTTTCAGGAATTCTGAATCTCCTGCTAGAATCTGAAATATCTTCTCTATCATCCTGATCATTCTGTCTACCTCTCCTTCTTGAATAGCCCCTTGAATAAGACATGGATGGTCTGCTGTGAGAGTGAAGAGCATAAGAAGTCTACTGATGGGAGGAGGTAGCAGCCCTAGAAGCAACATTTCCACTAGCACATGCTGAAGGAGGAGGAGGAGGAGGAGGTGGATCCTTCCTGAAAAACTTTGACATGAGAGGAGCCAGTCTTTCTCCTTTTCTTCTGAGCCTTCATCTCATTCTTGGAAAATCTCATCCAGTGAGGAGTAGTTGATGTGAGAGTAATATTTTGCCTGATGAAGTAAGGAATGTCATCTTGAGAATTAGACTTAGGCACTTCCTTCACTGGAGCTTTTCTTTTCTTGGTCACTTTCTTCTTCTTGCTGACATCTGGATCTGAGTTTGAATCTGAGTCTGAATATGAATCTGAATCATTATCAGATGAGCCTGGTGGATTATCATACAAATCATCAATCTCTTTGATAACTGAAAGTTCGTTAGCAGCATCAGCAGCCATAATTTCATCCAAGTCTGGGATTGGAGAAGTAGAACAAGCATAGGTTGGAGGAAAGAAGGCCTTGGGCACTGGACTCTCAACCTATGGCATACTGATCAGCTCAGGCACTGGAACTATAGAAGGAGCTGCAGAAGGCTCAGGCTCAGGAGTTGCCAAGAGCTCAGACACTAGAACTGCAGAAGGAGCTGTAGAAGGCTCAGGCTCAGGAGCTGCCAAGAGCTCAGGCACTGGAGCAGTTAAACTTTGAAGAAGCTGAAGTAGAAGATCTTTGCTCACAGGAGCAATATAACATACTATATGTGAACAAAATTGAAAAGCAGCAGGGGGAGAACAATCTCTATACACAAGATCAAAAGAGCTTAGAACTGAAGTCAGTTCAAAAGATGGAGAGATGAAACAATCTCCATGAAGAATGTCCAAGGGTTCTTCAGGGATTTCAATGTCATCTTCTAAAAATGCAATAGCTTCTGCATCAGGAATATCAATATCTACATTCTTTGAATCTGGCAAAACTGTATCTATAATTTTTGTATCTACAACTGTCAAACATGTGTCTGCCTCTGCCAAAACTATGTCTGCCTCTGCTGTTGCAACTGCTTGAGGAGGAGAGACTTCTTCACTGGACATCTCCCCCTGCCTGGCAGCAGTAATTTCTGCTGCCAGGCCCCTAGATGAAGAAGGGTCAGAAAAAGAGGCAACAAAGGAATTAAGAGAAGCTAGTAGAGGGGTAATGACATCCTATACAATGGCTTTGATGGTAGGGGTGAGGAGGGCAATGAGAGCAGATGGAGAGGATGATGTAGATGGAAGAGAGGAAGTGGAATGACCACAAGATGTGCAGATGTTGGAGATGGTAGATTGAGTGGTGGATTTAGGGATAGACACTTGTGCTGGATGGGGGGAAACATGAGGTGAGGGTTCATGAGAAGGTAAATGAGTTGGTGAACAAAAATGAAGATCAAAAGTTGGTGAGGTTTGGATTGAGATGTTGATGGAGGGGATCTCTTCTAGATAATATGGTAGAGGAGACAAAGGAGTAGGAGTTCCTGGAGGAGGGATTTGAGGTGGAGTTGGTTGATGTGTCAAAGGGGAAGTTGGTCTAGCTGGGGAAGGAGGGATCTCTGGCTCATCTTATCTAGGGTGAGGAGTGACTGGAGCAGTCCTTGTGTCCTCAGAAACCCTGTGGGTGGAGGGAGCCCTGGAGGGCTTTGAGATAGTCCTCTCCCACTTTCCAAAGAGAGTTGGGGTCATCCTCTTGGAAGCATTGATGAATGTTGTTGGGGATGTCAACAACTCAGGGCATTTTTCAGTGAGAAAAATCCCTAAAATTCTGCCAAGAGAGGTCTCTCTCTTGTTTGCTTTCTTCCTGATCAACTCAAACAAAACTTCAGCCCAATTCACTGATTTTTGATTAACCAAGGCACTCATCAAAATAAACTGGTGCATGGATATATTATCATGGGTAGTGTGCTTCCCAAGCAGCACTTTTCCCACAATATCTGCCAAGAACTTGTACTGAGGAGACAAGTTCTTTTTCAGAAGCTTGCTAGGGTTTGCCTCAGCATGACCCATTTTGGCAAGCATGATAGCAAAATCCTCTTTATCCAAATCAATATCGTCTTCTCCATTAATAAAGCTGAAAATTTCTGTAAGAACGACAGGGGTTAGATGTACCTCCTGTCTAGAAATAGTTCCTATCATCGTCTGTCCGTCTGAAGAAGAGGTATAAGCCCATTCTTTAATTTCTGATACTGGTAACTTCATCCTGGTCGTCAGAAACTTCTGTAACTTCAGTGCATCAAATAGCTTCAACACGTCCTGAAACATCTGATCACTATGCTTGAATGAATCCAGATCAATAGCAAAGCCTGAATCGAACTTCATGCTGGACACAATTGACGCTGGAATTGCCATTGGAGAGTTACTGCAGAGAAAACGAAGATCAAGTGCAGAATGGAAATGGAAAAAGCGGGACTATTTCCGTCTAAACCCTAGTTTATAAGGTTTAAGAAAATGAAGAGACAGGATTAGCCAAGCGTATTAACTACTAAAAATGACTTCAAAACCAAGGTTGGCGAAGTATTTTAATATAAAGTGAGTTCGGTAACCTCAGATCGAAGAGAAGGAATAAATCGTTGATCTCAGTTCGACGATAAATTCTCTGAACCAAAAAATCGTCGATCTCTGTTCGACGACAATTGCTTCACTAAGAAGCGATCGTCGATCTCCGTTCGACATTCAACTTCACGAGACATTAGCAGATCGTTGATCTCCGTTCGACGATCTGTCAACAAATCATCGAGCTCAGACAGAAAGTCAAATAATCTCATCTCCATTAATCATACCTAACTGATTCATGAAGAATAAATGTTTCTTTTCATCCAAGGGTTTGGTGAAAATATCTGCCCTTTGCAAATCAGTAAGGATGAAGGTGAGATTGATTTTTCTTTTTGTCTACACACTTCCTAATGAAATGATGTCTTACATCTATATGCTTAGTTCTAGAATGATGGACTGGATTCTGTGCTATAGAAATAACACTAGTATTATCACAAAATATAGTTGAATTATTTAAGTTGTATCCATAGTCTAGTAGCTGATTTTGTATCCATAACATCTGAGAACAACAACTACCAGCTGCTATGTACTCAGCTTCTGCAATTGATGTAGACACAGATGTTTGCTTTTTACAAAACCAAGAGGCAAGCTTAGCACCCAGAAACTGGCATGTTCCAGGGGTACTTTTCCTGTCTACTCTACATCCAACAAAGTCAGCATCTGAGTATCCAGTCAACTCAAATTTTGACTCAGCAGGATACCAGAGTCCTAGATTTTGGCAACTCTTTATATATCTCAAAATCCTTTTTAATAAAATAAGGTGGGATTCTTTAGGATTCACCTGGAACCTAGCACAAAGACATGTGACAAACATTATATCGGGCCTACTTGCTAGGAGATATAACAGGGACCCAACAGTGACCCTATATAATTTCTGATCAATAGGTTTCCCCTGCTCATCATAATCAATCACAACATTGGCAGCCATGGGTGTTTTCTTAGCTGAGGCACTAGCCATCCCAAACCTTTTGATCAGCTCATTAGCATACTTGGATTGGGATAGGAAAATACTTTCAGGTGCCTGCTTGACTTGGAGACCAAGGAAGTAAGAGAGCTCACCCATACTGCTCATCTCAAACTTTGAAGGCATAAGGTTGGAAAACCTTTTGCATAGTTTAGGATCAGTAGAACCAAATATAATATCATCTACATATATTTGTACTAACAATATTTTATCATGATGATGTTTAACAAATAAAGTCCTATCTACTATGCCTCTAGAGAATCTATGTTCTAACAAGAAGCTAGTTAGGGTCTCATACCAAGCTCTTAAAGCTTGCTTAAGACCATAAAGAGCTTTATGCAACCTATAAACAAAAGAAGGTTGAGTTGGAGAGATAAAATCTGGTGGTTGTTCAACATAGACTTCTTTCAGTTCTCCATTCAGAAAATCACTTTTAACATCCATTTGATAGACTTTAAATTTTTGAGAAACAACATAGACCAAGAAGATCCTGATTGCCTCTAACCTTGACACTGGAGCAAAGGTCTGATTATAATCAATGCCTTCTTCCTGCCTATACCCTTGAGCAACAAGCCTAGCCTTGTTCCTTATGATTGCTCCTTGTGCATCCATCTTATTTTTGAACACCCATTTTGTTCCAATTACTGGGTAGTTCTCTGGTCTTGGGACCAAATCCCAAACTCTATACCTCTCAAATTGGTTGAGCTCCTCTTACATTGCAAGGATCCAGTGGGGATCGTGCTCTGCATCTTGAATAGATTGAGGTTCAACTTGAGAAATGAAGCAGGTATGCATCAAATCCTGGTGGAGCTGATGTCGCATCTGTACACCTGCTGATATGTCTCCAATCACTTGAGATATATGATGATCTCTAAGTGTGACTAAATCAGCAGGAGGAGTTGGTTGCTCAACAGCTGGTGGAGCTAATTCCTCTTGTGGAATTATTTTAGCTGTTGGGACACTATCAGTTGGCTCACTGATATCTTCATCACTGCCTTCAGCTATTTGTGGAGATGATGGTGTAACAACCTCAGGAGAGAGTGTCACAACATCCAAATTCTCACACAAAGTATGTACCTGCAAGTTCTGACTGGTAGAAGTATTCTTCTCATTATAAAACATATTAGTTTCATCAAAGGATACATGTACAGACTCTTCTATTTTCAAAGTAGATTTGTTATAGACCCTATAAGCCTTGCTTACTTGGGAATATCCTAGAAAAATTCTCATTTCAGACTTGGCTTCAAACTTTCTAGTGTATTTTCTGTTGTTAATATAAATGTAACAAACACAACCAAATACTCTAAAATAGTCTACTTTAGGTTTCTTCCCTTTAAGTAGCTCATAGAGGGTCTTAGCCTTTAGCTTATGTATTAAACTTCAATTCAGGACATAGTTAGTTGTGCTCACTGCCTCTGCCCAAAAGAAAAGGGGCAAGTATGCATCAGCAAGCAATGTACCTGCAGCTTCAATCAGGGTTCTATTTTTTCTTTCAGCTACCCCATTTTGTTTAGGAGTTCTAGGAGCAGAAAAACATTGCCTGATGCCTTCCTTCTAACAGAACTCTTGCATAAGAAGAGACTCAAACTCAGTACTATGATCAGTTCTGATCAATACAACTTGAGTAGAGAACTCACTCTGTATGCACTTGAGAAAATCTGTAAGAACCTTGAAGTTATCTGACTTATTTTTCAAGAAAAATACCCAAGTGAACATGGAGAAGTCATCTATAATAATTAAGGTGTAAGACTTCCCTCTTAGGCTTTGTACAGCAATGGGTCCAAAAAGATCCATGTGAAACAAATACAAAATCCTAGGTGAGTCACTCTTATTAATGGATTTGAAACTATTTTTAGTTTGCTTGCCTAGTTGACAAGCCATGCACAGACTTTCCTTCTTATAGGTGTAAGAAGGCAATCCTCTTACAAGGTTGTCCTTAGATAGCCTAGCAATGTATTTTAGATTTACATGTCCTAATCTCCTATGCCATAATTCATTTTGATTACATGATTGGTTAAATAAACAAATTTCATTTATGGCTGAATTGAAGTTAACAATATAAATGTTCCTACTCTAGAACCAGATAAAACTACTATGCTGTCAGCTGAAAAAATAATGCAAGAGGATTGATTAAAAGTTACCTGAAATCCTTCATCACAAAGCTGACTAATGGAGATCAAGTTATGCTTCAATCCACTTACATATGCAACCTTCCTAAATGTGACAGCACCTATCCTGATTTCTCCATAGCCTTCAGTCTGGCCAAAGTTGGAGTCATCAAAAATAACCTTAGGTCCTAGCTTTGACTTATAGTTGGATAAGTTGTCCTTCCATTCTGTCATGTGCTTTGAGCACCCACTGTCCAGATACCATTGTTGGTTGTATGGTGGACAGTTCTTCACCTGCAACAATCAAAAGATTAATTGTTCTTGACCCAGGTTACCTTGAGTCCTTTGTTTTCTTGATAAGAAAAACTTGAGATAATAGACATGGTTGGCTGAGATTTATAACCTAGTGGATGGAATCTCCTAGGTGGAATTTCCCAAAGGGTGAAAGGATTGATTGTTTGTCTTTTCTGATTAGGGTTTTTGTTATAGTTAAAGGTTTTATTAATTCTCACTAGGTTCGACGATTGGAAGTGAGATCGTTGATCTGAGTTCGATGACATGGGTTGAGATCGTCGATCTCTGCTCAGAGAAGGATAATATTCATTCTTTGTACCCCACGTTCGTCGATCTCTGCTCGATGATCCATACAGAAATCGTCGATCGCAGTAAGACGATTGATTATAGTAGACATTTTCGTTCAAAGATCATCGACCTGGGTTCGACGATTTGTTCACATTTCTTCGATCTGAGTTCGACGAAAACTGCTGAACATTGTTTTTGTTTTGATTTTGTCTGTTTCTAATTTTCTGTTTGTTAGGTTTGTTCTTATTTTTAGTTGAGGGTTTCTCATAGATTAGTTCTTTACCTTTTTCAGAGATGAATTTTACTGGGGTCCTTAGTGCATTTTTCTGGACAAGTGGGGGTTGGCTTGATGAAGCACCCAAGCCCAATTTGTCAGTGAGTCTGACATTAACAGTGCTTGTAATGTCCATCAGCTTGAGGATTCTCCCATTAAGGGATTCTTCAAGTTGCCTTGCCTCAGCTAGTTCAGTTTTCAGTTTAATTATCTGTTCATTTGCAAGAGTAATTTCATCTTTTAATTTATGGTTTTCTGCAACTAAACTACTTTGATCATTCAATTGCTCTCTAAGTTGTTTGATTTCCTTTTCTGAACTAATTACGTCCATGCACATAGTTTTGAATTCATGCACAAAATCTTCAGAATTAAAGTCAAAAGAAGAGAGTACCTGATCCACTTCTGAAAGTGGTTGTTCATCATCTAATGAATCTTCTCCTAAATGAGTGCCGGAAGCATCAATTTCCATTAGGCAAACTTCCTTTTCCTTTGCTTCCTCCTCATCTTCATCACTGGAGCTAGAGGATGAGGAATCCTCTTCAGTATCACTCCAGGTTTCTGCTACAAAGCCTTTCTCTTTCCTCTTATGCTTGGTTGAGGAAGGCTTACTATATTTCTGTCTTTTGGAGTCCTTGTCCTTTCTTTTCTCCTTCTTTTGATTCTCTGGACACTCAGAGATGTAGTGTCCAGGTTTCCTACAACTAAAACAAACAACCTCTTTAGTTGGTGTTTTATCATACCTGGGTTTATCTTCTTGTCTGGATGACTTCTTCCTGAAGTCTCTTTTTCTCATCTTGTAGAATCTCTTTGCTAAGAGACTCAAGAACTCTTCATTAACAGCAGGAGCTGTTGTTTTCTCTGTAGCCTTAAAAGTAATGTTCTGCTCTTTCCTGACTGGAGTAGAGACCTTCTACTCTGTCTCCCTAGTCTTTGTCAAGTGCTTAAAGGATTTGAGCTTTCCCAGAAGTGTTTCTGTTGAAATTTCTAAAATACTTCTGGCATCTTTGATAGGCCAGATTCTTGTGTCCCAAGAACTGGGAAAACACATCAATATTTTATCATTGATCTCTGTCAGTGAAATGTCCTTGTCCAATGTTCTTAGTTCACTGATGATGACACTCAGTCTGCTATACATCTCTTCAACTTATTTAGCATCTTCCTTTCTGAAGTTCTCATACTTAGAAATAAGAATGGATCTTCTGTCTTTTCTTTCTTTCACTGAAACTATCACCATTTGGTTCAAATAATCCCAGATGGCCTTTGCTGATGTGCAGTCAGCAACCTTTTGGAAAATGTCATCTGACATAGTCTGGGCCAGTATGTTCATGGCCTTGGCATCTGCAATTTTTGTATTCTTTTGAGCATCAGTCCAAGTTGGTGGTGGTACTGCATGAGTGTTAGTAGATATAGAAGCAGCTTCAGTTGGTTGAGAGGGACCTGTCAAAATTGAGTTAAAAATATCTTCATCAATTAAGTTCATGTAAGGTCTTATTCTTGCCTTCCAGATACTGAACTTATTTAAGTTACAGACTGGAGGTTTGGTGCTTGCATAATCCTTGTTCTGTGCCATGTGATAAATGAATAGCTAAGGAAAAGAAAATCTGAATAAGCAGGGATCTTGATTTAAGTGTTAGCTTGTACAACAAAATAACCACAAACCTCTGATACCAATTGAAAGGAGGGAGTTATTCAGATCTACTCTAGAGGGGGGGGTGAATAGAGTGTTTAAAAAAACTTTAGGCTGTTTTAATCTATTCTACCAGAGTACAAAAAATAGGTGATACTAATAAATATTTAAGCAGAAGGAAAACTAGAGAACTATTCTAAATATCACAGGAATTAGCAAGAGCAATAAGAAAAGGTGCAACTAGACGACACAAGAAATTATTGTGGTTCCCCAAATCTGAGTACATCCACTCTTATACCACCCTGGTAGGAATCAATCTCAAGTTTTTGATCAGGTGACTGCCACCAAATAATATCTATTTCAAGGGAGATATTGCAACCCTTTTGGCTTTTGATCAGGTGCCAGAAAACCAACTTGAAGTCTTTTGATCAGGTGACCTCACAACTAGGAATTACTTTTGAAGGGAGTAAAAACCCTTTACACAGAGGGGGGAAGACAAAAGTTGAGTTGTCTTCTCTTTTCTCAAGCAAATGAGAGAAGACTTGAGATTGATCCTGATGGAGACAAGGCTTGTCCTATGATTTGAATGGTTCAGGAGATCAGAGCCTTGTACAGGACGTAGGACTCGAAATCTAGAAAGTTGGGACTGATTGTCTCCACAAGCTTCCTGAATGAATTCTTGTTTTTGAAACTGAGAGCTATTCTTCTTCTTTTTCTTGCAGCCTTGAGATTTCTTTTCCAAAAGTCTGTCAACTGCATCAAGAAGTCGTGAATAATAATTCTCTGGGTTTTTTATTCTCTGAGTCCCTTTTCTTTGAATAATTCCAAACTGAATTTGAAATGGTCCACATTGATTGACTGCCAGAATCACGGGAACTTGTGCAATGACTATAAGAGAATTAACTCATTTCCTTAACTGTCCCGAGAAAAGCTGTATAATAACTCTGTGAAAACCAACAATTAATGCTTGCCAAGGAACGACTATATTCAGAGATTATATGCATTAATCACTCAGAGTCATATAAGCAAAAGAATAAACAGTCAATAAGGAAAACAATAACTGCAGGGAATAAAATGTTGATATGGCAAAAATCATCGATCTGGTCCTGAGATCGTCGAGCTCAAACATCCTCTATCGTCGAGCTGAGCCCTGTGATCGTTGACCTGAAAATCTGCTTTCCAAACTGGGCTTCACGATCGTCGAACTGGGATGGTTGAACGTCGATCTCAATCCTGAAAGTAGATCATAGATCGTCGACCTGAGTTCAGCAATCGTCGATCTCAGCATTTAGAGATTTAACTTTGAGATTGTCGAGCGCAGAATGAAGATCGTCGAGCTCTCTTCAGAGATCGTTGAACGACTTTTTACTTAGAAAAATTTCAGCCTCGTTCACTCTCAGCTGTCTTCTAAGTCTCTGATGTCTTGGTCTTGTCTCATTGAGTTGATGACCTGGCTGACACCTAAGACACTAGACTAGACCCTGACTATATAATGTGGGTCTGACTTATCCTAGATTAGTGAACCTAGCCCAAATGTAAACTAGGGATCCAACAAGTATTACCCTCAAGGGACTGGGGGGCAACGTCCGCCTCAAAAGTACTCCTCTTTAAATATTACCCGCACTGACCAGATACACACAATGTGGAATGATTTAACATTCCACCAAGCAAAAGCTCCTCAACCATTTAAGCAAGCTAATTCGCGACTATCGGAAGAACTCTCTGCCTCAGCTAGGCATTGCCTGCTCAGGGAATACGACATAGAGAAGGAATTCTTGAACACAAGCAGCTCCCCCGCACCCGCTCCATCAATTCAAGAGATGTACGATCATCACCTCGCATGTCCTCATTACGAAGAGAGCGTCAGAAATATGATGGATCATGATACCTCTGCCACGAAGCAAGACAAAATGATTATCTACCCAACAATAACTCACCTGACTCCTAGGCAACCACGGGTGCAGAAGATGGCCTTGAAACCCATAGTTTTAGCGGAGTAGGCAACCCACTAGTACATGTGGATTATTTCGAAGCTATCATGCATGCTCACAACGCCTCAAATCAACTCATGATCCAAGCATTTTCGACAACACTAAAAGGGGAAGCTCGGGCTTGGTTTCATTCTCTACAAGAAGAAAAGATGGACAGCTATATTGAACTTACAACTCTCTTCATCTAAAGGTTCACGACAGTTAAGAAGACCTCATTAGAAAAGCCAGGTCTAAGTAGAGTCCAGAAAAAGAAACTAGAGAGCGATAAGCGCCTCGAGCACAAGAGAAACTGCAATCAACGCACAAATACCTACAAAGTACAAGAGTTGCGTCAGTTTGTGGCACTCAACGCCCCTCAAGGCAGGATCTTTGAAATAATTCGTGACCATCCAGCCTTGTGCAGGCCTAAGCCACTCGCCCCCGGCGAGGAGATTTATCAAAATACTGCGAGTATCACCAGGTCATGGCCACAACACCAACGAATGCAATCGACTAAAGGAAGAAATCCAGCGACTGACCAGTTTGGGGGCAGTTGATCAGTTCCTATCAAGGAAGAGACCACCTCCCGGTCAGAGTATGATATCTACAACAATCAGAATCTGCGAGCAATCTACCGAGTTGAACCAAGTGTTGGTGGATGGAGAAATCACCGTTAATGTGATGTTTTTATCTACACTACTTCAACTCAAGCTGACCACTGGAAACCTCAAGCTAACATCTGTCAGTGCGCATGTCTCAGAGAACAACCCAGTACCAGTCATTGACATCATCACTCTCCCAGTCACTCTTTAAGAAACACATCGACATGCATCCTACGACGTGCAGTTCGTCGTCATCCAAGCTGATTCTGACTACACAACAATACTCCAACAATCGCTCCTGGACGTCTTGTTAGGTACATGAGAAAATGTGTACCTGATTTGAAGAAGCCTCACTTAGTTCAATGATATACATTAAGGTGTATTTGATGTTATTTTGAGTTTATATGTGCAGGTTAAGTATATGCTAATATGCAGGAAAATGTTTCTAAGTCCATGTGTCTACACTTAAGAAAGCCTGTGTCGACACTTGGAAAAGCTGTGTCGACACCAGAAGCAACTGTGTCGACACACAGAATTTATTAGTCGACATCAACTATGTCGACACCGGGAGGCAGTGTCGACACACAGAAGTATTAGTCGACATCGATTGTGTCGACACCGGGAGGCAGTGTCGACACACAGAAGTATTAGTCGACATCAACTGTGTCGACACCTGGAGGCAGTGTCGACACACAGAATTCTGAGACTACACCAACTGTGTCGATACACAGGACTTGTGTCGACACACAGCAGAGTTTCAACAATGTTGATTGATGTGAAGTGAAGAAGTGTCTGTGTCGACACAAAGAAGCAGTGTCGACACATTCTACAAATGCAGTGTCAAGAAACTGTGTCGGCACCAAAGGAGATGTGTTGACATCACTAAAGCTTGTGTCGACACTTAATATACTTGTGTCGACACATAATGACAATCAGTCTCGACGCTTTGCTGATAAAGACAAAGGTTCAAGAACTGACTGGAGACTTGACAGCTGTGTATTCCAACAAGTTTGCTGAAGCTATCAGACCTGTCAGAAGTTGGTTAGAAACCGGATCAGCCAGTTACCATGGATGAAGACTATATATTGATGGATTCTGTCAAATCAAAGACAAGAACAATAACAACAACACGAACAACTATTGAAGTATTGATCATTGATCAAGAAAGTGCTCGACAAACAGAAGAAGATTTTCGTGAGAAGATCTAAGACGACAATCTGAAATTGCAATCTACTCAGAATTTGTCTAAGGAGAATTCAAGCAAGAATTCTGAAGAAACTTCAGAAGTTCTGGAGAGTGAGAGAGATATCCAACTGTTGAAGTAAAGAAGGAGACATTTACAAGTCTCTTAAAAAGCAGATCTTGAACTAATCTGCTAAGAAGGATTCTGATCTATTTCTGAAATCTAAGGAGGAAGCTGCCAACCAGTCAACTTCAAAGGAGATCAACCCTACTGAGTTCAGATTCAAGAAGCTTTGAAGAAAGCTAAGAACAGGTTGATTTCAGCCATCAGTTTTATCAAGAAGTTGATCAAGAAACCTTTTATCCCTTCTCTCTCAACAAGGGTAAGAGTCCATCTAAAACACTTATCAAATTTTGTAGGATCTTTTCAAAGATCTGAGTTGTAAGCCTATATTATAAAGGCTGAGTGTAGGAGATATAGATCTCTGAGTGGTAGGGCTTTTGAGCCTGAGTGTAGGAGAAATTATTCTCTGAGTTGTAGGCCTTGTGGCAATACTGAGGTAGGGCTGTTAGCCTGAGCTGTAAGAGTGTGGTTTCACTCTGAGTTGTAGGAACCTTTCAGGGTTCTGAGCTGTAAGATCTGTGGATCTGAGAAGAAGGAAGAAGTTAGGCCGAATATAACATACTGCTAGATAGGTGAAGGGGGAAAGTGGATGTACCCAGACCTTGAGGAATCACTATAAACCTGTGTGCAATCTGTGATGTATGTGTGATTGTGAATTCTGTGTTGTTATTGCTATAGAATAGTTAGATTCTCTTTAAAGAACTGAAATATTATTCTGCCTTAAGTAAAAAAGAAAAGAACCTATTCACCCCCCCTCTAGGTGTTTGGGTTATCTTGAAATCAATTCTATCAAGTGGTATCAGAGGGAGGTTACTCAAAGAAGGACTTAACAGTCTGAGTAAGATCCATAAGGCAGATTCAAGATAAAGAAAATGGGTTCAGGAGAAAATCATAAGGAACTAGGTTCTATGAAATTACCCATATGCAGGAAAGAGATATTTGGAATATGGAAAGAAAGGGTCAGGCTTTTTATGGAGGCTTCTGATCCAAAGATTTACATTACAGTAAAGGAAGGTCTTTATATTCCAATGAAGTTATCAGTTCTAGATGCAAATCAAAGAACTCCCAAGGATTTTTCAGAAATGATTAAGGAAGAGATCATCCTGGCAACTATGGATAAAAGAGCCCAGAATATCATAGTAAGTGTCATAGATGATTTAACCTTTCAAAATTTGATTCACTGCAAGACCTCCAAGGAAATGTGAGACACCTTGATAGTCTACATGGAGGGTTCTGAAGAAGTCAAACAAAATAAAAAATCTATGCTGAACTAGGAATATGAGAGTTTTAGACAAGGAAAGTCAGATGGTATAACTGAGTGTTATAAAAAGTTCTATAGAATAGTAAATGAGCTGATGTCCTATGGAAGGATCTTCGGTATATATGAACTGAATGATAAATTCCTAAGATCCCTGACAAAGGATTGAGACACTAAGATTTGTGCCATTAGGGAAGTGGCCAAACTTGCAGATATCTCTCCTCCAACTTTGTTTGGAAAATTACTGTCATATGAGATGCAGCTGATGGCTAGGAAATAGGAAGAGAAAAGTGCAAAAGCGTAGCATAGAGAAAAGTCTGTGGCCTTCAAGGTGGAAGCCACTAGAAAGAATAGGAGGATGTCTCCATCACCTTCTGAGATTGTTACTGAAATTACTTCAGATAATTCAGACAACCAAAGTTCAGACAGCAGTGACTCAGATAAAAACTTTGCTGCCTTCACAAGACAGTTTCAGAGATTCCTGAAGAAGAAGTAGTGGAAGTCTAGGCCCTCCACATCTCAGCCTGTGGATGACTATTATCAAAAGAGGAAGTCATCTAGGACATGAGCAGGTCTAAGCCTAGCAAATCTACAACATCAAAGATAGTTTGCTACTGCTGTAATAGGCCTGGACATGTTGTTCTCAGAGCCCATAGGACCGAAGATAGTTGCTCCACCCAGTTCCCCTTCAAGTTTGTGACCTTCTTCTTCAGAAGTTTGATGATCAGCTTGTTGGAGGCCTCTACCTGTCTGTTGCTCCGATGGTGATGTACAGAGGCAAATCGAAGATCTGTTCCTAGTTACTTGTAGAAGTCTTCCAACTCTAAGCTAGAAAATTGCGGGTCGTTGTCAGTGATGATGGCGAGAGGGATCCCAAACCTGCAGGTGATCTCTCCCCAGATGAAGTTCTTCACGATCTGAGACATGATTTTGAGAAGAGCCTTCTCCTCGATCCACTTGGAGAAGTATTCGTTCATGACAAGAACAGACTTTCTCTGACAGATCACCTGGGAAAGGGCCTATCAAATAAATCCCCTAGATGATAATAAACCAAGGGGCGGTGATTGAGCAAAGTTGTCGAGTCGGCTACAACTGGACTGGAGAAAAGAATTGACACTCCGGACATTTCTTCAAGAAGGCTTCCGCATCCTTCCAAATGGTCGGCCAGAATTTGTCGTGCCTCAGAATTCTTTGTTCCAGAGTGCGAGTCCCAGAGTGGCTGTCACACTCCCTCGAATGAACCTCTCCTAGTACTTGAGGGATCTCTACTTCCGATAGGCATTTGGCTAGGGGCCCCGAGATGGTCTTGTAATATAGCTCTCCTTCGTGCAGCAGATAATAGGCCGCCTTGTACCGAAACTTTCTCTGGTCTCCCTCGCTGGCGGGAAGCTAGCCTGTTGTTAAGAAAGTAACGAACGAGTCCTTCCAAGAAGCTCTTTACTCGATCCCCATCATCTCCCCTTCCTCGATGGACGGTTAAAATAGCTCTATCACAGTTACCCTGGCCCTTGGGCTGTACTTGGCTAGATAGTCCGCCTCTGAGTTCTTCTCTCTTGGCATATGCTCAACAAAGAAGGTTTGAAAGTTCTTAATCAAGGCTCTAACTTTTATCAGATATATTTGCAGGATAGGGTCATGTACTTTATACTCTCCCTTGATTTGAGATGTGATCACTATTGAATTGGTGAAGGACTTGAGGTCCTAGATTCCCAATTTCTTAGCGAGACGTAAGCCTGCCACCATGGCCTCATACTCTGCCTGGTTATTTGTGATGGGAAGAGGATCTCGATTCTTGTTCGATCCTAGTTCCCTGTGGGCTCACTAGTATGATGCATGCTCCCACTATCTCTTGCCCGAAGCTCCGTCCATGGACATCTTCCACGAGACTGGGGTGAAAGAGCCCTCGTCTCTTCCCGCCTTGGCTGAGAAATTGGCCAGGAAGTCTACCACTGCCTGGTCCTTGATCGCTACCCTTGGCAAGAAAGATATGTCAAACTAACTGATCTCTACTGACAACTTGTCAACCTTCCCGAATGCTCCACTTCATCCAAGACACTATGCAGATGATGATTGGAGATAACTTTGATTGAGTGAGCATGAAAGTATGGTTGGAGCCTTTGCACCAAAATCACCAAGGTGAAGGCTAGCTTCTCTAGGATGGGATACCTTGTCTTCACCAGCCTAAGTACCCTACTCACATAGTAGATAAAAAGCTACTTATTTCCTTCTTCCCTAACGAGCACAGAGCTGACTACCTCCTCTCCCACTCATAGGTAAAGGAGAAGATCTTCGCCTCCTTGTGAGCTTTGGAATAGAGGATCTTGAGTTAGCTGCTACTTGAGTTTCCTAAAAGTCTTCTCGCATTCTGCGGTCCACTCGAACCTCTTGTTTCCTTGAAGAGTCTTGAAAAATGGGGAGCACTTCTCTCCCGCCTTAGATAGGAGGCGGCTAAGATCTGTCAGCCTTCCGGTCAGCCTCTAAACTTCCTTGGAATTCTTCGGAGATGTCATCTCCAGAATGACCTTCACTTTGTCGGGATTAGGCTACACCCCCCTTAGAGTGAGGGGTGACCTAAGAACTTCCCCTTCCTATCCCGAAGACGCACTTTGCTGGGTTGAGACGCATCTTATACTTTTGTAGAGTCGTGAAGGTCTCCACCAGATCCTTGTATGCTTTGTAATGCTCCTGCTCTTGACTAGGAGGTCATCCGCGTACACCTTTATATGTCGCCCCTTTTATTCCTTAAAGACTTGGTCCATCATTCTTTGGTAGGTCATGTCTGTATTATTTAGCCCAAAGAGCATCATCTTATAGTTGTAGTAGTCATTGCTGGTGATGAAGGAGACGTCACGGCAGACAGGGGGATGCATCCAGATATGGTGATACCTTGAAAAAGCATTAAGGAAACTCATAACAGGAAAATCGATGGCTGAATCAACCATCATGTCAATTCGAGGCAATGAGTAGCAATCCTTCAGGCAAGCTTTATTCAACATCGAAAAATCAATACATAGCATCCATCCCCCTACTGCTTTCTTAACTATCACAATATTGGAGACCCAGCCTGGATACTGGATCTTTGAAATAATACTTGCCTCCAACAGCTTTTTCACCTCCTCACAGACTTGTTCAGCCAGCACGATTGCACTCTTCCCCTACTTTTGATGGAAGGGGCAGCCTTCGGATCTAGGTTGAGGCAATGGTAGGCAACCTCTGCATCGATCTCTGGCATCTCTACAGTGATCCAGGCAAAGATGTCTACATTTTCTTACAGATAGGTCGTCATCTCTACCTTTCACTCCAATGTTAGGGATCCTCCAATCTTCAGCAGCTCAGGCTCTCCTCCTTCATAGATCACCTCCACTTCCTCCAGCTCCTCAGCAGCTCTTAGACTATCCTCCCTTTTCAAGATCTTCTCTAGCCTCTTCGCGTCCTCCATCTAGTTGATGGTACTAGCGACACTAAGATGGCACTTCCTAACAGCTTTAGGATCTCCTCGGACCCTTACTTGGACATCGCCTCTACAATACATCATGCATTGATGATATGATGATGGGAATGCCTTGAAGTAGTTGATGAGGGATCTTCCAAAGATCGCATTGTAGCATCTCGGTACATCTACGATGAAGAACCTACATCAGATCAAGGTGGCACCAAGGGTCACTAGAAAATCCGCTCCTCCCTTCACCTCCTTCTTCTCTTCTGAGAAGACAAAGAGGGGTCCGTTAACAGCTAGGACCATGGACACATCTACTTGTAACTCGACGAATGTCCTCTTGAAGATGACATTCACCGAGCTCCTGTTGTCTATCAGGATTCGGTCAACGGTGAAGTCCTTGATGGCGGCTTGGATGAAAAGGCCATCATGAAAGGGATTCTCATTCCCTAACATGTCCTCCTCAGAAAAAGTGATCCCCTCCAACAGCGGTGGGGCTTGAGAGGTTGAGGCAACACTCTTGCGGTAGATCTGATAGAGACTTCCCTTGCGGGAAGCTCCAGGAATGGCTCCTCCGTTGATCACTCTTACTTGCCATCCTCCTGGGCCTTGGACCACCTCCCCGCAACCGCCTTGGTCAACCCGATCCTTGTTCCTCCTCCTCCTCCCTAAAGCTTGGAATGTTATCGATCCTATAAGGGCCTTTTCCTTGGCTGCTCCCTCTTTGAATCTCCTGCTTCTGGCCTCCTCCTTGCTTCCCAAAAATCGAGACAAGCCAAGGTTTAGTGCCCCTCTGCTCGATGCAGATCGCAGTAAATGGGAATCTCTTCTGCCTGGTTCCTCACCGGCTGGATCCTTCTGCAATGCTTATTCCCTTGTCGGGCAATGACCATAACCTCCTCTTGAGCTCTTCCATGTATCCTCTCTGGTTAGTTATCATTCCTCCTCTCCTGGTTTTGGTACTGAGGTTTTCCTAGTGGCCTCCACTAGGACTAGTTCACGGGATACTAGAATCGTCGTGCCTAATCCCTTCTTTCTATATCCGCTATAGGTCTCCCCACCTCTTGCATATGAGGCTTCTCCTGTCTCCTCTGCTCCTCCACCCCCTTGGTCTCTTCCCTTCTCCTCGGCTCCTCTCTATTTCGCTCTTCTTGCCTCTCTAACATTACTCTAGCTCTCACTCCCAAAGGTCCTCCTCTTTCCCTGCCTCTGAGGTTCTCCCCATCCAGTCTTGCCAAGAAGTTAAGGTTCTTCTCCTCCCCTTGCACGAACTTGTTTGCCCTTTTGATCATCTCCTCAAAGGATCTTGGGGACTTAGATCTTATTGTCAGGCTAAAGAGACCCTACTTTAGGGCAAACTTCAGGGCCAACTGTAAGGTGAAGTCATCCACCTCCTCAATTTTAAGAACTTCCTCTTGGAAACAGTCGATGCAGTGGTCAAGACTCTCGTTCTGCTCTTATATGATCTTGAAGAGAGCGGTTGCTTCCATCTTCCTCTTCTTAGACATCACGAACCTTTCCATCAGGCCCCGACATTGGTCTTCAAAGTTATAGATGGAACCCCTGGGAAGCTGGTTAAACCAGTCTCTCGCCTTATCTGCGATGGTGATAGAGAAGAACCTGCATTTGAATGCATTAGTCATGTTGCGGATAAACACCACATCATCGAACCAGTAGAGATGCCTGATCATGTCATCTTTGCTGGAGTAGTAGTTCAGGATGGGCTCTCTGAAGCCTTTGGGAATTGGGGCTACTAGTACTTCATCACAGAAGGGGCTCCCCCCTCTTTGGAGATGATGGGCTTCATACTCCCGAGTATCCTCCTCATACTCTCCACCCGGCCGAGCATCCTAGAATCTCTTTGGCTTCTCCGCATCTTGGAACCTGTTCCCCTGGTTGCTCATTGGTTGGTATTGCATCTGCATTGATCTCTCCCGCACATCTCTTGCTCGCTCCTTCCCTGGTCGCCTAGGCGGATCCTCTTCCACCGACGGTGTCATGCGACGAGGCAAAGTCGTCGTGACATCGGGGCGAGGAAGGAACACTGTTAGGATTGACCTCTTGATCCTCCTCGTAAACTCCTCGAAAACTACCACAGTCACAAATATGTCTTCTCTTGCCGAGTTACTGACTCCTATCGAGTTGCCGACTATCTCCTCATTCTTGTCTCTATTCACCATCTCGCCCACTCGCGAAACTTTCCCCCTCGGTTACGATCCACACTCACCGCACTAAAGTGTTGAAGCCTGGAAAATCTCTACTCCAAAATTCGGATCAATGCAGCCTAAGGTTACTGATATAGCAGTCGGGCTCGACGTGTAACACCCCAAATTTTGGAAGAGGAACCAGTGGTGTCGTTTTGGCCAAGATGAGTTCTGGGTAGGCTGACACGGCCTGTGACACGGGCATGTCACAGGGCGTATTGTGCTCGGGATCGACGATTTCTTGGTCGATGATCGTTGAGTGAGAACACAGGCCATGACATGGGCGTGCCACCTGGGACACGGGCGTGTACCAGGGCGTGTCGAGCACTCAACAATTTTGAGTCGTTGAGTGGGCACAAGGTCTGGGACACGGGCGTGTCCCAGGGCGTGTCGAGAACTCAACGATTTCTAGCGTTGAGTGAGGGCACACGGGCAGGGACACGGCCATGTCCCTGGGCGTGTTTAGTACACGGCATGTGACATGGGCGTGTCACATGGCCGTGTACCTCTCGGGACGTTTCGGTCCTGTGTCGTTTGGGGGACACGGGCCGTGACACGGGCCTTGACACGGGCGTGTCACCTGAGACACGGGTGTGTCCGAGGCCGTGTCATAGGTCGTGTCCTGTTCGGGATTTCTGGTTTGACGGCGAGTAAGGAAACATGGCATTGTACACGGGCGTGTCACAACCCGTGTTCGGCCTAGGAAGTTTATTTTCAAGGCCTGATCGTGGCCGTTCGTTTTCTCTTGAAGGGATCTGACGGTTGGGGGTTGTTTCTGGCGGTTTAAACTCGGGAATAGGGTTTACAAACCCTTATTTCCATTTGGGCTTTATCTCTCTTAGTTCTAGAGAGAAGGGAGAGCAAGGAGGAGGAAGAAGGCCAAGATCCGATTGCCGACGGAGCTTCGGAGCTACAAATCGTGAGCCGTCTTCAAATCCGCAAGGGCAAGAGCATTGCGGTGGCGTTCATCCGACCAAGTTTTCTCCATGGCAAGGAAGAGGGGTCGAAAGGTAACGATACTTCTCCTCTTGGTTTTTAGGATTTAGGATGCATGAATAGCATCCCCTTCCTTCATGTTTTGAGCATCGGATCTCTCAAGTGAGAGGGATTCGCGTCGCCATGGTTCAAGAGGAACCTCCGGGTCGATTATGTCCGTCCCTAACATATTTTGCATTAGAGATCCGCTTCGTTAGTGGATTAGGCATTGTGGGTGAAGCCTTAGTCGCGACCGTTAGTCCGACTCGGTGATGTTGCATAGCGAGCTTTGAGGATTCGGTAGAAATCCGTTGCGGCAAGATATCGTTGTGGTGTATGCGTTTTTCCCCCTTCTTCCTGAGTGAGTACTCGTAGTCAGAATCGGACAAGGTTTGCTCCGCTTTGGGCGGTAGATTTTTTCCTTGGAGCACGGGAAAGATACAGTACGAATGGTGGATTAGGGTAGGGAAACTTTTGGTTGTGATGTGTTAAGGTGCGGCTTTGTCTCTGTGGTCGGCTGGCTATCCCATGACGTGCAAGTCATGTGGAGAAAGTGTCCCGGCGAGACTAGCCCCTTCTGTGGGACTGGCGAGAATGCCGAGCATAGGGCAAGCCCGAGCAATGAGGCCATGAACGGGTGGGGTCCAGCAAGGGTTCTTAGAATCGGTCTGTGTGAGACGGAATCCTGACGCGCGAAGTCAGAATGTGCGGGTAAGCCCGGGGTTTAAGACCCATGTGCGGGTGGGGCCTTTGCAAGGTTTCCGTGTGACGGCGTTTGGGCCGTTAGGGACGTGGTGGCTCCCTTTTGTTTTGTGGCTCTAAGCCAATGGGGAAACGGTAGTACCCAGTTGTTTGATGGTGTGTTAGATGCATACGAGATAGGGTGCCTTGGGGAAACCCGGGTTTGCATTCACATTGCATAAGTAGGCCCCATTCAATCTGTTCAAAACATAGAAAACGTGTATGCTGTATGGGATATCCAAACCTGTTTTTAAAGCTTTATATAACTGTACTTTTGTTATACAAAGTGCTGACTTGCAGGTTGGAGGGGTACCCCGGGGTCCGTTAGGGACAGCCGGGAGGAGATGTGTTTGTTACACAGTAGAGGTCAGCCTTTGCTGACCCACGATACTTCAAATCCTTACAGGGCAAGGACCGCAAGCGGGAGCTAGTGCGCCGGGCGAAAAGCCCTAAGCCTCATGAAGTGTTGTTGTGCTTAGATTGTTCCTTCTTCTTGTATCGCTACTCTTTGTTTTGGACAATGTCCGGCTTGCACGCCGAGGTAGCTTAGGAGTGCTTTGCACATTGATGTTTGACTTTTTGATGTCTATGTTGGACTATTTATTTGTAAGGCCTTAAGGCCATTCGATACTCTTGTTGTAGTGGATAACTTCTAGTCTTTTTGTTTCTTTTTGTCCACTGTGTATGTTCTGTGTTTTGAGATTGGGTAGGTTATATCAACTTTTAACGCTGAAGTTGTGGAGTCTGTATGTTGTGGGGCCCCGGCCAGACCCATATTATATGGTCACTACAGGGGAGGTGTTACGCGATGACTAAACGGGCTAGAACACAGAAATAGAGGGACAATAAAAATGATCATAGGTGTTGTGGTAGGGAGATCCCACCACGTACCCGGATGCTTAGAAAAAGCTTCCCCTCCACAACCAAAGATGGTTGAGCAGGGTACAAGGGGGACACTAGCTGAGAACTTGATTATTCAGAGAAATGATCCAAAGACTCGGCTGAAAGTCCAAGGAAAGAGGTTGTCAAAATCTTTTCAAGATTTTGAACTCCATGTTCTTGTATCCTTGGGGTCTTATCTATAGACAAATCCTTGGGTGGAGGGGGTCTCTGGGCGAGTAGAACTAGCCTTGCGATCACTGACTGCATCCTTCTGGCAACCCGGCTCAGTTGCTGGCGAGTATTGGTTGTCGATCATCTGGGATGCTCGACACGCTTGGTGTAGTGACTGGTCGGAAGTTGCCTGTTAGGCGAGTATTGCAGCTTCTCGCCATTGTTATTCCTCGGTGATTGCCTTGATAAAAAGGTGCATGTATGAAGCTCGCCCGTGCTGCTGGGTGGTTGCGCGATCTGGCAAGTATGATCCTCGCTTGTGTTTAAAGGGCCCGTTTGCGCCCCATGCTGGCCATTAAATGCTGATCAGGCCTTCATGTACTGGTGATGCTCGTTGACTGTTGATTTGTTGACTGCTGATTATTGACCGTCGACCGTTGACGAATAGGGGTTATACACACTCTTTATTTATGAGAGATCTAAAGTATCTATAAGCATTTTGGCTACTAGGACGCAAATCATATCACAAAATCTATATACCGGCAATATAAATTCACAACCAAAAATTAATCGGAAATAAATCAAAATGTAGTTTCAAAATTTTGAGACAAATGATTATAATTTAATCTTCATCTCAATACTACTTAGGCTCTATTTGTTTGAGCGTTTTGATACTCCGTTTTGGGCAAACGCCGCCGGAAGGAGGGTAAACAAATGAACCTCCGACGGCGTTTGCTCCGTTTCCACCCGCCCGCCTTGATAAACGCCCCAAAAAGCTCCGTTTGGAGCAGCCACCTCCCCCCTCCGGTTCGAACACTCCGTTTCCACCCGGCGGATCGATCCGTCACCGCCGAACCAAATGAAGCCTTAATCAAACACTAAGTATAGAATTAATTATGTACAGTATGAGAAAAGACAATAATAAAAATTGAAATGAGCATTTTCATTAATCAACAAGGTAGAAAAAAATACAAGATAAAAGTAAGAACGCAACTGTGCTAGTAAACTACAAAATCTCTCTCTCTAACACTTCTCTTATAAAAAAATTCTTGCTAATTTTTTTGTCTCCTCTCTCCATGGATCCATGCCCTTTTGATTAATGCGAAAGATAATCTAGAATCATCCAAAGGAGTAAATGTTAGGGGATGGAGGATTTCGGCGTGGCCATGCTGAGGGAGGAATGAATGGGTTCACCAAAAGCCAAGGGGTGGAAGAGTTAATGGTGTGGATGGTGGCATGAGGAAATAAATATGAGAGCAACAATATTAATGTAAGAATATGAAGAGGTGGAGGGAGGGGTTCGGCTAAATCCGTGGGTATAAAGGTGGGTAATAGAGAAAATGAATGTGGGTAGCAGTGTTAATATATGGAGTGAGGTGGTGTGAATGAAATGAGCAATTGAATGGGTTACTATAATAATATATATATATGGAGTGGCGTTATGCATGAATGAGGTGGTGGTGGTTGTGGGCAAAAAACCCGGGCCTGAAAAGCCCGCCCGGGCCTGGCCCGATAAAAGCCCGTTCGGGCCAAGGCTAGGCTTGGGGCCCTTACCGGGCCCCCATTTCAACCGGTTGCTCGGCCTGGTACCAGGGCCGGGCAAAGCCCGGGCGCCGGTCTAGCCTGAGCCCGACACCCTGGCTGGGAGAAATCCGGGCAAGACGGGATATTAATCCCGCCTAATCATAGGCGGGATTAATCCCGCCTAAACTGGCGGGATTAATCCCAGACTGTTATTCAGGCCGGCCCGGGCTAGCCTGAAGGGCTTTATCGGGCCCCTCTTTGACAGGGAGCCTGGCCCGGCCAGGCTCAAAACTAAGCCAGGGTCGAGCCCGATTGGCCAACAGCCTGGGCCGGCCTAAGCCCGTCCCGATCGGGATTTTTTCCCATGACTAGGTGGTGGCAGCATTATAATGAAATTCGCTTGGGAAAATGCAAATGAGCAGCCACATATTAAGGCTTTGTTTGGCGCATCGTTTGGAGCTCTCCTTTTGGGGGCAAACGCCGCCGCACGGCAAGTAACCAAATGCTCAGCGGCGGCGTTTGCATCCGCCGCGTCATAGGAAATGAAGAAAAATGGAGGGATTCCGACAGCGGCTCCCCCCCCCCCCCCCCCCCGGTTCCAAAAGCCCTCCTTCTCCTCCCGCCGCCGGAGCAAAACACCAAACCAAACGAAGTTGGGGAAATGAAAGGGTGGCGACATTGATAATGAAGAGTGAATGTAAGGTGGCATGCATGCATGGGTGGTGTGGGGGTGATGTGACATGCATAATTAAAGGTGAGGTGTTAGTATGTGAAATAAATTCATGGGGCGGCTATATCAATTGAAGAGGACGTTAATCATCAAAGGGTGGTGGGATGTGCATGAAATAAATCACATGGATGATGTGCACTGCATGCACTCATAAAAGACTGCGTGAATTTGCATGGGTGCAACTCAAGCAATGCGGCGGCTTCGATCAGTAAGATCTCTATCCTCAGAAGTGTAACAACAACATTATCCTGTTGTGGACTTTTACTTTAAAATGTGCCAAAGTTCCTCATGCCTGCAAAAAAAATAATATCAGTGCTATTATAATAAACAAAACTAATTTAGATAGCAAAGCAGTATATTAATAGAAGAATATATATATAATTTTCATATGAAAATTAATATTTTTGCTATAATAATTTAAGCTAAAATATGCATTATCGAGGGTTAATACTGACGTTGACACTAACAACTCCTTAAGCTTTTGAAAACTCATTTCACATTTATTGCTCCATTCAAACTTCAATGTTTTTTGGTTAAGTGAGTTAGTGGAGTAGCAATCTTAAATAAAATCTTTATTGAACTTTCAATAGTATCAAGCTAAGCCAAAAAACTTTGAATTTTTGTTGCATTGGTTGGGCGAGGGCATTCGACTATTGCCGCTATTTTGGCAGAAACTATAGAGATTGGTTCAATGTTGATAATATGCCCAAGGAAGGCTACCTCTTTACGCTACAAGTGCCACTTATGAAATTTGACAAATAGATGACGTTCTTTTAGTGTTTGTAGGAATTGTTCTAAATGTCTTTTGTGGTCTATCTTATTATTCAAGTACACAAAGATGTCATCAATAAATACGGTGATGAATTGATCAAGAAAAAACTTCATGATTTGGTTCATCATGTCCATAAATACTATTGGAGCATTCATTACTCCAAACAAAATAACTAGATGATTGTAATGACAATATTTGTTGTGAAAAACTATCTTTTGGATATCTTCTTCTATTACTCTCACCTGATGATAGCCTGAGACTAAGTCAATTTTTGAAAAGACCAACACTCCTTGCAGTAGGTCGAATAAGTCATCAATTCTCAGCAAGAGATACCAACTTTTAATTGTTACTTTATTTAATCATCTATAGTCAATACACGTCCGCCGACTCTCGTCTTTCTTCTTTATAAATAATATTGGGGCACTCCAAAGGGAAGTGCTTGGGCGGATGAATCACTTGTCTAATAAATCTTGCACCTGCTTCTTGACTCTTGTAGCTCAGGTAATGCTAGACGATATGGGGCCTTAGGGACAGGATCTGCCCCAAAGGTTAGGGTGATTGAACAATCTATCTCCCTTGTGGCAAAAGGTTAGATAGGTCTTCTGAAAATATGCATAGGTAATTACAACGACAATCAAATCCTTGATCACTAACTTTTCTTCCTAGACTTTTGATATAATAGCAATGTATGATACACATACATACCGTAACAACTTGTGTGCACACAAATCATATATTGTAGAAATAATTATGCCCTTGCCACAAAATCTAAAAGTAGGTTTCTTAGTTGTTGGAAAGTTATTTTCTTTCTAGCACAGTCGATCGTAGTTTGATGCTTTGTCAACCAATCCATCCCCAAAATGATGTCAAAGTTGTCGAGATAAAATGTTAGTAGATCAGATTCAAAGCTCCACTCTTTGATTCTCATGTATCCAAGCACATATTATCCTACTTTAACTTTCTCACCGTTGAGAAGGCTTATGCATGTAGATTTTTCTGGTTTTTTGTTTTTTTAACTCAATTTGACTAACTATTGTTTCTGATATAAATGAATACGTCACGCTAGAGTCAAATAATCTGGTGATAAAAATATTCTCAAACATTATAGTATCTGCAATGATATCATTAACCTCTCTTGCAAACTCTTTATTCATCTCATAGATCTGAGGTTGAGCAAGGGCCCATTGTAGTGACCTTCCATTTGCTTGACCATCAATCCATTTCTTAATTGGGCAATTCACTATGCGATGTGTCGGGTTGGTGGCAAAGATAACATGCATTCTTCTTCTTATCCTCCTAGCAAATACTTCGATGTTTTGTTGCATTTTAGATAAACTGGAAAGTAATCATTCTTGTTGTTGTTATTTTAGCACTTGCCTCGATCCTTATAACCAAACTCCTTGTTTTTCCTCTTATTGCCCATTTATTGATGTTGTAGAGATTTCTGACTCTCCTCAACTCATCGTGTTGCTTCGACAAGGGAGTGATAATCGTTGAAGTTAAATGGCGATAATATAATTTGGTTTGACTCGTGCAAATCATATCGCAGGAGAAAGATATACTGCTCTACAGATCTTGCAACATCGAAAACGTGATGGAGAATAGAATCAAATTCTGCCTCATATTATGTTATAAAAAGGTTTTCCTATGTCAGTTGTGCAAATCGCTCCTTCATCTCTTGACGAACCGACATTGACACTTACCAATTCTGGAATCCGACGACAAACTCCTATCACGAGATATTTTCCGCTTTTCTCCCATGCAACTAACTACACTTGTAATTTTCCAACCAAGCTTTAACGTCTTTACCCAGAATAAATTCGATTAAAACGACACACTTCTTTTTTTGGCATTCAATGCCCTCAAAGACTTGTTCTACTTGGCGAAGCCAACCTTTCACAACTTGTGTGTTGGTTGATCCTGCGAACTTGGGTGGACTTGCTCGCAAAAAGATTCTCATCCATCTTTTGGGTTGTCTTAAATACGTGTCAGGTCCACGAACAGTCGGTGATGTTGCCCTTTGCTGCAACACTTATGTCAGTGTTGTAACTAATTAAGATACAACATCTAAAATTGGAAGTGAGTATCAATATTGGTTTGCTCGAGATTAAACGAGTTTGAGTGTCCTTCCGTCATTTCTGTAATAAAAATAATGGACCTTACATTTTCCAATGAATTGGAGCTACAAAAAAAATAATATTTTTGGTCATAATTATAAAATACAGATGACGAAGACAAGAAAAAATGAGTTGACATCTTCCATCCTCAACGACGACTCTATCGCATAAGCACAAATAATTTCGGGGTGATTAATCGTGTAGTCAGTCGACGACTAGATTGAGTGGCTTTAGCCAATATGGGTGTTTGAATAACACTATCGAAGATCGACGATTCTATTATTTTTCACGAGGCTCAAAAAATGAAATGAAGGCATGTTCCCACAAAAAAATAAAAATGAAATTTGTTATCAGGTGTCAAAATCCCGTGGATCCCGAGCACAGTTATGTGCCCAAGGCCTGAACTAAATTTTTTTCCCCATGCCACAATAGAACATTGCAATTTTAATTCATTACCTCGTAATTTTTTTGTCTCACAAAATGTTAAATTTAATAAAAATGGAAGAAATAGTGATATGTTTTTAAAAATAAAATAAATAAACAATTAAATTACAAATGTTTTACATTTTAAACAAAAAAAGAAAAAATGAAGGCTATATTTTGAGCAATGTTATATACATGTCCTTGATATATGCAGATCAAAGAATTATTCTTACATGCCAAATTTCATATATGTATGTTTGTTGATATTTACTGCCAAAGGATGATTTTGCACATAAGTTAAGTTCAGAAAAATGGTAGAACAATTGCATATCTACCTAAAAAAATGTCCAAATCTTAATGTGGCGATTAGCTTAATTTTGATAACTCTCTTACTTGTTGTTGAAATGCAGCTGACTTTGGCCTCTTGTTTTCTGTTAGAACTTATTTATTATCTGATATAAAGAATGCAATGAGAGGTTGAGGTGGATTTAAGGGGGCCGACGCCCCCCCCCCCCCCCCCAAGAATTTTGGTAAAATATATCATGAATTTTGATTGATCTCGTCGAGACAATGAATTTTGACAACTTATACGTCAAAAATGGTGTCCAAATAAGAGAAAAAAAAGTTCGAAAAAGTGGAGACATTTAATTTTTTTGGTTGGAAGAGAAGTATGACATGAGAGCTAAATGGTTCAATTAATTTTTATAGAAACGACATATGTAAATCTAGTTAAGACTACAACCACTATTGACCTCACCGATTTCACATTCTTCTTTACTTATACTTTATTAGAAATCTCTGAAAGAAACACTACTGACATCTTTGCAGACCTTCTATAGCTGGCCAGCTAGCTATAGTTAGCTTTTTTTACCTTATTTTATCATTTAGCTATAGTTAGCTACTATAATTTTTTTTTCAAATTCACTTAGCTTTAGCTAGCTACTTTAAAATATCTTTGTAAATCCACTTAACTATAGTTAGCTACTATTTTTTTGGACAATTCCACTTAGCTACAATTAACTACTGTTTTTTTAACAAGCCCACTAAACTACAGTTAACTACTAAGAATATTTTCCTACATATTTATTTTTCTTGAAATGCATACCGAGATAACTGTACATTATACAATATAAAAAAGGGTGAAACTCATTGGAAGTAGCTGACTGCTGGATTCTATGGAAGAAGTATCAAAGAAATTGAAAAAATGCAAGCAACAAAGCATTAACTTGACAAAGCAAAATTATGTAGCGTTCTCGGGATGAAGACAATGTTGATATGCAACAAAGTGTTGTAATAATTCCAAATAAATTTGAGTTAAGAAGCACTTGAATGGAAAATTTTCAAATAATTTGCAACTTTTTCAAAACAAATTTATGAACTGCTTTAATGTTACAACTATTTTCTCACTACAGTTTTCCCATCCCCACTGCTACCCCAAATAGAACCAAAATTATCCATTTTTATGAGTATTGTAACTAGCAAATCATATTTGATTTATTAATAACAAAGCATGAAATTCTGAAAATGACTATTCAATCATGAAGTTATTAATTGAAGATTAATAAAAAACTAAAAGAAATAAACAGAAAGAACAACTTCATGTTAGGTAATAGCTGATGCAGCTTAAAATAGACATAAAAGAGTGATGTCAGAAACAGAAAAGACCAGATAATTGATTATGCATGCTGATTGGGCCTGTTTCGTGCATCATCAGTTCCTACCAATTTCATTGTTATCCAAGCAAAAATTTGCTCGTAACTCTTACAAGCTGTGGCAGTACTAGGATTTGAGTCTCTTCCAGACACCAAGTAAAAAAATTACAATATTTCAAAATTTTAACTGGCTAGACAACCTCATTAAGCAGAGTAATAAAAGGGGAAAATCTCACAAGTAACAAAAAGGAAGATTTTTGTATTAAATCTAATGTTCAAGCTAATTAACCAAAGAAACATAAATTGAAAAAATATATCTCAACTCAAAGGCATTATCTTCTAAACTGAATAGGTAGAACCAGGAAATCGAGAATCACTTACAACAGAGCGTTATCTTCTCTCACACTATTGTTGACCCCGATGATCTTAGATATGGCCTAGAAACACCAATTACACCAGTAACACCAACTCACCAAGGCACCAAGCAAGCTTAAATGTGTTAACAGTAAACGGAAAGAGCCAAAAGAGACTGGCCTGGAAAATGGAAATAGTGAGAGAATCAGAGAAAATCAGTGGTAATGAACAACAAGAAGAGATTTGAGGAAAGATTGAAAGAGGCACTTCGCAGTTCACACTTACAGAGTTACAGTCGGGCGTCTACATTGGCGATGAGATTGGAAGCGGAAACGAAAAGGTGTGTCTGAGCATGGGTCTAAAGTCTTTACACTGGAAAAAAAACTCCCCCATTGAAAGCATTGTACGAAAATAAAAACAAATCATTTTCAGCTAGCGACAGCTAGCTATAGCTAGCTGTTTTATAAAAAAAAATTAATTTTTACTTAGTTATAACTAGCTATTCTAAATTTTTTTGTAAATGTTACTTAGCTATAGTTAGCTGATTTAAAAAAATTTGTAATATTCACTTAGCCTCGACTAGTTGGCCATAGCTAGCTGTCTACGCTATACTACTTAGTTAGTTGTCTAAGGTCTGCATCTTTGGCAAGATATAACACGACCTTTTATTTTCTCGACTCTTGTAATTTTGTTTATTTCAATATTGTCTCCTTTTTTACACTTTAAGAGTACATGAGATCAGAGCCAATAAATTTTGATTGAGTTTCTCAAATTTTCTTAAATGATTTGAGCCCCCCTTGTTGAAATTTGCATTCTCTACAGTAGGAGGATGCGTTCACACATTTTTTGGGTTCATTTTAATACAGAGTTCTCTTACTTTGAGGAAGAACTTTCATATGCTCTTAGGGGTGTTGATGAATGATGACAACAATGAGGTCAATCAAATATTTAAATACTGATGATAACACTTTACTTTTTTATTACAACCCATACTTTATAACAATGAGTCTGGTAGGGGCCTTATTATGACATTTCCTATTATTATTTATTTCTGAATATGCAGTTACTGTTAGATATATTAGAATATGTCCGCACGTGTCGAGACCGACTCAGAACGAGTCATTGGGTTCGTTTCGTCCTAGGGTTAGGCTCTATGTTGGAGATATTATATAATCCATATTCCAAACTTGATAGGGTTATGTAGACTATCTTGAGCCTTGAGCAAACCCCCTCTTACATTTTCAAGATAATTTTTCCTAGGGTTTCGCTCTCGTTCCCGTCCGCTCTCGTTCTGCGATTTCCCGATTCCACTTCTCTTGGTTTTTTGATTCCGTCTCGATCGATCGGGAGGAGTGAAAAATCCATCGCCGATCGTGAAGGAAAAGGGCCCGCAGTCGTTCACAATCATTCTCTCCTTCTTCCGTCACGATTTCTCTGGCAGATTCAGTCTTAGTTCCTCGACGGAAGACAGTGGCTAGGTCGCGGAAAGTTTGTCGTCCCTGCATCGTCGATGCAGATCCCTGGATCGTGAAAGTTTGTCATCCCCATTGCAGCCGATCTAGGGTGTTCCAGATCTGGGCCGCTTCTGTTTTTGCCTCATCCTCCGGGAATTCCGATCGCAGCTTCTGTTGTGCTCTTAGATCGCTTTTGTTGTGCTCCCATCGCAGATCGAAGTAGGATCGTGATCTTTGGTCGGTTACTGCAAGGAGGTAACAACATCTTACCGGGAATCCTACATCCAGTGCGATAGCTCAAGATTTGCAGTGCATCGGGACTCAGATTTCCTTACTGCTTTTATTTAGCTCCAGATTTCCAGTCCAGTGCCTTTATCTCATAGCTTCTGTTTGGCCCGGTTAGAAAAGATCTGAGCAGCAAACATTGGTTTTTTGTCTCTTAATCTAGTAGCCGCCGCTCACCGTATTTCAGATTGGGTCGGATCAAGGATCTCTCTTTTTCATCCAGCAAGAGGTGTTTCATCTAGAGCAGAAGATTATATGCTCTAATTTAGATTGGAGAAGGCATGCTTCTCAGCTGAGGGTCTTGTTGTTTGGATATAGCTTAGCTTGAGAGGAGCAAAATTATTTCTTGGATTGGATCCAAAGACATTGCCCTGTCTTCGTGCGACTCAGGTGGCTTCTTTCTTGTTTACTGTTCTAGCTTAAGAGAAATGTCGAAGCTTAGTTCGTACGGTATTGTCAAGCTACAATCATTCGACCTCTCCGATTTCCATGCTTGGAAGCTGCACGTCCAACTAGGAATGAAGGAACGTGAGATATTTTACACCGTTCTGTGTGATTTCACCACTACCGAAGAAGTCGTGGATGAATTTCAATGGAGAAAGGACGAAGACTTCTGCAGGGATTATCGCCTAAATTCACTGAACCCTAGGCTCGCCATGACCTACAGCGGTTATAAGACCGCAAAGAAGATTTGGGATCACTTAAACGCGAACCTTCAGAAGGAGGAGTTGTCGAGGACTCTCCTTGAAGAGAGACTCTTCAATTTACGATTCAATCAAAACTCGTCAATCACCTCTTAAATAATCAAAATGGAAAGTCTGCGTCAGAAGTTGTCGGATGATAAGTCTAAAATTTTTGATAATCTCTTTGTGCATCTGATTCTTAGCAAGCTATCTCTTGAGTGGTTAACCTTTAAGACTGAAATGCACAGGCTGAAGAAAAGATCACACTAGATGAACTCAAAAGCTTCATTCATATCGATGATCAAAACATTGCTGACAAGAGCCCGGAACAAAGTGGTCAGTCCTCACATGCTATCAACTTCATTTCTTAACCCAGCAAGCCTCGACGGAAGCCACCAGTGCCCAAAGGTGAAGCCTCTGCCCTGTTTGAGCCTAAAAAGTCCTTTTTCAAAAAGAGGGGCAAGTTCCACAACTACGACAATTGGGGACACTGGGCGGCTGATTGTAAGGCCCCGAAGAAGAAAAAGGAGGAAGCCCCACAAAATGTGGCGAACATGCTGACAGATGCCTCAGATCCCAAGTCCTTCGTGGCTATGATCGGGAGTAGTCACCGCAGTTTGTCCTCTGAGTGGTGGCTAGATAACGGAGTTATCTGTTATGTGACGAATGATAGAGGTTTACTAGCTGAGGTCAAGGTGGTCCAGGAGAAGATGGAGAGCTACAATAGAGGAGAGACCGAGGTGACCCATGCTGGGACAGCTTAGCTGGTCCTCTCATTAGGTAAAATTTTATTTTTGCGTAATGTTAAAGTAGTTCCTGCATTAACTAAAAATCTGATTTCAATGAGTCTATTTGATAAGGCTGGGATGTTCTTCACAACTCAAAATGGTAGAATGATCTTAACGGTAAATTCACATTATTTTGGGTGTGCGTACCTAATCAACGGAATGTATAGACTTAGCTTAAACAATGATAGCATCAACTAAATTAGTTCGAATCTTATTGATCATAAATTGTTACATAACAGACTTAGACATATAAACTATAGGAAAATGTTAGATCTAGCGAAGATTCATAACATCTCCTTAGATCTGTTTATTCGATTTGACAAATGTGAGGTGTGTACTCAAACCAAAATCACTGGAAAGACTTTCAAATCGGTTTCTAGAAGCATGAAACTTCTTAAATTGATACATTCAGACCTTTGTGATTTTCGTAGTCATGTCACTAGAGGGGGAAGGAAGTATCTAATTACATTCATAGACAATTTTTCAAGATATTATCATAGGTATCTATTAAAATCAAAAGACAAAGCTTTTGAGACATTTAAGACTTTCAAGTCTTATGTGGAAAATCAGTTAAATCTGAAATTCAAAAGATTTAGAAGTGATCGAGGAGGATAATACACTATTACAGGGTTCAAGGAATTTTTTGCCTCTGAGGGAATAATTCTTGAAACCACAACTCCTTACTCACCCCAGTCAAATGGTGTTGTCAAGCGTAAGAATAGAACTTTGATAGAGATGTTGAATTCTATGCTTTTTATAGTTGACATGCCTAATTCTTTTTGGGGAGAAGCAGTTCGTGCTGCAAATCACATTCTGAATAGAGTGCCTCATTCTTAGCTCACTTCTATCTCGTATGAGCTATATCACTGTCTTCCTTGTAGATATGATACTATTAAGAGACCTAAGGTGGGATCTAGAACAATGACGTGCATCTATCTAGGTAGTGAAGAAGATAGTGCAGCCGACAAATTTCTAGATCTATCCACGAATATCGTGATAGAGTCTAGAGATGTCATATTCTTTGAAAATAAATTTGTTAAGGATCATGGTTTGTCTGTCTCCGAGTATAACGATATGATTTCAGAATCTATCATAGAACCTGAAGCTAGCCCTTCTAACATTGCTCCCTAACCTCTAGAGGTGGAACCTGTTTCACTTAGAGCATTTATAAGAGAGAGAATCCCTAAGAATTTTGGTGAGAATTTTGTTACCTACCACTTAGAGGATGATCCATTCTCCTACCAGGAAGTAATGAGATCTATAGATTCATTATTGTTGGCACAAGCCATTGATGATGACATAGACTCGTTGTTACATAATAATACTTGACATCTAGTTGACTTACCAAAAGGCGTTAAAGTCCTAGGATGCAAGTGAGTGTTAAAGAAGAAACTACAAAGTGATGGGTCTATAGCCATGTATAAAGCACATCTCGTAGCTAAAGGTTATAAACAACAAGGGGGAATGAACTTTTTTGATGTTTATTCACCTATGTGTCACCTATCGGCTATCAGGATTCTTATGGCCTTAGCGTCTATCAAGAACTTTATAGTTCATCAGATGGATGTGAAAACAACCTTCTTAAATGGAGAGTTTGATGAATAGATCTATATGACACAACCTGAAGGTTATGTGCAGAAAGATCTAAAAGATAAAATATGCAAATTGGATAAATCAATCTATGGTCTTAAACAAGCGCCTAAGATGTGGCACATGAAGTTTGACCAGGTGGTAAATAGCATCAGATTTTAGTCCAGTCTCTCAGAAAAATGCTTTTATCACCGCTCATTATCGAATCAAACAGTCAACATATATTTATATGTGGATGATATGCTGATTTTGTGGTATAATCTTCATGTAATTAGGGATATTAAATCTACTATGACAGAAGTTTTTGACATGAAGGACCATGGTCATGTGGATACCCTATTAGGTATGAAGGTTAGAGTTGACAATGGTCGGGTTACTCTTAGTTAGGCTCATTATATTGAGCAACTTCTTTTTACATGGGGATATGATAATTGTAGGCCGGCTGAGACACCGTTTGATTATAATGTCAAGTTGAGTCCTAATGAAGAGACCAATATTGATCAAGTTAAGTATTCCAAAATAACTGATAGTCTCATATATGCCACAAGTTGTACAAGATTAGACATTAATTTTTTAGTTAGCATGTTGAGCTGTTTTACCAGTAATCTAGGCAAAAAACATTGGGAAGCACTAGACAGGCTATTAAGATACCTGAGAGGTACTAAAGATCATGTTTTATGCTACACCTGTTACCTACCTACTATAAAAGGACATCCTGATGCCTTATAGTGTTTAGAAGCTGGGAACAACAAGTCTACCAGTGGATATATATTCACCTTGGGCGGAGCTGCTATCACTTGGAAATCCAAAAGACAAACCTGTATAATATTGTCGTTTATGAAAACCGAGTTGTTTGCTTTAGCTTCGGTTGGTGAAGAGGCAGATTGGACCAGGAACTTGATTTTAGACATTTCCCTGTCTAAGTTACAAGTCAACTCGTTGAGCTTGTATTGTGATAATCAAGCAACAGTTCAAGTCGTTAAGAATGCCTTCTATAATACTAAGATGAGACATGTACGACTAAGACATGCCCTATTGAATTATCTGAAAGAACAAAGAATTATCACTTTGATCGATGTACGTTCAAAGGATAACCTGGCTGATTTATTGACGAAAGGAATGCCCAAAAGCCGTTTAATCAAAACAGTGAGGGAAATGGAACTAAAGGCAATTTAGTTCGCCTTAGTTCAGCATTAAGCAATTTAGTTCAGCCTTTATCCAAACATTTTGATTATTCTGATTTCCTTTGTCAAAGCAAACATGTTATACTACGTTGATACTCTTGGTTGCTGAGTTCGGATCTGGTAAGTTGTTTCATTCCAAACTTAATGCTAACAACTTCACCTGGATTCGACTATTGCCTTGAAGGAGAGTGTTCTTCCAAACTTGATAACACAATCTGACTTGATTTGTCTCTTCTTCTAGAAATTGTTTCCATTCCAAACTTGATGAGTTCCAATTAACTTTAGAAGAGCAGTAACTACGACATTCTATATTGGAATATAAATATAGCCGCGGTATCCAGAAGTCCGTAAATCGTTTCGTTTAGAAATAGATGACGGATTCTGAGGTCTATCTATGAGTCTCTGTGAAGGTGTCCTCTTAGTCAATAATAATGAAATTAAAACTAAGTTCTTATAAAGGAACTAGATATATGTAAATTTTCAAAAGATTAAATTCATTCTAATATGAAATTCTCTGTTGAAATTACAGGGGCTGACAGTTTAGGAGGAGCACTGGTAGTCTAGGATCCGGATCATGATGATCTTATGGATGATGACTGTTAGAGCTTTAGTAGATTTCTTTGTTTTTGTTATCGCTGTTCAGAGCATTATTTAGCTATTTGTGCACTTGTTTGTTTGGACTTTATGATCTCTATTTGATATGAGACGCTAGACATTTAGGGTCTATGCCTTTATTGTACTTGAGACTTTTCCTTATTGTAGCTGAGTTTTTATTTTACTTATGTGTGCATACTGTGTGTGTTTAAGTCTAATATGTGTGAACAGGTGTTGGACACGGTTGTGAATTGATTCACGTTTGGATTGAATGTTGCACAAACCACTCTTTATCCGAAGTCAGGGTTCACGACGGATATACGAGAAGATTGCTAGATATATTAGAATATATCTGCATGTGTCGAGATCGACTCGGAATGGGTTATTGGGTTCGTGTCATCCTAGGATTAGGCTCTACGTTGGAGATACTATATAATCTCTATTCCAAACTTGATAGGATTATGTAAACTATCTTGAGCCTTGAGCAAACCACCTCTTACAGTTACTATGCCATTAGAGTTGCGTCCATATATGACGTCATTAATTGTGTCGTATATTTTTTAATCACATGCCCAAATCTGTCGATATTTTCTTTAGTGTTCCTTTATTTTTGGTGTCGATTGTAAGTCCTATTTAAAGGACCTAGTGGGTCTTGTATCAACATGAATGAAGAAAGTCTATTTTCCCTATCCCTAAAAAAGATATTTGAATCTCTCTCTCTCTCTTTTTCGAGCACACACCGCTTAGGTAGCAACGATCAAGGCTCTGTAGTATCTCCACCACCGTCATCTCCACCTCCAGCCTCTCCCCCAGCAGCATGCAAAGACCCATAACAACTTAGTATTACAGGCCTCGATTCTTCCACCAACTTTCGCGATCCACATATTCATTGCGACCAACATATTTTTTCTTGTATTTATTTATTATCACACAAACATTTAATTCGAACACCTAAACAGACAAATAAAATTAGAATTATTGATACTCTTTACATTCTCACATCTCAAATTATTGAAAAGTTAAAATTATGTGTATTATAACATAGATTAGATCATGTTCACACAACATTTTATTGGTCTGAAAGCTGATTAAAGATAGATGCCTCTAAATATATAAGATATAATAAAAAAACAAATAATTTGTTGTGACATAATTGTGATATCTTATATGCGCAAATTTCGGTAAATGCATTGATCATCAAAAAATAAAATTCTTCGCATTTTGATTGAACTCTCCTAATTAAACTTCTTAGATCCGCTCCTATGAGAGGAGAAGCCAGAAAGAACTTCAGAACTCCATTTTTTTCAACCCCACTGCATACTATCAACCTATTGAAACACCACCTAAGACGTCAAAACCCCTTCAAGGAGAAGAAGCTGACGACTGTAGAGACACCATCTAGCTTATATTTTGTTCAACATATATTTAAATAGGATAATACTATATTTACCTAAAACATACAAAAAAAAACCACAAAAAGTGGGGCCCACTTAGCACAAGAACACCGGACTTCTCTAATTAGGATTGCAAAGCTGGGAAAATAAGGAGGTCCGGTATTTTTGTGTTGAGTGAGACCCACTTTTTAAAGATTTTTTTTTGATATATTTTAGGTGATTATAGTATTATCCATTTAAACATTTTCCTATACATTTTAAAATAAATATATATTAAAATATTCTCCATCCCATCTCCCCTATCTCGCAGCCGCTTTTTCCTGCGTTCCCAACTTCGCATGGATGGGCGTGATACCCGTGACCTTGGCTCTTACTTCACTGACAACCACCACCACCACCACCGTCAACTCGTCGACGGCACCGCATCCTCCCCGATCTCCGGCAAAGGGATCTTCTCTGCTCCGTCCTCCGCGGCCGGCGATGCAAACCCATTTTCCATTCCCCAGATTGTGACCCCGCGGCCTTCGCAGGCACGCCCCTCCGCCATCGCCACCGCAGCCGCCGAGTCAGCGAAGCGGAAGCGAGGACGACCGAGAAAGTATGGGGCGCTTCCATCTATTCCTCCCGTTTACCTACCCACCTCCGCAATGTCCGGCGCAGCCAACGCTTCAACGTCTCGTCTTTCTTCCAGTTCATCTTCAAGGAAGAAGGAAGCCTCCTCCAAATCTTCATCTAAGAAATCTCAGCTCGCAGCTCTCGGTTTGAACTCATCACTTCCATATTTCTTTTTGCTCAGCTTGGGATTTTAATGTTGCATGAATGGCGGTAACTGCTTAGAGTAATGATCTTATTGTTATGCATTGGAATACTGAGTTGTCTCTCATGTAGTTCTAGGTCATAAATTGAACTCGACTGTTCTCACTTATTGGTTAATTTGATCATCATTTTTCGTGAAACTAAGGAGATTGTTTCAGAAGTTTCTATAACATATTCTACAAATTGTGGAGGATCTGGTCCCTAAACCTATCTGAAGTCACCTCCATCCAACTTATCCCACAGAAATTGTTCCAAGAAATTTTTTTGTCCTGAGTTCTTCACAATTTTCAGGCTCCATTTGTTTGGAAGGTTTTGGGCGGTCAGAATTGATTTTGGTCCAAAACTTAAAGCCAATTCCAATTCTTCTATTTGGTTGCCATTGAAAAAGGCTGCCAATTTTGGGTTTATGGTTGAAGAAGAAGAAGGAGATGAAGAAACATGAGTAGAAGAAGCAGAAGGAGGAGAAGAACGAGGACAAGCAAAAGCAGGAGATGAAGAAAAAGAAGTACCGACACAAGAAGAAGAATAGTGCGGGAAATAGGCTCTGTGCCTTTGTGATCAGAAAAGCAGTACCACAATATTTTCTTATTTTCATGTTTTTTAGTTGTCTCACTTCTTAGTCACCAAATCCGACGTAAACATGTCGATTTTCATTCGCGACTATTTTTTAAAGTGACCAAAAAATGACAGTTTTGCTCTAATGCCAATTTTGATCAAGTAAATGTGCAAACGAACACACAAATTGGAATTAAGCGATCAATTCTATTTCTTGCCTCCCAAAACCAGTCAAATGAGCAAACCGATCGTTTGGACAGAGTTGGTGTCTTGAAATTAGAATTTGAGGCCATTTTCATGGAGTTAAATCCTAAATTAGAATTTAAGGTCATTTTCAATGGTAAAAGTGAGGTTAGTTCTGAGTGTTGGGCAGTGAATTGTGCACATGAGCAAAAAATGGGAGTTGCGGAGATAAGAATGCTTAGGTGGATTTGTTGACATACGGGACAGGATAAAATTAGGAATGAATGTGGCAGGGATAAAATAGGAGTGACACCAATTGCAGAGACGATGCAAGAAGCTCGATTAAGATGGTTTGGACATGTACAAAGTAGACCATTAGAGGCACTGTTAGGCGTTGTGAGTGTTTAGTCACTCGACATGTTAAACGGCAGAGGGGTAGACCAATAAAGACTTAAAATGAAACTATATGGAAAGACACGATGTACTTAGGCATTAGTGAGATTATGACTAAAGATTGGGCACAAAGGCGACAAATGATCCATATAGCCGACCCCATTATGGTGGGATAATGGCTTGAGCGTTGTTGTTGTAGGGTTGGGTTGATCAGGCTTTGATTCATACCTAACCTCATGTTTTATCTCAAACCCACCTTTTAACTCAAGTTTTATCAATACATAATCTTTTAGACTAAAGCCATTTCTTCAAGAAGATTGTCTTTTTCTTCGTTGTCTTTAATTGGTTTAGAAGTCGGTTTGCTAGTGTTGTTGTTCTCGTTGAGGGACTGTACACTTAGGAGTGAATGTAAATATCTCTATCTTATAAATTGTGTGAAAGTACATTTTCCATCAAAGGACGCTTCTTAATGAAATTCCATACCTTTAGTAATGTATTAAGTTAGCTAAATCTTAGGAGTCATAAAGTTTCATTTTTTTGTCTAACCTAACTCCTTTTTATGAACTTAGACTTGACACTCTGAGAGTTTACATGTGGGTTTAGTAATTTGAATAAAGATATGCAAGATGATATATTAAATGGTAAGCATTTTATGAGGGAATCCTATTAATAAAGTAACTATTGATTTTATGCAGAGTAGGTCGTGTGAAATGGTTGTGCCGACACTACTGCACGCCTATATGAGTGGTGCTGGTTGATACATGCAATTTGGACTATACGATGCATGCATGTTTTTTCAAATTAATCCAAAATTAAAATTTTAGCAATAAAATTATACAATCCAATAATCAAACACAATGCTTGCCAAATTTTCAGGCACAAAAAAAATCCACATTCTCCTTCGCTCAAAGGACTATAAAGCTAAACTTGCACGAATAAATTTTGTTGGAAAATTAAGAAATTGAAGCAAATGAACGAACACGTTAATAATCTCCAAACACTATGTGATAATCCTTCAATATTCAATAAAAAAGAGAAGAACACACTACAAAATATTCACAAGCACGCGGAATCTGGTGGAGTCGGCAGGTGAGGCTCCACAAGACGAAGGCAACGACTGTAATGGTATAATCGATTTTAGGCCCAAATGGAGGAATGAAGAGAGGAATTGTTGTAGATGGGGAGGTGGGGCTTGCGGTTGAAGTGGAGGAACAAGGGAGTTTGCAGTTACAACAGGGAAAGAAGAAATGTGGACTTGCGATTGAGATAAGGGAGGCGTACAAGCTCTGGGAAGGGTTCGGGAATGGCAGGCTTAGCTTGTAGTGGAGAATTGTTGATGATGATAGGTTGTCAATAATGTTGGGACTGATAGGAGGGGGGAGCGGTGGTTGCGGAAGAGGGGCAGTGAGATGCGAGCGGTTGTAGTGGGCATCGAATGGGGACGGGGAGTGACTGAGAACTATAAACAAGAAGATGCTTCTTGCGACAGGGATTACTAGTGAGGGGGACGAGGCTTCTACGATGAAACACAACGTTCGAGGGCTATCTGGAATGAGAGAGATGTCGTCTTCACTTGCAACTTCTGAGGGGGAAGGAGTTGATCGAGCGGTTAAGAGGTTTTGGTGGTTCCACCACTGGGAAAATAGATGGTTAGGGCAAAATTGTGTGGAAGAAAACAAAGGGATGTGAAAACATGATAAATAAAGAAAATAACTGAAATTAATCAGGACATCACACCCCGAGATCTTGGCCCAAATGAAAACATTCACTCCTATTTATAAAGAAGGGGGCGGTTGAGCATCGAGCGTGAACGACTATGATTCGCCGCTACGACCGGTATTCAAAAAAACACTAAATATTAGTCCAAATAAAAAAACAGAATACATAAAAATACTAAAACGGCGCTCCATACGAGCTCGTGGTTTCGGATCTTCAATCTGATCAACGCCTCCTTCACGAGTACATTAAAGCAGGCCTCGCCGAGTCGTGGTGGTCTGAGGTCCACTGCCGATCCCAATCAACTCCCCCGACTGAAAGCATTTATCTCCGATGAATGGAGATGATAGTACTGAAGTCGAAGATCGGGGCAAGCCTATTAGCTTTGTCATCGATATCTAAGTGTCATCAAAGGTTGGGTGTCCGCTCCAGTGCACCAAGTAACGACATGAAGGGCCTTATGGGGTGGTAGTGCACTCGTGCGCCTCAATGTCAGTATAGTCTCAACTCCCACCTCTTGTGCTGGTGGATCTAGAAGAGCTAGTGGGATCTCAGGGGATGCTGACTAGTTCGCATGCGCTCATCCAATGTGATCATGTGAAGAGTTAAGCTATAACTTGGAGGGTGCAACTCAAGGTATGAATCCCTGTTCTCTAAAGGCTCAAAGTACGGTGGCGCTCGCCCAAGGTGATCATGGGAAGAGTCAAGTTGTAGCTTGGAGGGTACTGGAAGTGGATCAAGGTATGGATCCCTGTGTTCTAGATGCTTAAAGTACGGTGTCAAATATTCCATATTAAATACGGGGTGAATACCCATATATGGTGTGAGATCGATCTCGTAGATATTCATTTCATTTTTCTTTAAAATCCTATACGAGCCTAATTCGTTTTGGTTGTAGCTTCTTAGCGTCTCCTTTTGGGAGCGTCTCTGTGCGAACTCGAATAATGACCTACTCGCCTACTCAAAAATGTTACCCACACCTGTGTTCATTTGCGTTTGCTTTATATAATTCATTACTGCAACAATTCTCTTCTAGATTAATTCATGCAGTTCATTAATATGATGAATGAAGGACTCAGCGGACTCATTAGAACATGCCTCTATGGGAACCAAGGCGAGGTCAATCGGCTTCTTAGACTCGTACCCCGACACTATATGAAACAGACTCATGCCAGTTGACCTGTTTATGGAACTATTGTATGCAAACTCAGATATAGGTAAAACAAAATCCTATGTCGACGGATGATCACCAACTAGACACTGCAACAAATTCCCCAATCTCCTATTTACAACCTAAGTTTGTCCGTCAGTCTATGAGTGATAAGCTGTGAAAAATTTCAAGATCGTCTGTCTTATGTCATAACATCCTCTAAAAATAACTCATAAATCGGACGTCGCAGTCAAATACTAATCCGCGTAACCAAAAAATGCCCCTCATGTAGAGGGCCACCACGTAGTCTGCATCAGTGGTCTTAAGATAGGCAATAAAGTGAGTCATCTTCGAAAACTGATCTACCATTACGAAAATAGAGTCATGCTTCCTCAGAGTGCAAGGAAGGCCTAATACAAAATCCCTGTTGATATCGACCCAAGGCTGACGTGGGACCGAAAGAGAAGTATAGAATCTAGTATTCTCCTTTGAACCCTTTGCCGTCTGGCATATGTCACAATGATGTGCGACCAAAAGAGGAGTATAGAGTCCAGTATTTTGCTTTAACCCTTCGCTGTTTGGCACATGGCACAATAACGCATAACATACGTCACATCCCTTTTCATGGCGGGCCAATAGAAACAATCCTCAACTAAGGCAATCGTCTTATCTCTACCAAAGTGTCCAGCATCGCCACCCACGTACATGTCCTAAATCAGAAATCCAAGAAGGACGTCGTAGGGATGCAGAGACGAGACCTACGATATATGTATCCCTCTACAATATCGAACCCCTCAATGAGCTCAGGGGAGTCTCTCAAAATCCAGAATAAATCTCACCAAAATCTGAACAGGTGCGGTAGTCGCTGGGCAGTCAATCAAAGCTAGTCGCGCTAGCGCTTAGTGTGCGGAGTAGGGCAATACGCCGATTGAGAGCATCAACAGGCTTGTTCTCAACACCCATGCGGTGTTTGAGAACATAATGAAAATTCTGCAAGTACTCGACCCACTTGACATGCATATGCCTCAATTTCTGTTGCGAATCAAGATAACATAGAGTTTGATGGTCAGAATATAAAACGAACTCCCGAGGGAGGAGATATTGTCTCCAATAATGAAGCGACCGCACTACTGCGTAAAACTCGCTATCATAATTTGAGTACTGCTATCGGGATTTATTCAGCTTCTCATTAAAGTAAGAAACTGGATAACCCCCTTGGCTCAATAATCCACCAATGCCAACGCCAGATGCGTCGCAAGATACCTCAAATACCTTAGATAAATCGGGTAATCTCAGAACAGGGGTTGTTGTTGGCTTCTCCTTGATCTCTATAAAAGCTCGAGTGGCGGCTTTCGTCCACTGGAAATCTCCCTTCTGCAGGTAGCTTGTGAAGGGGGCCATGATGGTGCTAAAACCCCGGACAAACTCCTATAGAAGGTGGTTGGTCCGTGAAAGTTACGGGCCTCAGTGATAGTGGAGGGAATAGACCACTCACAAATGGATTGAACCTTGTCCGAGTCAACATACTCGTCAGACACTGATATGATAAACCCAAGGAAGTGTACAAACTCCATCAATAATGAACTCTTCTTCAAGTTCACATATAGCTTTTCATTTCGGAGGTTCTCAAATAAGAGCCTCAGATGGCTCAAATGGTCATCAAAAGAGTTGTTGTAAATCAGAATGTCGTCAAAGTAGACGATTAGGAATTTGCCCATTAAAGGTCGTAGGATCTGAGTCATGACTCGCATGAAGGTGCTGGGGGCATTGGACAACCCAAATGGCATGACCAACCACTCTTATAGTCCATCTTTGGTCTTAAATGACGTCTTCCACTCGTATCCCTCACGGACCCTAATTTGATGGTACCCACTGCGAAGATTGATCTTTGAAAACACCTGGGCACCAACCATCGTTTTAAGTAAGTCACCCAATCGGGGAATAGGGAACTGATACTTAATAGTAATCTTGTTAATGGCTCTACTATCGATACTCATTCGCCAGCTTCCATCCTTCTGGGTGAGAAGGCCAGGGACTGTGCAGGGGCTCAAACTCTCATTTATGAATTGCTTCTTCAGCAACTCATCAACCCGTCGCTTGAGCTCAGCATGCTCATCCGATAATGTGGTAAGTTCGGGAGTGAAGCTCCAGATGTTTGATCTATGACTTGTTGTTGTCACGTAACTATGACAACTCGTCAGGTAACTCATCCAAAACAATATCATCATACTCATCAAGAAGACGCCAGACCTTAGGTGGTGGCTCAAGAATCTCTGTAGGGCTCTCCGAAGCCATGATGACTGCCACTACATAAAAGATATCGGTGCTGACGCCATCCCTCATGAACTCGTTGTAATGCAAAACGTGCAACAATTTAGATAAACTCGTACTAGTGGAGGGTATAACCTTCCCTTTGGATTTCTCCTTGGGTTGCGTCAAAGTGATCTTACAAGTTTTGTCGTAGAATACACACATGTTTGAGCGACCGAAACATGTGACATCGCGATTGTTGAACCAAGGCAGTAGGTGAGGATTCCAGTGGCGGCAGTAGGCGAGGCTCCACAAGATGAAGGCAACGCCTGCAATGGTATAATCGATTTCAGGCCTAATTGAGAATGGAGAGAGGAACTGCTAGAGAGGGGGCGGTGGGGCTTGCGATTGAAGTGGAGGAAAAAGGGTGTTTGTGGTTACAGCAGAGATAAAAGAAATATGAACTTGCGATTGAGACAAAGGAGACATACTGGCGCTAAGAAGGGTTCGGGAATGTCAGGCTTAGCTTGCAGAGGAGAATCGTTCATGAGGATAGGTGTTCGGGGATGTTGGAACTGGTAGGAGGGAGGAGCGGTGGTTGCGGAAGAGGGGCATGGAGATGCGTGCAGTTGCAATGGGTTTTGAATGGGGACGGGGAGTGGCTGAGAACCATAAATGGGAAGATGCCGCTTGCGACTGGGACTACTAGCGAGGAGGAAGGGGCTTCTGCAATGAAACAATGGAGGGATTAGGTGAGAGCGATTGCGAACGGGAGAGATGGCGTCATGACTTGAGGCTTCATAGGGGGAAGGAGTTAATCAGATGGTTAAGAGGTTTTGGTGATTCCACGACTGGGAAAATAAATGGCTAGGGCAGAAATCATGTGGGAGAAAACAGAGGGATTTGAAAATGGGTGAGATAAAGAAAATAACTGAAATTAATCGTGACGTCCCACCCTGGAGTCTCATGGCGTTGCACCATGATAAGATTGTTGGTTCTGGAATCCTCACAAAACATACAATGACCCAAAATGAAAGCATCCACCTCTATTTATACGATGGAGGCGGTTGGGCATCAGACGTGAACTACTATGATTTGTCGCTACACCCGTTGTCCAAAAACACTTAAATATAAGTAAAAAAACAAAATACTTAAAAATACTAAAACGGTGCTTCAGACGTGCTCGTGGTCTTGGATCGTGGATTTGATCGACGCCTCCTTCACGAGTGCATAAAACCGGGCCCTGCCTAGTCGTGGTTCCCCGAGATCCACTGCCGATCCTAATCATGATTACATTACACAATTTCCAAAATGATAGATGATGACAATTCCAAATAAGGTAGACGATGATATGTCCAAGTCAGAAAATGATGCCTCTCGAGTGGGTAGCATGGTACTCCTTTCTTTTTCTGCTGATTATGTGCACTTCACGATTGAAGAATTGACATAATTATATGTATCTTTGTTCGAATCCAACACTATGCTTCTCATTTAAGTGATTGTAGCTTATAACTATATATATGGATACTTTCTAAATTTTAAGGTCTTCATGTTAGCATTTTCATATAGTCAACTTATTTTGTATGATTTGAGAAGGGTTTAGTAAAGTAAAAAACTAGAGTTCAAGAAAACATGTTAGGCAGATAATGTTGCGCACCAGATAATATTCTTTTTGATTCAGGTAATGCTGGACAAGGATTTACACCACATGTTATTGCAGTTTCAGCTGGAGAGGTTTGTTTAGTGCCAATTTAATATTATATAACTTCATCTCTGATAAAACATATAATTGATGAACTTTGTACTACACATAGGTGATTGTAGTTGAATGAGCCAAAAAGTACAAACATACCGGCATATATTCCTTTTACCATCAATGTGTTCACCTTTCTTTTCTCTTATGTGTGTTTATATGTTGGGGCTTTTATTGGCATCTAGCAAACTTCCTAAAAATTTTTGAAACATAAGGAGGGAATTGAAACTCTTAAAAGAGAAATTTGAAACCTTAAGAAGGGAGACATAATTAGCATTTCGGAATAGTTTGCTAAAGTTCACATATAGCTGTATTATGTTCTCCGTATTTTCAGAATGAGCAATTCATCTCTTGCTGATTGTATAGAAACCTTATTTACATGAACTATTTTTTTGAAGTTCTTATACAATGAACATCATGGGTATCCTAATGTTGCTCATTCTTATCTTGATTATATATCATCCATAGTTTTACTGATAGTTTTTTTTGTTATTTGCACCATAGTTATTTGAAACGCACGTTGTTCTCTTCTTTCCATAGTGCATGGATGGGGAGGTGAATTGTAGTAATTGGGGGGAAAGAGAGGCAATGCCAGTGAGTTTGGGAGGGGAAAGGAGGCAAGGGAGGGGGAACAAGATATAGTTAAAGGAGGCGAAGTGGCAGGGGCTTCGGAGAGATCCAGGTATGTTGATAAAGTTATAGTAGAAATATAAATTAATTCATATTAATCATTAAATTTATTATTATCCTAAAAGACCTAATTCATAAAATGATCTTTACTAGAATGTATAAAATTCAATAAGAACAACAATGAAGTCCATGTTATCAGAATTATTGGGCAACCGTGAAGAAACTATTCTATGTTATTCCTAATAGGTTGGGTTCTGAGGGTATTGTTTTCTGTCATACTCCCATCAAGGCATATACACAGAACTCTGGTTTAGAGAGTTAGAGTCATAGTATTACAGTGATAAGGAACAAATTGTCGTTGCTAGTAATGGCATATGCAAAAAACATTGTTGCCAGCTGTCATTTGAGGATTGATGGACGTACAGGAAGATCAATGAAACTAGAAACATAAGCTCTACACATGCTGAAATGCTAGGGTGAAGTATACAAGTCTCAAATTCAATAGGTTTGCGACCTTTCAACATTAAAATAGGATAATGCTTGTGAAATCAATTAGGTTTTCATATTTAGGTTAAGAATAGGCTACATGGGAATATACAGGGGAAGAGGAAAGAATCTACACAACAATTATAAAAATACATAAATGCACTATACACCCTTGTTACATGATTAAAGAGTGTGGTGGAAAGAGTTTTCCTATCGTGGGTAATTATCCATACCGGTTAAAGTGAGCATTGCAATTTGGATTTCCTGTTAGGTCTTATGAATAGATGATGCCAATGGAGCAATATTGGAGGAGACTTCAGAGGAAGATTCCATAGTTGCTGACTTACTGAGCTGAGCGTGGACCATACATTTTTTTATTTGTCGAATTGGAAAAGGATTCTACTGGAATCAAATGCGCGGAGTAGATTCTGAACAAGCGTAGAGGGCTCGATCCTGGACGTGAGCAGATCGAACTGGAACAAGCTGAAAAGAGGGAGCCCCACAAATCAACTCTGGAAAATGCACTGAATGCATTTTGGAAGGCGTGTGATGGTGTTAACACACAAAGACATCGGCGCTCAGGGGAAGGAATTGAGGACAACACGTAAAAGATGTCTCAACGCATAGAAGGGATGATGCACTGAGATCTCACGATGGAATGTGCTATGGTGGGTGTGCATAGGTGTCGACGTATGAAGACACTGGCTCTCGGGGGAAGCAATATTGGATGCGACACTTGGGGTAAGTCTCAACGCATAAATGAGGTGTCCTTCGAAGATCTCGTAGTTCGACTACAAAAATTAGAGGCGGAAGCCTAGAAAAAACGAGCCTACACGGGATTCGTCTGCTGCCTTTCTCTGATATCATGAAATCAATTAAGTTTTTGTATTCATTTACCGAAAAGAATGGATTACAAGGTAATATATAGGGGAAGAGAAAAGGCTTAACATACAAATTATAAAAATACATAAATACACAATACACTCGTGGTGCAGCTTGTATCGTCATCATTATCAACATATCATAATTCTATTAACTTATGCATATTGGACCAAGTTTTATTATAGAAACAAAATATAGAATCTCTGACAAGGAGGCATGGTGCAGGTTGGGCGCACGACAAATAGTACTATACACAAAAAATAATAGTTTAACAATTTCCCAACAAAAAAAATTTGTTTAACAATTTCCCAACAAAAATAGTAGTTTAACAATTTCCCAATCCCATTGCTGCAATACCAAAAAAACTGTGGCATAAGAATATGTTGCCGATAAATGATGCACGGTGTATAATGCATGATGTTTATGTGAATCAAAATTAAAGAATAACTATGGTTATACCTATGAAGGCTTCAATAAAAAATTTAAGGAAAACATTGAGTGATTGGTCATCCCTCTTGACGCTAAAGCTAAGCGCTTGTTTTTGTCCCCTTGGTGCTGAAGCTAAGGCCACCTCCACCTGTCTTCCTTTGCAACAATACAATCCCAACCATCGTCACTTTCCCCAGACAACACACACCCCTCCAACCTTTTGTGACCTAACTATTGTCTCTTCTTTCTTCTCGTGAGTTTTCACTTCTCCAACTGAAGACATGCATCTATTTCATTGAGATTTTCTATCCAAGCTGAAGTTATGTACTATCAGAGTTGTTTTGAGTATTATTGTTGGTGAGGATCTTCACTTAGAATATTTAGATGTAACTGTTGAACTATTTCATATTGACTTGGAAGAAGAGTTTTATATGCATTAATCACATGAATAAATAGAAGCTGAGATGGAAAACTTGGTGTGAAAATGAATCTTTGTGGTCTCAAACAAGCTCTGAGGTTGATAAAATCATGGATAAATTGCAGGATGAATCTTTCAAGGGGAAGGGCCGGCGGGAGTGAGCGAGAAGGAAGGAGGAAGAAAAAAGACAAAATTAGGGAGCAACCCTAAAAAATACCTTCATGCATTTCCAGATCATTTCACACATAAACCCCTCCCCCTAATATAGATGAGAGAGGGGAACTAAATAAGGAAATACAAAAGGCACCCAGACAAGGAAATACAAAAGACACCCAAACAAGGAAATACAAAAGACAACCCAACAAGAAAATACAAAATAATTAAGCTAATTGATTGCTATTAATTAGTATGAATTAATTAATATCAATTAATTAATTCATACAAATTAATTTTAAGAAGTTCGATCATGGCGGCTTTCATATGCGCGCTCCATAAATTATGATGAGGGGGTCCACTTGAGTGAATGCGCGACCACGACGACTTTCATATGCGCGCTCCATAAATTATAGCGAAGGGTTCCACTTGAGTGAATGTGTCCGCGACACGTGGACTCGCAACACTCCATCCGTCCTTCAAAACGAGCTTTCCCTCAAGCTCATGCACCACGCGGGTGGACGAATCATCTGGTACCTTGACCTTTCGCCAGAACAAGGCCAAGTATCGTGTAGCTGCGTCGACGGTGTTGGTGAGTCGCAGCGGCGCCATCGGAAAGACGGGTGATAGAAGTAATGACTTCCGCAAGGTCGGTGGAGCGGTGGTGAGCAACAACCTTAAGGATGTCAGAGACGCGATGACGGGTAGCAGGAACGGATCTGTCCAGGACAGCAGGGCACGAGACATCAGAAGAGTTGGTGAGGCGGCCGGTGTAAGCGGCAAGGCAGGGGCCAGCGGAGCAAGAGCCGGGAGAGGAGGCGGTGAGATGGCCGAAGGAGGCGGCCAAGCGGGTGACCGGGGAGGTGGCGGAAGCGGTGGAGGTACGACCACCGTGGAGAGATGTGGTACGTCAGCAGTCGGTTCACTCTCGACGGGAGGATGACTGCAGGGCGTAGGGGCCGGTTGGTGTCGTAGAGGAATGCTGGGGGAGGCATGACAGGATAACACTTGCATAGTGCAGGAGATAGCCGTGGTGGAGGCAACTTAGGGCAGAGAACCTCGTGGGGGGTTGCAGAAGCCCGTCTGTGGTACACGAGAAGACGATCGACTTTGGCGTGGAGGGAGGCGCATGTGGCCTGGATTTGTGCAGCTAGGGCAGCAAAATCAAGCCGAGGGTTGGTGGTCGGCGAGACAAAAACAGCGGCCCGGGCGTGGCCGATTAGGTGGTGACCATGTTGCCAAGGAGGTAGACTGGAGATGATGCCGACCGATTGGTGTGTAGAAAGGGCAGATAGGGCGGGGAGCGGCCGGTAGGGGGCAAATTTAATGAAGACAATGACGAAAATTGGGCGGAATCCGGAGGAACGACGCGAGAACGGCGATTCTGGGTGGGAATGAGCGGAATCTGAACGGAATCGAGCAGATTGGTGTGATAATGGGCGGTGGACGACGGTTTTGGGCGGAATCAAGCGATTTCGGGTGGAGGCTGGCGGATCTGGGCGCGAAAACCAGCAGAACAACGAAATTGGGGCTATGGAGAGGAGGCGGACGCAAGAGTCGTGCGGAGGAAACCGACCTGACGACTTCTGACTGGAGATCGGCGGTTTCGGTCGTTCGCCGCACAGGGATGTGACACATCATTTGCGGCGAGGGTTTGTGACATGCGAGGAAACGACGGAGCAACGTGCAAGATGCAAAAAGGGCGGTCGGCCTCTAGGATTGAGCGGATCGGGCCAGCGATTGGACGTCGATCCCTGATTCGGCGTGGCAGGCGGAGTGAATACACGTTGAATAAAAAAACGTCGACCCACAGTATCGGTGGGTTCTGAATGAATAAATAGGGTTTTCGCACAATCTGGAGCACCGACGGCGGGGTGGCGGGCGGTGCGGCAAGTCAGACCAATTGGTAAAATCACGGAAAAATACCAGGAGGAATCCGGCAAAGGAGAAGGGCCGGCGGGGTTGAGCGAGAAGGAAAGAGGAAGAAAAGAGACGAAATTAGGGAGCAGCCATAAAAAATATCTTCATACGTTCCCAGATCATGTCACACATAAACCCCTTCCCCTTATATAGATGAGGGAGGATAACCAAACAAGGAAATACAAAAGGCACATAAACAAGGAAATACAAAAGACAACCCAACAAGCTAATACAAAATAATTAAGTTAATTGATTGCTATTAATTAGTATGAATTAATTAATATCAATTAATTAATTCATACAAATTAACTTTAAGAAGGTCGATCAAGGCGGCTTTCTTATGCGCGCTCCATAAATTATGATGAGGGGGTTCACTTGAGTGAATGCGCCCACGATCACGACGGCTTTCATATGCGCGCTCAATAAATTATGACGAAGGGAGTCCACTTGAGTGAATGTGCCCGCGACACGTAGTCTCGTAACAGAGATAGTGATACATGAAGTTTGACATGTTCATGTGAAAGAATAAGTACACTTGTCATTCAGACCATTACTGCCATATTAGAAAGGTAAAGATTCATGTTTTAATTTACTACTATATACTGATGACATGTTTGTGGCTAGCTCTATCATGAAAGAGGTTATTCCTTTGAAGAAGCACATAACTAAAAAATTTTCTATAAATGATTTAGGTGCTGCAAAACAAATCCTGGGACTGAGATTGAGAAGGATATACTAAATAAAGTTCTAAAGCTATGTCAGATGAACTCCATATAGAATGTTTTGAAGAGGTTCAATATGGAGAACGCTAAGCATGTAGCTACTCCTTTAACAAGTTATAGAGCCTTCAAAAGAAGGATAGTCCCCACTCAAGGTGAAAATAAAAAATAGCTTAAGTTCCATATGTGTCTACTTGTGATCCTTATGCATATGCCACTATCAGCATTAGACCATATACTGCGTATGCATCGGTGTTTTGAGTATATACATATCTGATTCAAGTTTAAAGCATTTTTAAATAATGTGAAGTGGCTTGTAAGATATATTCAAGGTACCAAGGATATATGATTGTGCTACTCTGTCACAAAGGTCCACTTGCAGGGCTTTGTTGATTTTGACTCAACTAGGGTGGTTGATGATAACAATATCACTAGCTATGCATTTGTTCTTAGCAATGCCACTATTGCTGTAACTGGGATGTTAAGGTTAGAAAAGGTTGTTGCTCTATCAACAACAAAAACTAAGTATATTGCTGCTTCTGAAGCTAGCAAAGAGTTGATATGGTTGCAGGGTTCACAAAAAGGGCTTCATTTTGAACAAAATGAATGTAGTTCATTTAACTATAATCAGAATGTCATTCACTTGGCTAAGAACTCAACTTATTTTTCGAGGACAGAACACATAAAACATTGGTATCATAACATGCACTCTCTTCTTTAAGAAGGCACTTTCAGGTTGGAAAAGATTTATACAAATGATAACCCAACTGGCTTGCTTATTGAGGTTGTGCCATCTAGAAAACAATTAATATTTTGCTCAACTTCAATTGGGCTGGTCAAGGAGGTAGCTAGATTTTCCACCATGATTAATAGCACTAGGTTTCTCTTGAGGGATTAGTCTAAAATGAGAGATTGTTGGTTTTATTTTCTGTAACCCTAATTTATTTGCTGGAGACAATTTTTTATAGTGGTTCCCCAATAAGTCTGGGTGATCTACTCTTCCATGTTCTTTATAGGATAATGCTGTCTATGTAAGACCTCCAAAGTCTTATCCAACTGGAGATTTAAGAAACTAATAGAGCCTTTTTCCTCGGGGAGGCTCAAAAATCCAACAAACCTTTTTCCCCGGTTACTGAAGAACCATACATAATCTTTTTGAGGGAGATTCAGGAACCCTTTATAGTAGTTGTTAGTGTATCAACAATGGAGCATCAGAGAGAGTGATGATTCTTTTTGTCTCTATAGAGAAAGAGAGACATAATACAGAGAGAGAAATTAGGGTTACAACCTATAAAGAAGAGAATGAGTGTATGCTAGATTGAGATAGATTCTTTGTCGTGAGAGAGGCATTATATATTTTCCTCTTTAATTCTTTTCCAAGTCCCAAAAAGGATGGGCCACAAAAAAGGCACATTTCTTTTCTTGATCAACAACGACTCTATTTTGTATCCCGACAAACTTCAGTTTCAGTTGGCGATAGCTGAGTGCTCAGTCAGCAAATCTAGATCAGACATCTCTATTCGTCTAGACATAAACTTCCTTCTATTAGCGTCGATGGAGGGATGACTCGGTCGGCGATCGACGATCGCAGATCATAATTCTGCTAAGAGGAGAACTTCATTCTTTGAGCGTTGATAGAGGAATGACTCGGTCGACGATCACTGATCGCATGGTCGACGAATGTCGATCAAAGATCTTCGTTTGGCTAGCTATAGGAGAGTTTTGAGACCACTGTAGAGAGAAGGTCAGCACTGTGCAATTCTTGAGTCCGGCCGGCGAACGTTGAGTGAATGATTATAAGCACACTACACAAACAATTCTTCAGCCAGTGAGCACTGAGGAAATGAACTTAAGCTCGGTCGAAACTTCGGTTTTCGGTCGCGAACGCTTGATCGGTGGTCAGACATCCGGTCGGCGACCGACGACTGGCGGTCAACGATTTTGTATGGAATTAGCCAATTTTCATAGCAGCATGTTGGCTTATTTTGGAGAGCTTCATTATGGTATAAGACATAATATGCTCTATACAAACTTAGTGCATTATACAACATGATCTACCAAATTATCTAAAATTTTTCTTAACAATCTTCCCATATTCGGTAGATTAGGTTTTACAAAAGAAGAAAATGGATTTTAATTGCTGACACGAATGAAGCATTACAAATATACAGAATAGAAAGAAATACATCATCCAAAAAAGAAATATATAAGAAGTACAAAAAATGTAAATGCAATACAAAGTACATAGCAACATGTGAAGAAATCTTCATTGTATAGAATCTGTAATCTGATACACTTAAAAACACAGAAACTGTTACAAGTATAGTAATTACAGATTGAGAAATTTTCTACCGATAACAATAGTTTTCTTAACAAATCTCTTCTTGGCTGAAATATAATTTATCGTATTCTTCTTGGAATTTTTCTTGATCTCTAAAACCTTGGATTTGACTGCTTCCTCTTTGGACAGATTTGAATAGATTTGAGGGATATGCTTCTTTAAAGGTGGATCTGCCTTGCAAATCATTCAACTCCTCATTAGTGACAGTCTCATCCTAAGGTTTAGAGGGTGGATATTGAGTACACTGTATGGAGGATTTTAAGTGAGTTTAGCAGTGATCTCAGAAGACATATGGTAAAGGGGAGCAGAAAAGGCGATGGCATAAGCAGGAGGCATAAGAGCAATTCCATCCTTGGAGGAGGAAAGGATGGAACGGAGGAAGAAAATAGAGGAATAACAGAAGTGGTTTAGCTTCTCTGATTAATTTGGCTTGATGTTCGGAAGAGGTTTCCTTACTCCTGGCACTTTTGATAACATATATTGATGGGGAGCCATCAGATCGTGCATCAGGAGAGGTTCGCCGTAAGGCGGGATCCACGCTCATATATTCACGCAGGAAGGCTTGATCAGATCACCAATCCGACTCTGCGAATGTTTCTGGATTGTTGCCGCGAGTCAAAACCATATATTATTTTAGTATTTTCGCATTTTTTCTTATGTATTTTGAGGGCCCCGCCTCCGGCCAATCATAGCCGTTGATTGCGGGATGCCCTAGTTTGTTTTTCTTATAAATTGGAGAGTAGGGGGTGGTTTTGAGATCATTGCAGGTTTTGGAGAAAGAAAATCCCGGAACTCTGCGATCACCCCACGGTGACGACGTCGTGGAACCCTAGGTGAGAACTCCTAGACGCCCAAACTCCTCCCCAAGGTACTACCCATCCATTGCCTCCTTCCTCCCATCCCGAATCCTCCATCCACAGCCTGAGCAGCCCCAAAATCCAGCTTTGTTGACTGTCCAGAAAGTCCGTTCTTATTCATTTCTACTGTGGATTAATTAAATTCACTGTTACTATCCTATAGTTTTTACAGCCTCGTCTCCACCACCTCCAGGCCTCCTCTCCCCACCAGCAAGGCCGCCAGCCCCCTTCCCACTCCCCTACAACCGGTTTTCTCTCCTCCAGCCGCTGGTTTTCTTTTCCCCAGCCCCTATTTCCCGTGCACCCACCTTCTCACAACACCAACTTTCCAGATCAGTACAAATCTGGAATTTTAGCCCCCGATCCGTCATTCCCTCCATCCGTACTTCACCACTTAGCCCGAATCGGTTACCAAACATTGGATCCATCCATCCCTTGCCCGGATCTACTCCTACATGGCCGGATTTATCCATTTCCGGTCTGATTTCACCATCCACTGTCGAGGACAGCCACCACCATCATTTATGTAAAAAGAGCTAAATAACGGTAAATTTTATTGCTCCATAAAGATAATTATTACATAGGTATGCCTCCTTATTTATAAAAAACAGGGGAGATGAGAGAGTACAACAATCAATGTGAGACTAAATACAAGTCGGACGGCCTATGCGGTTTGTCATTGCCAAACCACACACTATACAACGAATAACTGAACACCCAGCGACAACTAAGGAAATCCGCTACATAGCCAGGGAAGACCGCTGGTTCAGGCCGCCAGACCGCAACTGCGGGTAGCCACCAGACCGCAGTTGCAGCTAACTATCAAACCGCAGCTGCTGCAAGCCACCAGACCGCAACCGCGGGTTGCCACCATACCGCAGTTGCGGTTAACCATCTATCCGCTGCTGCGGCTTCCTCCAGACCGTTGCGGCTAACATACACTCTGCTGCTGCCGCTACATCCAGGCCGCTGCGGATAACCTCCAGATCGCTGCGGCTAACATCCATTCTACTCCTGCGGCTACACCCAGACTACTGTGGCTAACCTCCAGACCGCTGCTGCGGTTAATCACCAGACCACTGCTGCGACTATCCTTCAGACCGCCACTGCTGCTGTCCTCCTGACCGCTAGCTGAGATTCACCATCAGACCGCTGAGCCAAATCGCCAGACCGCTGAGAGAAGCAAACCGCTCCGCTTGGACATAAGACCGCCCGGTCTCCTCAAGCTCCAACACTCCTCCTCAAGCTGGAGCATATATATCTACCATGCCCAGCTTGCTATAAATCTCCCCAGAATGAGTAACTGGCTTGGTGAAGAAATCAGCTAGTTCTCTTTCTGAGGTAACAATCGGAGTGCAGATCTGATTTTTCAAAATCTCCTCTCTAATAAAGTGACAATCAACCTCGATATGCTTCGTCCTCTCATGAAACACAGTATTTCTCGAAATATAAATGGCTGCCTTGTTGTCACAGAACATTAACAGAAGATGATCATAAACCTCTCCAAAATCAAGCTTAAGTGTCTGTAACCACTTCAACTCGCAAGTAGTTAGAGTCATGCTCCTATACTCAGCTTCTGCGCTTGACCTAGAGATTACAATCTATTTCTTGCTCTTTCAGTTGACCAAATTCCCGCCAATAAAAATACAGAACCCAGACGTGGACTTCCTATCTTCCTTATCATCTATATAGCTGACATCATAATATGCCTTAACTTTTAAATGTCCCATTTTCTAAAACAGAAGTCCTTTCCCTGAAGCACCTTTCACATACTCTAGAATCTTCATTGCCGACTGAAGATGACACTCCGTAGGAGTTTGCATAAACTGGCTCACTCTTCCCACTGCATAACAAATATCCGGTCTTGTGACTGTCAGATAAACGAGTTTCCGCACAAGCCGTCTGTATCTGGTGACATCCTCAAGAAGAGGCGAGTCCTCACTCCAACACTTGTTATCTCCAACCGACATCAGAGATCGAGCAGGTTTAGCCCCAAGGAGGCCTGTCTCTTTTAAGAGGTCCAAGACATACTTTCGCTGTGAAAGAACAATAGACCATGATTTTCTAGGTATTTCAATACCCAAGAAATATTTCGGAGATCTCATATCTTTAGTAACAAAATGTTGAAGAAGATGCTTTTTGTCATATCCACACTTTCTCTATCATCCCATGTAAGAAGAATATCATCAATATAAACAACAAGGACAACAAGTCTATTCGACGTCTTGCGAATGAATAACGAGTGATCCGCAACACTTTGAGCAAACCAAACTAAAGAAATAACCTCATTGAACTTGTCAAACCAGTCCCTGAGACTTTGCTTAAGACCGTAGATTGTCTTTCGCAGTTTACAGACCTGAGACTCCCCCTGAGCAACATACCCATGAGGTTGCTCCATATAGATAGTTTCTTGTAAATCACCATAAAGAATACATTCTTTACATCCAACTGAGATATCTCCCAGTTTTTGTTGACAACCACTGAAAAGAGCAAACAGATTGTAGTAATCCTTGCTACATGAGAGAAAATATCAAAGAAATCCACATCATAGGTCTGCGTAAAACCTTTGGCAACAAGCCGTGTCTTGTAACGATCAATAAAGCTATCAGGGAGGAACTTAATGACAAAGACCCAGCAACAGCCAACCACATCAGCGCCTGGAGGAGTAGGAACAAGAGTCCAAGTACCCCATTCAGTAAGAGTACACATCTCTTCATCCATAGCAGTCTTCCAATAAGGGATAACAAGAGTATCTTGATACGAGGCTGGAACAATATTTGCAGAGAGGGCAAGAACAAAGCTCCCAGATCAAGGAGAGAGCTGAGCATATGAGACCACAACCTGAAGAGGATGCTGGGTGCATGAGCAAACACCTTTCCGAAGAGCAATCAGAAGATCTAGATCTGACCTGTCTACTGTATCAGCCACATCCAAACAAGAGACTACTGGCCCGGGAGCTGGTTGCAGCGGCTCAAGAGAAGAATCAGGGACAGTAGAAGAGTCAGAAATAGAAGAATCAGAAATAGGAGGAGAAGAAAGCAGGGCAGGCTCCGGAAGAGGTGCCGATACATTGGGAGAAGAAGAAGAACCATCAAAAGAAGGAAGAAGAGAGGGAGAAGAAAAGAATGGAGCACACTCAAAGAAAGTAACATCCATCGACACATACTGTCTCCTAAGAATATGATCAAAACAACGATATCCTTTCTGTATCGGGCAATAGCCCCAAAAGACGCATTTGATAGAATGAGGAGAGAGTTTGTCGCGTCCAGAAGCAGGAGAATGAACAAATGCAGTGCATCTAAAGACACGAGAATGTAACAAAAATGGTGTCCCATCAGGATATAAAATAGAAAAAGAAGTCTTGTCATCGAGAACCGAAGACGGAACTCGATTAATGAGAAAACAGGAGAGAAGAATCGCATGACCCCAATAAGACCGGGGAGCATGCATATGAGTGAGAAGATTACGAGTCACATCCAGAAGATGACGATTTTTACGTTCAGCAACGCCATTCTGTTGTGAAGTGTAAGGGCAAGTTGTTTGATGGACAATGTCATGACTCAAATAAAACGAAGTAAACTGATGACTAAGATATTCCTTAGCATTATCAGTACGAAGAGTTTTAATAGGGGTATTGAACTGTGTACGAATTTCATTATAAAATGCAAAAAAATAGAAAAAATCTCAGAGCGTTCTCGTAACAAATACAACCATGTAGGACAAAAAAAATCATCTATGAAAGTAACAAAGTACAAACTACCCCTACCAACAGTTGGAAGGGGAGCAGGACCTCAAATATCCGAATGAACCAGGTCAAACAGACGAGAAGAACTGCGGACATGCTTAGCCGGAAAAGTTTACCGGTGATGCTTGCTAAACTGACAAGCTTCACAATCAAGAGAAGAGTCGCCGCGAGGTAAATCCGGCATAAGCTGATAAAGAATCCGAGGAGAAGGATGTCCAAGACGAAAATACCACTGAAGTAGAGAAAAAGACGCAGAAAAAGCAAAAACAGTATCAAGATAGAACAAGCCGTCACCTCAGTCCCAGTAGCAATCATCTCCTTGGAATGAGGAATCTGAAAAACACATGTAGGGGCAGTAAAAATAGCTTCACATTTCAACTGTTTGCAAAGAGCAGTAACAAAAAGAAGATTGCACGGAAAATTCGGGACATAAAGAGTGCCCTACAGCTGAAGAGAATGAGTAATATGCACGGTGCTAGAACCACAAACTGGAGATGAAGAACCATCCGCAATAAGAACCGGAGGTAACCAGGTGCTCTTGTCAAGATAAGAAAAAAGACGAGAATTGCCCGTTATTTGATTAGTAACACCGGAATTAATGAGCCACCTACCCGTTGTCGCCAACTGAGCAGCACCCGAAGTAGAGAGAGAGGAAGTAGATTGCTTGGAGGAATCAACTGACGTTGGACGAAGATGAGGATGTTTGGTCCAACAACGATCAACCAAGTGACCAAGGCGGCCACAATGAAAACAAAGATGCTTAAAATAACCACGACCACCACCACGGCCACCAGAACGGCCACCACGACCACCAGAGATGTCATGACGAGCAGGATGAGCAACAAGATCATGAGACAGAGAAGGAGTGAGAAGCAAAAGATGCTGAAGAAGAGTAGTAACATCAGAAATTCTGGCAGCAGACCAGAGTCGGAGTTTCCTCCTCTCCAAGAATCTGCTGACGGATTATATAATAAGAGTCCGGTAGGCGAAGAAGATAACAAACAACAAGAATTTCCTGAAAATGCTTGTGTTGTTCAGCCAGATCAGCAGAAAAAGGTCTATGCTGAAGAAGTTCAGCACCAAGATCCTGAACCTCTTGATAAGCAGAAGCAAGAGTCATGACTGGGCGAGCAAAAAGATCGGCATACAAAGTATAAATGCGCGAAGTTTGAGCTCTCTTGGAATATAAAGCGACAAGATGATTCCAAGCAATCTTGACGGTCGAATCATGTCGGATGACAGGAAGGCACTCATCAGACAAACTGTTGACCAACCAGGTACGCACCAAAGCATTAGAAGCATCCCAATCATCAAAACCAACAGAGCCAGAAGGAGGGGGATTATCAGTCAAATGATGACGTTTGCGCTGAGACCGTAACAAAAAAATAAAGGACACACTCCTGTCAGAGTAATTGGGTTCTGTAAGCTTCGAAGCAGTACCCAAATTACTAAAAGCAGAGGAAGAAGTAGAAATAGAAGAAGGGGTAGAGACAATAGAAGAAGAAGATAGATCAGGAGTGTCCATAGAAAACAACAAGAAACTGCACGGGTAGAGAGAAACAACCCGCGTGAACTTAACAAGTCGCAAAGATAAGCGACTAAAAAGGGAGGAGGAAAACAAGCCGCAAGGAAACCGTGCGAACAGAACAAGCAAGGGAGGGAGGGGAGGGACACCGCGTGAACAAAAAAGAAGCCGCAAGAACAAAAAAAGCCGTGCGAACTGGAGCAAAGGACCGATTAGCTCTGATACCATTTAAAAAGTGCTAAATAACGGTAAATTTTATTACTCCATAAAGATAATTATTGCATAAGTATGCCCCCTTATTTATAGAAAACAGGGGGAGATAAGAGAGCACAACAATCAATGTGGGATTAAATACAAGTCGGGCAACCTATGCGGTTTGACATTGTCAAACTGCGCTATATACAACGAATAACTGAACACCCAACCTCAACTAAGGAAATCCGCCACATAGCCAGGGAAGACCGCTGGTTCAGACCGCTAGACCGCGACTACGGGTAGCCACCAGATCGCAGTTGCGGCTAACTATCAAACCGCAGCTGCTGCAAGCCACCAGACCGCAACCGCGGGTTGCCACCATACCGCAGTTGCGGTTAACCATCCGTACGCTACTGCGGCTTCCTCCAGACCGCTGCGACTAACATACACTCTGTTGCTGCAACTACATCCAAGCCGCTGCGGCTAACCTCCAGACCGCTGCGACTAACATCCACTCTACTGCTGCGGCTACACCCAGACCGCTACGGTTAACCTCCAGACTGTGCTGTGGTTAATCACCAGACCGTTGCTGCGACTCTCCCTCAGACCGCTACTACTGCTGTCCTCCTGACCGCTAGCTGAGATTCACCATCAGACCGCTGAGCCAAACCGCCAGACCACTGAGAGAAGCAGAGCGTTGCGGTCAGACATAAGACCGCCCGGTCGCCTTAAGCTCCAACAATTTCCACGCCTCCGGTTCCATCGACGATAGCCGATCTACGTACCCGGATCCAAAATCTACTGTGTCTCGGTCAACCAGCTACTTTGGTGCGTGTCTCGCTGTATTGGTTTATGTGATTTGACATTATTATTGGATTAGTTATTTTGTTTGGCCTAGATACGAACTTGCAGAGCTTTGTAACGATATACTTATAATTTGCAGGTGAGATTTATTCGCCGCGCGCTTAGCCTTGGCCCTCCGAGCGGAGGAAAACCATTAAATAATTGTTGAATTGAATGTTTGTTTATTTCCTTTAATTAACTGCGTATGTTGAAATTGTTATTGCTCAAATTATTTTGACGCCGATACCGACGGTTTGCATTGCATTTAAAGTTGGATTAGAGAGTCACGCCCACACCCCTTTCCTAGAAGTCTAGTTTTTTTGTCAACCCCATAGCCTACTCTACATCAATTGGTATCAAAGCGAGGTTAGGTCATTTGCATGCTCCGTAGTGGTAGGATATTTAGGTCAAGAATGTCAGATCCGTTAATCACCGACGACCGAGCAATGAGCTTGAATTCGGGAGCCGCTTTTGCTGAGTTTCAACGTCTTATCATAGATCATTTTGACACCTTAGGTGCCAAGTTCAACGATGTGCGTCATGATCTTGACGAGGTGAATCTTCATTTGGACCACTTAGAGAATGTCAGGGACACTCCAACACAGCGTGACGATTCACTTTAGGATAACCCTGATGCTCCCCCACATCTCGACCAACGCCCGAGAGTTGGTCAGCCTCCAGTAGACCGCCACCTTCGTGATATTCCTCACGGAGCCCCAGCTCCGCCGACAAGGCGAAATCCTGATCCAGCGCGTGATAGACTTCCACATCACGATGATGAGTACCATATGCCACATCAGCCTCAGCCCGACCCCAGAGATTGTATACCCCCAGACAGTCGCCGCGATCCTCACCGTGATGAGTATTATCCCCCAGGTCGGAGAGAGCGTAGTCCCCCACCCGCTCGATACGACTACGCCCATGATGATTATCCCGAGGATTATTGTTGAAACTGAAAATTCGGTCTCTGTGGAGTTCACCCTTGGGGAAGGGGTGATCACGCACCTACTTCTCTCTTGCAAGCAAAATGAAAAAAAGAAAAGTGAACTGACCCAATGGCTCGGTGCGGAGGTCCCTCCACACACTCGAAATATCGTAGAGCGCTTCCCCTCCCTTAGCCAAATGCCGAGCTAAAGACTACCTCGGAAAGCGCAAGAAGGTCTGGGAACAAGAAAGCATACCTCAACAAATAGTCTGTAAATAGTCAACCTCCGCTGTTCCAAACAGCTATGTGCAACCCCAACTGGGTCTGCCAACATCGCAACTCCATTGTTCTAACTGGCTATAGGTAGGCCAGTAGAGGCAAAATGGTAAAAAAGCACATTACAGGAAGCTAGTCGAGTAGTTCTTGAGACCTCCACTAGCCTGTGGTGGCGAGTGCTCAATGGAGTTGACACTCGCTGCTTCCCCCGAACCTTGGCGGGCACGGGCCCGGTCGGCCCTGCTCGCCCACCGTCTGCCGAGCTCCCTAGGGCGAGTGCGAGCCGGCGGATGCTGAGGTGTCCCTCAACGCCTGAGGCGGACGCGACCTGGTTCCTGCAACTCGCCTTCCTTCTGTAGGCGAGCGCGAGCCAGACCACCTCAATTCGGCAATCCTTGTTCTGAGGCGGGTTGTCGGCCAGGTCGCGTATGGGAGAGCGGGTTGGATGGACCGGCTCGCGCAGCTCGCCCACCTAGCTTCGGCGAGGCGAGCTACCGTTCCAAGGGGTTACTTCTGAAGTCCAGAGAAATAGAGTTCGACGAACGACGAGCTTCGTTCGACGAACTCTGATCTCGAGACAGGGGCTTAGGTCGACGAAAGCCAAACCCAGCTCGACGAACTCCAGGCGGGTGCGAGCTGGGCGGACCAGCTCGCGTAGCTTGTCCGTCTAGTTTTGGCGAGAACGAGTTGGCCATACTGAGTTCGCCTGCTTGTCTGATGCGGGCGGGCTGCCCCGGTCCGCTCACCTGGCCTGGTGGACCCACTCGGCGAACACGGGGTTGTACATAATCCCCGCTCTTTTTGAGCTTGGCCAAGCTCGGAAAGAATCATCCAACCCACGTGTTCGGTGAGTGCTTTGCTGAGCTGGAGAGAATCTTTTGATGGGTCCCACCATCATGCTATAAATTTGCTATCAGACTTTTGGAAAAATCCCGCCTTCTTCTACCCTTCCCTGTGAGCTATAGCTGAGCGATGCCTATATCCAAGGAAATGCGGGCTCGTCTAGCGGCTGCGAGGGAGGGGACTCGGGAGCTGGCCCTTGATGCCGCCCCGTGGCTGGCGCGCGGATCGCATGGCCCCCTCTTTAGGCCGAAGAAAGGGAAACGGGTCGGGCGATCGCCCTCGAACGATGCTCCTGCATCTAGTTCGGTGGCCGGTGCCGAGGTCTCCCATGAGGTATGCAGACCCCCCTGTCTGACTCGTGACTCTGCTTCTGATTTCTCTTTCTGCAGGAGACGTTTCGCGAAGGTGGAGAAGATAGGGGGAACCGGGGCATTCCGCCCTGTTGATAACTGAACGGGCCGTTAGCCCTTCGGCCCTGGGGCATGCCCCTTCCGCGATGTCTCTGTTGCCAATACCTCCCGGACTAGGGAAAACCTTTGCAACTCTTGGAGGCGAACCCTTCCAGGGCCGGTCGGGTACCTCTCTACCGGCTGCTGGTGCGGGCGACGTGTCGACCCCAGGTGAGTTTTGCACTTTTGCCCGTTTATTACTGCTCGCTCCTTCTGATTTTTCCCTGTAGGTTTTAACGCGGTCTCCTCCGACGTCGAGATGAGCGAGGGGTATTCGCCTCCCCCTGATACATATCATATTTCGGAGTACCTGGGTGACCAGCTGGATGCTGAGAGGATGAAGAAGCAGGTGACATGGCTATTTCAAAAACACACGTTAATGTTGCAGGAGGTTTTCAACAGGGTGGACAAGGACAAGGCCGAGGCGGAGGAGCGGTTTGCAGTTCTGGAGGGGACGAGGTGTCCAGCTGACGGGGATGGAGTTATCTCTCTGGGAGTGCACATCACGCGGGCCGAGGAGCAGCTTAGGCATGCCACGGAGCAGGTCGACCTGGCCCAGTAGGAGCTGTTGGCGGTCCGCGAGTACCATTACCCTAGCTTGCTGCCCCGATCTGGGACGCGGAGGCGGGACAGGTGGAAGTGGATCCAGTACTGAGCCGTCTGCCTCCTCCCCGTTATTGATCGCTAGGCCCGGGTCGTATCCGCATCCTGGATCAATTCACGCAGTAGGGTCGCGAAATTTCTTTACTCGGGACATTTAATCTGTTTGTAATAATCTGAGACCTTTTTAGCTCGCCAATGGGCTCATGTTCGCTGCATGTTACTTTTATTGCGTTGCTGCTTAGTTTTCTTTGGGCTAGTGGATGAGGCGCTCTCCCTTGCCTACCCCTTCTTCAAGCGGGCGCGATATTATTGACCCGGCTCGCCCAGCCCGCCTATCTAGTTTAGGCGGGAGCGTGCCGGTCTCCCGCAGATCGCGAGCCTGAGCGACTCTCCTACTGTTTTGGGCGGGTTCGGAACGCGACTCGCTCGTCTCTTGTGCGGACGCGGGTGAGAGCAGCTCGCGACCGAATAGTCTTTGCGGCACATCGGCGAGCTGATAGAAGTCCGTAGTGGATCCATTAGTCGAAGCGTCGGGGCGTATTTTGCTATCCGCACTTTTCCCGCCGGCGGAACATTATCCCGCCTTTTTCCATTCCATAAATAGGCCCTGTCGATCCCTTCTTACCCACCGCATTTAAGATTTCCCCTTCTTCTCTGCATCCTGTGACTCCCGACTCGCTAGCTTCCTGCGAGAACTACTTCGTCCCGCTCAGCTATTTTCTCGCGAGATGGGTGGCGGTAGCGGCGGTGCGGTTGGGCGGAGCAAGTGCGCCTGGACCTTCTCTGAGTACGACTTTTCCCATGCCGCCATCACTGAACGCGAGTTCCTTGATGTCGTAGGCAACTTCATACCGCCAATCTTCGTGGCGAGGCGACCTGGGGAGGGGAAGAAGATCAACGACCTCTCGGGAGAGGAGCTCGCCATCCCCACGACGCATTTCGAGGTGGGTCTCCGGCTTCCCCTATGGCCGGAGGTCCGCCAAACACTGAAATACTTCGGGGTCGTCCCTGGGCAGATGACCCCCAATTCCATCGCGGTGGTGATCGGATTCGCGTGCTTCCTGCGGGAAGAGCGGATCGAGTTCATCCTCGCGGTCTTCCGCAAGCTGTTCTCCTTCCGGGCGAACAAGGATGGGGTCTCCTACTTCTCCAGCAAGCACGTCAAGGTGCGGGAGACTGCCAACAAGAGCCATAACTGGCTAAAGAAGTTTGTTTTTGTCAAGGGGGACTTCGACAACGTCCCCTTCTCACCAATTCAGCTCAGCGAGGTGAGCTACCGCCCCCTAGTCTGGGGGGCCACGAAGTGGAGCTGTGCGGGTTCTTCGCCGGGAAGAATTTCGAAGTCGCCTTTCTGCGCAGGAACTTGGACAATCTCGCCCCCGTCCTGCCCGGGAAGGTAAGCGATTCACGTTTCTCCCTTTTTCTTTACCATCATTCCTCTGCTTTAATCGTTCTTTCCTGCAGGCGAGCGGGAGATCCCCGTGCACCCTCCTTATGAGAGTGCGCGGCTCGCTTCCAGCGAGCTCGCCCGCGCCGAGGTTGCAGTCGCTACGCATCGCGAGACCACAGCCCCTGCTATCCCGAAGCGGCCTAGCCGAAAACAGCCTCTACCGCCGCCGCCGCCCAAGAAACCGAAAACTGCGAGCGGTGCGCCTCCCACGAGTCGGGAGAAGGGTAAGGCCCCGACGGATCAACCAACTTGGGATCTCGCCCCCGCGGCCGCCTCGACCAGCGGCTCCCCCGGCGGGGCGGCCGACACCTCCAGGCCGCAAGAAGAGACGCAGCCCGCCGTGAAGCCGGTGCCGAGGGGGCATCACAACTTTGGCCTTGGCGAGCGGCCTCTCGACGAGCTCGGGACCCTCCTCCTCCAGTGGGACAGGGAGTCGAACCGGGCCATCATCTCAACCCTGCTGCTGAGTTGGCTAGAGCAGGACTCCATCAGCGGGGAGGCCTACAACTTCTCGTTCGGCCTGTGCGTGCGGGTGGACGCCGCGGTCTACGACGAGGAGGCCACACAGGTCCTCGTGCACGAAAGCGCGCGGGCCCAGCTCCGCGGCCTGGAGCTGGCCCATATGACGGACAAGCGGCTAACCCAACTGGAGAAGAACGCCCCGTCGCTCAAAAATCTGGTCGACGAGAAGGAGGAAGCTCGCCGTCTCGCCTAGGAGGAGGCGGACTTCCAGAAGAAGCAGGCGGACGCAGCCGATGCCGCCCTTGCCCAGTACCTGGGAGGAGCGGTAAGTCCCTCGCCTCGCACTTATTGCTTACAGGTATCCTCTCCTCTTCTCAAGTTTATCCTTTCCTGCCCCTTTTCGCAGGACGCGGCGACGGCCAGCCGTCTGGGCATCCAGATCGCCTCCCTTGAAAAGGAAAGGGAGGCGTTACAGGCGCGGGTGCGCGAATTGGAAGCCGCATCAGCTGCCTCGCCGCCCTCCACCTGCAGTTGCCAGCTCGCGCATCATACCGAGTACGAGCTGGAGGTCATGATGCAGAAGAATGCCGCCTGTGCAGCGAAGTACACCCTCCAGACATTGCGGCGAGTCGACCTCATTAAAAGCGAGGGCGCGGGCCTTTCCGCGAGCGATGTGGTACCGACACTATTCCTTCTGGTACCAAAGCCGGGCGACGCGTCCTACCAACCCATCTAGGAGGACTCGTCGCTCGGGGGTTCGCCTCGCTGAATCCCCGCGCCCCGCCTCTTATATTTTTGTTGTAATATAAGCGCGGGCCGAGCCCTAAGCTTGTAATTTTGTTGATCAATGAAATATGCTTTCTGGAATTGTTCTGTAATGTTGCTTCTCTGTAATGCAGATCCCCGTCTTTTCTCTTTTTGTATTCGCGGCCTGTTTCGATTCTTCTAATCGCTATCCCCCTTCCCGCGGCTTGCGAGCTAGGTCGCGTGTTTTTTCGGGACTTAGCTTAGGAAATATAAGAGCGTTAGTTAGCCGAACCGCGAATGGCGACCCGTATTCTTTGTCTGGATTCTTTATGTCACTCGCGGGATATAGGAGGCGAGCCGACTCGGCTCGCACCCGAGCCGCCTGGCTCCGCGCGAGTTGTGCCCCCGCGAGGTCGCGGCGCGGTCTGAGCTCTCGCCGCCTTGGTCGCTTTCCAGGCGCTCGCCGATCCATAATCTTGTCCCGACACTTCTGGCTCGCCGTCCTACTGAGGTCATCATGGCAACCCTGCAACTTTTGGCCTTCATAATTCGAGTGCCTGGGTCCCGACTTTAGACGCCACGTTCATCAAGACTTTCTGTCCTGCTAGCCGGTTGGAGGCCTGAGTTGACTCCTACGAGTGACACCCAACCCCGACAGTTAGGTGAGAGCCTGGCAGCGGGATCTGCTCGGGGTCCGAGTAGACTCTCTCGAGTGACATCCAGCCCTGCCAGCTAGGTGAGAGCCTGACAGCGGGATCTGCTCGGGGTCTGGGTAGACTCTCTCGACTGACATCCAGCCCTGCCAGCCAGGTGAGAGTCTGGCAGCGGGATTTGCTCGGGGTCTGGGTAGACTCTCTCGAGTGACATCCAGCCCTGCCAGCCAGGTGAGAGTCTGACAGCGAGATCTGCTCGGGGTCTGGGTAAACTCTCTCGAGTGACATCCATCCCTGCCAGCTAGGTGAGAGTCTGACAACGGGATCTGCTCGGGGTCTTGGTAGACTCTCTCGAGTGACATCCGACCCTGCCAGCTAGGTGAGAGCCTGACAGCGGGATCTGCTCGGGGTCTGGGTAGATTCTCGAGTGACATCCAGCCCTGTCAGCTAGGTGGGAGCCTGGCAGCGGGATCTGCTCGGGGTCCTGGTAGACTCTCTCGAGTGACATCCAGCCCTGCCAGCTAGGTGAGAGCCTGACAGCTGGATCTGCTCGGGGTCTGGGTAGACGCTCTCGAGTGATATCCAGCCCTGCCAGCTAGGTGAGAGTCTGACAACGGGATCTGCTTGGGGTTCAGGTAGACTATCTCGAGTGACATCCAGCCCTGCCAGCTAGGTGAGAGTCTGACAGCGTGATCTGCTCAGGGTCCGGGTAGACTCTCTCGAGTGACATCCAGCCCTGCCAGCTAAGTGAGAGCCTGACAGTTGGATCTGCTCAGGGTCCGGGTAGATGTCATCGAGTGACATCCAACCCTGCCAGCTAGGTGATAGCCTGACAGCGGGATCTGCTCGGGGTATGCCAAATGAACACTTCTCCTATTTGCACGAATCTCGGCAGGAGCACAGACATGTCAAGAAGTTTTATTAGAAAAAGGGACATTACTTACATGGCTCAAGGATAAAAACGCATCAAGTCGTCATTGCTCCAGGTGAGACTTAGGGTCTCGCCCTCCACATTCCGGAGGCGATACCCTCCTGATTTTAATGTTTCCTGTACAATGTATGGACCTTTCCAGTTGGAGTTGAGCTTCCCCACAACGACTGATCTTCCCGCGGCATCCACCTATCTCAGGACCAAGTCCCCCTCCGCGAACTGTTTGATCCTGACGTGCTTGTCAAAGTACTTAGCCATTCTTCTCTTCACTTCTTCTTGCCAGATGGCGGAGAGGTCACGTAGTTCCTCCACCATGTCCAGAGAGAGCCGTAGTTCTTCGTTTTCAGCTCTCCATTCTTCCCTGCCTTCCTCTGCCTCGACCACCCGAGGTGTCCGGACCTTGAACTCTACTGGGAGTATTGCCTCACACCCATGAGAGAGCTTGAAGGGGGTCTCCCCTGTGGTTGTGTTGGGAGTGGTCCTAAGGGCTCAAAGAACCGAGGGGAGCTGCTCTACCCAGATACCCTTCAAGTTTTCAACTTTTTTCTTCAGGAGGTTCACTTCCTGCTGGCCTGGGGGAAAGGTCCTACCAAGTCCATTCCCCAGATGACAAAGGGTCATGGGGCTGTAATACTTCTGAGGCGCTGGGCCGGTTGCAGTTGGAGGGGGGCAAACAACTGGCACTTGTGGCACTTCTTCGTAAACTCCGCCGCGTCGTGCCCAAGGTAGGCCAGAAATACCCTTGCCTGACAATCCTTCTTTCCAGGGTCCGACTCCCGGAGTGGCTCCCGCACTCCCCGGAGTGGACCTCCTCCAAGATCCTCTGGACCTCCATCTCGACCACGCAACATGTCAACATCCCTGAGAGGGTCTTTCGGTACAGCTGCCCATCGCGGATGAGGTAGTATGCTGACTTATATTTGAATCTCTTTCTGTCCATCCCTTCTGGATACTCCCCTGTGGTGAGGATGGTTATGAATGGGTCCATCCACGAGGGGTGTTGATCTACCTCCATCAGCTCTCCTTCTTCAATTGGAAGGGCGGAACAGGTCGGTGATGGTACCACCCGCCCGGGGACCATGCTTTGCCAGTTGGTCCACCTGCTCGTTCCCCTCTCTGGGCACATGTTGGATGGAGAAGGTCTGGAACATACCGATGACTTCCTTTACTTTTGCTAAGTACAACTGGAGGGTAGGCTCCCTTGCCTCAAACTCCTCATTGATCTTGGAAGCCACCACCATGGAGTCAGTGAGGACCTCCACATCATGCACCCCCAGCTCCCTGGTCAGGTGCAATCCTGCGATCATCGCCTCGTACTCGGCTTGATTGTTAGTAATGGGAAAGGGCACCACCATGGAGTTAGTGAGGACCTCCACATCATGCACCCCCAGCTCCCTGGCCAGGCACAATCCTGCGATCCCCTATAACCGGTTTTCTCTCCTCCAGCCGCTGGTTTTCTTTTCCCTAGCTCCTATTTCCCGTGGACCCACCTTCTCGCAGCCCTAACTTTCCAGATTAGTCCAGATCTGGAATTTCAGCCCCCGATCCATCATTTCCTCCATCCGTACTTCACCACTTAGCCCAGATCCGCTACCAAACATTGTATCCATTCATCCCTTGCCCGGATCTACTCCTACGTGGCCGTATCTATCCATTTCCGGTCCGATTTCACCATCCACCGTCGAGGACAGCCATCACCATCATTTCCACGCCTCCGGTTCCATCGCCAATCTATGCATCCGGATCCAAAATCTCCAGTGTCTCGGTCAGCCCGCTACTTTGGTGAGTGTCTTGTTGTATTGATTTATGTGATTTGACATTATTATTGGATTAATTATTGTGTTTGGCATAGATACGAACTTGTAGAGCTTTGTTGCGATATACTTATAATTTGCAGGTGGGATTTATTCGCCGCACGTTTAATCGTGGCCCTCCGAGCGGAGGAAAGTCATTAAATAATTGTTGAATTGAATGTTTGTTTATTTTCTTTAATTAACTGCGTGGGTTGAAATTGTTATTGCTCAAATTATTTTGCCGCCGACACCGACGGTTTGCATTGCTTTACAATTAAAGTTGGGTTAGAGAGTCACGCCCACACGCCTTTCCTAGAAGTCTAGTTTTTTGTCAACCTCGTAGCCTACCCTACATCATATATTCTTTGCTCTTCTCTCTGGGGCCTCACATACTCTTTTTCTTGTTGTGGCGCCCTTTCCACCAACTTGGCGAGCCTGAGCCTTCTTATGTTCCTTGGTATGGCCCAACCAGGGCTGAGGCCTATCCCTTACTGTAATTTGTTTCTGCAAGCATGCAAGGGGAGTAGGGAGCAACCTTGCAAACCTCTGAGGAAGGATCACCTCAGCAGGCCTGGGAGAGGACTTGGGAGAAGCAGTCTTTTGGAAGACTCTCGGCCGCAGGAGACTTCTTAGTCTCCCCCTCACTGTGTGCTCTTTTGATGTAGGTCAGCACATGCTTGTATGATTAGGGGAGATCAGATATGGGAGCCACTTGAGTATCCAACTCAGAGGTGGTATGGGCTTCTTTATCTCTTTGGACATCCTCAGTGGGCATGCCAATCAGCTGCCATTCTATTAGATGGGGAGATGCATCTTGAATGGAGTGCATCCTGAACTTTTCAGGTTCAAGAGAAGCTCTAGGGGCATTCTCCTTGGTAACTTTTGTTGCTAAAGATTCTACAGCAATGTCCTTGACACCTTCAATAATATCCTAGGCATTAACAACATCCTCAATAGGAGCATCCTATATAACTTCAGCCTCTTTGAGAGCAGGCTCATCCGCAACAATCTCGGCCTCTTTGAGAGCAGGCTCAACTTCCTCAGGTTCAGACATAATCATGTCTGTAACCTCTGCTATCAACTGATCAACAACATATAATGTAATTTCCTTTGCAAGCAGCTCAATGTCAGCATCAGACAACTGAACAGCCTCTGGAGCCTTTGACTGACTTGCAATCTGTTTGCCTTTCTTAGCCAAAAGCACAGGGGAGCTAGTAGGGGAAGGGAAAGCAACAAGAGAGGAGGAAACAGGAGTATGGGGTCCTAGCTGAGGGGACCTGAACACCAGTTTTCTCTCCCTTTTGCAATAAATGTATGATATACTGCGAATTCTCTCTGATTGCCAAGTTGGATTGGTTGAGAGAAGCCATCTGGGTCTCTAGAACTAGGAGTGAATAGAAAGTTCTGGAAATCTAGGAAGACTGAGTATAAGAACTCTGTAGGAGGGGAGCTGGGTGGTGGGCTGCAGCTATGAGAATGGAGAGGTTGCAGGGGTATTAGGCCAAGGGGGATTGTTTAGAGGGCGTATGGATGGTGGATGGCTCTGGGTTAGGAGATGAAGATGGAAGGTCCAACAACGTGAAGGTTGGATCCTGAAGGGGTGAGGGAATGGAGGGTATAGTTGTTACTGGAGGGGGTGTAGAGGTGGTAGCAGAGGAGCTGGTAATGGCTGGGGCACTGGAGGATGTTGGGGCTGTGGAGGTGACAAGGGGAATTGAGGGGGAGGTAGCAGGAGGATCTGTGATGGCAGGCGGGGTGGCTGAAGTGGATGGCACAGAGGGAGTGGAGGTGGCTCTGGAGGAAGAAGGCTGGGGGATAACTTTCTTCCACAGTTGCAAGATCCTTTTAAAAAGATTCCTGCCGCTGCTCATTGCCACTCCAGGGGAGGATAAGGAGGGATAAGCAAGGGAGAGATAAAGGGTAAAAATTCTACCAAAGCTGTGCTCCTTATTCTTATTGCTGATATTGGCAAAAAGAATACTTGCCCAGTCAATTCTCCTCTTTAAAAAACAACCACCATGTGCTTTAAAGGATCCTGGCTCACTGTGTGATAGGTTGATCTCTTGCTTAAAGATCATTTTCTCATTATATCTTCCAATAATTTGAATTCTTCGGGGAAGAACATTACTTTAAGGTTGCTTGGTTGATCCCCCGCATAACTGCCTGGCCTCTGCAACTTCAACAAAGAATTCTTCAAATTCAACATCTTCAACTCCTAGCTGAAGATGGGTCTGGAGAGAGAAGGGAGAAATGGTGATCTCTACACCAATGATATTGCAAATTATTGTCATTCTTAACGTGGTGGGAGGAAAATGGTTGAAGTAACTCTCGAATGAAAATCTTAGTCCTCTTTTGGAGTAGGAACTCCAGTTCTGCTTCTTTAACAAGGCCCACGACCGCCCTAAACTTGGCATCAGCGATGGAGAATGAACTTAAATCGACCTCAAAACCAGAATTAATGCCCTCCATTGCAAAAGCAAGCAACCACAAGCATGATAGTTTGAAGGAGGAGAATGAAGGAAAGCAACAACTAGGTTCTGTGAGCGCAAAGAAGATCACAGAACTGTGAATGAGTTAAATTCTCAAAGGAGATTCAGGTAAAGATGAAAGTAACAAATGCTTTTGATTGGTCAAAACGTCTAATCAGACAACAAAATGAGAAGTTAAAGCATCAAAAATCATTCTTCAAGCGATCAATCACCGAAGAAAGGCGGTCAACAATCAGGGAGTGAGCTGTCAACGAACGAGGCTCAAAATAGTAGAATGAGGAGAGATCGGCGACCTGGGTTGGGAATAGCGGTCGGCCATCCGTGATTGAGAGGGGGTTGATCGACGATCGGCGACCGAGAGAAAATCCCATAGAACGTAGATTTTTTTTCCTAGAAGAGGCATCTTTAGATTACTCGTTATGCAACAAATTAGACAAAGGTTGATTCATTACGATGACAAGTGATTTACTATTAACATACCAAACATATAACATTCAACAAAGGGTAGAGAGTGCATGCATACAATTATACAAGAGATTTATAGTAAGGAAAATACTAGGTAATCACTAGATCTTCTAATCGTGATTGTCCAACATCCCAATCTCATTAATGAAATGCGTCAATTTATTTCATCTATGGGTTTTGTGAAAATGTCAGCTCTTTTCTTATCATTTGTCCTTTATGAAATGATGTTTTATTTCAACGTGCTTTGTTCTGGAATGCAATGCAGAGTTAAATGAAATAAAAATTGCACTAGTGTTATCGCATAATATAGGGGTGATGCGGAGCAGAGACGAGGACGCGCTTTGGGCCCGTTCGGGGCTGATTTGGCAACTTTCCATATATGGTGTGCCCGGATCGACGATCGGGCTCCACGATTGCGTCCGGAGCGTCGCCGCGAGTCAAAATACTATATTAATTTATATTTTTCAGTTTATTTTTTATGTATTTTAAGGGCGAAGTATTCCCGGATTCCAGCGATCCCTCCTCGGTGCCGACGCCGTGGAGCCCTTGGTGACGACTCCTAGGCCGCCAAACTCCTCCCTAAGGTACACCCTACCCCCACCATCATTTTCCACCCCTCGCCCTGCAGTTTCAGCCACCGAAAGCCCCCCAAAAATCAGCCGCACTGCTGTCCAGCAGCCCTCAACACAGCAGCAGGTTTCACTATTCAAAAATACATTTTACTGTTCACCACTATAATTCTAATTCCCCTCCTAGTCGGCCGCCCTCCCCCTCTCTTCCCTGTACAAGCAGCGGCCAGCCCTCCAGCCCCCTCACCGCCCCTCTCCTCCTCAAAACCGACCCCCCTAAGGCCCAGCCTGCCCTAGCCGGCCACTCCTCCCCCTTCCCATTCATGGATCCACTTCTCATCGCTCCGAAAACCCTAAATCTATTTTCATCTAGTGCTACCACCCTCCGATCCATCATTTTCATCCGTATTCCCCTTCCCGTAGCCTGGATCCGCCGCCAAAACATCGGATCTATCCACCTACACCCGGATCTATTTCCTAGCAGCCGGATCTCTCCGTTTCCGGCCCGTCTCCCCATTTTTCCACCGTGGGCAGCCACCTCGCCGTCACCGTGCCACCGTTCTCACCTCCAATCGCCCGTCTTTACATCCGGCCTTCAAATTCTCCTGTGCCTCGGTTCAGCCCTCTACGTTGTGAGCATTTGTGGCATTGTATTCTGTGACTTGACATTTTTCATTTTGTATTTTATCATATTGTGTTGGGATTATTGTTGCCTAGAAATTGGTTCTCTTATACTAATAACTGCAGGAGGAATTATTCGCCGCACGCTTGCTTAGGCCTTTCGAGCGGAGGAAGCCGTTGCCTAATTGCTAAAAAATAATTATTTGTTTCTTTATTTCAATTATTTGCGCGGCGTTATTAATTTCATTGCTTATAGTAATTGTCGTTGCCGACCGACGGCCACCTTGCATGTAGCATTGCATTAGTGTGTCACCTCTGCACTTGCACATAGTGTTGTAGTTTCCGAGCACCACTAACCTACCCTACATCAAGGGGTGTTTGAGAAATCATACACATAATCGTGCATCTGGTTCTTTATCCATAGTGGTTGTGTACAACAATTTCTTGCATCTATTTATTTTGTTTCAACTGTAGATGTAGAGACATTGTTTTACTTTTTACTACCCCAAGATACCATTTTTGATCCTAAGAATTGATATGTTCCTGAGGTCCTTTTCTTGTCAATCCTACAACCTGCATAATCTGCATCTGAAAATCCTTCATTGAAAATCCTGACTCCTTAGGATACCTTAGACCGTCTTTTAGATACCTAAGATTTCTTTTGACATACGTCAAGTGAGACTTCTTGGGTGAAGCCTGAAATCTAGCACAAATACATGTAGCAAACATGATAAAAAGGAAGGGTGAAATGGAAAGTCTCTGGGTCCTTACCGGCGCAAGGGCTCTCCGGCATGAAATTCTGGTTGACCAAGTCACTTGTGCCCTGATGTGATTTCGTCGAGTAATTAACTCATATCAACATAGAATAGACATAGCCATGTATCTACTGTGTCGGGAGAACAAATGGATCCAACCTTAGTACCGAAGGAATCATTGATCAACTCATTTGTTTAGATGTATATGTGCAGACGCGCAGTTAGATAATCTAATGAGCCAATGCTACTACTGTAGAGGTTGGAGTCTATAGATTTATTATTTTCATCATTATCAATTACAATATTAGTAACTATGTGGGATTTAAGAGATGAAGCAGTCTTAGAAAGTCGGGGACAATGCTGAATATTTTCAAGGAAGAGGAAGATTAGTCTCCTTATTCACAGTTTAATGGTTATTTATTATGTAAAAAAATGAAATCAGACAAGAGAATACATTTACACAGACAACATAAAGATATATAGAGGTTCCCCATAACAACACATGCTCGGGTAGGCCTCGCTTCCACAACTGTGAGAATGCTTATCCAGACAACAAAGTTTTTTTTATCTGAAGGCTCAAGAATCTGGGGAACCTGTAGTCTTTATAAAGAATGTGAAGAGGATATACAAAGAAAGTTAGAAGAGAAATAGTCGTGTCAAGATGGAGATAACAATTTACATGAAGAAAGAGAGCGGAGGAAGAGACGAGAAGAGAGAGTTACACCTGAGAAGCTAGGGGTTTCTTCATTTTCAAAACAGGCTCCGAATTTAAGCTTCTCTATTCTCTCTCCCTATCTGCCTTTGATTTTCAAGTCCTCGGGAGTATTTGTAGCAGTTTCATCTCCCCTTTAATTTCTTCTCCTGTCCCAATGAGACAAGAAGGTGTGCAGAAACTTACTTCCTCCTTTTAACTTCTGCAACGACTCTATTTTTATTTAGACAAAAAACATCAATCCGATCAACATTGATCAATGAACATTTATACAAGATAGGAGGATTTCTAGGGTATGGAAGAACGCAAGGTCCTTCTCTCCTCCAATTTCCTTCAAAAACTTAATAATAATCAGCTTGGATACAAAGCTTGAACTCCTCTATATATGGGGGTCTAATACTAAAAGAAAATACATAAGCGAGCATAAAAGATAACTTGAAGCTGCCCGTCATTCCACGCCGTAACCGAAACGGGTGCATGATGGTATAGACCCGCTGACCATGGATGGGACCGCTCGTGTTTGTATCAATATCCCGGGGTTCCATAATAACCTTGTCCTCATGGTCGAAATCTGGGAACTGGGATTTGATTTCCTCCGCTAAGATCCACATGTCTTCCTCTATGGGTAGTTGATAGGAGAAGAAGGGAGGAGGAAGAACTAGAGAGGGAAGTAGAGAGGAGATTAGGGTTTAGAGGAAGGGAGGAGAAGAATACCTGAATACTTTCATGATGCCTCCAAGAGAGAACCTCCTTGGTATAAGTTTACCCGGGCCCAAGAGGGGTTGGTCGGCCCCTCCCATATGTGGTTGAACCGGATGGTTCAGCCCCCCCAAGCCCTCGGTTTGTGAGTGGGGGATGAACCGGTTGGTTCAGCCCTGTTGCCGCCTGTCGTCTCCTTTCGCCTACGAGCGTATTGACGCCCAAAGAACCGAGTCATGTTCGGGGGCGTAACATTCCCCTCCCCATCAAGAACCAACTTGTCTTCAAGGTGGTAGTCCGGGTAGAGCTCCTTGAACTCCAACAAATCAACCCAAGTATTTTGTGTGTCGGTCAGGTGTTTCCATTTGACAAGGATCTCGGGGCGGAACTCGGTGTCCCTATGTTTCCATTTAAGCACCAGGATCGGGCATCAGGCGTAGTTCGCCCGCTACTGTTGCCTCGAGCAGGAATGGGATGCCCTGAACGGTATTGCCGATCTTTTGCTTCAGTAAGGACACATGGAATGTTGGGTGACCCTTCACGCAGTTCCAAGGTGTAAGCGACAGGCCCACACGACGGAGAATACTAAAGGGCCCATAGTAACGAGGGGCCAATTTCTGGTTTGTCCGGCGGGCAACTGACAATTGTTGGTAAGGGCGGAGCTTGAGGAAGACTTCATCTCCGACCTCGAATTCCCTTTCCTTGCGATGCTTGTCCGCCCGGGCCTTCATGCGGTCTTGCGCGGTTATGATATTCTTCCTTAATGTGGCTAAGGTCCGGTTTCGGTCACGGAGTGCCCGATCAACAGTTGGTAATGCTGTACTGCCCGACTCATAGTTGCTCAAGGAAGGGGGAGGGCGGCCGTAAACCACCTCGAACGGGGTCAACTTGCTGGCAGAATGGTAAGAGGTATTATAGCAGTATTCGGCCCAGTATAGCCAACTTGTCCAAGTCCGAGGCTCATCCATCACAAAGCAACGGAGGTATGTCTCGACCCCCCGATTGAGAACTTATGTCTGGCCATCCGTTTGGGGATGATGAACTGTACTGAACCGTAAGCAAGTTCCCTGTAGTCGAAAGAGCTCCCACCATAAAGCACCAACGGATGTCGAATCCCTGTCGGAAATGATGACACGCGGGACACCGTGAAGGCGGACAATTTCTCGGGCGAAGAGATCGGCGACTGACTCGCCAGTGTACGGTTGACTCAATGCCAGGAAGTGTCCATACTTGGAAAGCTTGTCAACCACGACCAAAATAACAGACTTGCCGTGAGACTTTGGTAACCCGTCGATGAAATCCGTAGACACGGTATCCCAAATATGATGCGGAATCTCCAGGGGTGTAAGCAGGCCGGCCGGAGAGGTCGTCTCATACTTCTGTCGCTGACACATCTCGCACTGCTGTACAAACTGTTGGATGTCACGTCGTAATCCCTTCCAAAACACATTCGCCCACGCCCATTGGAGAGTACGGAGTATCCCAGCATGACCGCCGGTCGGGGATGAGCGGAACTCGTGCATCATGCAAAAACGGGTTCATCTCGCTGGTTTTGGGTAATCCCCCCCCTTCTCTTGGTGTGTTTTGTCCAAGAGAGGGGCTACACTGGCAAGGAACGATGGAATCCAGGCGCGTAATCACATCGTGCTAGAACAGGGTGGAATTGCATCATGCAAAAACAACGATTCGCGCCATGCGATAACAACAAAAGGTTGGCTGGAGACGGAAACGGGTTGTCCAATTAGGGTTTTGGCCGGAACTCTAATTAGCGGCAGGTCGGACCAATTGATACGCCGTAGTGTATCAAGAATAAGAGCTTAGAACTTGCCTTGCAGACTTGCAGTAAACAAATATGAAGATATAATCAGGTGACCACTCCTATCAAGCATCCGGAGGTTGAGTCCTCCTTAACTCTCTACTCTTTAAGAGAGCCCACAAGACTAATACTCCAAAACATGACCAGAACTCATAACCTAATATGCTCCTTATATAGGTGGAGTATTCACTACATGACAAAATACATAATAATGCATATACATATAAGTTTTTCCCACTGAACAGCCGCCGGATAATTCTACTATTTTCTTTTGGCTAGTTTAATTTGTTCCTTGTCAGATATATTCTCGTGCAATTAATTTCTTATTCTCTTGAAGGTACTTGCTTGGAGTTTCAAGCCTCTTTAACCGACCCTCAGAACCCATCAACCTATTTTAAACTTCCCCTAAAGTTTTCATTTCATTACAAAAACCTCCCCTGAAGTTCAAATTTCATAACATTCATGCACAAAAACACCCCCCTCGGTGAACAGTGTCCAGGTGGTATTTTTCTTCATGGATGCAATGAAATGAAAAGACCAGGGGAGGTTTTGGTAATAAAATGAAACTTAAGGGGAGTTTTTTGTAATTTCGAAAATAAGAGGGGTGCTCTCACTAATTATGCTAGTTTACAGGGGAGGTTTGGGTAATTATTTCTATATATATATATATATATATATATAAGACAAAAGATTCTATTCTCCACCATATCTCAGAACTAAGTAATCGAATCTCATAGTTATTTTTATTAAAAGGACAACTGCCCTATTTATATGAGTATTTATTAATTTACCTAAATTTCATAAATGCGGATATATGGTCTGATTGTGGATCTAGTCAACAAACTTGCTTCCATGATGCAACAAGACATGATGCTGTTTGTATTTTCTCTCAATAATAACCTGTTCTATTTTGAATCATAGTTATTTTATTTAAAAAATCATGAATTAACAATTTTGTCCTCATGTATATTAATACTCATATTTAATTTACTTAAATTTCATAATAACCTGCTAACATGCCAATAAATGTCTAATTGTAAAGGATCTAGTTAACAAACTTGTTTCGATGATGGAACAATGGGGGAGGGCAGTTTGTATTCTCTCAGCTACTGGCTCTGTTTTAAATCCATCTCTTCGCCAGTCAGCTTCATCAGGTTCCTATGTAACATATGAGGTATGTATACATGAAATATTCTTTACTGTTTTTTTTTAAAGTTTTTTGGCCTGATTTATTTCTTTATATATAATAGTAAAAGCCATGCTGTCCCGAAAATACCATGTTAGATATATGATATAATCTGAGCCTTATTTTTTTTATCTATCACATTTTTTTGTAGCGCACGTATTCACCCTTGTTTATGCTTCTTACACGCCTGTTATTAGCGACTTAGCGTATGCTTTAAAATACAAACCACCTTAGATTCACTGGATAGTGACCGCAACTCAAGAAGTGGCTAGGGCTTCTTTAATATACTCGTGTGGCCATGTGGAGGATTTACGAAGATAACATTTGGAACCTGAAGGTACGTTCTTCACAACATGTTATCAAAGCGGCGAATCAATCGACGACCTCGACCTAAAGGTTCCCTCGTTATGTCTTACTGGATTAGCCTTCTTGTCTTTGGTGTCTTGATCGACTGCTCTTTCAGTTCTTGTCTCCTGTCTACTTACCGCCGCTTTTTCAAGATCGACCGACGATGACATTCCAGATCGAGATCTACGAGCAGGTATTATCACCCTCGCTGCGCCAATCTCATCTGCCCTCATTCTTCTGCTTTGGCATTGGCGCTCCTATCCACCGTCTCTACTGCCTTGTTCCTACTGTTGTATCGTTTGCATCGCTGCTCCTACCCCTGTCCAGGTCTTGTCGAGGGCCCCAACTCCTGTCCAACAATTGTAGAGGCTTCCCCGCAATAGTTGATGCTCGTGTTGCGGTTCTCGTTTTTCTTTCCACCAACAATTTTCTAAAGTGGGTGCTTCTTCCCATGCGCTCTTTCTCCTGATGGAGTGGGGGGGGGGGGGAATTGAAGAGTGTTGACGTCCCTAAAGGGGCAGTTGATCAAACAGAATACTATGGTGGAGAAAATTCGAATGCGGATTTCTCTCATGGCGTGAATCACATCAAACTAAATGACCCACATCAAATTGAATGGGAGGAACTACCTTCTATGGGCCCAATATATGTTGATATTTATTGGAATCCGCCGAAGATTTGAGTTTATCACATGGTCCAAATTTGCTCCCATCAAGGCTGACCCTTCTTATAAGGAATGAGAAGGTGAGAACCTCACTGCGATCTTTTGACTTGTTAATTTTATGGAACCTAAGATTGCAAATCAATTCTTATTTTGTTAAATTGATAGAGAAATATTAGAGTTAATTGAACAAAATTATTTTTAAAAAAGACTTGACATGGTTCTATCAATTTCAAACAGTGCAGATACATATGACGAGTATGAATGACTTCGTTGAGTATTATAGTAAACTGACCCATAAGTGAGTAGAAATGGATCAAAACTTTGCTATTAATACCATCGAAGACTATATAACCACACTTCTGCTAAGAAGGGTCTTTAAAATGCTTTATGGCCTTCCCCAGAGCTTAAATTCCAAAGAGTTTAGATGTTGGGAAGGGATTCTGTTCCTGATTTGGATGTTGTTGCCCATGATATTTGGGGATAAACTAGTTGTATAAACTCTTTGCTCCCTTATGTAAATGTTGGATATGATAAGTCAACCCTTGTACTTGAACAAAGAAAGTGAAGCGCTAGAAGCGTGAAACATGAGGACAAAAGTAAGCTGAATTTCCCCCACTGTGGGAGTTGAGTTCTTCTCTTGAGAATGATGTCCGAGAAAACCACGCTTTCGTTTTGATCCGGGAAGGAATTTGCTTTCCTGGAAAGTCAACTGCCCCTCTTGAAGGGACATGGGAAGGATAAGTGCTGGGACTTGCATCCCAACTTGGTCCCACTAGGTTGAATTTGTGGTACTGACGGGAGATATGTTCCCAAAGTGCTTCTTATAACACCTTGGACAATAAAGGTCACATTATTGTCATGGGAGAATCCAGGAATTTCAACATGGTGGAGCCATACATCGCCTTCCTCCATCCAAAATTTTTTTTGAATGCTCCGTCTTACCAGAGTCGTTTCTCCCTCATCCGACCACCAGTATTGACGAGCAAGTAATCTTAATTCATTGCTTCGGCAAGAGAAATCCAATTCCACTAGCCATATTTGCAAAATTCTTTTGGGCGGGGGGGGGGGGGGAGCTCTCCCATCCTTAGATCCTCCAATGCTTATGGTGGAAAATGTAAGCTTAATTAGGGAGCTAAATGCCTTGATGGTCAATGTTGGAAGACCTCCTGTTAAAGACATGTATGGTACCGCTGCTCATGGCCAGATTACCTCTTTATCGGCTATGAATTCACACCCATCCTAGATCATTGACTTTGGAGCCTCTCACCATATGACATGATCTAGTAGTGGGATTACTTCTATCTCTCCTGCATCTGACAGTGTTTGACTTGCCGGTGGATCGTCTACATCAGTGACTGATAAATGGATTATTCAAATCTCGCCTAATTTCTCTCTCAAATCGGTTATAATTTCTCGCTCATGTCCTATCAACTTGCTTTTGTGATTAGTTTAACTAAACAACTGAATTATTCTATTACCTTCTTCTTTTCCCATTGTGTTTTCCAGGATCTGGCGAGTGGGATGATAATTGGTGGTAGACATGAGTCAGGTGGTGTTTATGTCATGGAAACTGGACTTGCCTTTGGTGCTCAAAAATCCTCAAGCATTGATCGGTTATTGTTGTGGCATAAAAGATTTGGACATGCGAGCTTGAAGCCTTTAAAATATGTTTTTCCTAATTCCTTTGATGTGTCTACAACTAGAATTGAATGTCAATCTTGTGAATTTGGGAAATATTGTAGAACCAATTATGTCCCTAGCTGTGGTAGGAGTGTTAAATGATTTGATTTGATATATTTTGATGTTTGGACTTCCCCAGTTTGCTTTGTTAATGAATTTTATTATTTTGTTTCATTCATTGATGAATATTCTCGCTTTACTTAGGTTTACCTTACGAAAAAGAAAATGAAGTGTATAAAACATTTCAATTATTTTATCACTATGTGCAGACTCAATTTAGTGCCCAAATTAAATTCTTCGTAGTGAAAATGGATGTCAATTTACAGATGGGGAACTTCAGAGGTTCTTGGGCGAACAACAACACTCAAGCCTTTATCCCACTATAGTGGGGTCGGCTATATGGATCCTTTGTCGCCATCCTATCTTTTGTCATAATCTCACTGATGCCTAAGTACATCATGTCTTTCCTTATAGTTTCATTCCATGTCTTTATTGGTCTACCCTTCCCTCGTTTAACATGCCTAGTGTCTAGATTCTCACAATGCCTAATCGGCGCCTCTAATGGTCTTCTTTGTACGTGTCCAAACCATTCATCTTAGTCGAGCTTCTCTCATCTTCTCTGCAATTGGTGTTACTCCTGTATTATCCATAATACACTCATTCCTAATTTTATCCAATCTCGTGTGTTCACACATCCACCTAAACATTCTCATCTCCGCAACTCCCATTTTTTTGCTCATGTACACAATTCACTGCCCAACACTCAGAACCATAGAACATCGCTGGTCTAATTGTAGTACAATAAAACTTGCCCTTAAGTTTTAATGGTACTTTGCAATCACATAGGATCCCTGACGCGCCTCTCCACTTCAACCAACCCGCTTTGATTTTATGCGTCATATCTTTATCAATACCTCCGTCCTTTTGAACTATCGATCCAAATTATTTAAAACACTTACTATGGGAAATATCTTGATCACCCAACTTAATAATGAAATTATCCGTCCTTCTTGCAATGCTAAATTTAAGCTCTATATACTCCGTCTTTGCCTTGCTTAACCTAAAACCCTTCTTTTCTAAAGTGTCTCGCCAAGATTCAAGTTTTGCGTTTACACCCTCGCGCATCTCATCAACCAAAACGATATCATCCACAAACAATAAACACCAAGGTATTGCTTGTTGGATATGTCTGGTGAGCTCATCTAAAATAAGGGTAAAGAGATAAGGGCTTAAAGTTGAACTTTGATGTAAGCCAACTGTGATAGAGAATTCTTGTGTTAATCCTCCAGATGTCCTCACCCTTGAGGTTCTTGGGTGAACACGACATTATTTTTCAAACTTCATACCTTGGAATCCTCATTAAAATGAAATAGCAGAAGGAAAAAATGTCATGTTATTTAACTACTAGTTGCTTATTACAAGAGATGCATGCCTCTAAGGGACTGTGGGATGAAGGTGTTCTCCCTTATGTCTAACTAATTAATTGGATGACATCTGACACTTTGGAGGAGAAGTATCGCTTGAGAGTTATTATACAAGTTGTATATTCCACATTTATTTGTTATTATTGTGCGTATGTTGGTTTAGTCCCACATCATGAGTCTCGTTATTATATATCATTGTAGTCCCTATATATTCCCACGTTGTGGAAGAACAAAGCATGCTTTCTCTCGATTCAACTTGGTATCAGAGCGAAACACGAAAAAACACCTAATTTCTTCCAAACCCCGCATCTCCCTCATCCCGCTCACCCGATCGTCCCGACTCCGACCTAACCCACCCCGCCCCGGTTCTGTCCTGCTCGACTCAACGCCGCCCCGCTCGGCACCAACCCGCATGTCAGGCGGTCCCCATACCACCGCCGGTTGTTGAGAGGGGTGCCGTCGCCGTCCCTCCGTGATGCATCCCGTTGTCTCGTCTCCATCCTGTCGCCGCCGTCTCCTCTTCGTGATGACGCCCGTCGCTGCCCCCTCTGCTTGTTTCCGGCTTGCCGCCCACCTGTCGCTTTCTCTGCTCGCTGCAGCCCAGCTGCCGTCCCCTCTGCGTGATGCAGCTCGCTGCCTCCCCTGCTTCCTGCCGCCCGACGACCGCATTCTCTTCCTGCTGCAGCCCGACCACCGTTTCCTCTGCTTGAGGCAGGCTATCGCAGTCTCTCCGGCCACCTCTGCTGTTTTTTGGCTCCGGGTTATTACGTTTTTTTTGTATCCTCCATGGCTTCTCCTTCCCCCGATGAAGGCGACTCTTCGGTGTCGTCCCCATGCGTGATTCCGCCTCAGATAAGCGACTCTCAGCGGTCTCATGGCTTCTCTGGTTTCCTGAAGATCACCACCGTCCCATTAGATGACACAAACTATCTTGATTGGTCACGGGCGGCGCTACATGTCATCCGTAGCCACCGGATGTATGGCCATATCGATGGGACTGTTAAGGAACCCCAACTGACTGATCCCTATTGGAAGCGACGGGACTCAGAAAACTCTCTGGTGGTGTTCTGACTCCTTAACTCTATGTCTCCGAAGGTTTATCGGATTTACATGCTGATGGATTCTGCTTTTTATATATGGACCCGTGCCCGGAGACATATTCCCAGATTGGCAGCTCTACGCATGTTTATGAACTTACTCGCCGCATTTTGGAACTACGGCAAGGATCTATGACAGCGTCATCCTTTTTCTGAGTTCGAGCAGCTATACCGGGAGTTGGACTACTTCTCCCACTTCACTCCCGCCTGTACTGTGGATGCTGTCCAGCTATAACAGCGGGAGGATCGATTTCGTATCCATGTCTTCTTGATGGGACTGAACATGGAGTTTGACATGGTTCAGATGCATATTCTTCACCGCACTCCACTTCCGTCCCTTCCCGAGGCCTTCAGTATGTTCTTGGGTGATGAAGATCGTCAGAGGTCTCTCAGTGCTAGTGCCCCTCCCGATCGCTCTTCCCTCACTAGCGTTGGTCGTGGCCAAGTCCTCAGCCCTAGCCCGTCTGCTCCTATGTGTGATTATTGTGGTCGCAAAGGCCGTACTCGGGAGGTGTGCTTCAAGCTCCACCCTCCTCTTGCCCCTCATGGTCGTGGTCGTGGACGAGGGCTTGGACGAGGGCCTGGACGAGGGCCTGGACGAGGGGTCCATCGCTCGGGTGGTTCCAGACCTCATTATGTTGCTTACTCCATCGACGTCTACGACGAGACCCCCCATGCATTGACCGGGCCTCTTTCTTCTCCTAAGTTGGATGCATTCCGCCGTCTGCTGCACTCTCAGTCTGATCAGTTTCCAGGTACTTCCGCTTCTGTTGCTACTATTGCTATGCCGCATGCTCATGCTGTCACTGCCTCCCCGTCTGAGTGAGTGATTGATTCTAGTGCCACTCACCACATGAACGGCTCTTCTTCAAGTTTTCTCTCGTACACCCCTTTGTCTGGTAAGGATAAAGTTATTTCTGCTAATGAATTTTTGTATCTCATTGCTGGGAAAGGCCAGATCTCTTGTTCCCCATCTATCTCTCTACCATCTATTCTTTATGTTCCCTCTTTTCCTCACAATCTTTTGTCTATCAATGACATTACTCACTCTCTTAATTGCTCTGTAACCCTTTTTTCTGATTCCCGTGTTTTTCAGGAACTGGGTACGAAGCGGAACATTAGCAGTGGTAGGATTCGCAGTGGACTGTATTACCTGGACCAACCTCCTTCCCAGGCCCTCTCTTGTCCTCCTGTTACAGCCGATGATGTTCGCCGCTGGCACCTGCGGCTTGGACATCCCTCTCCTATTTACCTTCAAAAATTGTTTCCCGTTTTTTCTCTTTTTTCACAAACTTTTGTCTGTTATATTTGTGATAAATCTAAGCATGTGCGTCATAGTTCATCGCATTTAGCTTCTTCTTATAGCACTCCGTTTGATATTGTTCATTCTGATGTTTGGGGACCGTCCCCTGTTTTATCTACCTTTGGGTTTCATTGGTTTGTCACATTCATGGACTATTTTTCTCGTACAATTTGGGTGTATTTGCTCAAAAAGAAAAGTGAAGTCTTCTCTTATTTTCAGCTTTTTCACAAAATGGTTCAAACCCAATTTAAGGGGGTGGTTCGTGTCTTACAGAGTGACAATGGGGGGGGGGGGTATGACGATCGGGGCGCCTTTGGCACGTACCTTGCTAGTCATGATATCATACACCAGACCACGTGTGTTCACACCTCTACCCAAAATGGAGTTGCTGAACGGAAAAACCGGCACCTATTGGGCGTTGCCCGCTGTCTCCTGAGTGTTATGCACCTTCCTAAGCCCTATTGGGGTGATGCAGTTCTTACTGCTGCACACCTTATCAATCGGCTTCCCTCACGTGTGCTTAGCTATGCTACTCCCCTCGCTCGGCTGTCTACCATGTCTGTGGTCTATACTTTCCACCTCCCTCCTCGTGTCTTTGGTTGTGTATGTTTCACCCACATCCATTTGCCCCATCATGACAAATTGGACCCTCGGGCCCTCCGGTGTGTGTTCCTCGGATACTCGTCCACCACGAAGGGGTATCGTTGTTACCACTCTCCCTCTGGGTGTGTATACTGCACTATGGATGTTACTTTTCGGGAAGGGGAATCCTTTTTTGCCATCGACTCATGCTCCTCATCAGGGGGAGAATACTGGCGATATGGATGTCCCTCTTCCCCTCCTTTCTTCTCTACCACTACAACCTCTTGTGTCTCAGGAATAGGGACCCCCTATCCCTGTTCCTCTACCTGATATTCTGATATCTTCTTTTCCTCACGTATATCACCGCCGCTCTTCCCGTATACAGGCTACTAAGGCTTCGCCTCTACCAGTGCCCGCTTCTGCCTCAGATTCTGATGATGCAGAGTTGCACATTCCGCTTGCTCTGTTGAAAGGTAAGAATGCATGTACTAAACATCTTATTTCTAACCACTTGGCTTACCATCACCTTACCTCGGCCCACCAGGCCTTTGTTGTTTCTCTCTCGACGATTGTTGTTCCCAGGACATGGCAAGAAGCATTGGGTATTCCGGCCTGGACTCAGGATATGGAATTGGAGATGTCAGCCTTGGACAAGAACCATACTTGGGATGTCTCGCCCCTCCCTCCTGACAAGAGGGTTATTGGCCCGCGATTGGTGTTTTCAGTCAAACAGAATCCAGAAGGGAAGGTTGAACGGTACAAGGCACGACTGGTTGCTCAGGGGTACACTCAGACACAGGGAGTTGACTACCAGGAGATCTTCGCCCCTGTGGCTAAGATGGACTCTATTCGGGTACTGTTGTCTTGCGCGGCTTGCATGGACTGGGATCTTCATCAACTGGATGTTAAGAATGCGTTCCTTCATGGTGAGCTCGATGAAGAGGTGTACATGAAATCCCCTCCGGGGTTCATAAAAAAAAGAGCTGAAGACCTTGTCTGTTGACTAAGGAGGTCCTTATATAGCCTGAAACAGTCCCCCAGGGCATGGTTTGGCAGATTCCTCACGGCTATACTCAAATTTGGGTACAACCAGACGCAGTCGGATCGCACTATGTTCATTCAGAGACGTGTTCAGGGTGTTGTAGTCCTTATTGTCTATGTGGATGAAATTGTAATCACAAGTAACGATTTGGAAGAGATCGCAAATCTCAAGTCCCTCTTAGCTGCCGAATTGTAGTTGAATGACTTGGGAAGGCTACGATACTTTCTGGGAATTGAGGTGATTATATCTGATCAGAGTATATTTATATCACAGCGGAAATATGTCCTAGATTTGCTGCAAGAGACCGGTATGTTTGGTTGTGTCCCTGCAAACTCTCCAATGGAAGAAAATCATGGAATCAGTGAAGACGGTGACAGTGACCAGGCCGATGTCACTCACTACCAGAGAATAGTTGGGAAACTAATATACTTGTCTCATACTCGTCCGAACATTACTTATACAGTTGACATCCTGAGTAGGTACATGCATGCTCCTAGGGCCAGACATCAAGAGACAGCGTACCATGTGTTACGGTATTTGAACAAAGCCCCAGGTCGAGGTCTTCTGTTCTCCAAGAACGAACACCTGGGGATTGGAGTTTTCACCTATGCTGATTGGGCCGGATGCCGTGACGATCGGAAATCCACAACAGGTTATTGTTCCTTTGTTGGAGGAAACCTGGTTACATGGCGCAGTAAGAAGCAGAATGTAGTGGCCAAATCGAGCGCTGAGGCGGAATACCGTGATATGTACCAAGGCATGTGTGAGGGTCTATGGCTGTGTACCATTCTACAGGATTTGGGGTTTCTCGTGACGTCCCCCTTCTCCTTGTTTTGTGACAACAAGACAGCCATCAACATAGCCCACAATCCATCTCAACATGACAGAACATAGCACGTGGAGGTGGATCAACATTTCATCAAAGATCACTTGGATAAAAAGACAGTGGTCACACTGTTCGTTCACTCTAAAGATCAACTAGCAGATGTCTTCACTAAGAGCTTGGGAAGTGACTCGTTCATGGATAACATCAAGAGACTTGGAATGACTGACATCTTCCATCCGACTTGAGGAGGAGACTTGAGAGTTATTATACAAGTCGTATATTCCGCATTTATTTGTTATTATTGTGCATATTTTGGTTTAGTCCCACACCGTGAGTCTCGATATTATATATCATTGTAGTCCCTATATATTCCCACGTTGTGGAAGAATAAAGCATGCTTTCCCTCGATTCAACTGTATCCTCTAAAACTATTTTGCCCAAATCTCTCTTTATTTAATTTTTATTCTAAAGTTTTTGGATGTGTTGTCTTTGTACACATTGTGGGATCACACAAGGATAAATTGGGTCCTCAAGTTACAAAATGTGTTTTTACTGAATACGATGCTAACAAAAAAGGGTTTAAGTCTTACTCTCCTTTGTTGCATAGAAGAGTTTTATCTAAAAATGTCACATTCTTTGAGCATAATCTATTTTACTCGAAAGGAGGAAAAAATATAACGTGTCAAGGTAATAATGAAGATGAGAGTGGTATGATGTCAATTTCTGCTTTGTGGATGTTCTAACTCCTAGTAGTATGAATGTTCTAACTCCTAGTAGTATGAATGTTCTAACTCCTAGTAGTATGAAAGCTTTAACTCGTAGTTGCGTTTTATAATGGAGGGTATTCACAGCAATGGTTATTTAATGATATTCACGATTACGTCATATCAAAGGGAGTTCTTTGATTTACTCTCGAGAAATCGCTGATATTAATAGCTGAAATTATCCATATGAGTATATGACTACTTCTAAGTTACATAAAGAAATCGCCAACGTTGGCTAAAAACATAATTACCCAAGTGGTTGCCGACGCCTCTTAAAGAACTACGAATTTTGCATAAGCCTACTTAGAAATTACATTACTACCAGAGTAGTACTTCGCAGACATTTCAGTATTCATTGTCGATCGTTGTGGTCAGAGATAATATGCACAACTGTTTCGAAATGTGGAAATAAACAATATTCACTTTCATCAAGTCATCATATAGAGAAGCAAACAAGTAAAGGAGAACAAAATTCATTTCATTAATCATTCAAAATTTGCAAGTGTTTTTGCAGACATTCACCGTTATACAAAAATAGGGTCCACAAAAACCTCAAAAAGGAAAAAAGGATTAGTCGTCACAATCTTTCGACGAGTTGGATTCATCCCCTTCAATTCATCGAGAGAGTCGAACTCGTTATAACTAGTGGCTTGACTACTTGCGGATGATTCTTGAGCAGGAACCGCAACATCTGGAAACAACGAAGCATAAGTCACTTGGGTGATTTTTTGATTTATCATCTTGAGGTCCTTCAACGCCACAATTGTCCCATCTTCTACAAGTTGCAAGATCCTCATTATCTCGTTAGCATACTTGTGGTTATCCATGTCAAATGGATCCTCCATCTTCCGCATCTCAACAATTAATATCCGCACCAAAGGAGTATTTTCTCGTTATAATAAGAAAACTCGGAATATATAGATCTCACATAACATCTAAACACCCCATACCTTATTTTGTCTTCTCAAGGCGTTCCACTCCCTTCTCATTATGTGAAAATTTGCTGAGCAAGTGGGGGAGTTGCGTGGCGGTATGATGATTGAGGATTATGATTTGCATGTTTAACCTCGTCGTCTCCCTCATGAGTTTCGACATCTCGATCTTCATGATCTCGTCCACTTCTTCCTTTGTACATAATGGGCTTTGATTGACAGGTTCAAGACTTGCATTCGGATTCCCTCGAAGAAGATGGTCCCGTCGTCGCGGGACCTGGTGTAAAATTGGTTTTTGAAGAATCCCATGCTCCAGGATACCTTCTGCAACTGAAGGTACACGACAAAGGAGGTCAGGATCAGGTAGGACACCAATATGATCTAGGCCGGGACGATTCTATAGTGGTTGAACACGGTCATAAATTTTGTCCATAATGGAAGTCGCAAACCATAGTTGAAGTCGTCAAAGGGAATGTCGACTACTTCTGGTGTCTTGTTTATATGCTCTCCAGCCAAAGGATGTCTCGCTAATAATAGCAAAAGTTCGTGAGCTCTCTAGCAGTTCCTAACAATGCCATGAAGGTGTGTTTCAGAAAGCGCTCCACAATTCCAACCCTCTTGTACGAGGTCTTCACTTTTTGCGACTTCTTCTTTCCAGCTATGTAGGGTACTCTCAGCACCCGCTCCTCGTCAAAATTTGTAGGAAGCGTAAAATGAGAACTATGAAGCACCCTATCTATTGGGAAAACACATCAAAAGTCAAAACAACATGCACGCTTACTCGCAGACGAAGTGAGATGTTACACAAGTACTACAAAAATTATTTCAAAACAACGAAATAACACACTAATCAAAAAGAACACATTGGCGAATACATTTATTATCAAACTATTACAAATATCTTGAGCATTTGTTGATACACTTGAAAAAGATGCAAAATATTACAAAGGCCCTTGCACAAAATTCGCCACAGTCTCGCAGCTGCATGTCAAATCAAAGATTAGATCGAGTAATCGCCGAATGTGCGTAGTCAAAATGAAATACACACGAGGTCTTCACTTTTTGCGACTTCTTCTTTCTAGCTATGTAGGGTACTTTCAGCACCCGCTCCTCGTCAAAATTTGTAGAAAGCATAAATGAGAACTATGAAGCACCCTATCTATTGTGAAAACACATCAAAAGTCAAAACATCATGCACGCTTACTCGCAAACGAAGTGAGATGTTACACAAGTACTATAAAAATTATTTCAAAACAACGAAAAAACACACTAATAAAAAAGAACACATTGTCGAATACATTTATTATCAAACTATTACAAATATCTTGAGCATTTGTTGATACACTTGAAAAAGATGCAAAATATTACAAAGGCCCCTGCACAAAATTCGCCACAGTCTCGCAGCTGCATGACAAAACAAAGATTAGATCGATTAATCGCCGAATGTGCGTAGTCAAAATGAAATACACACTCACCAAAGGTGCTAGCAAGATCGTGAAAACCCTCCGGAGGAACATCCTTCCCAACTCTCCATGGTCCCCCAGGAGGAGCTGACTTCCACTGAACAGTATCCGTGGCTGCAATTTTCTTCTTCTCAACAGTTTCCTTGTCGAGATCGCGCTGCTTTAGCTCTTTGACAACTACGATCTCACCCTCCTCTACGAATACACTTCTCCTCTTCATCCAGGTCTTGGACTTGGACGCAAACATTTTTTTCCCGCTCTGGGCTTGCGTGAGTGAGATCAGGTTGACCATGTTGTTGACCTCGCTCGCCCTTCGGGCTTCGACCCTTTTCTTTCTCGCTTAGAGCTCTTCCTGGAGAAGGAGGGACTTACTCCTAGTGAGCCAGTATTTCTCCGCATGCGCCTGTATGACATTTGCAACAGCGACCATGGTTACAACGAGATTCACCTCTGCCTTTATCCTCATGGTCTTTGTTAGATTAAATACTTTTTATATGTTTTTATGTAACACCTCTATATAGAGGACTCCTATTGTTGTAATGAACTAATCCAATTTTCACGGTTCAATATGGTATCAGAGGCTCTCCCACCGCGCGTGCCCTAATCTTCCTCCCGCGCTCGCTCAATCGCCGCTCCCTCGTCACGCTCCGCCCGCTCTGCGCCGCCCGCTCCGCGCTGCCCGCTCCGCGCTCGCCCTCGCAGCACGCCGCACACCTCTTCGTCCTCTCCGTGCTCGCACCCGCCGCACGCCTCTGCGCCATCGCCCTCCGGTTTCCTTCTGGCGCCGGAATGATCGTGCAGTGAGTTTCTGCTTCCTCCGACGCCATTTTCTTCCCGTGATGGCTTCCTTATGGCTGGTTCCCTTCCTCCTCTTCGTCCATCTCTTGATGTCCTAATTCTTGGGCTGTTTCCTATCCGAATTTCTCTTCCGGTCCTTTTTCCTCTTCCTCAGGATTTCTATTCCTGAGCTATGGAGTCTAACGGCGCAGATTCTCCCTCTCTCTCAATCGGAGTCACTCCGGCTCCTTCCGGTGTCTCTTCTCCGACTATTACCTATCGTGGAACCACCGACCATAATACTTCTCAAATCACTACCATCCGCCTTGATGACGACAATTACCTCTCGTGGTCCCGGTCTATCACCCTTGCCCTCAAAAGTCGGCGCCTCTATGGCTATATCACGGGCCACATGAAGGAACCGGATAGGAATTCCCCCGAATGACAGCAGTGGGAGTCCGAGAATTCCTTGGTTATGTCTTGGCTTATCAACTCTATGCAGGAGTCTATTGCCCGCAACTATCTCTTCCTCGACAATGCTACTGATATTTGGCGTCGTGCTGAGCCTACGTATTCTCGCCGGGGCAATGCTGCCCAAATCTTTCAGTTGCGCCGCAGGATCAGCTTACTTCGGCAGGGTGACCGTCCTCCTTCTGTGTACTACTTGGAGTTCACACAACTTTATCAAGAGTATGATCATTTTGATCCTCTTGTCTTTGTAAGTCCCATCGATGAGGCAATGGTTCAAACCCGGGACGACCGTAATCGCATATTTGAATTCCTTCATGGATTACATCGTGACTTTGACCAGATCAGCGTTCAGATTCTTGGCCGACCGCAGATACCTTCTCTTCCTGAGGTCTACAGCATTGTACAACAAGAGTTTGATCGTCGTCAGACACTTCTCCCTGACTCTGTGCCGGAGGGATCTGCTTTGGCTGCTACCACCACTCCCTCTCTTCTTGGTACTAGGCCATCCCGGGATTTCAAGTTGAAGAGTTCAGATAAGGATCATCTCCTATGTGACTATTGTGGCAATAATCGCCATACTCGGGATACCTGCTTCAAGCTTCATGGATTTCCTACCCCAAGAGGGGGTGCTCCACCTCGTGGAGGTCGTGGTTCCGGACGCTTCTCAGGTCGACATGCTGCCTTGCCCCGTACAACCCATCTTGCTGATGCTCCCACCGATACCTCTCCTGGATACTTTGGTACTGATGCTGCTGCAACCCCTGGTGGCTTTACTGCGGATGAAATGTTGGCGCTCCGACGCATGATGCAGGGAATGTCTACTGAGCCATCATCCTCTTACGCTCATACAGGACTGCCAGGTGCCCACTCAGCTGTTTCTTCGTCTTCTACTCAATGGGTCATTGACTCTGGGGCTACGTATCATATGACCGGGTCATCCACAGGTTTTGTTTCCTATACCCCTCTTTCTGGGCGTGATAAGGTGAGTATTGCTGATGGTTCTCTTGCCCCTATTGCCGGCAAGGGTACCATCCCCTACTCCTCTCTCACCCTGTCCTCGGTTCTTCATGTGCCCGCCTTTACTCGTAATCTTCTCTCAATCAGTCATTTAACTAACTCCATGCATTGCTCTGTGACATTTCTTCTCTCCTCTTGTGTCTTTCAGGACCTGACGACGGGGAAGGTGATTGACTCTGGTAGTATGGTGGACGGTCTCTATGTTCTTGACTCTGGCACTGCTTCTCCTACCATGGCTCTTCATTCCAGCACTACCCATCCTCTGTACCCCTGGCATTGTCGCCTGGGCCACCCTCCTATCTCTATTATGAAATTATTATTTCCTGCTATGTCTAATGCTATTTTTGAGACTTTTGTCTGTGATGTCTGTAGTCTAAACAAACATCATCGTACTTCATTTAAGCATGTTTCGCTACCTAGTTCTATTCCATTTGCGGTTATTCATAGTGATATATGGGGCCCTTGTCGTGTTCCTTCCATTTCTGGGTGTGCGTGGTTTGTTACTTTTATTGATTGTTTCTCACGTACTACCTGGCTGTACTTAATACATCGTAAAAGTGATGTATTCTCTGTTTTTCGGCGCTTTCATAGCATGGTTTCCTGTCAATTTCAATCTAACATAAAAGTTCTTCGTAGTGACAATGGACGCGAATACATTGATTCGCAGTTTGAAAACTATCTTGCTGATCACGGCATCCTCCACCAGACTACATGTGCTTATTCTCCAGCCAAAAATGGTGTGGCCGAGCGGAAGAATCGCCACCTCTTGGAGGTTGCTCGCTGTCTGTTGTCCACCATGCATCTCCCAAAATTTTATTGGGGAGATGCTGTTCTGACTGCGGCATACCTTATCAATCGAATGCCAACGCGTGTCCTTGGGCATTCCACTCCCCTTCATACCCTCTGGGTGCGCCATACACAGCTTCCTCCTAAAGTGTTTGGATGTGTTTGCTTTGTTCACATCCACCATCCCCGCCCCTCTAATCTGGATCCTCGTGCTCTCAAGTGTGTCTTTGTCGGTTACTCACCTACACAAAAAGGGTACAAGTGTTTTCATCCTCCTACCAGGAAAGTGTATGTCAGTATGGATGTCACATTCCGTGAATCCGAGTCCTACTACCCTATCCCTGACTCTCCGCCTTCCGGTGATTCCCCGCCTTCAGGTGTTTCTCTGCCCGTTCCTCCACCATATCCCTCACTTCAGGGGGAGATTCTACCAGTGGAAGTGAGTCCTCCAATACCAGTGGAGGAGAGCTCCTCTCCTATACCTTCATCTTCCTCTATACCTTCACCGGAGAGCTCCTCTCCTATACCTTCATCTTCCTCCATACCTTCACCCCCGCTCCTGCAGGTATATACCCGGCGTGTCATGAGGTCAAGCACACAAGCCCCTACTATGCTACCGGAACAGTCAGTGGATCCTGACTTAGGGCCTTCCGATCTTCCAATTGCCCTTAGAAAAGGTACCAGGTCTTGTACTCACCATCCTCTATCAAATTTTGTATCTTATGCTGCGCTTTCTACTCCCTACAAGTCCTTTGTCTCTTCTCTCTCTACTGCCTCTATACCTGCATCTTGGCAACAGGCTCTGGCAATCCCTGTATGGCGAGAGGCGATGATTGAGGAAATGAAGGCTCTGGAAAAAAATCATACATGAGACTTGGTGCCTCTCCCCAATGACAAGAAACTTGTTGGGTGCAAATGGGTGTTCTCGATGAAACAGAACCCACAAGGAATCATTGAAAGATGTAAGACGAGGTTGGTTGCAAGGGGTTATTCTCAAACCCACGACATTGATTATCAGGAGACGTTCGCCCCGGTGGCCAAGATGAATACTATCCGGGTCTTAATTTTTGTTGTTGTTTGCAATCATTGGGACCTATTTCAGCTGGATGTGAAGAATGCATTTCTCCACGGTGACTTGGAGGAGGAGGTCTATATGTCAATCCCCCCGGGTCTTGCTCCGGTTGGTGCTGTTGGAAAAGTGTGTAGACTGTTGAAGGCTCTCTATGGGTTGAAGCAGTCCCCAAGAGCATGGTTTCGCCGGTTCCACAAGGCCATGATGTCGTTTGGATACTATCAGAGCAATGTTGACCACACATTGTTCATTAAACGTAGATTTGGAAAACTTACTGCTCTCATTGTGTATGTTGACGATATTGTCATAACTGGTGATGATATCGAAGAAATTCAGAGCCTGAAACAAAAGCTAGCTGGAGAGTTTGAGATCAAGGACCTGGGAAAAATCAGGTATTTCTTGGGAATAGAAGTTGCCAGATCCAAGCGGGGGATCTTCATTTCTCAACAAAAGTATACGCTAGATCTCCTCGAGAAGATGGGAATGAGTGGATGCAGACTGGCCGACACTCCAATTGAAGCAAATCACCGTTTATCGTGTGATGATGGAGCGGACATTGAAGATGTCTCTGGGTTCCAAAGATTAGTGGGAAGGTTGATATATCTGTCCCATACTCGCCCAGATATTTCCTATGCAGTGAGTGTTGTGAGCCAGTACATGCATGCTCCCAAGACCCGACACATGGATGCTGCACACAGAATTTTACGGTATCTCAAGTCTTCACCAGGAAGGGGTATCCTGTTTGCCCCAAACACCGGCCTAAAAGTTGAAGTCTACACGGATGCTGATTGGGCTGGGTCTGTTGATGATAGACGCTCAACTTCGGGATATTGTTCTCTCGTTGGAGGCAACCTTGTTACTTGGAGGAGTAAGAAGCAACAAGTTGTGGCACGCTCTAGTGCTGAGGCCGAGTTCAGAGCTATGGCTCAAGGGGTCTGTGAAGGCTTATGGATTCGTGCCCTAATGCGTGATCTTGGTCTCGAAGGACTCATCCTTCTGTATTGTGACAACAAGTCGGCCATCAGTATCGCACACAATCCCGTTCAACATGACCGAACGAAACACATCGAGGTGGATCGACACTTAATCAAGGAGAATATTGAGCGAGGGATTGTGTATACTCCCTTTGTGCCCTCCAACAGGCAGCTAGCGGATATTCTCACTAAAGGATTAAGTGGGAACACATTTGGCAAGATTGTGGACAAGTTGGGCATGATCAACATCACTTGCCCAACTTGAGGGGGAGTGTTAGATTAAATACTTTTTATATGTTTTTATGTAACACCTCTATATAAAGGACTCCTATTGTTGTAATGACTTAATCCAATTTTCACGGTTCAATAGTCTTTATCGTGTCTTCTGAGGTTTTATCCCCCGACACAACCCCTCCAGTGGGAGCTGCCTCCTCTATAACATTTTTCGCTGCCTCCTCTGCAGCTTTTCTCACTGTCTCCTCTACAACCTTTCTCGTGGCCTCTTCTTCCTTCTTTCTCGCCTTCTCTTTCTCCTTCTCCTCCACAGCCTTCGCGACTTTCCTTGCTTTCTCCTCCTCGACCACCTTCCTCGTGGTAGCCTCCTCTTTTTCCGCTTCATCCTTCTTGGCATCTCCCCTTTCCTTCCTCTTCTTCTCCACCTTTCTCAACACCTCCCTCTCTGCTTATTCAATTCTTACCTTTCTCGACACCTCCCTCTCTGCTTCTTCAATCCTTACCTTTCTTGCATTCTCTTTCTTCACCGCCTTCTTCACACTATCTTCGGCCTCCCTTCTCGCTAGGTCTGTGAGATCCTTCATTGCCCGCTTTTCCTCCTCAACAACTTTGGCCTTGACGAGACGAGCAGTGGCACCACTTCCTCTGCCCACTGTTTTGCCTTCTCTTCTGTAAATTTTGAGGACTCGCCTCCCTTCTTATCGAATTCTGCCTTGTTGGACTTCAAAGGCGACTTGGCACCATGTGTCTTCTTCTTGCCCGAGCTCTCGCGCTGGGTTGCCTTTTCCACCCAACGAGGTCATCTAACGAGATCATCCTCAAATCCCGCCAACTTTAGCGCTGCCTCGGACCTGGAAATTGTTGTCACTCCACTCTCGTCACTGAAGAGGTCAGCGGAGTCTCCCTACGGAGTACAATCAGTATATCAATTAATGAAGGTGTTATCTGAAGTGCTAGAAGACATTGCAGGTAGCGCTGCAATCTCGCAAAGGAAAGAGGTCCTCACTCCAAAGGCAACAAATCTAATGATGTCGATGATGGGTGAAGTTGCAGGCACATGGGTACTCACATTCCCCTATTCGCCTATTATTGAGGAGACCTTCTGTTTCTTCTCCTTTTTCGCCAGATGTTGAACATGGATCTGAGCCAAGGAAGAAAATTTGTTTCCTGCCATATCTTTCAAGAGTACTCGCACAACTATCAGTGAAAATCGTGCCTTCATTAAGATGATTATGTCCAGATAGTCGACTTATATATATTTGCGCGATGAACATTTATGGCGGAATGTCTTGCATACACTATTTTTTTGGAAATCTCCTACCCGAGATTTGAAAAAAAGTTGGGATCATGTCTGCCCAAATTTTGCCATACTCGTTGTCGACAACAGAGTTGATACAACTTATGTTTCATACAAAGCTAACGATCTTGCCGACCAACAATCACAACAAAGGCATGCTCGCATACCACCAGAGAAGTACTCTCCAACCATTTCAGACTACTTGCTTGCCATGATGTAGTACTCGCAAACCACTCTGTTTATTGTACTTGGTATGTTTTACCACAGCTTATAAGAGGGCAACCCGTATTTTGGTGGTTGCCCGCTGGCAGAGCCTCCCAAACTTATAAATAGGCCATGCAAAGTAACTATAAAGGCACCGCAGAAGGAGCCAAACCTCCCCCCGTACTTGCACACCCAAGAACCGAGTTTGTGAGTACCTTTGTGGAGCATTGTTTTTTCATCTGTAACGCCGCTATAACCATTTTCAATCAATCCATAATATCACACAACTAAGTTCCCTGTGCAAAATTTGCTCTCGCCGTCCACAACGCCCCTTTCTCCTCGCCCTAATATTCACAACATGTAGTTGTCGCTTACTCACAGTGCCCTCATCTCTTAATTTCTTGCTGAGTGTGGAGTTGGATTGCTTTTTAACCCAACATGTACAAAAGGAGAGAAAATCTCCAAGTATACCCAAAAAGTAAGTCAAAGGTGTTGAACAATGCCATAATACTCATGTTTCACCTATGAAGCACGGATACTTCCCCGAAGGCAGCGTACCCGTACCGGATACGAATCCGGTATCGGTACGTACCCGATACTCGATGGATACACCTATGTGGACACATTTGGACTTAGCACATCATTCTGCATACTGTGATAGAAGTCTGTTTTTCTAGAGTAAACAAATGTTGGCTTTATGCTAAGAAGCGTTGGTACGTCCAATTAAGTTGTGTATTTGTACCGAGTATGTTTCTAATATCGTAACCTTTGTGTTACGAGTACGTGTATTGAACGTGTTGATTCAACGCAAGTTATTAACAAAACAGCTAACCTGTCTTTAGACTAATCAGAGATTGAAGATGATCTCCAACAATGAATAAGAAAAAAAACTGATAAGTAACTTAAGTTAACTTATCTCTTTTGGTTAAACATATAAGATGTTAAATTTTGTAATATTTACGAATGCTTAATGTTTGAAAACTTCATGTTATGTTGCATTGATTTGTAAATTTGTACTTCAAGTTATGATTTATGTTTAATGTTTCGATGTTTTGAAAACTATTTATTGCACTTGTGATATATAAATATATATATTTTATTTGTTGTAACGGATCATGACGTGCCCGTATCCTTGTTTTTAAAATTGTCGTACCGCCGTACCGGGTACGTATCGTATCCGGTACCCGTACCCGTACCGGTGCTTCCTAGTGTTCCACCATCCACCTCCACTCCTCAAGATCCAAACACTGTGACCACACAAGGAGGTACATCTTCATCTCTCAAGATTCATAGTGGTCGTATTAGATACCCTGTTGATAAAGACATTGGTTATCAATCTATCTCTTCATTGTTGAAATCTTATCTTGATTCTATTTCCTCTATTTCCATCCCTATTAATTTTTCAGATGAATGTCTAATCCTCACTGGAAGAAAGCTATGAAGGTGGAGATGAATGCTCTTCAAAATCAAAATATTTGGGAAATTGTTCCTATTCTCCATTGACATCAAACTATCAGATGCAAATGCATATATATTATCAAATATCTTCAGCATGACACTCTTAATAGATATAATTCAAGGCTCGCTGCCAAAAGTTTTACCCATATTGATGGGATTGATTTCCAGGAGACATTTGCCCTTGTTGATAAACTCAACTTTGATAGAATTTTATTATTTATCGTTGTCCACAAGTCTTGGCTTCTATATCCACTTGATGTAAAAAATGCATTTCATCATGTAGAATTAAAGGAAGAAATTTATACACCTCTTGACATGCAAGTTTCTAAAGGATATGGATATCGTCTTAAAAAAGATTTGTATGGCCTTACCTCGAGCCTGGTTTGAGAAGCTAAGTGTCAATCTCTTGAGCTTGAATTTTTCTCGTTCCACTTATGACCATTTTGTCTTCATCGGAAGGGATATATCACTATTCTTATTGCCGATGTGGTTGATATCATTATCGATGTGGTTGATATCATTATCACCGGAACTGTTGATTAATACATTGCTCTTATTAAAAGAGAATTGTCCTCCACCATTGAAATTACAGATTTGGGTCTTCTTCAGTATTTTCTTGCAGTTGAAATTTCTAGTTCTGCCAAAAAATTGTGATTTCCCAGTGTAAATACGTCATGAATATCCTTAGTGACGTTGGATCCTAATTATGATATTCATAAGAATGATTCTTCTAATCTTGAAAGAAAGTTGGACTTCTAATGCATTGTGGGGAAATTAATTTACTTCACTATCACCAGGCTAGACAGCTCATTTGTTGTTGGATTGGTTAGTTAATTTATGCACAATTCTAAAGTTCATTATTACAAAGCTACTCTTCAAATATTAAGTATTTAAAAGGGGGTCTGGTAAAAGACATTATTTATCAAAATCATGGTCATCTTATAGTTCACGACTACTCTGTCACTGATTGGACGAAAGATGATTTGGTTCCTCTTTTGATAGAAGGTTTACTAGTGGATATACTATCTTCTATCTTGGAGGTGAAAATCTTATTTTATGGAGGAGTAAGAAGTAAAATGTTGTTGCTCGATCATCTGCTTAAACAGAATATCGAGCCATTGCCATTACACCATGTAAATTAATATGGGTTAAATTGATTTTGAGCGACATGGGATTTTTTATCAAGGAGGCCATAAACTTACACTGTGATAACCAAACATTTGTCCACATTGCTAACAATCTCGTCTTTCATGAGAGGACTAAACATATAGAGATCGATTGTCATTGTGTGGGGAAAAATTCAGAGCCAAATTATTACTATTGTGTTTGTTCCTACTGGGGCTCAAATGACTGATATGTTTACCAAAGATGTTTCTGGTAATTTCTTCGCACTCACCCTCTCATGCTTGGAGTGGTGAATGCTTATGGTGTTACCTTAGGGGTGAGAGTGTTAAAAGGCAAGCTACCTTAAACTCACCGAGTGGTGACCACAACTCAAGAAGTGGCTAGGGCTTCTTTTATTTCACCAGTGTGCCTATCAGGTGGATATACAAAGGGAATATTTGGAACCTAAATGTACATTCTCCTCAGCAGTATGTGTGTTTTGTATCGCGCATGTTACTCATGCACGACCGTACAATTTATTGACATGACTGACCAATAAGATCATGAATGAAAATGTCTATCAAATTATGTAATATAATAATTATGACAAACAATGAAATTAAACCCCTTCTCGTTTATTGTTACTGAACACTCATTAAATCCCTAAAAACAAAAGAAAACTCTCATATTATAAGAACAAGCCGGCCTCCTATTGAAACGATAGCTTTGCAAAATTAAAGAAACAAAGAACTTATCTCTGTTTTTTGGAAGCCATCCCTGACACCGCCCTACCTCGTTGTTTGCTCTAGTTCTTGCTCTCATCTCAATGAAAATCGTCTTCCTCGCCCAACGTTGCCGCCAGAAAGCTTCCTTGACTCTAGTGACCCCACCCACGTCTGCTACCGGTGGAATTGCCGACTCCTCCGTTAGGTTTCCCCCTTCTTGTCTCTAGTAGCCATTACAACCGTACTCGCCGTCACATTCGACTACATCCCTGGTCTTTGACGACCAGTCTTCCCCATTCTATAATGAAACTGACGCCCTGTAGGATCCATAGGCCCAACATCCAACCCGTTGTTTCTCCACAGAACCCGTTTGAGCCTCGTCTTTTAGTCACCCTTTGTTTCCTTACAGGGATCGAAGCTTTCTTCTCTAATGGTTGAAACTTGTTCAACCCTCCTCTACACGAGTCTTCCTTTCCCATTTTCTCGAGTACCACACCAAGCTCGATGTTTCTTCATTGTTCTATAACCCGATGTTTAACTCTTTCTCCTCTCATTACTCATATCATGCTAGTTTAATTTTCTGCTTAAATGTGTATGATCTTTAAAATCTAAAGCTTGTCCTTTGGTTGTCATTTTTACTTGTTTGTCGTTAGTTTGAAAATTTTGTTGGTCTTCTTTCATTAAAATGCCTATGAATGAATTTGTCGTGGTGTTGAATATGAACAAATGTTAGCCCTTTATGCGCGTTGGTGAACCCTAGCTCGAATGTCGCGCGATATTGCTCGTGAAGTCTCACTTGCGCCGCATTATTTGAAAAGATCTCAGATTTATTAATTAAAATCAAATCTCAATTTTTGGGTTACATCAATTTGTTATCAGAGCAGTTTGATTCATTTCTATCGTGAATCAAACTAGGGGCGGACCCACATAGGGCCTATTATGGGCGACCGCCCTCACTGGTTTTTAAAAATATCATTTATCAATAGTAGAATGCGTAGTTTATTTTTTTGATAGATATAAAATATACATATATATTCATGAATAAATTCAAACAAGTCTCTTAGCAAAGTTGGTAGAGTGTTTGATATCTAATTATATGATTATGGGTTCAAGTCCTATGCATGTCATATTTATTTATCATTTTATTTTCTAACACATTTATTTATCATTTTATTTCATAACATATTTATTTAGCATTTTTTCCTACACATTTATTTGTCATTTTATTTTTTATGTATGCCACATTTATTTATTTATTTTTCAGATATAATTCGAAGTAGTAATAGTTTCATTTTATTTTTTGATATTTTTCGTACACCGCCCACACAGAGAAAAAACTACGGTCTGCCACTGAATCAAACAATCCGTTTTTTTATTAGAACAAACAAACTGTTGTGCTTTAATGAGTTTGCAAAAAGAAAACATTTTTATTTGAATTAAGTTATTAAGAAAAAACCTTTTAACTTCTCTCGTTAAAAATATTTAAGGTCTTTAAAAAAAGGGTAAAGTACTCGACACATTCTTTAGAGTTTATTAGAAAGATATTTTGCCTCTGTAACTTTCAAATGGACTATTGCAGCCCTTAAATAAATTATTATAAAGTAAATAAAAAAATTAAATATTATTTATATGAAATTTCTTATTTACCCTTTATATTATGCAAATTAAATTTGTTTAAAGTATAATTTTTGTTATTTAAAATTAAAATTAAAATGATAGGCATGAGGTCATGAACTCTTGTCATTTGTGAGAAAAGATAAATACCAACCATTATATACCAATTGAATTTTTAAGGATGGATGCATTGTTTTTTATATTACTTTATAAGAAATTTAATTTCTTGTAACAAATCTGTTGAAGAAATGAGTTTAATTTATATTATTTTTTTGTGGATGAATTGCACGTAGGTGCAAACATTTTATCTCGTTGCTGAAATTTTTCCCTTTGTGATTGCAGTATTCAGTTGTCAAGTGAACGTTTGGAGATTTATGTATTTTGCTTATAGATTCATTCTGAAGCTTAACTCGGTCGAACTATCTACAGAATATAATATTCAATTGTGAAATTTTATTTTTAAAATGGGGTGGAATTCTACAGCTCATACCCCCAATGATTGGGGACTATATGGGTTCTGTTGTTGTTGTGGAATTCTACAGCTCGTCTCCTTCCCACGTGGCCAGCACAAGAATCCTTCATTTTCAATCCACATTGATTAATAACATAAAGCTCAGGTCAACTCTTATAAAAAAATCCTCTTTTATGAAAATTCAATTGGCATAATGATTTGTGTTTAAATTTTTTCTCAAAGGGCTAAGATTCAAGATCCATGCCCATCTTTTTAATTTCAATTCCCAATTAAAGAATTATTTATTCTTTTAAACTAATTTTAATTTACATAATATAAATGATAAAAATGGAATTTCATATAAAGTTTATTTTATTTTTATTTATTTGCTTTAACATAATTTATCCTACTTTTGAAATTATAGGGGTTACAACAGTCCATTTCAAAGTTACAGGGGGCCAAATGTCTTTCTTCTAAACTATAAGGGTGCCACATTTACTTTACCCCAAAAATCAAGTCATTTTAGGTCTTTTAAATTTGAATATTTTCTCGTTTTTAGAAAAAGAAAAAAATTATTGCTATTTTAAATCAGGGTTTTTGTGTTTGAAATCAAGTTCTATTTTCAATGAAAATTTGAGTAAGACCGTTTAGATACTATCGTCATTGACTTGACCTAATACATGAGTGATTTGATGAAAGCAGTCGCAACCCTCACTGCCAATATGGGTGACATAGGGCACGTAATGAACAACCCGTGCACATTTATTAATAACATAGAGGCCACCACCGTACACCTAGGAGGAGTGCCTTACCATATCCCTAGACACGAGGACCACATCCCTAGACCTGCCTAGCTTGCGCATCCAAGCTTAAACTCCACAGCCAACCACATTAGGATGTTTTAGTTAAGTTAGATGCAGACGATTTTGAGGGCCATGTAGAGCCCGAGAGATGTTTGGATTGGTGTGAACGCATAGAGAGATTTTTGACATGGAAACAAATGCCCATGCATCATCAAGTATAGTATGTCACCCTTAGGCTTAAAGGGATCAACACTAGTTTGGTGTGTCCAAAATTTATATTGAAGATTCTACGACTTTCGCCAAGATAGACCATCTGTAGATGATTACAGCCGCGAGTTCTTAGTGTTGTAGTCTAGGTTAGATCTTTGTGAGGAAGCTAATATGACGATTTCCCGCTATCTGAATGAGCTTTGTTATGTTATTCAGGACCAACTCGAGTTATATGACTATAGAGATTTAGGTAAAGTATCTAGTAGAGCCGTAGAGTGGAGTCCTCACTACTTAAAATAAACATCTGGGCTTAGATCTACTGATATACTTGCTTCGAGCTCCACCAACACGACCCCCACCAATTGGATTTTAGATCCCTTGTGTCCTCATGTCACTACCGGGACCCGTCTCCTTCCATTGACCCACCCGGGTATAGGAGATCATTGGGTTTAAGCCCAACACTAGAGTATTCTGATGCTTCATGTGTATAGATTTTGGACACAAATCATCTGAGTGTCCGCGATGCCACTTTGTCGCTATTGCTGATTTTCCCTATGGACATGAGCCTGAATATGGAGTTCTCCTTAGCGACTCCAAACCTGCACCTGAGCCCGAGTCGGAGAGCATCATAAATGTTAAAGGGGAACAACTCGAACACTTAGTTTGTGTCCTTCACTGTAACTTGGTTTCCCCTAGCGAAACCTCTGATATTTATTTTCGGAGAAATGATTTTTCCGCACTGCTTGCGCATTTCGGGACAATTTTGTTCCATCATCATTAATTGCTTCAGTATGGAGATTTTTGTTTCTCAATCTATGACCCGAGACGCACCCCTTAGAGCAACACCCATACAACTTATTTGGGGTTAGTAGTCATTTGGTTATGCTTGTTACCTATAGTTATCTCGTAGAGTTTTCCATAGAGAACACATACCATGATACTGTTTTGTGTCATGCCACCCGTATCGATGTTTGTCACATGCTATTAGGACGATCATGGCAATACGACAGACACGTCATGTACAATGGTGTGAGGAACTCTCATTCCTTTGATCACCACAGACGCAAGATTGTTCTTCTTCCCCAAAGGAGCGGCCTTGTCCCAAGGATACCTGAAAAGACCTCGACATCATCTGACTCACCACCTCAGATTCCTCTATGCCACTTTAATTCACTGCCACACTTATGTCTAAATCCCCGCTCCAGAAAGAAGCACATAAATCTGACTTGTCATTCATCTTAGATGACCCCGAAGTTCCACCTTATATGGATTTTGTATGTGGCGATCACACTTTTAATTCACCTTATCCTCTGATTATTGGTGAGAACAATGAGTTTCATCGTCTTGTTATCGACTTATTTAGGCTTAGCCATATTTGGAGAATGAAGATAATCCCTAGGATTTTCACTCCAAATAAGGACACGTTTTAAATGTCCTCTCAATAAAATTTTAACTAGTAGATTTAGGATCAATTTTAAATTTTGTAGCGCCATTTAGAATCTAGCATGTGATATCATTGAATGGTTGATTTTGATTTAGTAGACGCTAGTAGCTGTCCAACTAGAGAGTGTATAATGCATTATGATTTAATGATTCCACGGGTTGATCATGCTTACTTCCTGCTTTGCTTCTTCGTTTCACCCTCTCTCTCACTTTGTGGTGTCTGCTTATGCAATGCTTTGGTTTTTATTTACCATTTAAATATTTTGCATAAAATTATGACCAGCTGTTTACGAGAATCTTCGAAAAATTATAATTCAATGGTTGATTGTTGTTGGGGATTATATTTTTTCGATGGAGATTGGTTTTTTGCATCTTTCAGGAAAGAGGGTTTGGATACAGGTGATGAGCTGCAACGAAGGTTCCATCCTTTGTCCCATTATCTACTATTGGCGTGAATTTATCTCAACTCATTTATCTCATCACCTGCAGCGAAGATTCCATCCTTTGTCCCATTATCTACTATTGGCCTGAATTTATCTCAACTCATTTATCTTTTTTGCTTATCTTGGAAGAGTTTGTTCGAGTCTTGATTACTCAACAAGAGAGCTGTGGTAAAGCATTTTTCAAATTGATGCTTGGATATTTCAATGGTAGGTTTCATCATATTCTTGATGGAATAGAGTTCTTTCAGCCCCTGGAGAATTGATGCAACCTTAGTTGTTGTGTGGGGCTGCTTTGTGCACCGAACTGCCCTTTTTTACCACATTTTTTGTAGTGCATGTATTAGCACATGTTTATGTTTTTTATTTTTTGCGTATGTGTTTTGTATCGTACCTATCACTCACGCATGGTTGTACGATTTATTGGCGTGACCAACCAATAAGTCCATGTATGAAAGGTCCGTCAAATTAAGTAATGTGATAATTGAGGCAAATAATGAAATTAATTCCCTAAAACGAACAATTTATATTATTATTTTAAAAAATCTGAATTTAAATATTTTACCCTATGTTTTAATTTCAGATTAATTTAATCAGTGGAGGAATCTTAAAAAGTCTTAATGGTCAAGTCCATTCCCCTTACTGCTTGGTAACCCCCTCTGCTTTATTGTTACTTAACGCCCTTATTAAATCCCCCAAAATAGAGGAACCCCCATATTATAAGAACCGGCCCCCTCCCATCAACACGGTAGCTTAGCAAAATTGTAGAAACATAGAACTTTTCTCTGTTTCTTTGGAAGCCAGCCTGACACTTCCTTCCCTCGTTGTTTTCCCTAGTTCCCACTCCCAGCTCGATTACAATCGCCCTCGTCGCCCGACATCGCCGCTAAATGGCCTCCCTGACTCCGACGACCCCACCCTCGTCTGCTACCGGTGGAATCAACGTCTCCTCCGTTGAGTTTCCTCTTCCCGTCTCCAGTAGCCGTTCTACCTAAACTCGTCGCCGCCTTCGATGACATCCCTGGCCTTCGACGACTAGTCTTCATCAATTCTCCAACGAAATCGATGCCTGCCAATCGGATCTAGTGCTCCATCATCTGACCTGTTGTTTTTCCTCCGAACCCATCCGAGCCTCGGAACCGTCCGAGCCTCTTGCCTTGCATCCACCCTCTGCCTCCTTAGAGGAGTTGAAGCATTCTTCTCCATTGTTTGAAACATGTTCAACTTTCCTTTACCCAAGCCTTTCTTTCTGACTTTCTTAAGTACCAGACCAAGATCGATGATTCAGTGGGATGAAGAGAATAATTTGATGGCGAGGATGCTCCGCCAGTTGCTCGTGCCGACATGGATCTCTCTTGTGCTCGCCGCCGCTACATGTTCGAGGATATTGGCGGTCGTTGCCGCAACCGTCGTCGCCTCCATCACATGGACCCCTCATTTGATTGCCGCCGCTACATGTTCGTTGATTTTGATGACCGTTGCCGCAAGCTTGAAGGTTGGGACTAAGCCACGACACCCTCCGCCATAGCCGCGTCAAAATCCCTGCCGCATCTACGCCTGAAATTATAATTTTATTACTTAATTTCTGCATTTTAATTTCAGCATTTTACACTTAATTTCAGCATTTTATTTTGTTCAATATGGCCTATGTTTAGCCATGGTTAGTGCATTAGTGGCTAGGATTTATTTGCTTAGGATGAAGGGTGATGATGGAGTGAGGTGTAGTATTTATATATATGTATGTGTGAGGGAGAAAATAGAATTGAAGAAGATAAAAAAAATTAACCCTAAGAAGGATTCGGCTTGCTCCAGCCCCCTCCCCGACTTTTCTCGGCCTGGCCGAAACCCGACGCCCTGGACAACCCGCCGACCTGCTGCTGCCGCCGCCCCTTTGGGCTGCTCCTTGCTGCTCCGGCGACCTCCAACCTCCTCCGGTGTGACTCCGAAGAAGGCGGCTCGGTTCTTCCTCATCCGGTGCGATTCCGGTGACCCGTGGAAGTGCGACTCTTCCACCGTTATCTTGCTCCTCCCCCTCCTCATCTCCTCTCCAACTTCTGGTTTGGGTAACGATTTCCTATCCCCTCAACATTGTGTGATTTCATCTTGCATTTGTGAGTGTATTGGAGACCTTGGATTTCATATTTTATCCTAAATGTTGAATTAATTTGCATATGAAAATCTGAAATTGTTATTGTGTTCATATCCGATTTTCGCGAAGATTTCCGTAAGGATAGGTCCCCTTGGACGTTTGCAAGCCGGGGTTTGTGTAGCCTTTGGTTTCGAGCGGATCAAGAGGATTTGGTATATCCTCGTATGATTTTGTTTTGAGGGTTGTAGCTTGGACTATTTTCCGAATCGAAGCTTTAGTCCGGAGCGCCCTCGTTGTGGATGGAAATGATGTGTTGCGATGTTAGATGTATGGTTAGGATATGCTATTAGTGGATGTGTATGTTCATGCAGGTTTGGGTGGAAACTTCCCATTTGTGAGATCGCGCAATTACAAACGAAATGCTGCCGAAATTTCCAACTTTACACGCGCACCACGTGTTCGTTGAAATGCCTCTTAGGTTATTTTAGATGCTCGTTTGGTGTTCGCTCAAATTCCCCTTAGGCTTTCAGTTTTGTTATTTTCAGTTTTAGCTTCGCGTAGGGGTAGCCTGCATCATAATTGCTTGATTAAACTAAGTTTTTTACTTATACATATATATGAGTAGGGCATAAAACACAAGTACCACAATACCCCTACAACGAGATAAAGTAAAAACAACTTGACAAATATGATTTGACTAATTACAACTCTCCCCCTCAAGTTGAACGGAAAACATATTTCATCTCAAGCTTCTGGATATCATCAGCAAAAACATCGCATCCCAAACTCTTGGTGAACACATTGGCAAGTTCGTTTTTGGACTGAACGAACCGAGTGACAACATTTTCTTTATCGAGATAGTCCTTGATAAAGTGTCGATCCACCTCCACATGTTTAGTCCTATTATGTTGAACGAGGTTATGAGCTATGATGATCGCAGTCTTATTGTCACAGTATTAGGAGATATGGCTATTTTCCTAGAGCCCTTGATCATGAAGCATGGTATATACCCAAAGACCTTCACAGAGGCCTTGATACATTGCATAATACTCAGCCTCACCACTAGATCTAGCAACCACATTCTGCTTCTTACTCATCCATGTCACTAAATTTCTTCCAACAAAGATACAGTAGCCAGTAGTGGATTTCCTGTCATCACGATATCTAGCCCAATCAGCATCAGTAAAAACTTTAATCTTTAAGTGATTGTTCCTTGAGAACAAAAGGTCACGACCAAGAGCCTTCTTCTAGTATCGCAATACATGATATGCTGCCTCTTGATGTTTGATCCTAGGGGCATGCATATATTTACTTAAGATACCAACAACATACGTGATTTCAGGACGGGTGTGAGATAGATATATGAGTCTCCCAACCAATCTATGACAGCTTGAAGTATCCATGCGATCACCATCACTATTCTCATCGATCTTATGATTCTCCTTCAGAGGAGTATTTGCAGGGGCACAACCGAGCATTCCAGTTTCTTTTAAAAGGTACAGGATATACTTCTATTGAGAGATAAAGATACCTTGGTTCAACCGAGTCACCTCAATACCCAAGAAGTATTGTAATCTTCCTAAGTCTTTCACCTTAAACTCAGCAAATAAAAGAGCCTTAAAGTTACTAATCTCCTCAGTGTTATTGCCTGTAATCACAATGTCATCTACTTAGACAATAAGGACCACAATCTTTTAGTTGTTTTTGCGGATAAACATAATGTGATCAGATTGCCCCTGCTTATAACCGAACTTTTTCACTGACTTGAGAAATTTGCCAAACCATGCCCTTGAAGACTGTTTCAACCCATATAAAAATTTCCCCAAGCGACAAAAAAGACCTTTCGCCCCTTGTTTTACGAAGCCATGAGGGAATTTCATGTATACTTCCTCATCAAGCTCATCATGGAGGAAGACATTCTTAACATCCAGTTGATGAAGATCCCATCATAAGAAAGCAACACATGATAGAAGAACTCGTATGGAATCCATCTTTGCTATGAGAGAAAAGGTCTCCTGATAGTCAGCTTCTCGAGTCTGAGTGTATCTTTGAGCAACTAGCTGAGCTTTGTATCGTTCAATCTTACCATCTTGATTTTGCTTAACCCAGAACACACACCGTGATCCAATGGCTTTCTTCCTTAGGGGAAGGGAGATGTCACATGTATGACTCTTGTCCAAGACAGACATTTCTTTCTCCATAGACTGTTTCCAAACCGGTATACCCAATGCTTCCTGCTACGTCTTAGGAATGGAAACCAAAAATAATGAAGAAACAAAGGTCTGATGGATTGGGGTAAGATGATGATAAGCAACATGATTTGAAATAGGATGTTGAGTGCTTATGTCTTTACATTTCAGCAAATCAAGAGGATCATCACTAGAATCTGAGTCTGAAGGGGCACTGGTAGAGGTGGAACACTAGCAGCTTACTTCTTCGGTTGGCGATAGTGGTATATATATGAAAGAGGAGGAATCAAAGAATGAAGCGGAGGAACTTAGATAGGGGGTGATAAAGGTACCTGGATGAGAGGAACATGGATCGAAGACTGAGCGGGGGATGAAAGGAATAAGAGGACGAGGAGGATCAACAACAATGATCGTCTATCTTTCTCCGACGAAGAGAGTGAGTCAGATCTGAATAATAAGATTCCTCCTCTCTAAAAGTAACATCCATGTTATAGAAAAAACACCTGGAAGGAGGGTGGTATCACTAATATCCTTTCGCGGTGAATGAATAATCGATAAAGACACAACGTTGAGCCCGAAGGTCAAGTTTGTCCCTATGAGACTGATGAACATGCACAAAACATACACACTCAAATACACGGGGTGACAAATGAGAGGTATGAACAATAGACATAGAAGAGAGACGAGTAATAGGAGTGACATAATCTAAAACACGTGAGAGAAGACGATTAATTAGATGAGAAGCTGTGAGGACATCATCACCCCAAAAAGATTTGGGAAGATGTCTAGTGTGAAGAAGACAATGTGCCACCTCAAGGAGGTGGCGATTCTTCCGTTCAACAACGTCATTTTGTGTGGAAGTGTGAACACATGTGGTTTGATGTAAGATACCATGATTGGTGAGTTACGAGCCAAACAAACCACGATCGTATTCCCTCCCATTGTCACTACCATGGACACAATTTTTGTCATCAAATTGGGTCTGTACCATCTTATGAAAATTTTGAAAACAAGAAAACATGTCACTTTTTTTCTTTAGCAAATAGATCCAAGTGGTTCTCAAAAAACTGTCATTAAAGGTGACAAACCAACAAAAACCAGATAAAATAGTCACATGGGAAGGACCCCATACATCAGAATGTATGATAGAAAAATGAGTGTCACTAGTAGAAGCTAAATGCACAGAGTTGTGTCGAACATGCTTAGACATAGCACATACATCAAAAGATAAACTTTTAATAAAGGGCAAGAAAGCTGGAAATAGTTTGTAAAGATAAATGAAGGATGGATGTCCAAGGCGAAGATGTCATCGTCGAAGATCCGCAGTAGTGACAGTAGTCTATGTGAGAGCACAAAATGGTAGATGGGTATCCACTACCCAGTTAGTATAAGCCATCATGGTTCTTACCACTGCCAATTGTCCGTTTTATTCATAGTTCTTGAAAAAGGGTTTTTTGCATATTTCACGTCACGGGTCGAGATTGGGCGTTCTGTCGGCTAGCTATGTCTCGAGAAATTTCATCCCCTGTTTGGCCTAAACATACCAAGTCAACTATGAAAATCTAATCAATTTCCTCTTCCATATTTCCTTGCGTTCTTAGTACCTTCTTTTTTGGCCTAGATCATTACATTCATGCTTTAAATTAAGAAATATGTCCATGAACTGGAGTTATAGTAGATTTTTGTTAAATGTTTCTAAAATTTTATGGTTGATTTTTGAGCTTAGAAATTCTTTAGATAAATAAATTAGGCCGCTGGATGTGGTTGACTAATTTGCTTGTGTCCCAAAGCCGTTCAAGATTTGTTCAAGGAAATATATTTTCTTGATGATGTGGTAACTTGGACTACTTATATTTAGGCAATTTAGTTGGAAAATGCTTTTATAGAAATCCTAAATCTACTCTGTATATCGTTCACCAGGGCATGTTTGAGATCATCTCTCTTTTTGGTACACTAGCATATACTAAAGCTGGCGGTACATCTTCAAGAACTTGCGGACTAGGCATCTGCCTATCTCGCGTCGATGGCCATGTCGTGGGCGGGGGCGTTGAGGGACCTTTAATGGCTGCTGGTCCCGTACAGGTATTGTATTCACATTATCTTCTTATTTTTAACCATATTTTTGTATTTGAAATTTAATCCTGCCAAGCAGGTGATTGCTGGTTCCTTCTTGATTAATATTAACACAGATTTCAGTGCCTCCGCAAATGCGGATGGTTTCACGAATAAAGTATCAACAGAAGCAACCACCGCTGCAGAGTTTGCACCACCCATTGGCATGGAGTCCATCTTAGGGTCTTCTAGAAGGATTACTTCTTCCGCAGGAAGCGATGAGCATCAAAGCATGGGAGGAGGTTATCACTTGTTTCACTCGCGACCCTTTTTCTTATCACCAGAGTGGGAAGGTTTGTTCTTTTCCTGTGGTTCTATTTTTCATCATGCATGATTGAATTAAACTTGCATAGAAAAGTATTGCCCATAATCTAAATAGCTAGGCATTTAGGCTCTGTTTGGGACAGCTCTAGCGGATGGAGAAGTTGCTGATGGAGAAGTGCTCTTAGAAAGAGCTCTCAGAAAAGCTTTACAGATAGAGCTGTAGGCTGTTTGGTAGAAAAATGAGGCTCAAAATAATAGGGTTTGGAATCCGAAGAGATCTAGTAGAGGAGGAAGGCTCCAAATGGCCGGAGGAGGCTCTAAATCGCCCGAGGCTGACGGAAACTTGGCTGGCCGGATGGAGGCGAGGTCGTCGGGGGCTCGAAATGGCCAGAGGAAGGCCGTCAGGGGCTTGAAATGGCCGGAGGAAGGCCGTCAGGGGCTCAGAATCGCCGGAGGAAGGCCGTCAGGGGATCAGAATCGCCGGAGGAAGGTCGTCGGGGGCTCGGAATCGCCGGAGGAAGGCCGTCCGGGGCTCGGAATCGCCGGAGGAAGGACGCTGGGGGCTCGAAATGGCCGGAGGAAGGACGTCGGGGGCTCAGAATAGGGGTGAGGAGAGGCGGATCGGGAGTTTGGGAAGAGGAGAGGAGAGGCGCGACGAGGAGCGCTTTTTAGAGCGCGGAATGCGGCCCCTGGGAAGATTCCGGGAGTTGAGGGAAAGAGTGATTTTTAGATAAGCGATTTTTAAAAAGCTTTGAAAACAAACACCGAAAAAACAGCTCTGGCGGCTGAATAGAGATTTTTCAGCCGATAGAGTTGCGCCAAGCAGAGCCTTAGTCGCTGATTGGGAGTGTTATGGTTACCCTCGAGCAGACCCCCTCGCATGAGCTATAAGTTCTCACATGAAAGCCACCTTGTATGCTCATCATATGCACGGACATATATTTTGTAATTAATTACTTAATATTAATTAATATTGATTTAATTGTATTAATTAAAAATGTTACTGAGTGTAAAATATATTTCTTGTCTAGTAAAAGAGGGGTCCTCCTCTATATATAGAGGAGGATTACATAACACGCTACGCAAATAAAATAACATATCGTAACACTCCCCCTCAAGTTGGATGTGAGATATTAATCATGCCCAACTTGATTACAATCCTATCAAAGTTACTTTCATACAAACCCTTTGTGAGAATATCCGCAAGTTGCCTTTCTGAGGGAACAAAAGGAGTACACACGACTCCTTTTTCGATGTTTTCTTTGATGAAATGACGGTCCACCTCAATGTGCTTGGTCCGGTCATATTGGACTGGATTGTGGGCAATGCTGATAGCGGCTTTATTGTCACAATATAGCCGGATTGGTGTCTCTTCCACAAGGCCTAAGTCACTCATCAAGGAACGTAACCAAAGGCCTTCACATACGCCGTGTGCCATAGCTCGGAATTCTGCTTCGGCACTTGACCGAGCCACTACCTGCTGTTTTTTACTTCTCCAAGTGACTAGATTCCCACCAATTAGGGAACAATACCCGGAAGTTGATCTCCGATCATCAATGGACCCAGCCCAATCTGCATCAGTGTAAACCTCAATATCCAGGCAAGAGTTAGGAGAGAAAAGGATCCCACTCCCCGGAGAAGATTTAAGATAACGAAGGATCCGATGGGCAGCATCAACATGGTTGGTCTTTGGAGCATGCATGAACTAGCTGATAACACCAACTGCGTAGGAAATGTCAGGGCGAGTATGTGAGAGGTAAATCAGTCTTCCAACTAGCCTCTGAAATGCTGGAACATCATCAATGGACTTTCCATCTTTCCCCAATTTGTGATTAGCTTCAATCGGGGTGTTGACAGGCTTACAACCACTCATCCCTGTTTTTTCAAGGAGGTCCAAGGTATACTTTCTCTGCGAAATAAAGATCCCGTGATTAGACCTGTCCACCTCAATTCCCAAGAAGTATCTAAGTTTTCCCAGGTCCTTGACCTCAAACTCACTTGCCAATTTTTGTTTCAGGATCTTGATTTCTTCCACATCATTGCCAGTGATCACGATGTCATCAACATAGACAATGAGAATCGTGAGTTGGGTGGCCCTCTTCTTGATGAACAAGGTATGATCCGCATTACTCTGGTGATATCCAAATGAGACCATAGCTTTGTGGAATCTTCCAAACCAAGCACGGGGAGACTGTTTCAGGCCATATAGGGCCTTCTTTAATTTGCACACCTTCCCTTCAGAGCCGCTAGATATAAGACCTGGGGGAAGGGTCATATACACTTCCTCATCAAGGTTCCCATGGAGAAATGCATTTTTAACATCAAGTTGACAAAGGTCCCACTCTTTGCAGGCAGCGCAGGATAATAGAACCCTGATAGTGTTCATCTTTGCTACTGGGGCAAAGGTTTCCTGGTAATCCACCCCGAAGGTCTGAGTATAGCCACGTGCCACCAACCGTGCTTTACATCTTTCGATCACTCCCTGAGGATTCTGTTTAACCGTGAACACCCATTTGCACCCAACGGTCTTCTTCCCAAAAGGAAGCTGCACCAAATCCCAGGTGTGGTTCTTCTCAAGGGCCATCATTTCCTCAAGCATTGCCCCTTTCCACTCGGGGATCCCAATAGCTTCCTGCCAGGACGAGGGTATAGTGATGGAAGCCAGGGAAGATATAAAGGTCTTGTGGGCAGTGGAGAATGAGTCATAAGACACATAATTTGAGAGGGGATGCTTAGTGCAAGATCTGATACCTTTTCGGAGAGCAATGGGAGCATCAGATGAACCTGATTCCGGATCCAATGATTGATCTGGTCGAATGGCGTGGTCTTGTGTGCTTGGCCCTTTGGACCGCCGAGAGTACACCTGCAAGGAAGGCACAGTCGGGCAGATGGGTGGAGGAGGCACATAGGAGCTCACTTCCCGAGGTAAAGACTCCCCCTGAAGTGAGGGATAATAAGGTGGAGGAACCGGTAAGGGAGTAGTAGGGGAAGGAGCAGAGGTGGTGTCAGCTGTAGGGGCATAATATGACTCATACTCATGGAAAGTAACATCCATGGAAACAAATACCTTCCGGGTAGGAGGATGAAAGCATTTGTAGCCCTTTTGCGTCGCAGAATAACCAATGAAGACACAACGGAGGGCCCGCTGGTCAAGTTTAGAAGGGCGAGGATGATGAATATGAACAAAGCAGACACACCCAAACACCTTAGGAGGAAGTGTCGAGGGTGTGAGGTGTAGAGCACCCAGAGGGGTATCATTCCCAAGGACGGGCGTGGGCATGCGATTAATAAGGTAGGCCGCGGTAAGGACAACATCACCCCAGTAGTATTTAGGAAGATGCATGGTGGATAAAAGACAACGGGCAACCTCCAACAGATGTCGGTTTTTTCGCTCGGCAACACCGTTCTGAGCGGGAGAATAGGGACAAGTAGTTTGGTGGAGAATACCGTGATCGGCAAGGTAGTGAGAAAAGTGGGAATCGATATATTCCCGACCGTTGTCACTACGGAGAATTTGGATGTCTGTGTGAAATTGAGTGGAGACCATTTTGTGAAATCGTTGAAAAGTAAGAAAAACATCATTTTTGTTCTTGAGTAGATACAACCAGGTGGTACGAGAAAAACAATCAATAAATGAAACAAACCAAGCACAGCCAGAAATAGATTGAACAGGATAAGGTCCTCAAACATCAGTATGAATAACAGAAAAAGGAACAGAACTAGGTAAAGAAATATGACTGAAAGCATGACGCTTATGTTTACTAGTAGCACACACATCGCACAAAAAGGAATTAAGAACAGTAGTAGAAACATGCGGAAACAACAATCGCATCACAAAAATAGAGGGGTGGCCCAGCCGACAATGCTGAGAATAGAGCGGATGAGAAGAAGCAGATAGGAGAGCCCGAGGTGGTGTCGCCGTTCCAGAGTCAAGCACATAAAGACCATTGACCAAGCTACCAGAGCCAATCACCTTCCCCGTCGTCAGGTCCTGAAAAACACAAGAGGAAGGAAGAAATGTGACCGAGCAATTCATTGAGTTTGTTAAATGACTAATGGACAGTAAATTGCTGGTAAAACTGGGCACATGAAGGACCGAAGACAAGAGGGGGGAGGAACATGAGATGGAACCCTTGCCGGCAATGGAGGAGAGGGAACCATCAGCAATACTCACCTTATCCCGGCCAGACAGGGGAGTATAAGAAACAAAACCTGAAGCGGAGCCGGTCATGTGATCAGTTGCCCCGGAATCAATAATCCACTGCGGAGAGGTCATGGACTCAGCAGAGTGCGCACCGGGAGTCCCAGTGTGAGCATAAGAAGAGGAGGATAAGGCAGTCGGCTCGGTCGTGAGACCCTGCATCATACGACGGAGAGCAAGCATCTCTTCCGCCGAGAAGGAGCCAGTAACAGCATAGGGATCAGGTCCAGAGGAGACGTCCACAGAAGCATCAGTGAGATGAGCCGAGCGAGGAAAGGTATGGCGACTGGAAGTCCTGCCAGAACCTCGGCCGCCACGAGTGGCACCACCCCTTGGTGGCGGGAAACCATGGAGTCGAAAGCAAGTATCTCTGGTATGACGATTCTTCCCACAGTAATCACAGACCAGGTGATCTTTGTCAGGACCTCTCATCTTAGCATCATGGGGCGGACGAACACCAAGTATGGAAGAACCAGCAACAAGAGCAGAACTCTCCGGAAGGGAGTCAGGAACCAAAGACTGTCGACGATCAAACTCCTGCTGCACAAGACTGTAGACCTCAGGAAGGGATGGAAGCAAAGTACGACCCAAAATCTGAACACTGATCTGGTCAAAGTCCCGATGAAGCCCATGAAGAAACTCAAAAATCCGATTGCGCTCCTCCCGGGCACGAACCATGGCTTCATCAACCGGACTGGTGAAAACGAGCGGATCAAAGTGATCGTACTCCTGGTATAACTGAGTAAACTCCAAGTAGTATACAGACGGAGGGCGGTCACTTTGGCGAAGTAAGGAGATCGGCGGCGCAGCTGAAAGATCTGAGCAGCATTGCCCCGCCGAGAGTAAGTAGCCTCAGCACGTCTCCAAATATCAGCAGCGGTGTCAAGAAACAAGTAGTTGCGAGCAAGAGCCTCCTGCATAGAGTTGGTAAGCCATGACATAACAAGAGAGTTTTCCGAATCCCAAGTAATCCATTCAGGAGACGACGTCGCTGGAGCCGGAATCTGACCAGTGACATAACCGAAGAGACGACGGCTCTTGAGTGCCAAAGTAATGGACCGAGACCAGGACAGATAATTGGAGTCATCCAAACGAATAGAGGTGATTTGAGGCGTATTTTGATAATGTCCACCACGGAGAGGGGCCGGCAGAACGGGTACCGCGGCGGGAGGAGTGGCCGAATCTGAGATGTCAGACATCGTGGCTCGAGAATAGAAATCTGGAGACCACTAGGGGATCCGCAAACAGCTGTCTAGGAGGGGCATACCCGCATCAAACCGAGGAGGAGAATAGAAATCCACCCCATAAATCTCTGGAGGAGGAAACGGCACCGGAGAAGGGCAGAAAAAAAAGGGAATCAATGCATTGAAGACCGGTGCCGGAAGTAATCACTGGAAGCAGCGCAGAGGAGACGCCGGAACGCGCGACGCGCAGAGGAGAGCGCTGGAACTCGCGACCTGGAACGCCGGAGGCGCTGGAGCGCACGATGCGCGACGCGCAGAGAGGACGAGCGCGAGCGGCGGAGAGGACGAGCGCCGAATCCAGCGGCTAGGGCATCGCGCCTGCCTCTGATACCAAGTTACTGAGTGTAAAATATATTTCTTGTCTAGTAAAAGAGGGGTCCTCCTCTATATATAGAGGAGGATTACATAACACGCTACGCAAATAAAATAACATATCGTAACAAAAAATATTCTATAATTTCTTATTATGCGTGCCCTCTTTCAACTATATAAGAGGGAAGGGTATCGAGGATTTTTTTGGGTCATTGTCATTTTGGGCTCTCATTTAGAGAAATGAGTTATTTGGAAGACCCAACCTCCGTGAGTTTGGTCGGAGCTTGTCTCCGGATGCATTGCACATGATTATTATCGTTTAATGTAATTTGTTTTGATTCTCTCATTTCCATCATAATATCGTTCGTGAGCAATGTCACTTCGTTGCTCTCCCAGACCCTAGCAAGTTGTCCACTAGTAACAATGATCTAACATATCGATCTTCCCTCGTTGCCCTTGCATTCGACGGGAACCAACTCCAAGACTATCACCTTCGTCCTCTGTGCGCAAATCAAGGCCACCTGCATTGTTGTCCATTTTAGGCTACATTTGCTCGATCGAATCGTCGCGTGCTTGCTTCTTCTGCCCTCAACGGTCACCATCATGACTATATCTCTCTCATCACGCAACTCGACCTTCCAACTAGCGCAACTACCTTTGCATGTTCTGTCATTGTCCCCAATCTGACCAACTGGGAGATGTCGCCTGGGTGCCGTAATCAATGATGTAGGAATCCCACCTACATGTCATTAACACCACAGCCATGTTGGACAAGCGCATCGGGTCCTATTTTCTTGTTGCCGATGAACCATTGGTGTCGATGCACAACCAATCCCTGCCCAGACAAGTCCTCGTCCTTGAGCTTGCGACCGTGATGACTTGTGCCGAGGATGAACTCTCTGGGAATTTCTACAACAACCCGCAAGCTGGAACACACACCCTCTTCCCCAACCTCTACGACCACCCTCAGCTAGTTATTGACCACACCTGCCCATTCTGGAACCTTAGCTAACGCCACCCATCTCATGGGTGCTCTTCCTGGTCCAGGCGTTGGAGGAAAGGACATATCCAGTCATCCAACTCATGCAATCCTTCTAGTTCCGCACAAACCTCGATTGACTACCCTCGCCACAACCACCACTCCGACATTCCTCTACGATGTCTCCTCCGGTTCTGCACATCGTTGTCGTCCTAGCTCTACCTCACTAGCCACACATGGCTTTCTCCCCTCTTCCGTCCATTTCCTGCATCGAGCATGACATTCCCCCTTCTGCAGCTTCACTTGACATTGTTTCTTTTTCTCTTTGGCATTTCCCTTCCCTTCCCAACTCCGACGCTCTCGGCAGAGCTACCCAATCCATTCATGTTTTTTCTTCTTATTTCCTGCAACTTTGTCCCATCGAGCCGCCCATGCTCCCTGCCACTGGTTCCGTCCACACTTACTCATACCTTAACCCACTCAGCCTTCCTTAACTCACACCATAGATCCCACTTTCCAAAAACGCGGTCCCCACATTTTATCTCCTTTCCTACCCTCTACCTTCCCTACTCTGCGGCCTGCAACAAACCTTCTGATCTATTGCACTCAGCATCCCTGGCTCGGGACACTTCCCCACGTACTTTCAACACCCACCCTAACACCAAATCAACACCTTCTCCTTACCATATTATTTCCCCCACCAGCCTTATGTTGTGCTCATGGTCGTCCACTTTTATCCAAAAACAGCACTACACCAAATTTTTTAAAAATCCCAGTACACCAAAATTTTTAAAAATTCCAGCAAATATTTGATGTTTGACTTTGGGGGCAAAGGCCGATTATCAGTGGCAGAATATTGTTATGGTTACGTATTCCCCCGAGCAGGCTCCCCCACATGACTCCTGACCCATAGGAGCACATATGGAAGCCAACTTGAATGCTCATATCCAAGGATATAAATTTTGAAATTAATTAGTTAATATTGATTAATTATGATTAATTAATATAAATTGTATTAATTAAAATATTTTATGATTCCTTATTATGTGTGCCCTCCCTCATCTATATAAGGGAAGAGTTATGAGTGTTGGGTATATTTTTTTGGTCATTGTCAATTTGGGCTCTCATTTAGATAGAGACATTCTTTGGAGGACTCGGTCTCCGACAACTTGGTCGGAGCTTGTCTCCGGATTGTATCGTGTATGCCTATTATTGTTTAATGCAATTTGCTTTGAGTGTCTCATCCCCCTCATAATGTCGTTCGTGAGTAATGTCACTTTGTTTCTCTCCCAAACCCTACTAGTAATTTCTCCGCTAGTAACAGGGAGTGGTGGTGGTGAACATAATTATGAAAAAAAGCATGTATTGTAAGTGCGGTGACCAATTCCATTTTCTCAATATGCCAGAATACCACGATAAACATGCATGTGTGATCAAGTGTCAATAAACGCAAATGCGCGGACTTGAGGAAGTAGAATTTGGGCCAAAAAAGATTTTTTTGAAAGTTCTAAACACTAGAAACCCCCACAATGCACTTACTACAATTTCATATTGCCGCTACTCATCCGCGACAAGCGACACGAACAAGCAGCTACATATCAAGAACACAAGTAAACACTTACTATATTGCAATCAGGAACAAAAGGAAGATACAAATAATGAAACATGCTCGATACCCAATCTTGAGGATAGGATCCCTCAAAGAGCCACCACGTGACTAAACTTTCAAAGAATAACTTCACTTCTCACCTAAGGGCTTCTTTTATAGATGGAGACACTCCTACAAGACAAACAAACTAAAGGAGAAAACACTCTACTAATTATAAATACAACATTACTCATAAAAAATAACTACATCTTCGAGAGAATTCTCATTGAGTGCGCACCATTTGTTTGTTTGGTGTGTGTGTAGATCTGTATACCCCTCCCGTAAACCGACCTTGTACTCAAGGTCAAGCAACAGGGAGCATACTTGAAGGTCTTTGTGATTGCGGAGGCAGGCCAATTGGGGTAAGGCATTGGTTAGAATCATGATGAAAAGAAAAACCGCAAAGTAAACTTTTCGGGCTCTTTTGCGATGTTTTTTTTGCGTGAGATTAAATTTTTCCAAAAGAGGCGTCTTGTTGGTCGTTGGGCGGTGGACCAATAATTGCAGTGAGTCGAACAATTATGGAGAGACAAGATGGTGGGGAGCTGTCCAACGGAGAGAGATATTGATGGTTTGTGATTTTGGTGGCGTTGGTTGAGGATTGTGAATGGGGGAAATTATTGGTAAAATATAAAATATGAGTGAACGTGTAAAGTCTAGATGGAAAAAGAAGCGTGGGCTTGTGGGAAAAGAGAGAGGGAGAGGTGGATGTGTGGCTAAATAAGAGAATGGGGCTAGGAAGCGAGTGTTGGTTGACGCGTGGCCCCCGATCAAGACATCTGGAGCCGCAGACATGGCGTGTGATTGAGAACCAAGGCGTCTTTGCCACCGTAGGGAAAATGCTACTTGAGGACTTGAATAATTCAGCATGAGCAGATGAGTGATGGAATTATAGTAGGCGACAAGAATAGGCTGGGGATAACGATCCAGAAAACGACAATGAGGGTGGTTGGCGTGAGTGACACGCCAGACTACATGCACACTAGGGTAGCGACACACAATGCAGGCAATGGGAACGTGGGTGAGGGTGGAGCCAAGGATGATGACGGGATTGGAAAGGTGAAGGAGCGCCGATCATGGGATGAAGCTTTGGGGGCCTCCGTGAAGAGTCAACAAGGTTTGGGAGGTCAAATGGAAGAGGGGTCGGGAATTAGTTTGAAATAATGATACGTAGGATTTATGAAGATGTTTTCTCCGATTCTACAAACTATTGGGAAGTGCACCTATCGTTCATTGTATATGATATTTATAATAAATATCAAGTGTCGTATTCGACGGGAGTGTCGTGTACTTCTACTCGCTTATATTCTATTATTTTATCAATCAAAACATGCGAGGATGGTTTGTAAAAGTAAAATTGCAATTTTTTGGAAAAGAATGACAAGGAAAGAAAAACAATTTTATAAATTGATAATTGAAAAGTACATTCGCATGAAATGTAAATTCTATACTGGAATTGAAAGTGCAAGACATAAAGTAAAATGCAAGTAAGAAAAGTATAGGAAATGAAATAAAATTGATCCAATCTAAAGCAGGGATTGAATGCAAAACTTTTGATATCAACTGACTTTTATATCTGTAAAATTTCGAGTAGACACCCTTGAGTCATGCCCTAAACAAGGGTGTGTAACTAGATTAAAAATCGCCAAAATTAACCCGGGAAACGTATGTACTGAAGGCGTCGTTTTTCACCTTAACTTTACTGGTCACGCCATCGGGTCACGCCCGTGACATAAAACGTGTAACTGCTTGATGAGAAACAACCGTGATCTGGGAGGTAACAGCTAAATTTTTGCATTTACTATTGAGGTCACACCCATGATCCGGGCCGTGTAATTTTAATCTGAGCTGGCAGGTGGTCATGACATGCTGGAGTGGTCGTGATCGTGATTTGGGATACACACTATGTTGTCAAGGTATGCGCCTAGACGCGCTTGAGGCGTCGGGCGCACCGGGTGCAGTCCGTCGCGCCTCAACATGGCTTAGGCGAGCTATGTGCCCCAGGCGCGCCTCGGCGCGCGCCTTACTAGCTTCCAGACGCACCAAAGGCGCGCCTAGGACTTTCAAGGTGTTTTTTTTAACCTGTTTTTTTGGGAGGTGGGCAAAAACATGATCTCAGACGCACCCGAGGCACCCCTAGACACATTTGGGCGCCCAATTTGCTGAAAATCAGCGAATTGGGCGCCCAATTCGCTGAAAATTTGCGAATTGGTTTCCCCTACCGCCGAATTTCAACGAACTGGGCTCCAAATTCGCTGAAAATCAGCGAATTGGGCGCCATTACCACTGAATTTGTGCGAATTGGGCGCCCAATTCGCTCAATTTCAGCGAATTGGGCTCTCAATTCGCTCAATTTTCTTTTTATCCCATTTTGCGCCTCACGTGCCTCAGACGCGCACTTTCGCCTTGCCCTGGTCTGCCTTACGCTTTTAATAACATATGGTACACGCCCTCTGTTACGCTCGTGACCGTGGACGTGTAATATGAAAATTGCTTAGAATTGCTCCAAATATTCTTCTGATCACGGTTATGTGCTCCAAAATACTACGAGCAACCCAATTATTCCTGAAATACAAAAAGAAATGAATTAGACTCTAATTAAGACAAAATACTATTAAAATATGATTATTTAATTAATGAAAATTATAATAAATATATTTATAAATAATATACTTTCAAATATCCCCACACTTAAGCTTTTGCTATTTCAGAGCAAAATTAATTTAAAAGTATGGGAAAAATTCTAGAACATTTTAAGAAGAATTACTACCAATTATGCATTTTGACTTGATGTATGAATCTTGTCAAAATATGATTTGAAATAAAATCTAGATTCATAGGAGATAAATCATAATTCACAAATTGAAATTAATAAAATAAATATTAGTTTAGAAATCTCTAATTGAATCTTCATAATTAAAATTGTATTGAATTAAGTAAATCAATCTAAGATTAAAATTATATAAACTTTCAAAAATATTAGAAACTTGTTAAAAACTACAAAATATTAAGTATACTCTTTAAACAAATTAATTCCCTAAAATAATTCTAGGATCACAAGGACTTGAATTGAATATTGGTTTGGTTTCAAGGGTATGGTGATCATCAAATTGGCATAAAAAGGTGATGTAGTGGTAGATCGGTTAAAGTGAAGACGCACTAGAATACGATCTAAACGAGTACATGCAAACTTGAGAACAATCCAAGTTAAGATCGACTAGCAAGTGATAAAGCTTTAGCAAAGACTAAGGGTTCGTTTGGTTGGGCGTTTGGAGGCTCTGTTTGCAGCAAACGCCGCCGCACGACGGGTATCCAAATGCCCGACGACGATGTTTGCCCCGTTTCCTCCTGCCGCACCATGGAAAACGGAAGAAAATGCTCTGTTTCGATAGGCAACCTCCCCCCTCCAGTTGGATCAGCAAGGGCGTCTCCTCCCGCCCCGTCTCCACCCGCCTAACCAAACGAAGCCTAAGAGCACGACAACCACAATTGTAAGAAACAATTAACTTAAGAGACGATTACAATTTACCAACAAAATGAGGCGCGATTCGATTGAAGTGCGCCGGTAAAGATCCCGCAAATCAAACCACAAATAAAGTGCAATAGCATATAACAATCAACAAGCCACAACAATAGTTCAAAACCAAAATATCCAATCAAGAAAATTTAAACGCTCATAGCTAGATTTGTTTACGCACGCGGCGACTTGGCTTCGGGATGGAGGGTCGATGATGGGGAGTACTCTCGGGTTGACGGTGGCTCCACAGAAGGGCTGCGGGAAGAGGTTTGGGACTGGATCTGGGATGGGGTTGGAGGAGTTGGACTTAGGAGAGAGCGGTGGAATCAAGGCTGGATGGGGCCGGGATTTATGAAGAGGGATGATGTCCGGGCTGGTTAGTAGTGGCTACATGGAGGGAGGGGATGTGGATCTACCGGTGGGGATGGGTTTGGGTGGGTCTCAATCAGGGGGGGGGGGTGGTCGGTGGGCTGGGGAGGTCGGAAGAGGTGGTTGGGGGTTCGGCTGAGGCGGTGGAGGGTGCTGCGGGCTCTGGGAGATGGGGCTGCAGGGAAGGAGTGGGGACAGGATCAATGAGAGGGCGGAGGAGGAAGGGGAAAGATGGGCGGCAGTCTTACCGGGGCTCGGAAGGGAGAAAAGGAAGCGACGGGGTTGGAACAGGCGTGCAGTCGAAGACGGGAGAGCAGGCCTCAAAATCCACCGAGGGAGAGGACCGGTCGGCTGCAACAAAACAACTCTGATCCCTTGGCCAGCCATAATCACACATATTTATAAGAGGGAGTGACAGAAAACAAAGTTAGGGCTCCCGATCGGACGACTATAAATTATTCGGGTCGATCGGGGGCTAAATACATCAAAAAAAAAATCTAATATATGAAACTGACTCGCTATGACCCTCCGAGCCCATCCGCAGACTCGGATCGCCCAAATGGGTCGTCGATCGCCGCCTCCTACAGGAATAGACGTGTGCGTGCCATCGATCGCCATCAACTTCCCCCGACTTGAAAGCACTCATCTCCAGTGAGTGAAGATGATCGTTCTCTCGGCGCAAGTCTGGGGCGAGCCTCTCGAGCTCCTCGACAAAATCCATGTGTCGTCTGAAGTCGGGCGGGCAAGCCAATGGACCAAATACCGTAGGACCACCGAACCGCCCGTCGTCGTGAAGTCATGACCAACGATCTGTAGAGTATATACGATAGGCGTAGGAGACTGTCGTAGTAATGTATCTTTGTCTGAACGTTGTGTCGCTGGTCCTGCCGGCTGGGCAGTGAGGTACTCCGAGCGGTGCTCCACCGTCCGCGACTGCCTAGGAGACGTGGGCGTAGGTGCCCTATAGGGGTGAGGGTCAAGCTGGGGCTCAGTGGTAGGTGGGGATAAGGGGTCCTCGTACACTCGCTCCTCAAAGTATGGGGTCAAGTCCTCTACATTGAACACTCGATGAATCCCCATTGTCGGTGGTATGTCAACATCATACGCATTTGCCCTGATCTGTCGAGTGAATGTATATGAGGCAATCCGACGAGCACTTAACTTCTTGGCTGCCCCCTGCGGGAGCCTCTCAGGTCGAAGGCGGATCATAACCTGTTCCCCAACATCAAATATCTTCTCTCTCCTGTACAGATCGGCCTGAGCTTTGTAAATTTCATTACTGGCCGCGATCTTTCTTCAGACTGGCTCATGTAGTGTGTGTATGTGTTGAATGAACGATGCGGCAGACTCACTATGTTGGGCTTCTATCGGGACGTCAACCAGGTCAACGGGTTTCCTAGGGTTGTAACCTAATATGACATGGAATGGACTCAGGCATGTGGTTCTGTTGACTGAACTATTGAATGCAAACTCCGCGATTGGCAGGACCGTATCCCAGGTGACCGGGCTATCCCGAACGAGGCAACGCAACAAGGTCCCAAGTCTACGGTTGACAACCTCTGTCTGTCCATCCTTCTGTGGGTGATAGGCGGTGGAAAATTTCAACGTCATACCGGTCTTCTTCCACGACGTCTTCCAAAAATAACTCATAAAGCGGACGTTGCGGTCAGAGAAGATAAAAGTTGGCAACCCGTGGTACTTGAATATCTCCTTGAAGAACAGGGCCGCCACGTTGGGAGCATCGTATGTCCTATGACATGGAATAAAGTGGACCATCTTTGAGAAGCGGTCCACGACAACGATGATCGAATCGAACTTTCGAGGTGTGCGGGGGAGTCCAAGTACAAAATCTAAATTAATGTCTGCCCAGGGCCGGTAGGGAATAGGTAATGGAGTGTACAGGCCCGTGGACTGTCAGGACCCTTCATCGTCTGGCAAATACGACAATGTCGAACGACCCGCGTGACGTCCTTCTTTAGTTCAGGCCAGAAGAAGCGGTCCTCAACTAACGCAATTGTCTTATCCCGCCCAAAGTGTCCCGCGGCCCTGCTCGCGTGCAGCTCCCAAATGATAAACTCCTAAAGGGAATTCTGTGGCATACGGAGGCGAGATTCAAGGAACGGATAGTCATCAGAAATGATAAAACCCTCGCGGGGCTCACGAGGGTCCCTTGATAAGGCGGAGTAGATGTCGCCAAAATCAGGGCACTTGGGGTAATCATAACGGACACGCTCAAACCCCTCCACTCACACGCTCATGGTGTGGAGAATGGTGACCCGACGACTCAACGCATCAGCCGGCTTATTCTCAACACCAGCTCGGTGCTTGAGAACGTAGTGATATTCTTACATGAACTCCACCCATTTTGCGTGTCGGTGGCCTAACTTCTTCTGTGAGTCCAGATATTGCAGGGCCTGATGATCAGAATACATGACCAAATCCTTATGCAGGAGATAGTGACGCCAATATCGGAGCGCCCGTACAATGACGTAGAACTCCCGGTCATAATTGGAGTACTTCTGCTAGACATCATTCAGTTTCTCACTAAAGTAAGCAATTGGATGACCCTCCTGGCTCTGTACTTCTCCAATGCCCACGTCAGACGCGTCACACTCTACCTCGAAGGCCTTGGAAAAATCTGGAAGGCACAATACAGGAGCAGTCGATAGCCTCTCCTTAATTTCCTCTAACGCTCTGGTGGCCGCCGTCTTTCAGGCAAAATCCCCCTGGCAGAGGCAGCTCGTAATAGGGGTCATGATCGAGCTAAACCTTCGAACAAACCTCCGGTAAAAGGTGGCGTGTCTGTGGAAGCTCTGAGTCTCGTGGATATTGGCCGGGACGGGCCACTCGCGAATTGATTTGACCTTATCGAGGTCAACCTGGATACCAGACTGCGAGACGATGTACCCTAAAAAATGTACCGATGAAGTCAAGAACGAGCACTTCGTCTGGTTGATATACAAATGCTCCTTCCGAAGGAGGTCGAATACCAATCGAATGTGGCCCAACTGCCCAAGTGCTCTGTGCGATCTTGGCTAAAAATCAGTATGTCGTCAAAATAGACCACTAAGAACTTGCCCATGTAGGGCCGAAGGATCTGCGTCATCACTCATGAACGTGCTTGGCGCGTTCGGTAGCCCGAACGACATAACCAACCACTCATACAGGCCGTCCTTCGTCTTGAAGGCCGTCTTCCACTCATCACTCTCGAATCTGAATCTGGTGGTACCCACTCCGCAGGTCAATCTTTGAAAAGATCTGGGCACCAACCATCGCATCGAGGAGGTCGTCGTGGCGGGGAATCGGAAAACGATACTTCACCGTAATCTTGTTGATGACCCGACCATCAATACACATGCGCCAACTCTCATCCTTCTTCGGGGTAAGAATGGCAGGAACGACACACTGGCTCAAGCTATCCCGAATAAAGTTCTTCCGAAGAAGATCGTCCACCTGCCGCTTCAGCTCAGCGTGCTCAGTCTGGTTCAACCAATAGTGTGGAAGGTTGGGCAAAGATTCCCCCGGGACTAAATCAATGGCTTGCTGGATATCCCTCATAGGAGGGAGCTCCTCAGGCATAATGTCAATATATTCGGCCAGCAGGCGCCGAATGTCCGGATCCACACTCACGAAATTGCTGGTGGCGTCTGATGCCAAGGTGGCAGCCACCACAAACATAACTCCCGAGTCTAAGCTCTCACGGAGAAAATTGCCCTTCCTCGGGATGTGCAAAGGCCTAGCTGACCCCACACTAATGGATGACTCGACCTGGCCCTTGGGGGGATCCCTGGGTTGGGTCATAGTGAGGGTTATCTTCTGTCCATTGTCGAAGAAGACACACGTGTTGGAACGTCCATAACACGCGGCGTCGCGATTATACAGCCAGGGACGACCCAAAAGGTCGTGCGCAGCGTCCATCAGGATGACGTCGTGCCAAACCTTGTCCTCAATGGACGCTAGACGGATCGGCACAAGGCACCTCTGCGTGACCTGGATGGCCGACTTGTCCACCCAGTGGACATGGTAAGGATGCGGGTAGGGCTCGGCAGGTAGCTGCATCCTCTCAAAATCCCTCTTTGCTACGATGTTCACGCAACTACCGCTATTTATGTCGAGCTTGCAGGGACCGCCCGCACTCTGAAAATAAGTGTAGAATATCGAGGTACGACGCCAATCTGCCTCAGCACGGGGGGGGGGGGGGGGGTGAAGGGGGCGATGGATAACTCCCAACCCGAACGATCTCTCTGCGTCGCTCTCCCAACCGTCCTCGACCCCAGCAGTAATCTCTTCCACTACAACATCGTCAACCTCAATGCTCGCCTCACCGACGTCCTCAATCAACAGGTTCCTCGTAGGACACTGAGCAGCAATGTGCCCCCTGCCCGAGCATCGATTACATTGTCCGGGTCCGAGTCTAGGAGCGGTCGGAACAATAGCCTTGCCCTTCGCATCTGAGGGGACGCGGGTAGGGGCGTCAAAGCGGTGTGTGGTCTGCCTCGATCCTGTGAGGCGCAGGTGGTTCTCATACTCGAGTGCGAGTTGGAACACCTGCTCGACCGTCTCTATGCGGTGAGGAATAAGATCTCTCTGAATCTCAGCTCTAAGTCCTGCTCTAAATCAGGAAGTGGTCGCAATAGACTCCTCCAAAATGTCACTCCTCACTACCTACTCATCAAATCGTGTCATGTACTCGGCAACGAAAAGTGATCCCTTCCGCAACGCATAGAGTTGGTCGAGGAGCTGATCGTGATATGACGCGGGGAGGTACTTGTCCCTCAATCACTGCTTCATCTTATCCCTTCGGGTGACAGGATAGTATCCATCCTTCTCTAGTGACCTCTCCACACTAATCCAGAACATCTTTGTCTGGCCTAATAACTTCACCTTGGCGAACCGAACTCGCCGCTCATCATTCATCTCATACCAGTCAAAGAAGTGATCCATATCCAGTAGCCAGTCACAAAAAGCCTTTGGGTCCAGATGACCATCGAAGGTGGGTGCAACAATTCGGAGGCGCCGGATGAGGTTGTCCTCAGCCGGGGTGTTCTCTCGGCAAGGCGCCACATAGTCATCGTACGGCTCCTTCGGATCGTACTCGTGTCGTGCAGGAGGGCTCCAACCTCGGCAGGACGGTGGCAGACGAGGCTCATAAGCTGGTCGTGGGTTACCCGCTAGGGTGAGGTCATGACAATAATCATACACATGCTCGGGGGTCCGCCTCCGAGGAGCGGGGTCCCGGCGCTGAAGCTCTCTAACTCGCCGATCTAGAGGAGGTGGGGCGTCCCGCAGATCTTTCAGCTGTTCCTCATATCATGGCGCTAAGGGCTCCTATCTGGTCGAATCTAGTGCTGACCCTAGAGATATCGTTCTTGTCTTCTTGATAGTGGCGAATTGTTCGAGTACTAAGCATCGAAACTCGGCGGCCGTCATGTCCGGATTCAAACTGACGGCCTGATCGTCGGTGACATTCTTGTCATACATTGGGCTTCGAAACAACCTACCACTACAGAGCATGCAAATGTGAATCGAACCTGCTCTGATACCTAATGATGCAGTGGTAGACCGGTTAAAGTGAAGACGCACTAGAATACGATCTAAACGTGTATGAGACCAAAGTTCCGTGCACGTGCAAACTTGAGAACAGTCCAAGTCAAGATCGATTAGCAAGTGATAAAGCTTTAGCAAAGACTAAGAGCACGACATCCACAATTGCAAGCAACAATTAACATAAGTGACGATTACAATTTACCAACAAAATGAGGCGCGATTCGATTGAAGTGCGTCGGTAAAGATCCTGCAAATCAAACCACAAATAATGTGCAATAGCATATAACAACCAACAAGTCACAACAATAGTTCAAAACCAAAATATCCAATCAAGAAAATTTAAACGCTCATACCTAGATTTGCTTACGCACGCGGAGGCTTGGCTTTGGGATGGAGGGCCGATGATGGGGAGTACTCTCGGGTTGACGGTGGCTCCACGAAAGGGCTGCTGGAAGAGGTTTGGGACTGGATCCGGGATGGGGTTGGCGGAGTTGGACTTAGGAGAGGGCGGTGGAACCAATAGGGCTGGATGGGGACGAGATTTATGAAGAGGGATGATGTCCGGGCTGGTTAGTAATGGCTACACGGAGGGAGGGGATGGGGAGGCCGGAAGAGGTGGCTGGGGGTTCGATTGAGGCAGAGGAGGGTGCTGCGGGCTTTGGGAGACGGGGATGCAGGGAAGGATTGGGGACAGGATCAGCGGGAGGGCGGAGGAGGAAGGGGAAAGATGGGCGGCGGTCTTACCGAGGCTCGGAAGGGAGAAAAGGAAGCAGCGGGGTTGGAACGGGCACGCAGTCGAAGACGAGAGAGCAGGCCTCGGAATCCACCGAGGGAGAGGACCGGCGGCTGCAACAAAGCAACTCTGATCCCTTGGCCAGACCTAATCACACATATTTATAGGAGGGAATGACGGAAAACAAAGTTAGGGCTCCCGATCGGACGACTATAAATTGTTCGGGCCGATCGGAGGCTAAATACACCAAAAAAAAACATCTAATATATGAAACTGACTCGCAACGACCTTCCGAGCGCATTCGCGGACTCGGATCGCCCAAACGTGTGGCGGATCACGGCCTCCTGCGGGAATAGACGTGTGCGTGCTGTCGATCGCCATCAAAAGGTCTTTAGGTTAAGGCGATCATCAAATTGGTGCGATTCGACGAATCTGGACGACGTGTGAGTGGCAATCAGAGACGGGTCCTCTCGACGCGACACGCTCGGCGAGGGAGAACGTGACAACCGTGATTGGGTGAACCCAGATGCGCACTTGAAGGAGTGATGCAGAGCGTCGATGGAATAAGTGAATAAGTGGCGAGCGAGAGACGGGTGTTGGATCGTCTGCTGGAAGGAGTGACAGACACGGTTGCGGGATCAGCTGGAGCGACAGAAGCGGGTGTTGGATCGATTCGGTTGGCGAAAATCGTAGCCTGGAGATATCAAGTCAGACCAAATGTTAGGAGTTAAGGTTTGAAGAAGTGGAGAGGGGGGGAGAAAGAGAGACGGAGGAGAAAAGGGGATCAAAATTCATCCCCTTGTCTTTTCCCCAAAAAGGTCTTACTTCCCAGATAATTCAATGAGAAACAAATATTGGTTTATATAGTGCCTAGTTCCAAAACTCGGGCAAACGGTAAATAACATATGCCCGAAATACATATGCATTAATAAAAGATAGAGCCGACGGGTGCGAGATGCCCGTGCTCACTATTGACGGGCGGTGACGTGCACTATTACATGATGTTTTTTACGGGAGAAATCTGAATGGTTAACACTTTAAATACGATAAACTTTGTATTTCATATAATTACCCAAACCTCCCCTATAAACTAGCATAATTAGTGAGAGCACCCCTCTTATTTTCGAAATTACAAAAACTCCCCTTAAGTTTTTATTTCATTACCAAAGCCTCCCTTGGTCTTTTCATTTCATTGCATTCATGAAGAAAAATACCCCCCTGGACACTGTTCACCGAGGGGGGGGGGGGGGGTTGTGCATGGATGTTATGAAATTAAAACTTCAGGGGAGGTTTTTGTAATGAATTAAAACTTCAGGGGAAGTTTTTGTAATTTCGAAAATAAAAGGAGTGCTGTCAGTAATTTAACAAAGTTAGAGGGGAGCTCCCGGTAAATGACCCTTTATTATATATATATAGAAATAATTACCCAAATCTCCCTTGTAAACTAGCATAATTAGTGAGAGCACCCCTCTTATTTTTGAAATTACAAAAAACTCTCCTTAAATTTTCATTTCATTACCAAAACCTCCCCTGGTCTTTTTATTTCATTGCATCCTTAAGAAAAATACCCCCTGGACACTGTTCACCGAGGAGGGTGTTTTTGTGCATGGATGTTATGAAATTAAAACTTCAGGAGAGGTTTTTGTAATGAAATGAAAACTTTAGGGGAAGTTTTTGTAATTTCAAAAATAAGAGGGTGCTGTTAGTAATTTAGCAAAGTTAGAGGGGAGGTGGGTAAACGGTCATATATATATATATATAGGGCCATTTACCGGGACCTCCCCTCTAACTTTGTTAAATTACTGGCAGCACCCCTCTTATTTTCGAAATTACAAAAACTTCCCCTAAAGTTTTCATTTCATTACAAAAACCTCACCTGAAGTTTTAATTTCATAACATCCATGCACAAAAACACCCCCTCGGTGAATAGTGTCCAGGGGGGTATTTTTCTTCATGAATGCAATGAAATGAAAAGACCAAGGGAGGTTTTGGTAATGAAATGAAAACTTAAGGGGAGTTTTTTGTAATTTCGAAAATAAGAGGGGTGCTCTCACTAATTATGCTAGTTTACAGGGGAGGTTTGGGTAATTATTTCTATATATATATATATATATATATACATTATTTTGTGCCGACCCCACTATAGTGGGATAAAGACTTGAATGTTGTATATATACATTATTCGTCAAAATCATCGTACCTTGACTTATTTCACTTGTGCAGGGAGGCGCTTCGGTGGACCTTCCGGAACCAGTCAATCTGCCGATGACGAGGACGAAGAATATATTGGGGACTAGTAGTTGGAATTTGGCCCTCATAGGGTAAGATGAGAGGATAATGTAAATATGAATATCAGTTTTTTGCCTGCAGCAATTGCAGCAGAAGATCCCTGTATAGGTATAGTGTCTCATGCAAAATGCTTTTATCTTGTTACGACACCATTTACCCACTAAACTGCTAATTATGACATATTTTTGAGTCTCTTTTTTTGCATTTTGATGTTATGAGTGCTAGATTTTTGGGAGAAATTGTATGCCTATGTACACCTATCATATTATTGTGTATTCTTAGTTTTAAAAGCAGGCATTGATCTATATTCATTTTCTCCCTCATTTCTGAGATAATTCGTCCAATGCGCCTTTTTGTCGAAGAACATGGAGTATGAGACTCTGTTGTGACTTCGCTCATTTTTCCCTACAAAAACTTTGCGCCTCCCCTTAAAAGCTCCAGCTGTTTCTCCCTACAGGACTCGTGCATGGCCGTGTATATGTTCGATATAATCTTGATATGAGAAATCGATGACTTTCATATCTCTTTCAGATTCTATTAGTTTTAAATTTTGTATCTTTTTAATAACATTTATATTTCTATGTTTGCTTCATGTTAAATATTAAGAAAGAAGTTTTGAACTTTTAGATTACACAAGTAGTTGCCAGCACACAACCTGCAACAACACCACATGCATCAACTTTGCCTATATTTCTCGCGAAACTGCTGATATCCAAACTTATGCTTCTGCTTGATCAGCCGACTCTGGAAAAGTTCTGTAAAATCTTTGTGCGGAAATGGTACCCGCGCGTCTCGTATATTTCTGCACACACAGGCTCTTCTATAAGTTAACATGAAGTGTTGGCAATGTAGCTCCGAGGGTTTATTCCACGCCTTTTTCTCTCTGGTGTTTGGACAAAAACACAACTGTCGTAGAATGTATGTTTGGCATGACAAAAATTATGACCATCAAGAAACTAAAACTAGTTTTGAACGTAAAAATGGCCGAATCTTCTTAGACGAGGTCGAGCGTTCATTGATTCATAACCACCGCATTCACAATCATCACCGCCCAGCCAAACTAGCCTAAAGATGCCAAAAATGAAGAAGCTTCTTCAGCATCAATTTTGAATGTTTTTAGTAATCACTGTTAGCACCCAAATCTTGGGTTTAATTGGGATTTATCCAAGCCATTGAAATATTTCGGGAGTATTAAAAGAAAAAACGTGTTTTATTGATGGCGGTCATAATCTTCAAACATACATTTTATGGCAGTGGCATTTTTGTCCCAACTCACCAGAGCAAAAATAAATTTCATGAGCCAAACGGAGCCTAAATAAAGCGAATACTGAGTATTGTTGACGCCACATATTGCGTAAAGAAGGATCATACACTGTTGCATGTAGCTTTGCTGTTTCTGCCTGTTTTATTTTCAGATTATGCAAATGCCTTTACATGGTCCTCCACTAGTGATAGCCAAGAGGGGTGCCACCCCAGAAGAGATGCACTCAATCACATTTGCACGGTCGCCCACGAAGATGACCGAATCCTACCCATGCTCAAAAGGCTAGTCATTTGCCAACCAACTCGCTCACAAAGGCCTCCGCAACCACTAGACAATCCAAAAATGCAGTTGAAGACGAGTACCAGGCCAAACATATCGGACAACATCACAACGCGCCATCAAAGTCTCGGGTAGCCGAAGCAGAAGCAGGGTGCATGATGGGTAGGCAAGAATGGCGACCAAAGGATACATTGACCTCTGCGGGTTGCAACATGCCCTCCCACTGCAGGATGAGGCAAAGCAAGGAAGTCTCGGGAAAGACCAAATAAGTGAGACCGACCGCAACCAATGAAAACATCCTACTCGATCAGGATCCCCACACAGAGGCCACTCCAAAGTATGGTTGATATCGAGTTGAGTTCGAGCGATTTTGGCTCGGCTCGAAATCGAAATTTTCGACTCGAACTCGGCTCGAAATTGACTCAAAATCGAAATTGATTTCGAGTCGAGTCGGCTCGACTCGAAATGGCTCGATTCCGAGTCGGCTCGAAATCGAATCGAGTCGGCTCGAAATCGAATCGAGTCGGCTCAAAATAGAATCGAGTCGGCTCAAAATAGAATCAAGTCGGCTCAAAATGTATCAATTTTTTGTTTTATTCCTAGTTTGCTCAAAAATAAAATTGGGCAACCTATAAATTTAGCAAATGAAACACTTAAAGCCTTCATTCTTTTTATTTAGGTTTAAATTTTGTTATTTTTAATCTTAAAATAAGAATATATTAATAAATACATAATTTTTTTAATTAATTCGAGTTGATTCGAATCATATTTCGAGCGATTCAGGGCTGACTTGAAATCAACTCGAAATTAGGTTGAGTCAAATTGAGTCGAATCAATTTTAACGATTCCGATTCGGCTCAATTTCCGAAAGATTTTCGAGTTTCGAATAATATGTTCAGCCCTACTCCAAAGCCTCAATCAAATGTCTCTACCTCAGAATCACAGCAGTCGAGAGGATGTTCCGAGCCAATCTCCATAAAAAGAGTCAAACCTTTGTGGGTGTGTTGTTGTCCTCCGCACAAAAGTTCATGACGGCGGTTCACCAAATGGTAAGCACTCTGAATACAAAAGGTATTGTTCCACTAGAAATGCCACCAACCATCATAACTAGGCATTATATCAAGTGAAATATAAAGAATAACAACCACATCTGTGAACGAGACTATAGTTTGAACATCCTCAACATCACACTCCAACGACCGGCTGTAATAACTCAACGAGACCCAATGGGTGAGGCGAGGCCACCCTGAAATTGGTTGGCCGCGGAATCCAATGGTCCTCTCAAATGTTAATAGACGAGCTTGCACCAACCGCACGACAGGAATTGGGACGATGATCTCCTAGGCACGAAGAAATCCCGACCAACAAAAAGAGTGTCAGGCTCTGTTTGGCGCCGCGTCTGGACAGTACACCGCCGTTTTGCGATAATCCGCGCCATACAAAAAAAAACCCTGGGGTTATCGCACCGCCCCCGCCCTTCAAATCGTGCATTTTGCGCGATCTGGAATCGTGATTATTCCTCACGATTCCAGATCGCGGAAAGCCGCGATTAGCCTATACGCGGGTCATCTTCCGCGGCGCATTCCGCTGCCCTAAACTCTCCTCTTCAGCGGCGCATTCCAGCCCTACGCGGGTCATCATCTTCAAGCGAAACAGAAGAGCTTCCGACGGATTTTCAACCGACGACCTTGCGATCGGCTTGCGATCATCTTCCAGCGGTCAGACGGCGGCCTTGCGATCCTCTTCCAGCGGTCAGACGGCGGCGTTTCCAGTTCTTATTCCAGTTGAGGTAATGCATGGACCAGGTTTTCTCTAACAGATCTGCGATAATCTGGCTGCAGTTGATGTTCGACGAGAGCGTTGTTGCGTGATGTTCGAGCGGATCACCCATACGAGCCTGGTTTGGGGGAAACCTTTTAATTAGTGTTTTATTTTGTAATAGTATTTTGAAGTACTTATCATGTACACTAAGTTAATTAATTTGTTTTAATTAATTGCGGTTTATCACTAATTTTTTTAAAAAAATAGCTTTCAAAACGCACAGCTGTTTGTCAAACAGCTTACAGCTTCTCCTTTTGAAACAGCAATGAAACAGCAATTCTTCCAAACAGATTCACAGATTCTGTCACCACTCTACAAAACAGCTGAGTACTTCACCACTGCCTCACCACTACTTATCTAGTCGTTGCAGCTGCGCCAAACAGAGCATCAGTGAGGTGGTCGCAAATAAGTTACTACCAAGAAAATTGTGCCTGATATAGCCACCCAAACAACGTTCCGGCATGAACCAAAAGCCTCCAAACCTTCTTAGCAAAAAGAGCCGAGTTGAACGCCGAAAGGCAATGAAAGCCCATCCCGCCGACAGATTTCGGTAAACATACCTGCTTATAAGACTTCCATTGGATACTATTCAGGACACATTCATTCTACCAAAATCCTGCCATAGGTGAATCAACTTCGGCACCACCCTGTAGGGTAACCGAAGGAAGCTCATAGTGTAGGAGAGGATATCGGTTAACATTGCCTTAATTAATATTTCATGATCAATCTATTGTGTCTATAATTATCAACCGCTAATATTATTTGGCGAATATTAATTGTAGGGTTTTTTTATAGGTGACCCTAAACCTGAAACAACATATCATATATGCGCAGCGAAGTAAAGTTCTAAAAAAATTTAAAGAGAAACTGGATCTTACGATGAAACATTAATAAAGAAGTATGAATCTGAAGGCGCAATATACCTGTGCGGGATCGAGATAAAGCCGATCTAGATGCTCCAAGAAATCTTCTTCCTCTTTGTCGGAATCCTATTCCGAGAACTCCATGTTCGTCCTGTTGGGTGTGGTTCCCATCCGAGTCGGTAAAAATACCGGGCGGGCTAGTTGCAGCTCGTGATTTCATTCTTGTGTTTTACACACATACCTATATATATATATATATATATATATATATATATATATATATATATTATATATAACAATCCAAAGGGGGGCCAGAGTTTTTTTTTTGGTTCAGTTATTAAAGAAGGAAAAAAAAGGGCAGTCGGGCTTTGACTGCACTTAAAAGAAATCAGATAGGGTTTTGCTTTGGGTGCCGCTCTTCCTTCCAGTTCGCAAAAAAAGTCGCAGGGAGCGCTCCGCCCCCTTCTCGTTTGCTGGAGCCGCTGTAGCCGGCCGCCCCTCTTGCCGTTTGCTGGAGCAGCAAGATCGGCCGCCTCCCCTGTGCCTGTTGGAGCCGCTAGGGCCGCCGCCCCTTTCCCGTTTGCTGGAGCAGCACGATCGGCCGCCCATGTGCCTGCTGGAGCCGCTAGGGCCGCCACCCCTCTCGTCGTTTCGCTGGAACAGCGATCCGCCGCCGGCCTCCCTCATCTCCCGTATGCTGGAGCCGAGTAGATCTGCCGCCTTCGCTTCGGTTTCGTTGGAACCGCAAGGCTGCTGCAGCCCCTTTCGTGTTTGCTGGAGTAGGGGGCTGCCTCTTCGGGTTTGCTGGAATCGCAAGGAGGCCGTCATTCATGATCGGAGTTGGAAGGGGCTGTGCATAGCCGTCTTTCTTCGTGGATTTGGAGAACGTCATCTTTGACGTTGGGACGGATTTCAATCCGTCCGGGTAACACTTCTCACCTCTCTTGTATTTCTTTTTCAATCTTGTACTTGTGTGTGTGGATTGGAAGGAAGGTTGTGTATCCTGTGTGGACTGTATTTGTGGTGGAGGAGTGGAGATCCTTTGTGGATCGGTGGAGGAAAAGCCTGTAATCCGTGCCTGTGTTTATCACACACTTTTAGTGGAGGCTTTCTGGGTTGGACTCCCATCGTCCCGTGGTTTTTCACCCAATTGGGTTTTCCACGTTAAAATTTCCTGTGTGCTTTTCTGTGCTTTTGCTGCTTTTATTTTCGTTTTGTATTGCTGTTTCCGTTTGCATACCGCTGAACGCGGTCGCACAAGTGCTCGCTCAAAATTTAAAATAGGTGCTCTGGTCGGGATTGTTCGCTCGTATTCCCCACAAGTGGTATCAGAGGGAGGTTCAGTTACAGAGCAGATACCAGGCTGACCTTTGGGGTTTCAGGACGAGTCGATCGGGATCTTGGGTGTGCAATTGGGAGTGGTAGTTTACGACCATTGGCCCGCTGGCTATCCTCTCCAGTTGCATACTTTGAGATAGTCGACTCAAAGATCAGTGGTCGGTCCGGCCAGTTAGCAGAGCAGAATGGAGTCCTCATCAGGTTCGGAGCAGATGGTAAAGTTGAATGGTGCCAATTATCACCAGTGGCATCTACTGATGAAAGATTTGATATATGTGAAGGGTTGGCATGCTCCTATCTTTGAGGAGATGCCAAAGGACACAGATCTGACAAAATGGAAGGTGGAACATCGGAAGCTGTGTGGGTTTATCAGACGGTTCGTGGAGCCGAACGTCTACAACCATGTGTCTAGCATCAATGATGCAAAGGATCTGTGGAAGACTCTCGAGATCTTGTATGCCAAGAGCACAGGCATCAACAAGTTGTATTTATTGAAGAAGCTTGGAGAGTTCAGATACCGGGAGGTCTCTCCTATTTTGGATCATGTCAACGAGTTCCAGGGGATTATTGATCGTCTGACTGCTATGAAGGTGACATTCGAAGACGAGGTGAATGCATTGTGGCTACTCAATCACTTT